>JAPQWV010000069.1:631166-1262333 GCA_027422505.1 Craterostigma plantagineum | reverse complement strand
CTTAAGCTCTTTTTCAACTTCCTCATTTCTGTTCTTAAGTTTTGTCAAAAGGGTGTAAACTGAATTTCGTTATCCTCCTTTCCTAGTTTATGGCTATTGGTTCTCCTCTCTTCTCTTCCCAATTCGTGAGTTCTTCAATGGTTTGTTAGTGAGTTAATTCTTCTTAATTCTTATCTTACTTCTTGCGTGTAACAATAGACAAATGACATTGATATCTAATAATTCCTTTGCAACTAAGCAATCAGTACTTATCTTAATTTTCGAAATCTTCTAACACCCCCTGGTGTCGAGTTTTGAAGACTCGAGCTCTATCAATCTCGAGCTTTAAAAGTCTCGAGATCTTATTGTATAGACGTTGCTATCTCTTACTCTCTCAAACTCAATGATTTTGAAACTTAAGAATTTAAATGTTGAAGGATCTCGAGCTTCAATATTTCATGATCTCAAAATTTCGAGCTCCTTGCTTCGAAATTCGTTCCCTTCCTATTTCGTATGAAACTCTTTTTAAGTCAAGTTAATCTTCTACTTGGTTAGTACCCTAATAGTACCTATAGATATTATTATATCACATGTAGCATGAAGTCACATAAATTCACGTAATGTCATAGAAATACATAACACATAAAAGTCACAAAACATGTCTCTACCACTAATTTTATTGTAAATCCCGTAACTAAATTTTACGGTTATTACACAAGTTGGATTTCAGATTCCATTTACACAAAATCCATGAGTGGATATGTGTTCATAGTGGGAGGTGGTGCCGTGGATTGGAGTTCCACGAAGCAAACACTCATAGCGCGCTCGACTATGGATTCTGAATTTATCGCCTTAGAGTTGGCTTGTGTAGAAGCCGAGTGGTTAAAGAATTTAGTAAACGATGTGAAAATAGACGAGAGACTGATCACCTCTACCTGTTTGCATTGTGACAATAAGGCAACCATTGCAATTGCTAAAAATAAAACCTACAATGGTAAAAGTCGACGCATTTGCCTAACGCACAATATAGTCAGAAAATGTTGAAAAATGGAACGGTGTCCATTGACTTTGTTAGGTCAGAGGTTAACTTGGCCGACCCTCTGACAAAGCCATTAGGGAGGCAATTAGTTCAAAACACTACGAGGAGCATGGTTTAATGCCTATTGACTTTTGATAATTGTGGAAACCGTACTTGCGTGATTGGTGACCCCATGAAACAAGTTCATAAGGGTAAGAACGAAGCAGTTATAAAAACTGCAGCATCATCCCTAAATTCATACATGCTTACGGCGTAGAAGATGCTAAATAAATCAATAAAATTTTATTTGTAGGGTTGAGAGAAATCTCTTAATGAATTTTGAGAGAAAATTGTGTCTCTAAGAAATTCACCTTCTCCATCGATAATCTCGTACGCTCGTCAGAACGGCTGGAAAGAGGAGCACCTCGAAGTGAACTTCTCCAACGATAATCGGGTCTTATATCGGGAAACGAGAAGAGGAGAGCAGCCTCGGGTTCGAATTCCATAACCGTGAATTTCTCCAAATCGATTATCTCTGAAACCTCTCTAGGGAATAAGAGAAGAGGAGCACGGTATCGGCCCGAGAACCAACAAGAAGAACTTCGCCTACGATAATCTCCTATTGCCTCGTGGAGAAGCGGAGCTTCAGCTTGAGCATAAAAGGGAATAGAAAACATAAAAAGGATGAAAAATAGAAAATAAAAATTCCGGTGGAAAAGAACGACGAAGAAATGGAAGACGACAAAAGCCCACATTTTCCAAGATGTTCCTTCCCTTCTTAGTCATAGCCAAATTGAAACCTTTTTAAGTCCCTTTGATTCCACATCGACGATCTTTCGCTTAGGTGAATTGATTCAAAGCGCCTCGATCACAGGTAAATTGACGTAATATTACTTGTGTTGACTTGAGTGATATAAATTTAAAATCCCAAGTTAAAAAAATAGAGTGCTAGAGTGAACCCAGTGAGAGTTGTCGAAATGGACTACTCTATGGACTTAGGACTTTAGATTGTTGACGTGACTTGACGGCATATGATCTTTCTAATGTTTTGTGAAATTTTAAGCGTGACGATTGATCAAAGCAAAATAATCTGACCCCGTACTATTAGTAGTATTAGTATTCATAAGAAATTAAGAAAATTAAAAAATATATATATATATATATAGATATGTAATAATATTTTATTGATTTTTTTTCTCTTTCTTAATTCTTTAATAGAAAATTAAATAAAAAAAGAAAGAGGGAAAGAATCTCGCACATTTTGATATGCAATGTTACTTTGCATCTACACGGAATTGATTAAATGCGATATATGTTCATGCTCATACCCTCGTGCGAAATTACAATTACATGTATAGGGGACCATGTATCTAGGCTAATCTTGATAAATCACATGTTCTTAATAATTGTTACTTAGATTGATTTATGTACTTACTTGTTAAATCAATTGAAGTGCACTATTTGAGGGGGAGCATTTACTACATTTACGCCTTGAACTCCAAATAATTTTGATGATCTTTCTCTAAGTGTTGCAGAAGATTCCAATTCAATTTTCCTTGAATAACGCACTTCAGAGAAGGACTTCACGAATCTTCGCGTTTTGGAGTTCACGACATTGGTATAATAAGTCAAAGGGAGTCTAAATAGCAAAATTGCTTCCAAAAATTAACTCTAATCATCTCGACATCTTTTGCTCGGGTGTGTTTGGTTGGGGGTATAAGGGGGGATTAGGGGGTATGGATTAACTAAAACAGTGTTTGGTACAGAGGGTTATTTAAAGGTGGGGTTTTACCTGATACCCCTTAATACTCCCTCTAAGTCATTAAATAAATCAACCTCCTCCCTTCCCTTTATTTAATCCCGTGTGTTTCTCACATATTTATCCATATTATTAATCTATTTCCTCGTTTACCCTCTTTCTCTCTCGATGCATATTCTACTTGGCATTGCACGAGCTACACCAACTCGAAGCAACCCATCTCGACATCTAAGAACCGGCAAGAAAATGACATCCAACCATCGGCAAGACTCGTCCAACAACATATCCACCTGAGTCTGCGAGAGCCCATTGGAAATGGGGATTACATCTACAACATCGAAGCAAAGCCGTCCGACGACCCACTGACATTCAGCTCGACGGTCTTGTCGGTACAAAAAAAGAATTTACGTCTTCTTAGAATGAATGTTTTTTTTTCGGCGAGCGAAGAGGATGATTTGGTTACATGTTACTTCATGAAGGAAAGGACGAAAGATGTTTGAGGTTTTAATCACACATTATTCTGTGAATCAATCTATAATCCTTCGTCCAAAAGAAGGTTATTTTAATTTGTTCTTATCTACTGTGGCGCCATGGTTATTTACTGTTGAAGGCAAGTGATGCGTGGTGAACCTGTTTGACGAAATGCCCTACAGAAAATTGGAGAATTAGGAAATATTCGATTTATAAAAATTATTGACCTTGTTGAGAATTAGCAAATATTCGATTTATAAATTGGTTGACCTTGTTTAGAATAAGTAAAATAAGGCCTATTGAATATTGATTTGAGCGATTGCGATCAAGAATCCAAAAGAAAAACAAATCAAGCGACGTTGACATCGATGATATTTGAGAATAAGGTTGCATATGGCTTCGGAATCCATGATTAATAGAGTTTAATTTAAAACAAGGGTAAAATTGTAATTGCGTTTAATTAAATCTAATACCATTTAAATCCATCCACCAAACATACCACACATCATTTTTTGATCCCATCAACCAAACACCCAAAATACCTCCTATCCCCCATTATATAAACCCAACTAAAACTAATACCATCTAAACCCATCCTTCCAACCAAACGGGCTCATTGCATATTTACAAAATTTGAAGAGGGAGCCAGATGTCACTAATCTGAATTACAGGGAGTTAATTACTTTTATTTACATATATAGGGGGAGCAACTATGTGGTTTATTTTTTTTACTCACGGTCAATCTGGAAACTTAGAAAAACTTACTATCAAGGAATTTGGGCAAATTTCATAATTTTCATTCACAGCTTCTCGAGCGGAAATTAATTTGGGACCAAGTGATAATTTTCGCTTTCATATTGACGAGAGAAAATTAAACAGGAACCAAATGAAAATTCTCGATCGAAATTTGTCGAACGAAAATTCAATAGTAACCAAAGGGAATTTCTCGATCGTAAGTTTTTCGATCGTAAAAGCATGCAGCGACAATTTTGATCGATAAAAAATTTTCTCGATGTTTGACTTAGTTTCTCGTTGACAATTTTCTCGATCGTAAAATTTCGCAGCGAAAATCTATTTTAAAAATCGAAATACTTTCTCGCTCGATAATTTTCAAGACGGAAATTTTATTAACGCGCGGAAAATTTCTCGATTGTAAATTGTAGAGTATACATTTTAATTGTGCTTGATTTCATGAGTTTGTCCTTGTAATTAGGGGCTTTATTTGTATTAGTCCATAGATTAGGACTAGTTAGATATTTATACCAAGTTTGTTTGGTATAAATACTTGTACACACATTATGCTTAATAGAGAAAGTTTTGGAAATTGATCCGAAAGGCTTGCAATTCAATTTCTAGAGAGAGAAACAATAGTAACTTTCTCACTCTACTCGAATTCTCTCTCTTGTTCTTCATTTGAGTTTTTCGATCGAATCTTAATGTCAATCATTATCATCGAATACTTAGAATTCATGCCTAGGATCATAGAGTTGTTAATCGTAGGACCTAACAATTGGTATCAGAGCAACTCGAAGATGGGATCATAGAGTTCTTAGGACTACAAGTCAGGCAACTCGAAGATGGGATTTTCATCAGTAAGACAAAATACATCAAGGATATTCTGAAGAAATTCCATCAAGATCAGAGCAAGCCTCTCAGCACTCCTATGTCACCAAGCTGCAAGTTGGATGCCGATCCCTCTAAAAAATCGGTCGACATCACGCTGTATCGCAGCATCATTGGATCTCTTCTCTACCTCACCTCAAGCCGGCCGGATATCATGTTTGCCACCTGTTTATGTGCCCATTTTCAAGCCGATCCCAAAGAATCCCATATGCTCGCGGTTAAAAGGATTATGTGTTACCTTAAGGGCACTTCTACCCTTGGACTATGGTATCCAAAGGGTACGAATTTCAAACTTATCGGCTATACTGACGCTGATTATGCAGGTTGCCGAATGGACAGGAAAAGCACGTCCGGTGGCGCTCAATTTCTAGGGGAAAAGCTGGTCTGCTGGTCCTCTAAAAAGCAGAACTGTGTGTCAACTTCGACGGCCGAAGCGGAATACGTGGCTGCTGCCAGTTGTTGCTCCCAGATGCTGTGGATGCGGACTCAGCTTCGCGACTATGGGTACAAATTATCTAATATACCCATATATAGTGATAGTCAAAGTGCCATCACTTGCAATACTGTTCATCACTCACGCACAAAACACATAGACATTAGATATCACTTTATCAAATATCATGTAGAAAAAGACACCATAGATATGTATTTCGTGAACACGGAGTACCAACTAGCTGACATTTTCACCAAGGCATTGGATAAAAACGATTTCAATTCCTTGTCGGAAAATTAGGCATGTTGAATCTTCCGTAATATGTGATTTACCTGATCTTCTGTGCTACTAAATGTTTCTCTAGAATCATAAATTGTTCATGCTGACCTACCTTTTCACCAATCCTCATCTCCGTTGTATTTAGATCTGCAAAATAGTTTTGGTCATAAGCCCCAAAGTGTGCCTTCTCTTAGGAGCGATTGGCGTGTTCAGGGGGTGAATAAATACTCTCTCTTCTTTGGTTCTTAACCGGTTATGGTTAGATACGGTGCTTGATTCTGAGTGCGACTTAGTGCGGAAGTAAACCGGTTTTCGAAAGACACGGAGTTTGTTTCTAGAAGTTCGGAGCAAAGTCTCCTATGTCACTCCTTCTTCCCCATAAGGAAGGTACCACTAGAAGATTCTTCCTACAATCCCTGTTGCACTACCTTCATAGCTAGACTCACACACAGTACAACCCACCGGCTATACTCAGCTAACTAAACTCCTAGACACCACTAGACAATTTTTTACAGTCCGTCTCTTTCAAGAGCTTTTTACAGTCCCTTGAGAAAAACTCACTTACTAACCGCACCGGTCAAGTATAGTGACGACAACACCTAAATTTCTTTTTCGTAGCTTTGAAGGCTTTGAGCTAAATCTCCTGTTTTCTAAAATCTCAGCAAAGTGTCGTAGGGTCTTCAGCCTTCTGGTATTTATAGCTGGGCTTGATGAAGAAGACCATTTTCAGATAGCTCCTTGTACGGGACAGTGCATCTAATGCCATTACCCAAAATGGATCTGTCCGGTCTGCAGTCAGCGTTGTGCCATTTGCTTTATTCCGTATTGAACTTGGCTTGACTTCAACTTGGCTCTTGATGGCAGCCTTGAATTAATTGCATGTCAGAAGTCTTCATCTTGTCGTGTCTTGAATATATTTTAGTCTTCTTGTCCAGCGTGGCACTTCCGGTATCAGCCATTCTTGTCTCCAGTGTTCTTCCGGTTGTTGTCTTGATTTGGCTTGTGATAGCATTGATGAACTGCTAACTGGTATACGATTTTACATAAGTCTAACCAGTATACTTTATTAAGTTAAGATCGATCACCAAAACTACTAATCTGAATTCTTTAAATTCACGACTTATAACAAATTCCCCCTTTTTGGTGATTGTCAAAACTTAGTGAAGCAGAAAGGTGTTTATTATATCGCAACGGTTTTTGATACATAACAACCAATCTATTACAACAAGACAGACTAACCTATCTAGTTATCGATGGTTGTTATCTCCTTTTGCTTCCTCCCGCACCTCCAGTGCCACTGCTTTCCCCCATTTTGGAAATACCCGGTCCAATCTTAGTCTGATTCATCATTAGCTGAACGAGTTCAGCTAATTGGTTCTTGACTGCGGCAAGTTTCCCCTTCACGGCATCCACTGCATTTGATATCATCGCGATTGCTGTTGAGGCTCTCCGTCATTGAATTTGGTGAGGACTCCAGGGTCTGAAACTGCTCGTTGGCTCTTTCTCGGTTGGCATGCACTGTCTTTGTTAAGGTAGATACCTCCCAATGCATATTCTTTATAAGCGAGATATCTCGGACATTAGCCACAATATCGGTGGGGATTGGTGTCTGGAGTTGGGATGAGGTAATCAGTGCTGATTGTGGTTGAGGCAGTGTTGTCATTGGTTATATTTTGTGTACCGGTCTAGAAGTGAATTTAGAAGCCGATGCAGTCTCTGGTCGTTGTTCCTGAGCTTCTTTCAGTTTTGTGCGCTGAAGCGGGTTGGTGGAGATATGCGCTTGCTATGAAGCCGGCATCGACTGGTCTTTGTGATGTACCGGTTTGGAAACTGGTATCAGCCCTGGGTATTCTCCGGTTGATGTTGCTCAGTGTGTGCCAGAGATGGGTGTTGCACTAGTTTGGTAGAGATCTGTTTCTGTTGTGGCGGCACTATTTCAAGAACCACTGGCGCCTCGAACACCACCGAGATTCCAGCTTCTTCAAAAGTAAAGAACCAGAGATGTGTGGTCTCAGTCTCCTTAGCCTAGACAATTTCATCGGGAAAGACTGGAATTTCCGCCTCAGTCTCTTGTATCCCGATTACTACTGCCACAATGGCCAGTGCTGCAGAAATTTCTGCAAGTGTTGGACTTGATGGGGCTTCAGTCGTCGTGGCCTGGAATTGATATGGGGGAACGACCGATGTCTATTGTCGAATCTTTGTGTCCGAGACCGGTATGGAGCTGATGGGTACAGCAGATGAAGTCACCGGTCCAACTTGTGTAATTTCATTGAAGACCATCGACATCCGGTGTCCCATGCATTGTTTTCCTTTCTTAGCCTTTTGATTGCTTCCATGTCTTGATGTGTAATCTTTGATTCTGGCTGGAAATTCTGCCTCCTCTGATTGATGTACGGTTGCAACGCGTCCATTTTTAGGTAAAGGCAGTAGATCTCGCCACACTGCAGCAACTCCTTGATTGACTTAATGCCGAGCTGCTTCTTCACTCGGATTTCAGTCTTTCTGGCCTTTGTCATCCGATCTGCTAGCACACTGCAGTTGTAAGGCATGTATCGGATGGCGACCTAGTCATCAAACTCCCGTACTGAGTCTGCGATTTTCTCCTCAATCTCCCCATTTATTAAGCTCCACGCAGTTTCTTCAACGCTCTGAGAAGAGTGAGTGACCAAAGCCTTTCCTTTTTCTTTGCCAGTGGGCGCTGACTGGAAAATTTTTGGTTCATTTATCACCACGCTGCTTTTGCCCTTGGCAGCAGCTTCATTCCTTGGTTCGATCGGTGATGTGACTGGGACTTCTCGGATAGTCATGCATTACTCTGAATAGCCTCTGATCTGGTGAATGTAACCGTGGCCTCAGCTTCAGTTGTTGTTGCGGTTGCGGTTTTGATTATCACGGCTATTGTAGGCTGGTCAGAAGGTGTAACGGGACCCTTCTTTGTGGCTGGCCTTGATCGTTTCTTCTTCGCCACCACTTGTTTGATGGGTATGTCTGACTCTGAGCTTGAGGTGGGTAGAACCAGTTTCTTCTTCTGAGCAGGTTTGGACTTTTGGAGCTGTTCCACCGCCTTTTTCTTGCTCGGCTTCGTCGCGGCCGGTTGCTCCGTAGCCTTTCTTTTAGCCGGTTCCTTGGCAGGTGTAATACCTGGGTCCCGCGCGTAAGTTGGCCAATAAAATATGCATACATATTATATGACTTACGTGACTGCATATTACGTGTTTATTTAATTATATGTTGATAGGATGACTAACTTGGCAGGAAATTGAGTTGAGATTTAGAAATAATATATAAAGTATAAAGCCTTTGGTTGGAACTAGTTACAAAGAAATTGCGGTTTGAATCATATGATAGAAATAAATAAATGAACGAGATAGGAACAAACTTTAAAACTTAGAAATTTAAATAAATGATTTCGATTTACTAGTTATGAGGAAATAAATATAATAAGAAATTGTTAACCCTTGGGACTTCTTGCAATTTACCTGCGGGGGACCTCTGATAGCCCCAGTTACGAAATTTTGATTATGGAAACCTAGAATTATATAGCTTAATAAAGAGGAAATTAAATATAAGAATTATTATAAAAAAAATATTACGTGAAGCTAGAATATAGTAGTCCCATAGAACTCGAAAACTTAATTACGAGGGAATGAAAATAATAATAATATAAGAAGTATTACATAAAACAAGATAAGCATTAAGCTAAAAGTGTTGATGTCATTTGTACTATGTTACACGCAAAGACCAACTTAGGATAAGAAAGGAAAACTCCCATATCATAATTCATTAGCATCAGAACACTTGAATGTACAGAGAGAGAGGGAAAGTGAAGAACGAAACATTCCTTAAGGAAGAAGCTCTTGAAAACCTTAGTATAAGAAGGAAAAAACCAAACGTTAACAAATTGAAGCTGAGCTTGGGAATAGGTATAATAATCCTTACTCCAACTTCATGTTTTCATCTATATTAATAGCATGTATTTAGGGTTTTGTACAGTTTTAGTTCTAAGAGTTTAAAAGGATTAAAGTTCTTAGGAAACACATATTGTTCTTAAGGGAGGTAGTTTGGATTGAAGTGGTTGAGAACTTTAAGGGTTAAGGTTGATTTAGAATAACAAAGAATTTCACGAACTCGAGTTGGCAAATCCATTTGGCGAACCCGTTTGCGAACCTCACTTCGCGAATCTTATTTGACGAATTTCATGTTGATGAAAATTTCGCTGATTAGGAGTTGAATAAGGAAACTTCACGAATTGGAGAGGACTTTATATGAGCCAATGAAAATCAAGAGATAAATGGGATTAGTGGTGTATCTGTGGGAGGTGACTCATGCGTGAGATATTTCACAAATCAAGGAGCATTTTAGGAATTGTGAGGGATTGGGAATTGTGGATGTAAGATATTCATGAAGTCTTAAGAAATAATATATCGACATTTTCTTTGCATCTCGATAATGATTATAACTTGACATACATTTCGAGATTGATATCGAGATGTTTAAGACTGAAATGTCGACATTCATGCTGAAATCCAAGTGAAATGTCGAGATACATGTCAGAACTCATCTCGAAATCTTCGACATCTCTGTGCATTATTTAGTTCGAAATCTTAGTGTATTGACTAACCAAATGTCGAAATAGGTAAGAGGGTAATGTCGAGAATTGACTTCGAAACCTATTCCATATCGACATCTTATTTTAACAGCTCGACATTTGTAAGAGCTTAAGATACATCTCGATATTTTAATTGCAGTGTCGAGATTTATAGCGAAATTTAGTTTTATGATGAATATCGAAATCTATCTTAAGATACATATCGAGATTTTCATGTGCAGTATCGAAATCCTTACATAACATATTTCGACATTTTACCTTTCGACTTTCGTTATAACGTGACACATCTCGAGATTCATATCGAGATTTATCAAACTATGTCAGAGATTTATTTATGTAGTTCGATATCCATAGCTAATATATGCCGAGATTTATATCAATAGCATTTCACCATTTCCACTCGAGATCTATTTCCAAAATAATATTTCTTAGTCTAGGTTAAAGTTCTAAATTTTAGGATTTCGAAATTTATAAGTTAAAATTAGGGTTTTTAAATTAAGCCAATTTCGTGAAATTAAAATTAGACTAACAAACCCTAATTTTATATGTTTCAATATTTAGGGTTCGAAGGTTAGCAATTTACAGTACGATAAGCTAATAGCTAAGGATACCAGGTAGGTGGGAATTTCAACTACAACACATAATTTATTTGTATGTGCTTACGTGACTATGTGCTTGGGTGTTTATTACGTGAATTATTTGACATGCTTCTGCATGGTAAGTGCTTACGATATTAATTCACGTTGCATATCCATGTGCATGCACGAGACACTTGGGGTTTATGTGAGATGAGCATGCACGGTATTTATCGCCTGAGGGCGAGTAATATTTGCCGATATAGGCATTTGATGTCGACTCGCAGTTGAGTCAGGGCTACTTCTATGGCACCAGGACGGCGTGGTGCGTCGTCGATTATATTATATATTTTATTGGGCTTCTGCCCTGTTTATTTTATTTGGGCTGATGCCCTGATAGCGGAGGGATGCGACCTGGAGGGTGCGACCTGGGAAGGAGCGACCTAGG
Source organism: Craterostigma plantagineum (assembly GCA_027422505.1). Classification (NCBI taxonomy): domain Eukaryota; kingdom Viridiplantae; phylum Streptophyta; class Magnoliopsida; order Lamiales; family Linderniaceae; genus Craterostigma; species Craterostigma plantagineum. Next base: position 1,251,136 of record JAPQWV010000069.1, on the reverse strand, counting down.
GGTGAACCCTAGCGTAGGCTAACCAGCGTAGGCTACCAGCGTGGGCTACCGCACGGCAGAGGGGACGACCTGGGAGGGTGCGACCTAGGGAAACCTAGCGTAGGCTACCCAGCGTAGGTCGCTGCCACGTTTATCCATGTTGGATTAGAGCTCTTTATGGTGCATAGCAAGTTAGCCGAGGGCCCTGAGAGATATGAGATTGAGTTTGATTTACGAGGTGTGGGATGCATTGGCGCGGATGCCTTTGCGGGGTTTTCACGTTCACGACACTGCATATTCCTACTTACTGAGCTTTATAGCTCACCCCTTACTTTATGTGTTGTAGGTGCACGCGACCACGGTACGTGATTGCTTTTGATGGCAAGGCTTACCTTTTGAAGCTTCCAGCGACTTTTGGGGGTGGTGTGTACATGGATGCGACCTGTGTGGCCGGGCGTTAGGGTTTCTTTTGCTTCGCACTAATACACCTCCCTTGTATATAGGGTTGGAGCGATATTTTGAGGATGTACATAATGAATTCCTTTATATAAAAGGAAAAATTTAATACGCATTTTCGCGTATTGTTTACTTTATATTGTATTTAGTCACGTAAGATAATGTTAGAAAGGTTAGTAGATGGCGGGGCGCCACAGGGTGGTATCAGAGCACAACCTCTCGCAGTACGGTGCTGGTTCGGGGACGAACCAGGCGGAAGCTGGTGGGCATGTGACGCCCGGGCCGATGAGGGCGGGGAGTGATCACCGGTGCCAGAGAGGTGCACGGACAAGGAGCGGCTCCTGGCAGGCTTCTAGGCGAAGGGGTACGTGAACGAACCGATCCGACACCCGAATGAGAGGGGATCCTGAGACTGACAATGTATGGGCGTGTCAGGCTAAGAATCGTATAAGGGAATTGATAGTACTACTCATATCACCAAGGTCGACCTACCTTTTCGGGAGTCCATCTATAGAAACTCCGAAGTTAAGCGTGCTTGACTTGGGGCAATCTAGGGATGGGTGACCCCCTGGGAAGTTTCTCAGGGTGCGTGTGAGCGAGTGCACGAAGCACGCTAAAAGGTTAAATGGTGGTACAGTGGGGCCAGACTATCAGTCGGAGTGTGGTGGGCCCAACCCCACTGGTCCCGGTAGGGACCGATGCTATAGTGACACCCGGTATGGGACGGGTTGTTGCAGGTGGTATCAGAGCTTCGGTTGCAGGTTCTGTAGACTGTCTATGTACACACACTCAAAAGCGTGGAAGCAGCCTTGCTAGTAAGTTTTTGTTCCTGTTATTTTTGTTTGTGTTGCGTAATTTATTGGCCTTAGGGACATCAGGGTAGGAATATTTATGATGGGTAGAACAAGAAGTGAAGGTAGTGGGAGCTCCGATCGGGGTAAAGAACCCGAAACACCGACTGATAATCGTGACGCTGCTATTCTCCAACTTACGGAGTTAGTACGTCAGCAATCTGCCCAGATCCAAGAATTAATCCAACGTCGAAACACTGAGGGGCAACAAACCAGCGGACCTTCCCAGGCAGAAAGGATCGAGATCGTTGGGGAAAGGTTTCGCAAACTCAATCCGCCTACATTTGAAGACGCCATCGATCCCACGTCTGCTGAGGATTGGCTAAGGACCCTTGAAAGCATGTTTCAGTACAGCCGCATCCCCGAGGAAGAGAAAGTGTTATGTGCTGCGTTTCTACTGCGGGGAAGTGCAGGCCATTGGTGGGACACCATCCTGGCAATCGAGGACCCGATCACGATGAGCTGGGATCGTTTCAAAGAACTCTTCAGGAGCAAGTACTTTACCGCTCCAGTTCGAGCCCAGAGAATGAACGAGTTCATTAACCTGCGACAAGGGACAATGACTGTGGCTGAGTATATCAGAAAATTTGAACAATTGTCGAGGTTTGCCACTCACATGGTTAGTACTGATGCCCTGAAGATCGAACGCTTTCTGGAGGGCTTGAAGCCAGAATTGTATCGCGACGTGAATATGGCCGGGCTTCAGGGGGTCACATACGCTCAAGCTGCAGAAAGAGCTTTAATTGCTGAACAGGCTGAGACTCGAATCATTCGAGCTCAAGAGGCGAAGAGAAAATTTGTGCAAGGAGCACAGTGGAGTGGAGGAAATCAGAAGAAACGGTTTTTCTCGAAGGGCGTAAAGCCCAATTTCCAGAATAGACCTGGACCACCTCAACAACCAAATCAGATGCCACCAAGGTTTCTCGCACCGGTACCAAATTGTCCAAGGTGTGGGAGACGACATTTTGGTAACTGTCCTCCACAGACTAATAACTGTTTCAGATGCGGAAGGCCAGGGCATTATGCGAAACAATGCCCGGAGAACACTTCTGGAAGTCAAACTGCAGGCCAGGCGAGGCCACCAACTGTACCAGCTCGTGTATATACCATGACGTCCGAGGAAGCAGAGACCGACCCGTCAGTAGTAGCAGGTACCTTATCTATACACCATACCCCGACATGCATATTAATAGATTCAGGAGCCTCGCATTCATTTGCATCATCTAAGTACGTGGCGAGACTCGGGATTACACCTCAGCAATCTGATTGTGAGTATAACGTAACTATTCCACATGGGGCTTCGACCCGAACTAGCCTAATCTTACGAGATTGCCCAGTATTAGTTAGTGATAGAGAACTACCTGTAGATCTCATAATCATTCCGATGAACGATTATGAAGTAATCCTAGGAATGGACTGGCTGTCTAAATATGGAGCTGTGATCGATTGTAACCACAAGACAGTCACGTTCAGCCTAGAGAAAAGTGAACCGTTCGTCTTTACTGGAACGGCTAAAGGCAAAGGTATTCCGAAGATTTCGGCATTGAAGGCACGACGTTTGATCAAAGCGGGATGTGAAGCATACCTCATTTTTGCAATAACATCAGAGGAACGCTTGTCCCCGAAATTAGAAGAAATTCCAATAGTACGAGAATTTCCCGAGGTTTTTCCAGAAGATTTACCAGGACTCCCTCCTGATCGTGAGATCCAATTCACGATCGATTTAATACCAGGAGCTGCACCAATTTCGAAGGCTCCTTATCGATTAGCTCCAACAGAGTTGAAAGAACTAAAGGACCAGCTGGATGAATTATTGCAGAAAGGATTTATTCAGCCAAGCTTTTCTCCCTGGGGAGCACCGGTTCTATTCGTTAAGAAGAAAGATGGATCGATGCGACTCTGCATCGATTACAGGGAGTTGAACAAGATCACAATCAAGAACAAGTACCCTCTACCCAGAATTGATGATCTATTTGATCAATTACAAGGCGCGACGGTATTTTCGAAAATAGATCTAAGGTCGGGATACCACCAGTTGAAGATTCGGGAGGAAGATATCCCGAAGACGGCTTTCAGTACCCGATACGGGCACTATGAGTTCTTAGTCATGCCTTTCGGGCTGACTAATGCACCAGCAGCATTTATGGATCTGATGAATCGTGTATTCAAGCCATTTTTGGACAAATTTGTCATCATATTCATTGATGACATCCTCATCTATTCGAAGACGCACGAGGACCATGAACAACACTTGAAGATCGTCCTTGAGATATTACGAGAAAAAGAGTTATACGCTAAATTCAAGAAATGCGAGTTCTGGCTGAATCAAGTCGCATTCTTGGGACACGTCATCTCAGGAGCAGGAATTTCCGAAGACCCAAGCAAGATCGAAGCTATAAATAACTGGCCCCAACCAACCAATGTCACCGAAGTACGTAGTTTTCTTGGCCTAGCAGGGTATTACAGAAAATTTATTAAAGATTTCTCAAAGATCGCCTCAACATTAACAAAGTTGACGAAGAAGAACGCCCCATTTCACTGGAGCGACGCGTGCGAACAGAGTTTTCAAGAATTAAAAAGACGACTCACTTCGGCCCCAGTCCTGACGATACCCACAGGAACAGGAGGATTTTCCGTATATAGTGATGCATCGAAGAATGGGCTGGGATGCGTTCTAATGCAAAACGGAAAGGTTGTTGCGTACGCTTCGCGACAGCTAAAGGATTACGAGAAGAATTATCCAACACACGATCTGGAACTCGCAGCAGTTGTGTTTGCTTTGAAGATCTGGAGGCATTATTTGTACGGCGAACGCTGCGAAATCTTCACAGACCACAAGAGTCTGAAATACTTCTTCACCCAGAAGGAGTTGAACATGAGACAACGGCGATGGCTCGAATTAGTCAAGGACTATGATTGTGTGATTAGCTACCATCCGGGGAAAGCAAATGTAGTGGCTGATGCACTAAGCCGCAAGACTGTGAATACAGAGCTACAAAGGCTCGAAGTGGAGTTAATACCTATGGGCGAGATTGAGACAAGACTAGCAGCATTAACACTTCGACCTACACTGATGGAGCAAATTAGGAAAGCCCAGGAGAATGACGAATTATATCTGAAAATCAAAGAAACTCCTATAGAGCAAAGATCAGCAGACTTCACCATACGAGACGACGGGAGCTTATATTACAGAAGACGTTTATATGTTCCAAACGACGCCGAACTTCGAAAGACTGTCATGATGGAAGCTCATACCACCATTTACTCAATTCACCCAGGAGCAACGAAGATGTATAGGGATCTCCGAGGCAACTACTGGTGCCCAGGGATGAAAAGAGAAATCGCAACTTTTGTGAGCCAATGCTTAACGTGTCAGCAAATCAAAGCAGAACACCAACGACCAGCAGGGACATTACAGTCTTTGCCAATACCCGAATGGAAATGGGACCATATCACGATGGATTTCGTCGTTGGCTTGCCGAAAACAGTGAAAGGCCACGACGCTATTTGGGTAGTTGTTGACCGATTGACCAAATCTGCGCACTTTTTGCCGATCAACTCGACATCCTCCTTGGAGCGATACGCAGAATTATATGTTCAAGAGATAGTTCGACTACACGGAGTTCCAATTTCGATCATTTCCGACCGAGATTCAAGATTCCTGTCTAAGTTCTGGATGAGTTTGCAGAAGGCACTGGGAACCAAGCTTTCTTTCAGTACTGCCTATCATCCCCAAACTGACGGGCAGTCAGAACGAACAATCCAGACATTGGAAGATATGCTCAGAGCCTGCGTGCTCGACTTCAAAGGGAATTGGAGCCGGTATCTTCCACTGATTGAGTTCTCATATAATAACAGCTATCATGCGACTATCGGAATGGCTCCGTATGAAGCTCTGTATGGACGCAAATGTAGATCTCCAATCCATTGGGATGAAGTCGGAGAACGGGCGATACTAGGTCCTGACCTAGTGCAAGAAATGACGGAGGCAATATCAAAGATACGAGAACGAATGAAAACGGCCCAAAGCAGACAGAAGAGTTACGCAGACCAAAAGCGTAGACCACTGGAATTCCAAGCAGATGATTTTGTATTTCTGAAGGTGTCCCCAATGAAAGGCGTGAAGCGATTTGGAAAGAAAGGCAAATTGAGTCCTAGGTATGTTGGACCGTTTAGAATAATAAAGAAAGTAGGCGAAGTAGCTTATCAGCTGGAGTTACCAGCATCATTAGCTCAGGTTCACGACGTCTTTCACATATCGACGTTACGAAAATACGTCGCAGATCCCAGTCATGTGTTGAATAAGGAAAGTTTTCACCAACAGCTCAAGCCCGACTTAAGTTATGAGGAAAGACCTGTAGAAATTTTGATGTGCGAAGTAAAGCGATTGCGGAATAAGGAAATCCCGTTAGTAAAAGTGTTGTGGCAGAATCAGTCAACAGAGGAAGCTACGTGGGAACGGGAAGACGATATGAGAAATCGCTACCCTGAGCTATTTCTCCCTACCTGATTTCGGGGGCGAAATCCCTTTTAAGGGAGGGAGGATGTAATACCCGGGTCCCGCGCGTAAGTTGGCCAATAAAATATGCATACATATTATATGACTTACGTGACTGCATATTACGTGTTTATTTAATTATATGTTGATAGGATGACTAACTTGGCAGGAAATTGAGTTGAGATTTAGAAATAATATATAAAGTATAAAGCCTTTGGTTGGAACTAGTTACAAAGAAATTGCGGTTTGAATCATATGATAGAAATAAATAAATGAACGAGATAGGAACAAACTTTAAAACTTAGAAATTTAAATAAATGATTTCGATTTACTAGTTATGAGGAAATAAATATAATAAGAAATTGTTAACCCTTGGGACTTCTTGCAATTTACCTGCGGGGGACCTCTGATAGCCCCAGTTACGAAATTTTGATTATGGAAACCTAGAATTATATAGCTTAATAAAGAGGAAATTAAATATAAGAATTATTATAAAAAAAAATATTACGTGAAGCTAGAATATAGTAGTCCCATAGAACTCGAAAACTTAATTACGAGGGAATGAAAATAATAATAATATAAGAAGTATTACATAAAACAAGATAAGCATTAAGCTAAAAGTGTTGATGTCATTTGTACTATGTTACACGCAAAGACCAACTTAGGATAAGAAAGGAAAACTCCCATATCATAATTCATTAGCATCAGAACACTTGAATGTACAGAGAGAGAGGGAAAGTGAAGAACGAAACATTCCTTAAGGAAGAAGCTCTTGAAAACCTTAGTATAAGAAGGAAAAAACCAAACGTTAACAAATTGAAGCTGAGCTTGGGAATAGGTATAATAATCCTTACTCCAACTTCATGTTTTCATCTATATTAATAGCATGTATTTAGGGTTTTGTACAGTTTTAGTTCTAAGAGTTTAAAAGGATTAAAGTTCTTAGGAAACACATATTGTTCTTAAGGGAGGTAGTTTGGATTGAAGTGGTTGAGAACTTTAAGGGTTAAGGTTGATTTAGAATAACAAAGAATTTCACGAACTCGAGTTGGCAAATCCATTTGGCGAACCCGTTTGCGAACCTCACTTCGCGAATCTTATTTGACGAATTTCATGTTGATGAAAATTTCGCTGATTAGGAGTTGAATAAGGAAACTTCACGAATTGGAGAGGACTTTATATGAGCCAATGAAAATCAAGAGATAAATGGGATTAGTGGTGTATCTGTGGGAGGTGACTCATGCGTGAGATATTTCACAAATCAAGGAGCATTTTAGGAATTGTGAGGGATTGGGAATTGTGGATGTAAGATATTCATGAAGTCTTAAGAAATAATATATCGACATTTTCTTTGCATCTCGATAATGATTATAACTTGACATACATTTCGAGATTGATATCGAGATGTTTAAGACTGAAATGTCGACATTCATGCTGAAATCCAAGTGAAATGTCGAGATACATGTCAGAACTCATCTCGAAATCTTCGACATCTCTGTGCATTATTTAGTTCGAAATCTTAGTGTATTGACTAACCAAATGTCGAAATAGGTAAGAGGGTAATGTCGAGAATTGACTTCGAAACCTATTCCATATCGACATCTTATTTTAACAGCTCGACATTTGTAAGAGCTTAAGATACATCTCGATATTTTAATTGCAGTGTCGAGATTTATAGCGAAATTTAGTTTTATGATGAATATCGAAATCTATCTTAAGATACATATCGAGATTTTCATGTGCAGTATCGAAATCCTTACATAACATATTTCGACATTTTACCTTTCGACTTTCGTTATAACGTGACACATCTCGAGATTCATATCGAGATTTATCAAACTATGTCAGAGATTTATTTATGTAGTTCGATATCCATAGCTAATATATGCCGAGATTTATATCAACAGCATTTCACCATTTCCACTCGAGATCTATTTCCAAAATAATATTTCTTAGTCTAGGTTAAAGTTCTAAATTTTAGGATTTCGAAATTTATAAGTTAAAATTAGGGTTTTTAAATTAAGCCAATTTCGTGAAATTAAAATTAGACTAACAAACCCTAATTTTATATGTTTCAATATTTAGGGTTCGAAGGTTAGCAATTTACAGTACGATAAGCTAATAGCTTAGGATACCAGGTAAGTGGGAATTTCAACTACAACACATAATTTATTTGTATGTGCTTACGTGACTATGTGCTTGGGTGTTTATTACGTGAATTATTTGACATGCTTCTGCATGGTAAGTGCTTACGATATTAATTCACGTTGCATATCCATGTGCATGCACGAGACACTTGGGGTTTATGTGAGATGAGCATGCACGGTATTTATCGCCTGAGGGCGAGTAATATTTGCCGATATAGGCATTTGATGTCGACTCGCAGTTGAGTCAGGGCTACTTCTATGGCACCAGGACGGCGTGGTGCGTCGTCGATTATATTATATATTTTATTGGGCTTCTGCCCTGTTTATTTTATTTGGGCTGATGCCCTGATAGCGGAGGGATGCGACCTGGAGGGTGCGACCTGGGAAGGAGCGACCTAGGGGTGAACCCTAGCGTAGGCTAACCAGCGTAGGCTACCAGCGTGGGCTACCGCACGGCAGAGGGGACGACCTGGGAGGGTGCGACCTAGGGAAACCTAGCGTAGGCTACCCAGCGTAGGTCGCTGCCACGTTTATCCATGTTGGATTAGAGCTCTTTATGGTGCATAGCAAGTTAGGCGAGGGCCCTGAGAGATATGAGATTGAGTTTGATTTACGAGGTGTGGGATGCATTGGCGCGGATGCCTTTGCGGGGTTTTCACGTTCACGACACTGCATATTCCTACTTACTGAGCTTTATAGCTCACCCCTTACTTTATGTGTTGTAGGTGCACGCGACCACGGTACGTGATTGCTTTTGATGGCAAGGCTTACCTTTTGAAGCTTCCAGCGACTTTTGGGGGTGGTGTGTACATGGATGCGACCTGTGTGGCCGGGCGTTAGGGTTTCTTTTGCTTCGCACTAATACACCTCCCTTGTATATAGGGTTGGAGCGATATTTTGAGCATGTACATAATGAATTCCTTTATATAAAAGGAAAAATTTAATACGCATTTTCGCGTATTGTTTACTTTATATTGTATTTAGTCACGTAAGATAATGTTAGAAAGGTTAGTAGATGGCGGGGCGCCACAGCAGGTTCCTTTGTTGAGTCTTTGGGAGAAGTGGTCACAACAAACAGTCTTAGATAGGCGGCCGTGACTAGTTGACCGGGAGTGAGAGGCTTCGCCGGTCCCAAATTGCTAACCTTCTGTTGAAGTAAGAAGGAGATCTGAGGAGCATAGTTCTTGAACTGCCGGGTTTCGATTTGGTATCATGGCGGCCAAATTCCTGTATACAATATCTGCCCAATTTATCCTTTGGTTTGTGTAACGACCCGTTCCATACCGGGTGTCACTGTAGCATCCGTCCCTACCGGGACCTGTGGGGTTGGGCCCACCACACTCCGGCTGATAGTCTGGCCCCACTGTACCACCATTTAACCTTTCAGCGTGCTTCGTCCTCGCTCACACGCACCCTGGGCAAACTTCCCAGGGGGTCACCCATCCTAAGATTGCTCCAAGTCAAGCACGCTTAACTTCGGAGTTTCTATAGATGGACTCCCGAAAAGGTAGGTCGACCTTGGTGATATGAGTAGTACTATCAATTCTATTATACGATTCTTAGCCTGACACGCCCATACATTGTCAGTCTCAGGATCCCCTCTCATTCGGGTGTCGGATCGGTTCGTTCCTGTACCCCTTCGCCTAGAAGCCTTGCCAGGAGCCGCTCCTTGTCCGTGCACCCTGGCACCGGCGATCACTCCCCGCCCTCTTCGGCCCCGGGCATCACATGCCCACCAGCTTCCGCCTGGTTCGTCCCCGAACCAGCACCGTACTGCGAGAGGTTGTGCTCTGATACCACCTGTAACGACCCTCACTTTCTAGTACTAATTGGTGGTGGATTTTCGCAACGTAAGTCGCGGAAGACCCGTTTAATTAAAAACTTTTTCTTAAAATAAAATATATTACGATAATACTCGTCTACATCGTCATCACTATACAAGGGCCGTAGCCCCCAAAATGACAAAACGTCAAAACCTAACGTCGCTCCACAGGTCACATCCATGTACAGCCCCGCCCTCAAAAGTCCGTAGAGCACCGCCGTCATCCCGCCTTAGCCGCGACGCGCATTAGCGTCGGGCTCAGTACCTACAACACGTAAAACCCTGAGCTATCTGCTCAGTAGGTGAAATATGAGTGAATGCAGCGTGTGCTCGATCCCATCCCATACACCTCACAACATGCACGCTCGACCTCATCACGACCCATCACATCTCACGACAAGCACACTCGACTCGTCTCACGACCCATCACATCTTACGACTCCTTGTGACTCTACACTACACCCTCGGGTATCCCACTCAGGTCGCTTTAGAATGGGAAGGCTTCTCAGGTCTCTTTAGAGTCGCCCTTTTCCCCGAGTTGAGGTTCACGCTCGGTCTGCCCACTCAGGTCTCTTTAGAGTGGTACGTACTAGAACTTTCCCCTCGCCTATCGCTCGCTCGGCCTACTCAGGTCTCTTAAGAGTGGTACGTACTAGAGCATTGGGCAGCCTACTCAGGTCTCTTTAGAGCGGCAGACACCCAAACCACTAATCCCAACGCTCGGGCAGCCAACTCAGGTAGCTTTAGAGTAGCACGCACCCAAGCACCATCCTATTGCTCGGTCAGCCCACTCAGGTCTCTTTAGAGTGGTACCTACTGGAGCACGGGCAGCCTACTCAAGTCTCTTTAGAGCGGCATTCACCCACCCTCTATCTGACCCACGGACCGACACCACTCGTCGACTCCCCAAACGTTACCGTTCTGCACGGTACTCAATCCCCTCACACTGACCTGGTATGCAAGTGCAGTGCAAATAACATAACATATAACGTGCAGCATGGGTACATATGACGTGCAATAAAATATAATACATGTAAACATGTAATTTACCAAATCACGTAATTCATCAAATTCACGTATATCACCAAATCACATAACTCACCGAATTCACATAATCACATATTCATGGAATGCGCATAAACAGGTTACGCGTCGTAGATGAAAGTTTCACCTACCTGTTGTCCGTAGATTATTAGCTAATAACCCCGTGAAATTCTTAGCTCCTGACCTTAAGCATAAAATTATGATGTTAGTGTACTATTTAATTTTCTGGATCGTCTAAGTACTTGAATTTCCTAAGTTTCGAATTCTCTAAGTGTTAAAATATTAAATATAGAACTGCTTTGGACGGTAGCTATTTTAAAACGATTCGCTAAATCTAAGTCAACCCGTGAAACAACTTAGCCTCTTATGATTCGCGAAGTAAATTTATTCCCTCAGAGTCAGTGAACCTCTCATCCCGTGAAGATTTCATTTCGCGAATTCAAGTCTCCACTCGCTCGTGAAATTTAATTCGTGATATTAATACACAGTTCGCGAAGTCAAGTCCCTATTAATTTGTGAAGTTCATAGCACGTCATACAATCACTAGGTTCATGTACTTTCCCAACAATTTAATTATTAATCATTAACACCTCACGTGAAGTTCTATGTATCTATATCATTATTTTATTCTCTTAGGCTTGGTGAGCTTTCCATAGTGCACCTCTCACAACTCGTGAAGTGCTGATCATTGATTCGTGGAGATTTATTTCACAACCTACAATTCACTTAATTTGTAAAGTTCATTTTCATGGTTTACATACTTTTGACCCGTCAAACCTTCACTTTGCCAACTCAATTCTAATTCGCCATATTACTTCAATTCGTGAAAGTTATTAATTCGCCAACATGATACTATTATTTTATTCCCACAGTTTATCCTTCCACTAGGTTCGTGAAATACCAATCACTCATACTTCGCGAATCATATTTCTCTCCTCTCTCCATTCGTGATATCAGCACCTTACACATTCATTTCGCGAAATGGTCTTATTACCATTCGTGAAATCAAGCCCTACGGATTCGTGAAATTCATAGCTTCCCAATCCGCGAACCTAATTAATTTACGACGTTTTCCCTTTCGCGGCTTCACACACAAAACACTTTAATACTTGTAACTTTTTAAAACTTGCGATCAAATTCTACCCTTCCAAAGAACAATTTGAACATCATAAAAACTTCATATGTTCTATCTAAGTTTCGAACTTAATATAATCTAACTATAAAAAGTTCTAAAGGTTCCAAAAACCCTTATTAACTAAACTAATATAAACAAACTCTAATCAGTTCCACATTTGTGTCTAATAATTTCTTACACACTTTAAATCTTTGACAACTCCTAAAATTTCATCTCATATACTCGTATTTTATCCTACTAATAACAAAAGAAAAATAATCAAAGACTTAGAGTAAGAGGGTTTATACCTTTTAAGCACTATTACGTTTGAATATCCTTATATGGTTTATTGTTCAACCTCTGGATGATCACCTTGATGTTCAACGTTCCGTCGTTTCTTTAATGATTTTATACTATAAAGAAACTCTTGATAAACATTAAACCATTGAAAGGTTTTCTATGATGGGACATGTGATGACGTTATTTTCCTATGGCTTAAGTAACTTAATGTTTATCTTGTAAACTTGGGCTTTAAATCACGTACTACACATGGCCCAATATCGTAAGTCTCTCTATTATTTTATTAAGCATAGCCTAACATTTAAGTCCTTATATTATTATTATTTTACTTTCCCTAAGTTCTAATATTATCATAAAAATAATAAGTCATGTATCGTACATATAACACATATAGGAAATTATAAATCATGTAACGTGAAATCATATAGACACATAAGTCACTTGAGAGCATAAAAGCATGAAAGCATCGTATCACCCAAAGTCCTAACTTCTTTATTTAATTAATCCAACGAAATCTCTAATTTACTGCTAATTCAGTCGTAAATTCCGTAATTAAATTCTACAGATATTACAGTCTCCCCCCTTAAAAGGAATTTCGCCCCTGAAATTCGCCGATTGGTGAAACTCGGGGTAACGACTTCTCCTATCCCATAATCTATCTATCTCCTACTAAGGTGGCCCACCTGTAATGACCCGTCCCATACCGGGTGTCACTGTAGCATCCGTCCCTACCGGGACCTGTGGGGTTGGGCCCACCACACTCCGGCTGATAGTCTGGCCCCACTGTACCACCATTTAACCTTTCAGCGTGCTTCGTCCTCGCTCACACGCACCCTGGGCAAACTTCCCAGGGGGTCACCCATCCTAAGATTGCTCCAAGTCAAGCACGCTTAACTTCGGAGTTTCTATAGATGGACTCCCGAAAAGGTAGGTCGACCTTGGTGATATGAGTAGTACTATCAATTCTATTATACGATTCTTAGCCTGACACGCCCATACATTGTCAGTCTCAGGATCCCCTCTCATTCGGGTGTCGGATCGGTTCGTTCATGTACCCCTTCGCCTAGAAGCCTTGCCAGGAGCCGCTCCTTGTCCGTGCACCCTGGCACCGGCGATCACTCCCCGCCCTCTTCGGCCCCGGGCATCACAGTTTGTGAGCACCGCCACCCCCGCCTGAATTTTCTCGGTGGTCAGCATATCGAACGAGCCTACTTTTCCTAAAACTGCCTTGCCCAAAACATCATGGAGCAATCTGTAGGCCAGTTTTAGGACAATTCTCTTTTCGACATCTTTAAAATACGTCCCAGAAATGGACATCATTCCCTTTACGTTCTCCTTGTCATTGTCGTTGAATAGGAGAAGTCTGACATACCCTTGTATGGCAACCCACGAGTGTTGGCATATGACGCAGGTTCAATTTCCACGCCAGCGCCTTTGATAACGCATCGAAGCTTGTTGTCTTTGATGATAGCAGAGTCAAATAAGTCTTGTAGACTCTATGGATATATCTCATATGAGCACTCGAGAACTTCTGAAGCCCTGATTGTTGGGGTGGGCCCGATTAATTGATGCCGGCCCCCGAACAGCGCAACGTGGCTATAGCGGAAGCACGGTTTGTACCGAGCGGCGTAGGGTGGCGAATTTTCGATTTTTAATATCTAAATTCAACCTTACGCCATTCGACTTCTCCCGAGGGTCTAAGATACTGCCCTAAGCCTCGGGAGATCGCGGTTAATTCGAATTATCAAAATTCGAATTTATTTCCAATTTATTCGAATTAATAATTTAGATCCAAATTAATCGAACAAAGCGGCAACCAGCCGTTTTTCGATTATTTGGAGACCGAAATGATTTTTGATCAATACCAAATTTTCCAGAATAATTCTACACTTCCCAACATTCGCAACGATAGGTCTTTCGAATTATTCCGATGTCGTTTGGTATTTTTCACAAAATCAAATCTTTGGTTCGAAATTATTAATTCGAGTAAAGCGGCAGTTTGCCGTCTTTTGACTATTTGACGACCGAAACGATTTCCGATCGATACCAAATTTTCCAGAATAATTCTACACTTCCCGTGTTTCCAACAAGGGGTCTTGCGAATTATTCTGATATAGTTTGGTATTTTTCGTAAATCAAATCGTTAAGGTTCGAGGTATACCTTCGGTGAACGGGATTTCTTCTGTCGTCGCCTCGGATGGACGTGGCTACACCTCGTCTGGATCCCGGGGCTTCCGGGCCACGCCGGTATGACTTTGAGCGAACCTCAGAGACTGCTCCCGATGGCTAGATGCAACTCGGTTCGGGCGTCGGGTTCGTCAAACGAACCGATCGGTTTTTATGTGGCTTAAGAAAAATGGTTTTTCAAAGAGTATCAAGTTCATAAAAAAAAACCCCTCCTATGCATCTCACGTTAATGCTCTTTTATGTTTGTTTTTTTTTTTTTTATTTATTGAAACATAACATGTGTCAATCATTTTAAAAAAAACAAATGAGTCATCCCTACACAACATCACCCAACGTGTGATGGAATTGTGTATATTTTTTTTTTATGATTATTTCATTTTGGCCCTTGAGGTTTCTATATTCTCAATTTAGTCCCTCAATTTTAAATTATAAAATAATTAAATCCAATCTAATTATTTTAATTATAATTGAGCCCACTTAGTTAATTAATTAAGCACTTAAGACAATCTTAAGTCCTAATTATTTCCGTGACCGTCACTGGAATTTAACTAAGTCGTCGACACCTCGTATCAACTATGCCACTACCCCAACGAATCTCATTCGTTAGGTTCCACAGAAAAGCCCGCCGTTTTCGTTCAAGTTCATTACCATTTTTAAGCGCGACTCTCTAGGTCCGTCTCAACTGGCATGGGAGGAACCCACGAGTCACGGTATTCACCTAGCCAATCCCGCGGTACCGAACAGATCCCAGTTGAGAACGAATTTTGATCTAATCGAAATTCGGGCGAACCGACTATAGTGTATACATTTAAATACTTCTTACGCCTTTCACTTGCGTCCCGGTTAGGTGATAGCCATGCAAATGTCAAACTCACTAACCTAACACTATGTTATATTCGAGACCGAACCGATTATTTAAACTCCGCTCCGTATCTAATACAAGCAAGTTTTCCAAGCTTCGGCCGAAGGCTTTATAATCGTCGCTCTCCAATTACCTCATAGGACATTAACCTATATGAATATAGGCAGTGAATCCCAATAGCCGTCAAAGCCCGGCAATCACCTCCGTAAAGTCGGTTGCGTTTCGTCGCTGACCCGTGTCTCATTTATGAACACTTACGAGCCTAGCCAACTAGCGACAAACCGAAATCGCGAAAGCAAATCCGTCAATGACCCTATCGGTCTGAGGCTGCTATAGTCATTCGTTCAATCATTGACAACATCCTAGCCATGTGATTGAGACGAATACGAGCCAAATGTCTGGATACGCAATCTCTCCGATCATCGATATCTCCATCACGACCCACAACCTTTCAGGTAATCGGTGACACTACCGATACTATGTGGTCGTCAATGGATAAGTCATATTCGGATATCTAGTCACCCATCTAGAATCATTAGAATTACGGACTTTTTATTTAATGCTGAGATTAAGGACTGTCCGGTGTCTCCTCTCTCGTCCCACGAGAATCAGACATCCAACTCAAACATTTGGGTGTTATTTATTTATCGCACTGCCGGATGCCAAGTAGACTTTAAATTCGATAAATAAATAATGCCTTTATTATAATGAAAATAAATATTCATTAATTTATTTGACGGTATATACAATAAACCTGTCTATCAACCTATACATCATCGTGCGCCCTATACTATTCCTAGTCCTCGTATGGCATTCCGAGGGCACACTCCCTAACAGCCTCCCACTTGCACTCGAATGCCATGCGATGCACCTAATGCCAGTCGCAATGGTATCGTAGCCCCATCTTGTCCAGATGCTGTTCCATAACTGCTTGGGACAAGGGCTTCGTGAGCGGGTCCGCCACGTTTTCTGCGGTGGCGATTTTCTGCACGGCGACCATCCCGTTTTCAACGAACTCACGTAATACGTGATACTTTCTCTCGATATGTTTGGACTTGCTATGAGATCGTGGTTCCTTTGCTTGCGCGACTGCACCGCTATTATCGCACCAAAGTGTAAGCGGTCTGTCAGCAACTGGTACCACAGTAAGTTCCTCCAAGAACTTTTTCATCCAAACAGCTTCTTTAGCTGCCTCTGAGGCTGCTATGTATTCTGCCTCACATGTGGAATCGGCAGTCGTGCTTTGCTTGGAGCTTCTCCAAGACACTGCCCCACCGTTGAGCACGAATACAAAACCTGAAGTAGATTTTTGGTCATCCACGTCCGACTGGAAGTCCGAATCGGTATAACCAACTACTTCTAGTCCCGCTCCTCCATAAACCAGCGTTAAGTCTTTAGTCCGTCTAAGGTATTTAAAGATATTCTTAACGGCTGTCCAATGTTCTTCCCCTGGGTTTGCCTGAAACCGACTAACTACGCTCACAGCGTAAGCAATGTCCGGGCGTGTACACAACATTGCGTACATCAGACTACCCACTGCAGATGCATAGGGTATTCCACTCATCCGTCGTCTGTCTTCCTCACTTTGAGGTGACATTGACTTCGATAAATGGATCCCATGTCGCATTGGTAAGAACCCTCTCTTAGAGTCATCCATTCTGAATTTCTTCAGGATTTTCTCTAAGTAAAGGGCCTGAGATAAGCCGATCGTATGGTTCGCTCGATCCCTGAACAAGCGAATACCTAGTATATACGTCGCTTCTCCCAGGTCTTTCATGGAGAATTCGGTTGAAAGCCATGCTTTCACCGATGAGAGCATCCCAATGTCGTTTCCTATCAAAAGGATATCATCCACGTACAATACAAGGAACGACACCAAACTCCCACTGCTCTTTCTGTAGACACATGGCTCATCTACGTTTTTTGTGAATCCAAAGTTCCGAACTGCTTCATCGAAACGTAGGTTCCAGCTCCGAGATGC
Source organism: Craterostigma plantagineum (assembly GCA_027422505.1). Taxonomy (NCBI): domain Eukaryota; kingdom Viridiplantae; phylum Streptophyta; class Magnoliopsida; order Lamiales; family Linderniaceae; genus Craterostigma; species Craterostigma plantagineum. The sequence goes on along the minus strand of JAPQWV010000069.1, from coordinate 1,233,895 downwards.
CTGTTTCAGTCCGTAAATTGACCGATTCAGTTTGCACACTTTGTGAGCTTCTGCATGCGACTCAAAACCTTTTGGCTGCTCCATATAGATCTCCTCCTTGAGGAATCCATTAAGGAATGCCGTTTTGACGTCCATCTGCCAAATCTCATAATCATAGTGCGCAGCTATGGCGAGCATTATCCGGATGGACTTGATCATGGCTACAGGTGAGAAAGTCTCCTCATAGTCAACTCCCTCTTTTTGGTTATAGCCCTTGGCAACCAACCTGGCCTTGTACGTCTCAACTTGTCCGTCAGATCCAATCTTCCTCTTGTAAATCCATTTACAACCGATTGGTCTAAAACCACTCGGTAGGTCTACAAGAGTCCAGACTTTGTTGGAGTACATTGAGTTCATCTCAGCTCGCATAGCCTCAATCCATCTCGCTGAGTCAACATCGGATATAGCTTGATCGAAAGTAGCGGGATCTTCTCTTAGAAGTCCCCTAGTCGCAACATAACCTTGTTCGACATGTGACATGCGATACGGCTGTGGTTGGTGAGGCACCCTTTCAGATCGTCGCATGACTGGTTCGCTCGGACCATCCGAATCCTGTGTGGACGTTTCGGTGGACTGCTCCTCGAGAGGGACCTCACGGCCAATGCCAAAATCTCGAATGAACTCTTCCTCGAGAAAATATGCATGTAGGCCAACAACGATCCTTTGATCATCGTGAAAATAGAATAGGTACCCCATAGAGTCTTCGGGGTAACCTATGAAAAGTCCTTTTACTGACCTAGACTCCAATTTATCGGTTTTCAGCTTTTTCACATAGGCGGGGCAACCCCAAATTCTAATATGTGATAAGCTTGGTAAACGACCAGTCCATATCTCATACGGAATGCCATTAACAGACTTCGAGGTACACCGGTTAATGGTATATGCCGCTGTCTAAAGCGCGTATCCCCACAATGACATCGGTAAATCTGTATAGCTCAACATAGAACGAACCATATCTAATAAAGTTTGATTTCTACGTTCGGCCACGCCATTCAACTGTGGCGTGCCGGGCGGAGTCATGTGTGATAAAATACCGTTCTCTTTTAAGAACTGGTCAAACTCGACACTCAGGTACTCGCCACCTCGATCCAATCGAATGGCTTTAATGAGCTTCGAAGTTTGATTTTCCACCAACGCCTTATACTCCTTGAACCTATCAAGAGCATCAGCTTTATACCTCATCAGATACACGAGTCTGTAACGACTGTGATCATCCGTAAAGGTAATAAATAGTGGAAGTCACCTCGAGCCTTCACATTGAATGGCCCGCAAAAGTCTGTGTGAATTAAACCGAGAATTTCCGTGGCTCTATTAAAAGTCCTAGTGAAGGGTGATCGGGTCATTTTACCTTTGAGGCATGACTCACAAGTCGGATAGGGATTTGATCCCAACGGTTTTAAAATCCCGTTTTTCTCTAACTCGTGAATCTTGCGTTCTCCAGTATGCCCTAATCGAAGATGCCACAGGTACCTCGCATTTATTCCCGATTTTCGTTTGTTTGTGATAGTATTCACAGATACGTCGTTCTGGGTATTTAAATAGTACAAACCATTAAATAGTGTCGCGCTGCCAACATTTTTATTTGTATACATAATGTGGCATGTATTATTATTAAAAATAAATACATAACCATTCCTGCTCAAAACAGGAACGGAGACGATGTTCTTAAATCCCCTCGGGAGTACAAGACAATCGTACAAACGCAACACATGCCCAGAAGATAATACAAGAGATCTTGATCCGACGTGGCTTGCCGAGATACTATCCCCGCTTCTCACTCTGACCTCGATCTCACGCTCCCCAAGCGCTCTACTTGGTCCCAGACCCTGCGTGGAAACACAAATGTGAGTACTAGCCCCCGAATCCAATATCCAGGAAGTAGAGTATACAGATGAAAAACAAACTGTTTCTAAAACATTAAGTTCCACACCTGACGCAGCCTGCTCACCCTTGAGCTTCGGACAGTCCCGCTCCCAGTGGCCCAGCGAACCGCAATGCAGACACCTATCCGTCGGCTTTACACCGGTTTGCTTCGATTTCCCAGAAGATAGTTTCTTCTTGGAAACCTTCCCTGTCGGCTTGAGCTTGTTGCCCTTCTTCTTTTTGCCTTTCTGGGGCTTCGAAGAAGTGGCGACAAGTGCAGTCTGCTTTGCCCTTTTCATCTGACCTTGCGCCGTTGCTAACTGATTCATCAGATCAGGAAGCAATAGCGTCATGCCGTTCAGATGGTAGTTCACAATGAACGCGTTGTAGGACGGAGGCAGAGACTGCAAGATGAGATCATTTTGTAGTTCACGATCAAATCGAAAATTGAGAGTCTCCAACCTCTCGATCATGGTGATCATGTTCATAACATGCTCGCCAACATTCTCACCCTCAGACATCCTCGATCGGAAGAGCTGCGACGAAGTCGCATAGCGAGCTGTCCTAGACGTCTCACCGTAAAGCTCTTTCAAATGTTGAACCATCACCCGAGCATCAGCCATATTTTCATGGCTACGCTGCAGTGCGTTACTCATCAATCCGAGGACATGAGCCTTTACGAGCTTCTCGTCGCGCAGTCGCTTGTCATAAGCGGCACGAGCCTGCTCGGATGCCCGCGCCCCTGGGGCTGGCGGCATTTCGGAGTCAAGGATATAAACTAGGTTCTCAATCTCAAGGAAAATCCTCAAGTTGCGAAGCCAGTCTGAATAGTTTGGCCCAGTCAACCTATTCTCCTTGAGCAGTACATTTAAAGCGGTCGACATGATTTCACAAAGAGAGAAAATGCTGCAGAAAATAAAAGGCATATTAAGTCGATTGTATAGGTTATCAAACGCGAACAAGGACTTTTTATTCCGTTTGACTCCCACTATCTTTTCATAAACTCCATTCTCCCTACGGATGTTTTGGAAGTTTCGTTGATAACTTCGATAGTGGAGTTGATGTCCCCGTGGACGGATGCAAACCTCAACCTCTGTCGTTTTATTGGTTTGCAGCGGCCCACGAAGTCGCGCTCCGCACGAATCCGACCTTGTCGAATGTCTCAACTATCTTTGCCTCAGTTAGGGACCCCCGCCGGCAAACCCGGAACAAGGCAGTGTGACTGTCTAAGTGCGACCTATCAACTTCGCTCAAAACCGCACACTTGAACCGTAAATTTTACCATACAGTGTGATCTTGGCGAGCAGCGTAAACGCACTCGAGCAAGCCGAAACGAAAGCAAATGCAAGGAGCCGGCATACCCGAAACCAAACCTTGCCTTTGGGTTTCGTAACAACTAAACCCAAGCTTGACAGAAGACAGGGCATCCAATCCCTTTACTCACTTAGTATTCTATCGGGAGATTTTTGTAGCTCATAGCATATTAAACTTAAGTACGAGCATGTAAATGCGTTAAATAAATTTCTAACCCTAGGAAAGCAATTTAAATGGACAAATATGCGGGCCATTTCTAGACTGGTCCTATTACATGGGTCGTAAAATGACCGGGGTCTTCGATCTTCTAAACGTCGAGTCATCGACACGATGGTCATCGAACCCTCCAACCTCGCCTTGCATCGAACGGCCGTCATTTATCTAACTTATCTAATAAAGCGATAAAATACAACACGGGGGGAATTATTTCCCAAACAACCCGTAATCCATGTACATACCGGGGGGCGGCAAACGGCCCTTAAACAAATAACCCGGTTAGAACCTAAGCCCGCGTAAATGTCCCATATAAACATGCAACACTGAATTTTGACGTCGGGTGCCCAACCGACGTCACGAGCGACGATAGTCTCCAAACTACGTCGATCGTTCGTTCGCCACATCGGCTTTCGAGGCCTTCGGTCGAAACATTCATGAGCCTTGGCTCTGATACCACTGTTGGGGTGGGCCCGATTAATTGACGCCGGCCCCCGAACAATGCAACGTGGCTATAGCGGAAGCACGGTTTGTACCGAGCGGCGTAGGGTGGCGAATTTTCGATTTTTAATATCTAAATTCAACCTTACGCCATTCGACTTCTCCCGAGGGTCTAAGATACTGCCCTAAGCCTTGGGAGATCGCGGTTAATTCGAATTATCAAAATTCGAATTTATTTCCAATTTATTCGAATTAACAATTTAGATCCAAATTAATCGAACAAAGCGGCAACCAGCAGTTTTTCGATTATTTGGAGACCGAAATGATTTTTGATCAATACCAAATTTTTCAAAATAATTCTACACTTCCCAACGTTCGCAACGATAGGTCTTTCGAATTATTCCGATGTCGTTTGGTACTTTTCACAAAATCAAATCTGTGGTTCGAAATTATTAATTCGAGTAAAGCGGCAGTTTGCCGTCTTTTGACTATTTGGGGACCGAAACGATTTCCAATCGATACCAAATTTTTTAGAATAATTCTACACTTCCCGATGTTTCCAACAAGGGGTCTTGCGAATTATTCTGATATCGTTTGTTATTTTTCGTAAATCAAATAGTTAAGGTTCGAGGTATACCTTCGGTGAACGGGATTTCTTCTGTCGTCGCCTCGGATGGACGTGGCTACACCTCGTCTGGATCCCGGGGCTTCCAGGCTAGATCGTCACGCCGGTATGACTTTGAGCGAACCTCCGAGACTGCTCCCGATGGCTAGATGCAACTCGGTTCGGGCGTCGGGTTCGTCAAACGAACCGATCGGTTTTTATGTGGCTTAAGAAAAATGGTTTTTCAAAGAGTATCAAGTTCATAAAAAAACCCCCTCCTATGCATCTCACGTTAATGCTCTTTTATGTTTGTTTTTTTTTTATTTATTGAAACATAACATGTGTCAATCATTTTAAAAAAAACAAATGAGTCATCCCTACACAACATCACCCAACGTGTGATGGAATTGTGTAGATTTTTTTTTTATGATTATTTCATTTTGGCCCTTGAGGTTTCTAAATTCTCAATTTAGTCCCTCAATTTTAAATTATAAAATAATTAAATCCAATCTAATTATTTTAATTATAATTGAGCCCACTTAGTTAATTAATTAAGCACTTAAGACAATCTTAAGTCCTAATTATTTCCGTGACCGTCACTGGAATTTAACTAAGTCGTCGACACCTCGTATCAACTATGCCACTACCCCAACGAATCTCATTCGTTAGGTTCCACAGAAAAGCCCGCCGTTTTCGTTCAAGTTCATTACCATTTTTAAGCGCGACTCTCTAGGTACGTCTCAACTGGCATGGGAGGAACCCACGAGTCACGGTATTCGCCTAGCCAATCCCGCAGTACCAGACAGATCCCAGTTGAGAACGAATTTTGATCTAATCAAAATTCGGGCGAACCGACTATAGTGTATACATTTAAATACTTCTTACGCCTTTCACTTGCATCCCGGTTAGGTGATAGCCATGCAAATGTCAAACTCACTAACCTAACACTATGTTATAATCGAGACCGAACCGATTATTTAAACTCCGCTCCGTATCTAATACAAGCAAGTTTTCCAAGCTTCGGCCGAAGGCTTTATAATCGTCGCTCTCCAATTACCTCATAGGACATTAACCTATATGAATATAGGCAGTGAATCCCAATAGCCATCAAAGCCTGGCAATCACCTCCGTAAAGTCGGTTGCGTTTCGTCGCTGACCCGTGTCTCATTTATGAACACTTACGAGCCTAGCCAACTAGCGACAAACCGAAATTGCGAAAGCAAATCCGTCAATGACCCTATCGGTCTGAGGCTGCTATAGTCATTCGTTCAATCATTGACAACATCCTAGCCATGTGATTGTGACGAATACGAGCCGAATGTCCGGATACGCGATCTCTCCGATCATCGATATCTCCATCACGACCCACAACCTTTCAGGTAATCGGTGACACTATCGATACTATGTGGTCGTCAATGGATAAGTCATATTCGGATATCTAGTCACCCACCTAGAATCCTTAGACTTACGGACTTTTTATTTAATGCTGAGATTAAGGACTGTCCGGTGTCTCCTCTCTCGTCCCACGAGAATCAGACATCCAACTCAAACATTTGGGTGTTATTTATTTATCGCACTGCCGGATGCCAAGTAGACTTTAAATTCGATAAATAAATAATAATGTCTTTATTATAATGAAAATAAATATTCATTAATTTATTTGACGGTATATACAATAAACCTGTCTATCAACCTATACATCATCGTGCGCCCTATACTATTCCTAGTCCTCGTATGGCATTCCGAGGGCACACTCCCTAACACTGATTTCTTCAGACCTTGAAGAATGAGGTAGAAGTCTGAGTCGTGGTCGGACATGGCGACATTGAAGTTTATTTGGAGGATAGTGCAGGTCATCTCTTGCTTGTGAGGAGCCATTGCTTTGAGTTCTGGGCGATTTGGGAGAGGATTTACAGGATTTTAATTGATAACTGTGAGGCTGTATCTGACTGTGTGTTTGGGAATTTTGGGAACTCAGAAGATTTTGAGAATGATAGGGTTTAGACGAACAAGATAAGATATTTAAACCCTTTGGAATTCTTCTAAGTATTGTTGGGCTTGAAATGGATTAATTTGGGCTTTGGCGTGTTTCACCTTTGCATTAAATGTGTTAGTGTTTTATGTCTTGTACACCCTCAGAACATCTAATGCGGTACCCAATTTAGCACTCATTCTCTGCAGATAATCCTGCAGACCCCTTGCCAGTCTACCTAAAACATGTTAAAAATAACATGCAATATTTGCATTGATGAAGTGCATTTATAAAGAACGTTTTCGGTCTGCACCGGCCGGTACGGTAGTTATACGATGTTTTAAAAAGATGTCCGGTTTCAGAGGTAATCCGGTATGGTATTTTTGTGTTACAAAGTGTATACATAATAAAATGATAGCAACATTATATGTTTAAGTTTTCTTTGTATTGGCTAATGCCGGTTTTGATTGAAACGGGCTGGGACAATTGTATAGGTCCGATATTGAAGGAATGACCGATTTTAGAAAGATGTTTGCACTTTATTCATCATAATGCATAATTTTTTGTAAAGTCTTGGTAAACTTTATCATATCAATGAATTTGATTCAACAATGTTCCCCCTGACTTCATGCTTAGATTTTTTGATATAAATCTAAAAGTCCTAAAGCATTTCGAAGGTAGGTAAACTTAGCTTTGGAGAGTGACTTGGTGAAGATATCCGACACTTGCCAGTCTATATAGGAACCTATAGGCCCTTGAGTTCTACTTGGTGAATTCCCACTTAGTTTGATCGTTCTCCTGAGGATTAACAGGTCCCACTGCTTCTTCTGATGGTCCTGGTACTGATTTAGTCTGAAGCTCACTTTGGCACACGGTTTTATGTCCGTGAGAAGTCTTCATTCTCTCACGTGCCGACAGCAGTCCCTATCTAAAAATCCAGCTTGACCGGTTTGGTTCCTGCAGATATTCCTGCAAAAACAACTTGATTCTTCGGTACCCAGTTTATTCGAGGTCCGGTCAGGGATTAGGCTTTTAGGTGTCCAAATCTGGATGACTCTAACATGTTTTCCGGTATTTGGATCTATTAAGTATTTAGTTTTATTATTTATGACCGGTATTTTTAGTGGATGTATCCTTGAGGCTTCGGTCTTGACTTAGTATATGACCAATATCTCTGATCTTGGTTTCTCAGAGGTTCCGGTCTTGGCCTACTGTTACATTTATTAGTATAATAAGGATTCCCCCTTAGTTGTTGGGGTCTTTCCTTTTCTTCGGGACATAATTATTATTGTTTTTAATGTTTATATATTATTCCCCTTATCGGTTGCAGTATTATTTTTCTCTGTGGGATATGGGTCTCAGTATTATTATTGCTATTATACCCAAGTTCAGTCCTCCTTGAAATCATTTCTGGCTGAACCGGACTTGGTTTATAATTTGATGGTCGGACAAACCTTATTACCTTTGTTGAGACATGTGGTTGATATGACGTTGACGCCTCTCCTGCGCTAGACTGCTCACCATGGCCAATACCGGTACGGTCGTTGGTATCCTTCACTACTTCTTGAAGGCACTCTAACGTCTTGATGATTTAGTCCATGACTTGACTATTTTTGATAGCTTCTGGTTTTCTGAGGCCTTCATCTTGCAGCCTCCTTCAATCTGTCATTTTTAAGCCTGTCAGCCTCCTTTGATTTTTCTCTACCTTTCTTCTTTTTGAGGCAGTCAGCGATGAAGTGTCCGGTCATGCCACAGTTAAAGCAGGCGTTAGAGTCTTCATCTCTATTAACGTATTTTCCTCTAGAGGTCTTGTTCGGAGTTCCTTTCATGAACTTTCTGACCTTTTTGATGAAGAGAGCCATCGCCTCTCATTTCCTCAACAAGTTTTGAGGTGGGTGTCTCTGTCACAGCCAGCGCTTTGACCGATTGAAACGGTATTGCCTCATCTAGTCTCATCTGGAGCTCGAATTTGTACGCCTTTAAATATGTAAATAAATCATGCAGCATTATTGCTTAAGTCTTTTGACTCTCGCATGGCCATTGTCTTTGTGTCATTCGCGTGGGAGCGCTTTCATGGCTTCAATAACCATGTCTCGGTTCTCTAGTTGTTTGCCCAGCGTCGAGAGTTCGTTGATGATGGAACAAAACCGCTCCTCGAAGTCAGTCATGGTCTCCCCTGGCTTCATCTTGATGGCGTCCTATTTTTGGACGGCGACCACGAGTTTGTTTTCTCTGGTCTGCTCGTTCCCTTCGCAATCTGGCAGCCCACACCCCCTTTGCGGTTAAGCACATCATAACCTGCCTGAAGACATCCATGTGTAATGTGTTGAAAAGGGTTTCTTTGGCAATTTTATCGAGGTTTTGCCTTCCTCCTTCCCACCGTGGTCAACTCGCTCCTTACTCTTGGAATTTGTGGTGGCTCATTGGGATCCTTCGCATGAAGTCCATTTGTCTTCATGAATACGAGCGGTCCGGTGTTAATCACATCTATCATCTCGTCGTCTTGCGCGCAGAGATGAGTCATTATTATGATCTTCCATTCAAGGAAGCTTTCCCTGCGAAACATGGGAAGTTTATTGGAAGAAGTCATGGTTAGTATATGGTGAATATCAGGCAACCCACTGTGATACCACTTGTTAGGATCGCTTAGTGTGTTTAGAGGGGGTGAATAAACACTCGCTCTTTTTCAGTTCTTAACCGATTATGGTTAGATGCCGGTGCTTGATATTCTGAGTGCGACTTAGTGCGAAAGTTAACCAGAGAGTTATGAACTGAGACCGGGCGTGCGATGTGATGTGTGTGTGTGTCTTTATTTTCGAAAGACACAAAGTTTGTTTATGGAGGAGCAAAGTCTCCTACGTCTCCCCTTCTTCGCCGCAAGGAAGGTACCACTAGAAGATTCGGTCCCCCTGTTGCACTACCTTCTTAGTAGTCTCACACAGTACAACCATCCAGCTATACTCAGCTAACTAAACTCCTAGACACCACTAGAAAGCTTTCTACAGTCCGTCTCTTTCAAGAGCTTATAGTCCCTTGAGAAAAACTCACTTACTAACAGCACTGGTCAAGAATAGTGAGGACAACACCTAAATTTCTTTTTCGTAGCTCTGAAGGCTTTGAGCTAAATCTCTCGTTTTCTAAAATCTAAGCAAAGTGTCGTAGGGTCTTCAACCTGCTTCTCTGCTATTTATAGTTGGGCTTGTTGCAGAAGACCGTTGTGAGATAGCTCACCCTACCGGACAGTGCATTTAATGCTTTTACCCAAAAATGGGTATGTTCGGTCTTCGTTGCAGTCCGTGCTGTGCCATTTGCTTTATTTAGTTTTAAGCTTGGATTGACTTCAACTAGGCTTTTGATGGGACCCTTGAATTAATTGCATGTCAGAAGTATTCAACTTGCCGCGCCTTGAATATATTTGAATCTTTTTGTCCAGCGTGGCACTTCCGGTATCATCCATTCCGATCTCCATTGTTCTTCCGGTTGCTGTCTTGATCGGGTTTCTGGTAGCGCTGATGAACTGCTAACTGGTATACGGTTTTATCTAAGTCTAACTGGTATACTAAGTTAAAATCAATCACCAAAACAGTTAATCTGAATTCTTTAAATTCACGACTTCTAACACCTTCCTTTTTCTCATTGGCGCCAATTTCTTGACTCCAACGTCACATATTCACCCTTTTTTCAGCGTGCACCTTTAGGTTTGAATCTCTAGCTATTCTTCCCGACTACTGCATCACCCATTATCGTATGTATCAATATGTATGTTGAATTGAGATTTGCAAGAGAATATGAAACATACCTATTTTTTTCCCATATTGCCTTCTCATCATTCAACGTCCACGACATTTCGACAACATCAACATCACCCCCGACTGGTCATAGTCGCATGTATCAATCCCTAATGTATTGATGTGCATGTACATAATGAAATAAACTAATATGAGTTATGCTAAAAAATTAAAACTAGAAAAAACATACCTATATTGGTCTCCGCGCCGTCTTCACCATTGCCATCCCACAAATTTTGATAAGTATCTTTGAACCAACATTATTTGGCTCATATTCTTAAAGAAGTTACAACTCTTGCCTTGTTCTACCATTGACGACGCTCGTTGGTGCAATAGACTTTCTTGCCTGCACGAAGATCTACAAAGATTTTACATATAATAGCATGGCTCGTGTTTCCCTCCAAATGTGCGATGCATTAACAAACTTCAGTGTCGGAGGGAGCGACCCAACGTTGCACATAATGTGAATTTTATTAGTTCAGACTTGGTGATTCATGACATACTCTACAAATCAGTAATAGCAATTCTAAAATAAGTACTTTAATCCTTATAACATCGTTGAAGGCTTTCACCACTGGGAGTAGATGAGCTCTATGCACAACAACCATGTCATGATTAGATCTAACAGACTGGTTGAAATATACGAAGCAAGGCTGTTAGGTCCTCGATTATCAACTCAAACAATCCTAGGCATGAATTCTTAGGTAATCGATTAAAATGATGAAAACTGAATCTCGATCGAAAACTTTCCAATGAAGAACACGAGAGAAAAACTTTGTAGTGAGAGAATGATTTCTGATTTTCTCTCTGTAGAATTGAATTAGCAAGCCTTTCGGATCGATTCTTTAATTTTCTGTATTGGCCCAATGTTTGTACATCTATTTATACCAAACATACTTGGTATAAATATCAAACTAGTCCTAAACTAAGGACAAATACATGAAACGCCCCAATTTACAAGGACAGTTAATAAAATCAAATCACAACTAAAACTGATATTCTACATTCTCCCCCTTTGTGCTTGATTCTTTTCCGCGCCGTCTGTCCTCGTCGGGCGTAGTACGACCTGCGCAAGCCCATCGCATGCTCATAATTCCTGAGCATAGTCCTCAGCTCCAGAATATCTTCAAGTAATTCCATTAGGAGCGGCTGTTCTCTCACGAACCGGTGGATCTTCAGCATCGTCTCTCGGTTGATTTCTTCCAACCTTTGCTCTATATTTCTCCTGATGACCTTGAGCGTCCCATCACAGAATTTGTGTATCTCAGTCTTCAGCATCATCCTAGTCTTCTTAGCGATTGGATTGTGGTTGGAGATGCCTAAGACTGAGCTGATGTGCACGTGATTGTTGGGAAGCCCTTCGATCTCAGGTTCTTTGTTGAGCGGAGCGGTCATGTTGACGTTCTTCATGTTGCTCTCCAGAGCCATCTGAAGGTCGTGTGCGGTGAAGTACTTGACTTGTCGCATCATGAACCGATAGAGTCCCTCGAGTCCTTCTTTCTTGATGAAGCATTGAGGACCTTTGTACTTCTCTACATATAGCTTGTAGAGGTTGTACACCTCCTTGGCGGGGAGATACGGTAGGTCACTCTCGCTTAGATCTTCTCGAGTTCTGTCTACTCGCTCAATGACATAGTACGGTGTTGGAAGTCCTCCTTTAGCACAGTAGATGCTGAGTAGCTGACAGATTGGGGAGAGACTCTTGTAATGACTCTTGGCTTGGCTTTAAGTCATCCCCAATCTCACATCCGGTCCGAGGTAGGTCAGCAGCTAGAGATACGTCATTCTCTTCTGCTGTTCCCAGTGAGAGATCTCTCTGAGCTCGAAATCGTTCGGCTTCTTGACTTTATTTGGTGAACTCCATATATGCTCACGAACTTCTTCAAGGAAGAGAATCTCAATTCTAATATTCTCCCAAGGCGTGTCGATCCGAGCGAATCCTGGCATTTGTCTTGTGGGGGAAACCGCTCGTTGCGCAATCAATTCTGGAAGCCCTGTGGGATCTTGTTCGTGATTTTCACCTTCCTAAAGCTCTTCTTCTTCTAACAGGACGAGGTCTACCGAAGCCTGTTGTAGGAACTGCCGAACGTCCTTGAGCCGTTGTCTCTGATGCTCCTCGGGCATGGAGTGGGTCATCCACTGTCCTTCGAAGATATACTTGTCGAGGAACTCGTGTGGATTGACACCGTGTCCTGATGGTCCCGGTTGGTCTTGAGCAACTGAGGGAGTAGCTTGGGTTTGAGCTAGGCCCACGAGCATGGCAGCACTTGCTTCTTCTTCCGGAAGCAAGGGGCTTGTCAGTGTCGTTGGTATGGGCGGAGGCATCTTTAAGGAAAAGGATGGTGGGTCGATTTGGTTTAGAGTGGTGGTGCGGTGCGTGGTGGTTGTTTGGGTAGTAGGTTGTGAGGTTTCAGCGGCTCCAGGGTTTGTATGTGTCGCGCCCGAGCTTCATCCTTGACTTCTAGTCATTATTCTAGGTCTCCTCTCCCCCTCATGACGGCCTTGATCATCGGGGTCGTCATGTCTGCGTTTGGAGCGGGAGCCTTGACCACGACAAGTGTCGGTCGGGCCAGGACGATCAACGAGACGGCGGAAGATGTCTTCTTCTTCCGGCGTTCGAGTAGTCAGCTCAAGTAGGCGGGCGACTAGGATGGAGTGGAGGTCGCTGATAGGTATGGTGGCTGGGTTTATGAGGTTGTGTGTGAGGATCGGTGTGGCGAATGGTGTGGGTTGAGGTGGAGTGAGAGTTAGTCGTGAAGAAGACGGCTCTGAGGCGGGTGCTTTCCTACGGTCTTGGCGGGACGTCTCAATAGCTGTACGCACGCTCTCCATAAGTTTTTCTTCAAATGATTGTGAAGCTTCTGAGAGAGCGGCCTGAAGTCGGTCTTCGGTCACGAACTGGACGGACGCCTCCGTCGATTATTTACCAGGTCGACTGATGTCGCCTGTTATCAACCCTTGAGTAGACACCAGCTCCTCAGGTTGGCTCGCAGTCACTTGAGGTTGTGACTGTTGGAGACATCCACCCAATCCTTGAGTCGAATCTTGAAGATTGTCCTCCATGGGTGTTTCGATAGGCTCAGATTGAAGCTGTACATCAGACATTATGATGTCGAGGCCGGTAGTAGTAGGAGTCTGAATCTCGGCCACGACACTTGGAGTGATGACTGGTGTCGTGTTTGATGTAGTGGTGACGGTGGTGAAGAGGGACTCAAGTTGTATGCTCAATCGTCTTGGAGTCCGTCTTATTAGTTGTATCTCCTCATCTGACTCCGGATGAGGTGGCTGTGTGAGGGGATGGTTCACGTTCAACATCCTCACGAGCCTGTTCCGTCACTAGTGGAAGTGAGATTTGCCCCATTTCTGCCTCGGGCTGTGCTACTTGTTGAAGAACCTCCTCAATGGGCTCTTCGAGCACGCCTACATGGACGGGCACTTCCACTTGGAGTGTTTCCGTAGGGGCCTCTTGTTCCAACTCTGCTGCCACAACATCAACCAACGTGGCACCGTCATCAGAGATTTGCACGTCCTGAGTTGGAGGCTCCTGCTCTAGCTCCTGGGCTACAGCTTCGATCAAAGTGTCCTCAGTGCTAGAGTGTTGTTGTTGTTGTTGAGGGCTAACAACGAAGTCTATCGGGGGCCCTCTAATCATCTGTTCCGTCAGATGATTCTCCTGGCAGTATGCTCTATAAATGTCTCCCGTGGGGTCGGCGAGACGTAGCAACTCAAACGGAATGGCCATGGATGGCTGGTCCAAGTCCGTTAGCTTTGGATTGTGGAAACATTTGAGTCTTGGTGGTTGATAATTTCCTCCAGGAGGAAGACGACGGACGTTTTGCTCGTACAACTCTATTTGTTGCCTATTGATAACGGAGAACCACCGGGCGTACGGCACATTCTTCGAGCATTTATTTTCCTTCTGCCTGATCTGCTCGGCTAGATCGTTCCAGATCAGTTGAGCGAAATCGTAATTTCGCGAGAAGACGATTCCATGGAAAATCCTCAGAATGTTGCCGTTGCCGTTGTCGAAGCCGGCGTGCTTTGGCAAAAGGCATTTATTGATAATGCCAAAGAGCGTCTTCCAAGGATGTGGAATCCCGTTGCTCTGCATATTTGCGAGTTTGGTGAGCGGCGGACGGTATCCCATCTGAAGGAAGTCTTGCACCAGCTTCGCATCAGTTGGAAGGGGGTCATATTTTTGGCTGAAAGGGAGGTCGAGAAGTAGTCTGAACTCATTCTTGCTTATGCAGACGTGCCTCGTCCCTACAACCGTTGTAAAGTTGTCAGGACCCGACGTCCAGCCCTCGTATTCCGTTCTATTTCTAAGTGTTAATGTCTGGATATCGTGTAAACGCGTAAAAATGCGAATAAAATTTTTCATTTTAAAAGTGCATGCGGAAGTCTTTATACACGTCAAAAGAATGTTCTAAATCATTCGACATTTTCATCATGTCCCTGTCTACAAAATACAAGTGTACGTGTGTGTGTGTGTGTGTGCAGCCAAAAGCTCCCTATGCGCCCGGCCTTCACAGGTCGTCATCCATACACACACTCCCACCTCAAAAGCGGTCGGATTGCGTCAAAAGATCGGCCTCGCATAAAAATCTGATCACGTACCGTGATCGTCAGTACCTACAACACGTAACATAAACAATGAGCCACCGAGGCTCAGTAAGCAGAAATTATGCATGAATGCACGTGTCCTAACGATCGACAATCCACGCCGTCGTTTCCTAACGCTCATACTCTTTTCTCATACTCGTACTCTTTTCTTACGCTCTTACTCTTTTTCTTATACTCTTATTCCATACGGGCCCTCGGCTTTCAATTCCTACTATGCGCCATATCATTGAGATCTCAATCCACGAGGGATTTGTACGTATGTGGAGGTTCACACACTCGAAGGTCACCCGAAGGAATCTTCCCTTTCCCAGTGTGGCCTCCACGCGGGTGCTTCACGCTGGTAGCGACCACCGAGGCCACTAACCTCGGAGATCACCCGAAGGCATCTTCTCTCCAGGTAGTGATTTACACGCTAGAAGGTCACCCGAAGGCATCTTCCCTTACTTAGCGTGTGCCCCGGGCCGCATCCTCCAGGTTGTACTTCCCGCATACGGGGTATTCCCCAGCCTCTTATTCAGGCCTTAGAGTAGCCTCTTGTTCAGGCCTTAGAGTAGCCTCTTATTCAGGCCTTAAGGGCTGCATAGGGGAAGCCGTGACTCTTCATTTGAGTCGACACAAACGTTAATATCGGCGAATATACATCGCACACAGGCGATCTTATGCACGCTCATACCTCGCTCCTTACGTACTACTCATGCGTGCAAGTGCTCATGCTATGCTCATGTACATATGCAAATCATACTATCATGCATAGAAATAAATCATATCATACGTACGCATTTCATAGAAAATACACGAGCACGTAATTCACATAATTGGGCGCAGGCAAGTTACGTGTCGTAGTTGAATTTCTACTTACCTGTCGTCCGAGCGTAGTTAGTATTCTCCCCGTTCGCTCCTAACGTACGACCTTTAAACATAAGTATTATCGTATTAGTATTACGCCTTTATAAGGTCCCTAAGTCGAATTAAATTATCCAATCTCATTAAATTCGCTAGGCTATACTTCGTTAATTTCAAGTCTAGGCTACCCTTGCCCAATAAATTTCTAAGTAAAGTTAGTATCAAATTCATGACTTAGAAAATTCGGCGAAAGTTAGAAATTGGAATTGTATTCGCCCGATTTAACCTAGCATGGATTTATCCGATTTCACTTCCATGCAATTTGCTCGATTTCTCCTTATACACATCGCCCGATTTGTGCTTTAATTAACTTAGTTTCGGCAAATTCCTAATCATGCAAAATAGCCCGATTTCTTCAAGGATGGCAGATCGTCCGATTTGCAAATCGCCGTGCTATTTCATCATCACGACGTCATCCCGAAATCGTGCATGGAATGGAAATTGCTTTCGGTCGATTTGAGGTTTTCATTGGATGGAAATCGCCCGATTCTTGAGTGTTGAGCTTCTCTTCGGCGATTTGTTCTCCAAGTGCCACGTGGAGTGTTTATTTATTTCGCCCGATTCCAACATGGAATGCTAGCAGCGAATTGGTCGATTTTGCATTATGCATGAAATCGCCCGATTTCACACATGCATGCTCAACATTTCGCCCGATTTCACGCGTGAAACTCTTAAGGCATTTCGCCCGATTTGTGATCTTTAAAGGATGGTCGTCGTGCCTTTTCATCAGCATGACGTCATCCCGATTCCATGCATGTAGTAGAAACTATTTTCGGTCGATTTGAGGGTTTGCAAGGGTGGAAATCGTCCGATTTCTATCTTGCATGAAATCGCCCGATTTAGGGCTTGTTATGCTTGCTCTCGGCGATTTCCTCCCTTCATGCCACGTGTGCATTTGATTGGAAATCGCCCGATTCCTTGCGTGGCACACTCAATGCATTTCGCCCGATTTTGAATATTGCATGGAGTCCCTTTTGATTTCGCCCGATTTCTAGGGTTTCTCAAGCTAAGTCTCGGCGATTTATTCTCCTATTGCCACGTGGTATTTTTGTTCAAATCGTCCGATTTCCATCTTGCATGAAATCGCCCGATTTAGGGTTTTAATGTCTTGCAAATCGCCGAGTTCTTCTTGAACTTAAATCGCCCGATTTAATGTGTCTAGATTGAAATCATTGAAGCTTATACTATGTGTTATTTATTTCAAATCGCACGATTTGTCATATAACTACAATCGCCCGATTTGTCCTAAGTGGCATGACATTTCGCCCGATCTCTTAACATCTCATCCCTCAATTTACCCGAAACCTCTTTCGTAGTTTGTTCTACCCAGAATTTCCTAAATCTTATGATCTTGTTTCGACCTAATAATCGGCTCATACCCAAGTTCTAAGCCCTAAACATCGACTTAAATCGGGACTTAATCACTAGTGTGTATCTCACATTTAGGGTTTTCGAATTCTTCCTCAACTACTCGCTTTAAATGCCATTAATAATCCCCAACTACACCTAAGATACGAAATTTAAAAGCTTAAGAAGGGCATTTACTTACTAACTTCGAATCCTAAGCTAGTCGAGGTGCTTATGAGTTGGATTTCGTCCCGGCTCCTTCCTCTTGTTCTTCCCTTGCTTTCGTTCTTGCTTTTCGTTTCTTTTCTTATGAGTGGTTATCGAGTTCAATGGTTGGGTTTTGGTATTTTAGATATTTTATTTGAGTATGATAGGTGAGACATAGAGTTGGGCGTGGGTTTTCCTTGAAATGGGGACTTTGTCTCCTTATTTTGGCTTTTCTTATTTTGGGCCTAATTTCCATGCCTTAGCCCATCTTTGCTACTTCCTAGTCTAAGGGATATTCTAGCCCAATTCTCATATAATTGTCATTAAGTCTTCTTCCTTCCTTAATAGTGCCTAAAATCCCTTACATAAATTAGGGATCGTCGTAAGCGCATTTTTATTAGCACGTAATTCCCACAAAATCACGAGCATGGTATTCATGAAATCGCATAAACATATAACATGTACGCATTTTAAACACATGATCGCTTAAGTCACATACATCATTTATTGGCCGACCTAATTTTCAGGGACCGGGGTCCTACATCCTCCCCCCCTTAAGGAGGATTTCGCCCCCGAAATCAGCCCATGTGAAACAAATCGGGGTAACGAATTCGCATTTCGTCCTCCCGTTCCCATGTGGCTTCTTCCGTGGACTGGTTCCGCCACAGTACTTTTACTAGAGGAATGTCCTTATTCCTAAGCTTCTTAGTCTCGTACATCAATATCTCCACCGGAATCTCTTCGTAGCTTAGATCCGGTTTCAATTGTTGATGTAGGGACTCGTTTCCTAACACGTGGTTCGGATCAGCTAAGTACTTCCGTAGGGTTGAGACGTGGAACACGTCATGCACTTGCGATAATGACGCAGGTAGCTCCAATTGGTATGCTACCTCGCCTACTCTTTTCAGTATCCTAAACGGTCCTATGTACCTAGGACTTAGTTTTCCTTTCTTCCCGAACCTCTTAACACCCTTCATTGGCGATACTTTTACGAACACCATATCGCCTCCTTCAAATTCCAACGGTCGAAGTCTTCGGTCTGCGTAGCTTTTCTGTCGACTCTGTGCCGTTCGCATTCTTTCTCGTATGGTGGTAATAGCTTCCGTCATTTCTCTTACGATGTCGGGACCTAATAGTGCCCGCTCACCAACCTCGTCCCAATGCACTGGGGATCGGCACCTACGCCCGTATAATGCTTCGTATGGTGCCATCCCGATGGTAACGTGGTAGCTATTGTTATATGAGAACTCGATCAATGGGAGGTACCTGCTCCAATTCCCCTTGAAATCGAGTACGCATGCTCGCAGCATGTCCTCCAACGTCTGGATCGTCCGTTCGGATTGACCGTCCGTCTGCGGATGGTATGCGGTGCTAAAGGACAACTTCGTTCCCATCGCTTTCTGCAAGCTCGTCCAGAATTTCGATAGAAATCTGGAGTCGCGATCCGAGACTATCGATGATGGAACGCCATGCAGTCGCACTATCTCTTGGATATAGAGCTCCGCGTATCGTTCCATGGAGAACGTTGTGCTAATTGGCAGGAAATGGGCAGACTTTGTTAATCGATCGACGATTACCCAAATCGCGTCGTGCCCTTTCGTATTCCTCGGCAGTCCTACTACGAAATCCATGGTGATGTTATCCCATTTCCATTCCGGAACGGGTAACGATTGTAGGGTTCCCGCCGGCCTTTGATGCTCGGCCTTGATCTGCTGGCACGTCAGGCACTGACTCACGAAGGTCGCGATGTCCTTTTTCATGCCTGGCCACCAGTAGTTTTCCTTTAAGCCTCTGTACATCTTCGTTGCTCCTGGATGTACTGAGTATGCCGTAGCGTGTGCTTCCGTCATTATTAGCCGTCGTAGTTCGGCGTCGTCTGGCACATACAACCGGTTCTTGAAGTATAATCGTTCGTCTTCCCGTATCATAAGGTCTCCTGTGGGTTGTTCCGGTTGTGCCTCCTTAATCTTCGCATACAACTCGTCTGCTCCTTGCGCTGTCTTGATCTGCTCCAACAGTGTCGGTTGCAAAGTTAAAGCCGCCAGCTGTGCCTCAACTTCGCCTAACCGTACTACTTCTACTTCTAGCAGTTGCAGTTCGGCACTAACTGCTTTTTGGCTTAAGGCATCGGCCACTACGTTCGCCTTGCCTGGGTGGTAGTTGATTACCCAGTCGTAATCCTTAACTAACTCTAACCACCTTCTTTGCCTCATATTTAGCTCCTTTTGCGTAAAGAAGTACTTGAGGCTCTTGTGGTCAGTGTATATCTCACACCGCTCTCCATAGAGGTAATGCCTCCAGATCTTGAGAGCAAAGACCACTGCCGCCAGTTCTAAATCGTGCGTCGGGTAATTCTTCTCGTACTCTTTCAGTTGACGAGAGGCGTATGCTACTACATTCCCGTTCTGCATTAGCACACACCCTAACCCGTTCTTCGACGCATCGCTATAGACGGTAAATCCTCCAGTTCCCGATGGAATTGTGAGAACTGGGGCCGTCGTAAGCCTTTCTTTCAGCTCTTGGAAACTCCGTTCACATTCTACGGTCCACTGAAAAGGCGTATTCTTCTTAGTCAGCCTCGTCAGTGTCGATGCTATCTTTGAGAAGTCCTTTATGAACTTCCTATAGTATCCTGCCAGACCGAGGAAACTTCGTATTTCCGTTACGTTCGTCGGCCTGGGCCAATTACTAATAGCTTCTATCTTCTTTGGGTCTACTGAGATTCCTTCTCCTGATACTATATGCCCCAAGAAGGCGACTTGGTCAAGCCAAAATTCACACTTCTTGAACTTGGCGTATAGTTGCTTCTCCCGTAGTATTCCTAGAACTGTCCTCAGGTGTTCTTCGTGCTCCTCCTTTGTCTTCGAGTAGATTAGAATGTCATCAATGAAGACGATGACAAACCTATCTAAGTATGGCTTGAACACCCGGTTCATTAAATCCATAAAAGCTGCGGGCGCATTAGTCAGCCCGAATGGCATCACCAGAAACTCGTAGTGGCCATAACGGGTACTAAAGGCCGTCTTCGGGACATCTTCCTTCCGGATCCTTAGTTGATGATAGCCCGATCTTAAGTCGATTTTAGAAAAGACCGTTGCACCTTGAAGTTGATCGAACAGATCGTCTATCCTAGGGAGTGGGTACTTGTTCTTGATCGTCAACTTGTTCAACTCCCTGTAATCTATGCACAATCGCACGGATCCATCTTTCTTCTTCACGAATAGCACCGGCGCTCCCCAAGGAGAGAAACTCGGCTGTATGAACTCCTTCTGCATGAGTTCGTCGAGTTGGTCCTTTAATTCCTTCATCTCCGTCGGTGCTAGCCGATAGGGGGTCTTAGATACTGGTGCCGCTCCAGGTACCAGATCTATAGCGAACTATATTTCCCGTTCGGGTGGTAGTCCCGGTAACTCCTCGGGAAATACGTCGGGGAAGTCCTTAACTATCGGCACTTCCTCGAGTTTCGGGGAGGCGTTCTCTTCCAACTTGATAGCGAATACCAGATAGGCTTCGCACCCCGATCTGATCAGTCGTTGTGCTTTTAACGCTGATATCCTAGAGATCATGGTCCCCTTGCTGGTTCCTACGAACCTAAGGGGTTCATTCCCGTCCGCATTAAGCGTGACTATCTTGCGGTGGCAGTCTATGACAGCTCCGTACTTCGATAGCCAATCCATTCCAAGGATCACCTCATAATCATTCATAGGAATAATTATGAGGTCTATGGGCAGTTTCTTGTCCCCGATTACTATTGGGCAATCCCGTAAAACCTGATTAGTTTGGGTGGGATTCCCGTTTGGAACTGTTACCCTAAATTCGCACTCAGCTCGGTGAGGCGTGACTCCTACTCTTGCGACATAATTAGTAGACGCGAACGAATGTGTCGCTCCTGAGTCGACTAGAATGCATGTGGGTGTTCCATAGGCGATGAGGGTACCTGTTACCACTGCCGGGTTGTTTTCTGCTTCTTCGGAGGTTATAGTGAAAACCCTGGCTGGTACCCTTGGTGGTTCTATCTGGTTCCTAGCTTGGCTTCCGGATCCACCTTCCGGACATGCCCTCAGGTAATGGCCTGTCTTGCCACATTTGTAGCAGACAGCATTCTGGGAGTTGCAGACTCCCGGGTGTCTCCGTGCACACTTCGGGCACACGGGTAAATCCAGCTGAGGTCTACCCTGGTTGGGCTTGAACTGTGGGGGTGGTCCAGGTCGGTTCTGGAATCTCTGCTTCCCTTCCTTGGCAATGAACTGCCGCTTTGGGCTACTTCCGCTCCCCTGCGGCCCTTGTACGAACTTGCGCTTGACTTCCTGGGCGCGAGCAATCCTGGCCTCTGCCTGCTCCGCCACAAGCGCTCTCTCAGCCACTTGTGCATACGTGGCTCCCTGGATTCCCGCCATACTTACATCCCGATACAGCTCAGGCTTCAACCCTTCCATGAACCGCTCGATCTTGAGCGCGTCCGTACTAACCATATGAGCAGCGAACCTTAAAAGCTGCTCGAACTTTTTGATGTACTCCGCCACCGTCATTGCCCCTTGGCGGAGGTTGATGAACTCGTTCATCCTCTGGGCTCTGACAGGAGCGGTGTAGTACTTCCCTCGAAATAACTCCTTAAACCGATCCCAGCTCATCGTTAGTGGGTTCTCGATGGCTGAGACGGTGTCCCACCAATGCCCTGCGCTCCCCCTCAGTAGGTAGGCAGCGCACATGACTTTCTCAGCCTCGGGTGTACGGCTGTGCTGGAACATATTGTCCAGAGTCCTGAGCCAGTCCTCAGCTGAGGTGGGGTCTACAGCATCCTCGAACATCGGAGGGTTAAGCTTTCGGAATCTCTCCCCGATCATCTCGATTCGCTCAGGTGGGGGAGGTAAGTTGGCTGATTGCCCAGCAGCGTTTTGCTGTTGGATCAGCTGTTGGATCTGGGCCGATTTTGTCGGACCAATTCCGTGAGTTGCAGGATGGTAGCATCCCGACTGTCGGTAGGGTTATTAGGGTCCCTACCTTGATCCGATTCCCTACTTCCTTCACCCCTAAGTCTTACCATTTTCACCTATCCTGACAATTCCTAAGGCCAATAAATCAAACCATACAAGTAATTCACATAACATGGTACTTACAAGCAAGGCCGCTTCCGCGCTTTTGAGTGTGTGTGTGTATGGACAGTCTGCAGGACCTGTGACCGAAGCTCTGATACCACTCTGTCAGGACCCGACGTCCCGCCCTCGTATTCCGTTCTATTTCTAAGTGTTAATGTCTGGATATCGTGTAAACGCGTAAAAATGCGAATAAAATTTTTCATTTTAAAAGTGCATGCGGAAGTCTTTATACACGTCAAAAGAATGTTCTAAATCATTCGACATTTTCATCATGTCCCTGTCTACAAAATACAAGTGTACGTGTGTGTGTGTGTGTGTGTGCAGCCAAAAGCTCCCTATGCGCCCGGCCTTCACAGGTCGTCATCCATACACACACTCCCACCTCAAAAGCGGTCGGATTGCGTCAAAAGATCGGCCTCGCATAAAAATCTGATCACGTACCGTGATCGTCACTACCTACAACACGTAACATAAACAATGAGCCACCGAGGCTCAGTAAGCAGAAATTATGCATGAATGCACGTGTCCTAACGATCGACAATCCACGCCGTCGTTTCCTAACGCTCATACTCTTTTCTCATACTCGTACTCTTTTCTTACGCTCTTACTCTTTTCTTATACTCTTATTCCATACGGGCCCTCGGCTTTCAATTCCTACTATGCGCCATATCATTGAGATCTCAATCCACGAGGGATTTGTACGTATGTGGAGGTTCACACACTCGAAGGTCACCCGAAGGAATCTTCCCTTTCTCAGTGTGGCCTCCACGCGGGTGCTTCACGCTGGTAGCGACCACCGAGGCCACTAACCTCGGAGATCACCCGAAGGCATCTTCTCTCCAGGTAGTGCTTTACACGCTAGAAGGTCACCCGAATGCATCTTCCCTTACTTAGCGTGTGCCCCGGGCCGCATCCTCCAGGTTGTACTTCCCGCATACGGGGTATTCCCCAGCCTCTTATTCAGGCCTTAGAGTAGCCTCTTGTTCAGGCCTTAGAGTAGCCTCTTATTCAGGCCTTAAGGGCTGCATAGGGGAAGCCGTGACTCTTCATTTTAGTCGACACAAATGCCAATATCGGCGAATATACATCGCACACAGGCGATCTTATGCACGCTCATACCTCGCTCCTTACGTACTACTCATGCGTGCAAGTGCTCATGCTATGCTCATGTACATATGCAAATCATACTATCATGCATAGAAATAAATCATATCATACGTACGCATTTCATAGAAAATACACGAGCACGTAATTCACATAATTGGGCGCAGGCAAGTTACGTGTCGTAGTTGAATTTCTACTTACCTGTCGTCCGAGCGTAGTTAGTATTCTCCCCGTTCGCTCCTAACGTACGACCTTTAAACATAAGTATTATCGTATTAGTATTACGCCTTTATAAGGTCCCTAAGTCGAATTAAATTATCCAATCTCATTAAATTCGCTAGGCTATACTTCGTTAATTTCAAGTCTAGGCTACCCTTGCCCAATAAATTTCTAAGTAAAGTTAGTATCAAATTCATGACTTAGAAAATTCGGCGAAAGTTAGAAATTGGAATTGTATTCGCCCGATTTAACCTAGCATGGATTTATCCGATTTCACTTCCATGCAATTTGCTCGATTTCTCCTTATACACATCGCCCGATTTGTGCTTTAATTAACTTAGTTTCGGCAAATTCCTAATCATGCAAAATAGCCCGATTTCTTCAAGGATGGCAGATCGTCCGATTTGCAAATCGCCGTGCTATTTCATCATCACGACGTCATCCCGAAATCGTGCATGGAATGGAAATTGCTTTCGGTCGATTTGAGGTTTTCATTGGATGGAAATCGCCCGATTCTTGAGTGTTGAGCTTCTCTTCGGCGATTTGTTCTCCAAGTGCCACGTGGAGTGTTTATTTATTTCGCCCGATTCCAACATGGAATGCTAGCAGCGAATTGGTCGATTTTGCATTATGCATGAAATCGCCCGATTTCACACATGCATGCTCAACATTTCGCCCGATTTCACGCGTGAAACTCTTAAGGCATTTCGCCCGATTTGTGATCTTTAAAGGATGGTCGTCGTGCCTTTTCATCAGCATGACGTCATCCCGATTCCATGCATGTAGTAGAAACTATTTTCGGTCGATTTGAGGGTTTGCAAGGGTGGAAATCGTCCGATTTCTATCTTGCATGAAATGGCCCGATTTAGGGCTTGTTATGCTTGCTCTCGGCGATTTCCTCCCTTCATGCCACGTGTGCATTTGATTGGAAATCGCCCGATTCCTTGCGTGGCACACTCAATGCATTTCGCCCGATTTCGAATATTGCATGGAGTCCCTTTTGATTTCGCCCGATTTCTAGGGTTTCTCAAGCTAAGTCTCGGCGATTTATTCTCCTATTGCCACGTGGTATTTTTGTTCAAATCGTCCGATTTCCATCTTGCATGAAATCGCCCGATTTAGGGTTTTAATGTCTTGCAAATCGCCGAGTTCTTCTTGAACTTAAATCGCCCGATTTAATGTGTCTAGATTGAAATCATTGAAGCTTATACTATGTGTTATTTATTTCAAATAGCACGATTTGTCATATAACTACAATCGCCCGATTTGTCCTAAGTGGCATGACATTTCGCCCGATCTCTTAACATCTCATCCCTCAATTTACCCGAAACCTCTTTCGTAGTTTGTTCTACCCAGAATTTCCTAAATCTTATGATCTTGTTTCGACCTAATAATCGGCTCATACCCAAGTTCTAAGCCCTAAACATCGACTTAAATCGGGACTTAATCACTAGTGTGTATCTCACATTTAGGGTTTTCGAATTCTTCCTCAACTACTCGCTTTAAATGCCATTAATAATCCCCAACTACACCTAAGATACGAAATTTAAAAGCTTAAGAAGGGCATTTACTTACTAACTTCGAATCCTAAGCTAGTCGAGGTGCTTATGAGTTGGATTTCGTCCCGGCTCCTTCCTCTTGTTCTTCCCTTGCTTTCGTTCTTGCTTTTCGTTTCTTTTCTTATGAGTGGTTATCGAGTTCAATGGTTGGGTTTTGGTATTTTAGATATTTTATTTGAGTATGATAGGTGAGACATAGAGTTGGGCGTGGGTTTTCCTTGAAATGGGGACTTTGTCTCCTTATTTTGGCTTTTCTTATTTTGGGCCTAATTTCCATGCCTTAGCCCATCTTTGCTACTTCCTAGTCTAAGGGATATTCTAGCCCAATTCTCATATAATTGTCATTAAGTCTTCTTCCTTCCTTAATAGTGCCTAAAATCCCTTACATAAATTAGGGATCGTCGTAAGCGCATTTTTATTAGCACGTAATTCCCACAAAATCACGAGCATGGTATTCATGAAATCGCATAAACATATAACATGTACGCATTTTAAACACATGATCGCTTAAGTCACATACATCATTTATTGGCCGACCTAATTTTCAGGGACCGGGGTCCTACAAAAGTGGTACGCCCCATCCATGATGAGGCTCTTAATCATCCCCCAAAACTGCTGGAGGTAGACCATCGGCATAGAGGCTGTCACTGTGAGAGCATGCCACAGGGGATGGCCTTGTAGAATAGACACCATGATATCGTCCGGACACCTAAAAGTGGTCAGGTCGAGCTGGAAATTGGTGTCGTGTACGTTGAGGTACAGGGCCTTCTCATAGATGTGATTGTAAGTAGGATAATGATCCAGCTGAAATACACATAAGAAATGTAAATCATTAGTTCAAGAATTTTAATTTGAGTCGAATTTAGAATTTATCAAACCACAATAATGGATCATGTCATAACATGTTTGAATAAATTCGTAATTGAAATCATGAAATTTGCACATAGATCATACGAAGTGAATGTTGAAGAAATAATGCAATTTCAACATAAGCATGTAAGTTCGATGAAATTTTTAGTTGAAAATTTTTCTAAGTGTTGAAGCACTGTTCACTCCGTGCTTTTTGCCGCGCGAGAATTGAAATTCTCAATTAAATTGCCTAAGTGCAAATTTTGTATGTAACTTTCCGTGTTAATTTGCAATCGAGAAAAATTTTATTCGCTAAGGTCTGCTACAGTGGAAAAAGAAGATTTTACTAAGTGTTGAACGTTATACACGTGGTACTGTAGCCGAGAAATTTTGCGATCGAGAAAAATTTCCGTGTAAATTTTTACGATCGAGAAATTAGATTTTCGCGTAAATTTACGATCGAGAAATTTTTCGCGCGTGAATAAAATTTTTCGCTGTGGAAGTTATCGAGCGAGAAAGTATTTCGATTTTAAAACAGTTTTTCGCTATGAAATTTTACGATCGAGAAAATTGACAACGAGAAACTAGGTGACTCGCCGAGAAAATTTTCGATCGATAGAAATCATAACTGTGCATGTCTGTGATCGAGAAATTTTATCGTCGAAAAATTAATTTTATCGCCGCTAAAATTTTCGATCGAAAATGAAATTGAAATCAAAATTACAATTTGCGATTGTAAGTTTTGCTCTCGAAACTTATTTTGCACCTATTAGATCTATTTCGTTCAGTAATCTTTTCGCTCGCATAAAATCCAAATTCAAATTCTCGATTGTAATTATTTTTCAATCTACGTTATCTTTCTTAACAACTAAATCAAAAAGTTTCTCAATCGAAAAACGTTTACAGTGCAAACAGTAGAACAATTGAAATTCAATTGACACTGTTTGCGAGCAAAAAAGTTCTTCAACGTCTTCAAATGGTAAAAGCCCAGTTTTAGTCGTTCTTTCAATCAGACTCAAATAACGCAGAGAATCAACATAATCTACCATAAAACGATCAAGAGACTTCGAAACTATCTTAATATGCAATTTTTAACCTATATTATACTTAGATATTGGCCTAAAACACTGCAAATAAGCATTCGAGTTCTCAGAATATGAATAGTCGAGAAATGAACACAGAATCAAGCGAAATTTTTCAAAATACAGATGCACATGAGGTTTAAACACACGATAATCCCTAAAAGAAGTCAAATTTACCTTCTAAAGACGAAAATCAAAGGAAAAATCGAAAGATTTGAAGGGTTTTGACGTTCGTCTTTTGAGAGAAAAAGTTTTGCGCACGAAAATTTGACTGTTGAATTTTGCGATCGAGGGATTTAGGTGTATTTGGGAATTTTCGACTTGCAAGTAATTATTTCATTTAATTGGGCTGATTTGATGTTTTTCGTGACATAGTGAATTTAAGCCCATTACTATTTACGATCGAGAAACTTTGAATTGAAAAATTTATCTCCTAGTTAGTTTCTCGACCATAAGTTTTGCAATTGAGATAAAATTCAGGACCATCACTATTTACGCACGAGAAAATTGGATTTGAAAATTACTCTTCTATCCAATTTCTCGATCGTAAGTTTCTCTTAAATTTTCAGATTGACCACAATTTCAATATAAGACCACAAAATTACTCCCCCTAAGTATAAACAACAGTGTAATTAACTCCCTGTATTTTCGACGGAATGACATCTGGCTCCAAAATTGATCTTCAAAATTCTGCAATCTTAGAGCAAAATGTCGAGAATAATAGAGTTAATTAGGAAGTAATTGTTTAAATAAGGCTCCCCTTGAATTGTTTTACCAACTTGAGTTCACGATCATGAAAACTTGTGAAGTCCTCCCCATTTTTTTTAAGCATTGTCCAAAGGAATTAAAACGAAAATTTCTGCAACACTTTAAAGAAAGAACATCAACAATATTTGGAGCTCAAAACATGGAATCATTGTAGATGCTCCCCCTCAAATAGTGCACTTATATCGATTTATCACGTAATTATGCAAATCAATACAAGTAACAATCATTATAACACGCTATTAATCAATTTAGACTAGATACATGTTCCCCTAAACATATAATAAAGATTTGCGCGAGGGTATGAGCAAGCTTCAAATTTTTGCATTTAAGTCAATTCAATACCAATGCAAGTTGAATATGCATTCAAAATATGCGAGTAAAACTATTTTTATATAAAAAATTTATTATCATTATTATTGTTTTGTATATATATACTATTTTTTATTAATAGTATGCGGTCAGATTATTTTGCTTCGATCATTGTCACGCCTAAAAAAAAATTCACACGATAGTTGAAAGATTTTATGCCGTCAAGTCATGTCAGCAAACTAAAGTCCTAGGTTCAAAGAGTGATCCATTTCGACACCTCTCACTGGGTTCGCTCTAGCACTTATTTATTTTTAACTAGGGATCATATATTTATATCGCTCAAGTCAACACATGTCATATTAAGTCAATATACTTGTGATCGAGGCTCTTTTAATCATTTCGCCTTTGCAAGAGACCGTCGATTTGGAATCAAAGGGACTTTGAAGGATTTTAATTTTGCTCTGACTTAGAAGGGAAGGATAATGTTTGGGAAAAATAATCTTATGTCATCTTCCGTTCTTTGTCGTTCTCCTTTTCTCCGGCACGTTTCTCTTTCGTCTTTCATTCTCATCCTTTAATTTTTTTTCATATTCGTCTGCACTTGCTCAAGTTGAATCTCCGCTTCTCTACGAGGCTGAGAGATTATCTAAGGCGAAGTTCTTCTTGTTCGTTCTCGGGCCGATACCGTGCTCCTCTTCTTTTAATCCCTATAGAGGTTTCGAAGATTATCGATTTGGAGAAGTTCACAGTTATGGAATTCGAATTCAAGGCCGTGCTCCTCTTCTCGTTGTCTCGATATAAGACCGGATTATCGTTGGAGAAGTTCACTTCTAGGCGCTCCTCTTCCCAGCCGTTCTGACGAGTGTACCAGATTATCGATGGAGAAGTTCACAGCAAGATCCATGCCCTCTTCTGATGATTTCAGAGTGTGATGGTTGAGAGGCAGGTTCTTTTGATCTGTTTTTTGTGCGTTGAGCATTCCTCGTGTTCGTTTTTCATCTTCTTTTGTCATCTATTTCTCTCTCCCTCCTTTTCTTGATTGAATATCCCATCGAAATCATTAAATTGTCGGTTGAAGGCTTAAAGGGGTTTTCAATTGAAGAAAAGGAATTTGGAGAAGGCTCAAAATGGGATTACTAAAGATAATGTTAAAGGAATGAAAATTTATATTCGGCCAAGTGAGGAATTCCCTAAGTGCCCTAATCATTTTCAGAACGATCTTGTTAGGTCCTCATATTAACAACTCTACGATCCTAGGCTAGAATTCATAGTAATTCGATCGTTTAGATAATCAATTGAATTCGATCGAAAAACTCAAGTTAAGAACACTAGAGAGAATTCAATTAGAGTGAGAAAGTTACTGTTGTTTCTCTCTCTAGAAATCAAATTGCAAGCCCTTCGGATCAATTCTCTAAACTTTCTCTATTAAGCTCAATTGATTTACATGTATTTATACCAAACAAACTTGGTATAAATATCAAACTAGTCCTAATCTAAGGACTACTATACAAAACGCCCCTAATTACAAGGACAACTAATGAAATCAAGCACAATTGCAATTGGTATTCTACAATTTCCCCCTTTGTGCTTGATTGCGTCTCCGCGCCGTTTGTCCTCGTCGGGCGTAATACGATCTGCGCAAGCCCAGCGCATGCTCGTAGTTCCTCAGCGTGATCCTCAGCTCTAGTCGCTCCTCGATATCTTCAAGCAATTCCATTAGGAGCGGCTGTTCTCTCACGAACCTGTGGATCCTCAGCATAGTGTCTCTATTTATTTCTTCCAACCTCTGCTCGATATTCCTCCTGATGACCTTGAGCGTCCCATCACAAAACTTGTTGATTTCAGTCTTCAGCATCAACCTATTCTTCTTTGCTATTGGATTGTTGTAGGTGATTCCTAGGACTGAGCTGATGTGCACGTGATTGTTGGGAAGCCCTTCGATCTCAGGTCTTTGTTGAGTGGAGCGGTCATGTTGACTTTCTTCATATTGCTCTCAAGCGCCATTTGAAGGTCGTGAGCGGCGAAGTACTTGACTTGTCGCATCATGAACCGGTAGAGCCCTTCGAGGCCTTCTTTCTTGATGAAGCCCTGAGGACCTTTGTACTTCTCCACGTATAGCTGATAAAGATGGTACACTTTATCGGCGGGGAGGTACGGCAGGTCGCTCTCGCTCAGTTCCTCTTGGGTCCTGTCCACTCGTTCGATGATGTAGTGAGGTGTTGGAAGTCCTCCTTTGTCACAATAGACGCTGAGTAGTTGACTTATTGGAGAGAGACTCTTATAATGGCTCTTGGCTTGTGCCTTAGTCATCCCCAGCCTAACATCAGGTCCTAGTTTGGTCAGCATCCAGAGGTAGGTCATCCTCTTCTGCTGATCCCAATGAGAGATCCCTCTAAGCTCGAACTCGTTCGGCTTCTTGACTCTGTCCGGAGACCTCCAAATATTCTCACGAACTTCTTCTAGGAAGGGAATTTCTATTTGGATGTTCTCCCATGGCGTGTCGAACCGAACGGTCCCTGGCGTTAGCCTTGGAGAGGGAACCACCTGTTGAGCGATTAATTCTGGTAGCCTTGGGATATCTCGCTCGTAGTCTTCACCTGCCTGAAGCTCGTCATCTTCTATGATTACGAGGTCTATAGACGCTTGTTGTAGAAAGCGCCTAACGTCGTGAAGCCGTCGCCTTTGATGCTCCTCGGGCATGGAATGGGTCATCCACTGTCCTTCGAAGATATACTTGTCTAGGACCTCGTGTGGATTGACGCCATGTCCAGAGGGTCCCGGTTGGTCTGGAGCGACTGAGGGAGTGGCTTGGGTAGCTGCTAGAGCTACAAGAATTGCAGCACTTGCTTCTTCTTCCGGAAGCAAGGGGCTTAAGTAGATCGGCGGTATGGGCAGAGGCGTCCTGAGGTGAAAGGTTGGTGGGTCGATGTGGGCGGCGCGGTGCGTGGTGTGGGTAGTTTGGGTTTGGCGAGTAGTATGGGTTTCGCCAGCTCTAGTGCTTGTTTGTGCAGCGCCCGAGCCTTGTTCTTGGCCACTTGTAGATGTCTTCGGCCTTTTCTCCCCCTCATGAGGGTCCTGATCATCAGGATCGTCATGTCTGCGCCGTGAGTGGGAGCTTTGGCCTCGGCAGGTGTCAGTCGGTGGCTCAGGATGGTCCACCAATCGCCTATAGAGGGATTCTTCTTGTGGCGATCGGATGGAAAGGCCTATGAGACGGGCGAGGAGAATGTCGTGGAGCTTGGTGATGGGGATTGTGTATGGATTGATGAGGATGGAGGAAGTGGCTAGAGGGTCGATGGGTGTGGGTTGTGGAGGTGTGGGGTTGATTTGTGACGAAGGGCCTTCAGAGGCAGGTGCTTTCTCGGTATCTCTTCGGGATGCCTCGATTGCTTGAAGTACTCTCTCTGTGATCTTGTCTTCCATTGACTGTACAGCGGTAGAGGGAGCGGCCTGAAACTGCTCGTTCGTCACAAAGGGTGCGGACGCCTCCGTGAATGGACCAAGACGACTGATGTCGCCTGTTATCAACCCTTGAGTAGACACCGACTCTGCGGGTTGGCTCACAGTCACTTGAGGTTGTGACTGTATGAGACTTCTACCGAATCCTCGAGTCGAATCTTGAGGATTCGTCTCTATGGGTGTTAAGGCAGGCTCAGGTTGCGCCTGCGAACCAGACACCCCGTGAGTTGGTTGCGGCTCAAGATTGAGCGAAGAAGTGCCGGCAACACTTGTCGTTTTGGTTAGCGTAATATCTGGTGCGGTGGTGACTGCTGGAAAGAGCGACTCCAACTGAATACTGAGTCTTCTGGGAGTCCTCCTGATCAGACTGATTTCCTCATCAGACTCTATGGCAGACGGGGTGGCGGTGTGAGGAGTAAGATCTCGATCGACGTTCTCCAATGTCCGATCTGTCACTAGTGGAAGTGAAGTGTGCCCCATTTCCGTTTCTGGCTGTGCTTCTTGTTGAAGAACTTCCTCAAAAGTTTCTTCGAGCACGCCAACATGTACTGGCTCTTCCACTTGTAATTCGAGTGCAGGAGCCTCGAGCTCCATCTCTGTAGCCACGACGTCGATTAGGGTATCTTCCACGTCGGGCATTGGCTCTTCGATCAAAGAGGACTCCTGTTAAAACTCCTGAGCAACGACGTCTATCATCGCGTCATCAGGGCTTGGTTGGTGTTGGGGAGGGCTCACATGGTGATCTGCCGGGGGCCCTCTAATCATTTCTTCCGTTAAGTTGTGTTCCCGGCAGAATCTCTGATACTCAGCTCCCGCGGGGTCGGCGAGCCTGAGTAAGTTGAGTGGAATTGGCATCGACGGTTGGTCCAGGTCCGTGAGCTGTGGGTTGTGGAAAAACTTAAGCCTTAGCGGCTGGTAGTTTCCACCAGGAGGCAGCTGGGGGATGTTCTGGTGCAGCGCCATGATCTCCCTGATGATGACGTTGAACCACCGAGCATAAGGCACGTTCGTTGAGCGCCGGTTCTCCTTCTGCCGAATCTGGTCCGCGAGGTCGTTCCAGATCAGCTGAGCGTAGTCATAATTTCTTGAGAAGGCGATGCCGTGGAAGATCCTCAAAATATTACTGTTGCCCTTATCGAATCCTGCGTGCTTGGGCGACAGACACTTATTCACTATTCCGAATAGTGTCTTCCACGGGTGTGGGATTCCGCTGCTCTGGACCTGAGCTAATCTTGTGAGCGGTGGTTGGTATCCCATGTGCAAGAAGTCCTGAATCATCTCGGCATCCGATGGGAGCGGGTCGTAATTATCACTGTGGGGCAAGTCCAGTAACATGCCGAACTGGTTCTTGTCCATGCTGATATGTCGCGTCCCTATCCTTGTTACGAATCTGAAGGCTCCATTGGCCACTTCTCCTTGTATGCAGCCCCAGAACTGCTGGAGATAGACCATCGGCACTGATGCAGTGACTATTAACGCATGCCAGATGGGGTGGCCTTGTAGGATTGATACGATGATCTCGTCTGGACACCTAAACGTGCTCAGATCGAGCTGGAAGTTCGTATCTTGAACCTTTAGATAAAGGTTGTGATCGTAGATGTGGTTGTATCTCGGGTAGCGATCCATCTGAAAAATAAGATATATAAAAGTTTATTAGGTCAATTTTATTTTTAGTCGAAATATGAAAAATTTCATCAAACTATAGTAATATCGCAAGTAATAGCATGTTTGATGAATTGTGAATTGAAATCATATCAAATGCATAGTGTAAGTTCAATTTCAAAAATCGTGATGGCATGAATGTAATTTCGAATGAAATATATGTCGTGTGAAAAATAGTTCGAAATTTCGCTAAGTATTAAATCGGTAAGTCACTGTTCATGCCGAGAAAATTTTCGGTCGAGAAAATTGAATTGCAATTTGATTTCCTATATATTGATTTCAATTGAAAGAATTCTGTCTAAATTTTGCGATCGAAGAATTTTATCCGCTATTGTTAGCTACAGTGTAAAAGACTTAGAAAAATTGCCTAAGTGTTGAAGTTGAAATCGTGACTGTAGTCGATCAATTTTACGATCGAGAAAAATTCCGTGTAAATTTACGATCGAGAAATTACGTCTCAGGTAAATTTACTATCGAAAAATTTTCTCCGATTGAATAAAATTTTCGATTCTAAATTTGTCGAGCGGAATGTGATATTCGATTGAAAGTAGAAGTTTTACGCTCGATAAAATTTGCATCTAAATTGTCTAGTCAGTGCGTAAGTTTTTCGCTCGCAGAAAATTATAATTGGATTTTTCGATGATAAGTGTAACGGTTAAAATCTTTTATCGTGACGACTAAATCAAAATTTTGCGATCGAAAACTAAATCGACACAAATAGTATCTCAATTGAATTGGAATTCAATTAGGATTATTTGCGATCGACAAAGTTCTTCGACAGCTTCAAAACTTCAAAACCCAGTTTCATCTAAACTCATTTTAAACGTCACAGATGCAGATTTTTCCGAAGTTTTAAACTATCTGTTTCATCAAGAACATCAAATCTATCCAAAAAAACGGGCATTTAACTCAGAAAATCCAAGAAGCATGCCACAATTTTAGTGAAACAGTATACGTTTAACTAGTTTTTAAAGAACAGTCGAAAAATTTTAACTAATCATGCGAAAAACTACGAATGTAAATGCAAATCAAGTTATATCATTCGCACTCGTTAACCGAATCGAATTTCTACCTTAATCAGACGATTTGGAGTGAAAAATTGACAGTTTTTGAAGGATTTTGTATCGTCTGAGAGAGTTTTGCCAGAGAGAGTTGTTTTTTTTTCGATTAGGTTTTGCGTGAGAAAAAGTTTTTCGACTGACAAAAGTTAAACTTTTATTAACTAGCATTGATTTGTTTTCGGGCTTGTGATTTGACATTTTGCGATTTAATGGATCAGGCCCATTACTATTTGCACACGAAAAATTCAAATTTTTCGATCGCAAATTATCGCGGTTAATCAAAATCGATCCCGACACTGTTTACGATCGAGAAACTTTAGATTGCGAATTAATTCTAGTATCCAGTTTCTCGATAGTAAGTTCTTCTAGAGAATTTCAGATTGACCCCTATTTCAAAATAAAACCCATTGTAAGGCTCCCCCTTAGTAATTGAAATAAATGCAATTAACTCCCTGTATTTTCTGTGTAGTAACGTCTAGCTCCCCTGGCAGAAATTTAAAAATCTGTACCACTTAGAGATAAGCGTTAGTAATAATGGAGTTAATCAACAATTTATTTTTGGCAATTTTATCTTTGAAATACTTGGTCTTGTGTCTAGCTCCTCTCTTTGTAGTGTCGACGCCTCGCTCCTTAATTTTGAAAGATCTGAAATACTCAGAGAAAAAACATCAAAAATATTTGGAGCTAATCTACGAGTCTTATACTTGCTCCCCCTCAAATGATGCACAAAAATTGAGTAATTATGCAAGCATATGAAATCAATTCAAGTCACGAGCACACAAATTTACCAAGTAAGCATGTATACATGGTCCCCCAAAATATGTACTTTAAAATATTGTGTGAGGGTAGAAGCAATGAAAAATTTATCGCATTTAAACAATTTAGTACCAATGCAATCTAAAATTGCATTTAGAATGTGCGATACACTAAAGAAATTCGCATTTATTCAATTCAACACATATGAAACATAACATTTCATGTCAAAATGTGCGAAATTTTTTTTATATATATATATGGGGTCAGATTATTTTGCTTCGATCAATCGTCACGCCTAAAATTTTACGAGACATTTGAAAGAAGAAAGTGCCGTCAAGTCATGTCGTCAAACTAAAGTCCTAAGTTCATAGACTGGTCCATTTCGACAACTCTCATTAGGTTCGCTCTTGCTCTCAGTTATAGCTATCTTGGGATTTTTATATTTTTATCACTCAAGTCAACACAAGCAATTTTAAGTAAATTTACCTGTGATCGAGGCATTTTTTAATCATTTCACCTGAGCGAGAGACCGTCTATGTGGAATCAAAGGGTTGTAAGGGTTATAATTTGGCTAGGACTTAGAACGGAAGGAATTTAAAGGAAAGTGAGCTTATCTCTTCATCGTCTTCCAATTCTACGTCCGTCTCCTTTTTTTCGGCGTCTTTCTGCTTTTCAATCTTTTCTCCCTCTTTTTCTTTTAAGAACTATCCCTTTTTATGTTATGCTCAAGCTGAAGCTCCGCTTCTCCATGAGGCTCTAGGAGATTATCATAGGCG
This sequence comes from Craterostigma plantagineum, assembly GCA_027422505.1. Taxonomy (NCBI): domain Eukaryota; kingdom Viridiplantae; phylum Streptophyta; class Magnoliopsida; order Lamiales; family Linderniaceae; genus Craterostigma; species Craterostigma plantagineum. The sequence goes on along the minus strand of JAPQWV010000069.1, from coordinate 1,197,881 downwards.
AAGTTCTTTTTGTGGGTTCTCGGGCCGATACCGTGCTCCTCTTCTCTTAATCCCTATAGAGGATTCAGAGATTATCAATTTGGAGAAGTTCTCGGTTATGGAATTCGTACCCGAGGCTGCACTCCTCTTCTCGTTTCCCGATATAAGACCGGATTATCGTTGGAGAAGTTCACTTCGTGGTGCTCCTCTTCCAGCCGTTCTGACGAGCGTACGAGATTATCGTTGGAGAAGTTCACAGCAGGAACCATGCCACTTTCTACAAGGTAGACGGAAGGCCGGTTCCTTTGGTCTTATTTTTGTGCGTTGAGCAATGCCTTCTTTTGTCATCATCTTACTTTTTCTTTTGTTATCTCCCCCTCCTTTTCTCGTTTGAACAACCACTCGAAGAGTATAGAGTTCGGTTGAAGGCTGGGAATGGGTTTCAAATGAAGAAAAGAACAAGAAGCCTCAAAGTGGATGACTAAGGGCTAACGTGGGGGGAAGTAATATAAGGCCGTATGAGGAATATCCTAAACTCCCCTATCATTTTCCTGACGATCTAACGCAAGATGAGTATGACACCAAGAATCACTAGGTAAGACAAGTAATTTATGTATGACTCACTCGAGAAGTAGATCCAAAGAAAGGAAAAAGGATCAAGGCTTGAATCCTCACGCATGTAGAGTGACTTTGTGTCTAGTGGAACAATCAAATGACCTTTTAGACACAAGAATGCGACTTAGACTGACAAATTTTAAGCAATTAAATCGATCGCATGTCGGGGTAAAATTCTAAGTGACTTTAGATCAAAACATCCTAAAGGATTTCGTCATACCCCTTTATATTATATATAGAGATATATATTATATTATTATTTTTATTATTATTATTATATTTTATTTTTATATTATTTTTATCACGCAAGATAAGGACAAATAAGCATAGAAAACATATAGAATAGAGCATGTGATAGCACAGAAGATCAGGTAATGCACATATTACGGAAGATTCAACATGCCTAATTTTCCGACAAGGAATTAAAATCGTTTCTCATCCAAGACCTTGGTGAAAATTTCGGCTAGTTAAAACTCCGTGTTCACAAAGTACATCTCTATCGTGCCTTTTTCTACGTGATCTTTGATAAAATAATATCTAATGTCTATGTGTTTTGTGCGTGAGTGATGAACAGGATTGCAAGTAATGGCGATTGCACTCTGACTATCACTATATATGGGTATATTATTTAGATTGTACCCATAGTCGCGAAGCTGTGTCCGCATCCACAGCATCTGTGAGCAACAACTGGCGGCAGCTACGTATTCTGCTTCTGCCGTCGAAGTGGACACACAGTTCTGCTTTTTGGATGACCAGCAAACTAGCTTTTTGACTAGAAATTGAGCGCCACCGGACGTGCTTTTCCTGTCCATGCGGCAACCTGCATAGTCAGCGTCAGTGTAGCCGATCAGTTTAAAATTCATGCCGTTTGGATACCATAGGCCAAGGGTAGAGGTGCACTTAAGGTAGCGTAAAATTCTTTTGACCGCGAGCATATGGGATTCTTTGGGATCGGCTTGAAAACGGGAACACAAGCAGGTGGCAAACATGATATCCGGCCGACTCGAAGTGAGGTAGAGAAGAGATCCAATAATACTGCGGTACAGTGTGATGTCGACCGATTTACCAGCGGGATCAACATCCAACTTGCAGCTTGGTGACATAGGAGTGCTGAGAGGCTTGCTTTGGTCTTGATGAAACTTCTTCAGAATATCCTTGATGTATTTTGTCTGACTGATGAAAATTCCATCATTGAGCTGCCTGACTTGAAGGCCTAAGAAAAATTGCATCTCTCCCATGTGACTCATCTCGAATTTTTGCTCTTCATGAGATCTCCAAACTTCTTGCAGAGCCGAGGATTTGTTGATCCGAAGATGATGTCGTCGACGTATACCTGGACGACCATCAGATCTTTGTCATGCCATTTAATGAAGAGGGTTGTGTCTATCGTTCCTCGTATGAATCCAGACTTCACGAGGAAATCACTCAGGACATCGCACCAAGCACGTGGGGCTTGTTTTAGTCCATAGAGAGCTTTGTCCAAGCGATAGACATGATCGGGATGGTCTTGATCAACGAAACCTTCCGGCTGAGCGACGTAGACTTCTTCTTTTAACACGCCGTTGAGAAAGGCGGTTTTAACATCCATCTGATAGACTTTAAAGTCTTTGTGAGCCGCATAAGCCAGCAGGAGGCGGATAGCTTCGATACGGGCAACATGAGCATAAGCCTCATCGTAGTCGATGCCTTCCTGTTGATTGTATCCCTTAGCAACTAGCCTTGCTTTGTTCCGGATCACTTCACCATCTTCATTTTTCTTATTCTTGAAAACCCATTTAGTTCCGACCACTGTTTTCCCATGTGGACGGGGTACCAAGGTCCACACTTGAAGATGTTCGAATTGATTGATTTCCTCTTGCATTGCAATTGTCCAATCCGGGTCTCGAAGTGCGTCTGCTACTTTGGTAGGCTCGTTTTGTCTCAGGAAGCAACTGAAAAGACTGTGTTGACGACGTGTCCTCACTCCAACCAAAGGATCGCCAATTATCTGATCAACCGAGTGGCCTCTCGTCCACTTGCACTCATGAGGCAAGGCTGAAGTCGATGCGTCAGCCATCTGTGGATCTAGATTGCCTATAGTCTCCGATTGATCATTTGTCTGAGGAAGTTCCAATACTGCACTTGGATTGATCGTCTCTGATGATACTTCATCGATGACCACTGTAGGTTCTTCTGTGTTCTGTGGCAATTCTGAATCGGGTGGGGTAGAGGTGTGAGATGAACTTGGTACGTCGGTCTCGTTCGGTAGAGAATCTATTGTAGGTGTAGTCGTGTATGACCGATATACCAATTCGAAGAGAGAATCCAAGTCGTCTATTGCAAGTCTCGTTGCTTCGTCTGACACTGATCCTGAAGTTGTTGCCATCTTCTATTGGTTTTGTGCCAACACACCAGTGATTACGGGGTCTGAAATGTTGTCTTCAGAAGCCAACGGGTTGAGAACCGGTCCTGAACTGAATTGAGCAGGAAGCATCGGGTTAGGCACGGGTCCTGGACTGAATTGACCAGTAGCCATTTCTGCCACTTCGTGGAAAGTGACATTATAGCTTTCCTTAATAGTTCGGTTGGACTTGATGTATACTCGGTACGCTTTTGATGTTGAAGAATACCCGACAAATGTAGCTTCGAATGCTTTAGGGTCGAACTTTGCACGTTGCTCTCGGTCGTTCGCCACAAAGCACTTGCACCCGAAGACTTTAAGAAAATAGATGTTGGGCACTCTATTATTCACAATCTCGTACGGAGTCTTGTTGAACCGTTTGTGAACCACCGTCCTGTTTTGAGTAAAACAAGCGGTATTGACTGCTTCAGCCCATAGAAAGTGTGGAAGTCCTGATTGGATCAGCATTGTACGAGCGGCTTCCACTAGTGTTTGATTTTTCCTTTCAACGACCCCATTTTGTTGAGGTGTTTTGGCGGCTGAAAATTGTTGACTTATTCCAAGTTTCTGATAAAACTCACTGAGGTGATTGTTCTTGAACTCAATGCCGTTGTCTGTTCGAACAACTTGAATAGTCTGTTGCAGCAGATTTTGAGTTGTGTTCACAAAATTGATAATCAAGTCACCAGTCTCATCTTTCGTTCGGAGGAACTTTGTCCACGTGTAGCGAGAATAGTCATCTACAATCACTAGGACGTACTTTCTTCCATTGATACTCTGAGTCTGCATCGGACCACAGAGATCCATGTGAATTAGTTCCAATGGTCGAGAAGTAGACGCAATTTGCTTGACGTGATGAGATGCTCGCTTCATTTTTCCTAGGTGACATGCCGAACAGTGATGCTCCCTTTGTAGGTGTATAGTTGGAAGACCGTGAACCAACTTTTTCGTAGAAAGACGTTGGAGAGCTTTTATGTTTAGACGAGACCGTCGTTGATGCCATAGGCTGTTCCTCAGTAAATCAATCTGAGAAATGAGGCATACAGCTGTCGAGGGCCGCACAGACGTCAGGTTGATCGTGTAAAGATTGGATTTTCGAAGTCCTTGAAGGAGTTCTGTGTCCTGACTATCCAAAATTCTGCACCGGTCAGCATGGAAGACCACCTGGAAGCCTTTGTCACAGAATTGGTCAGATTCTTCAGAATGATGTCCCCAAGTCCTAAAATCGGGGCTGAATCGTTGTTCCCAAATCTGACTTTGTCGTTTGGTCGGTCTTTGTAGTTGCTCAGCAACTCTTGATTACCAGTCATGTGTGTGGAGCAACCAGAGTCGATGTACCACACATGATGGATCTGCAAAAACAATTTAGAGAGCTTTAGGTACCCACTTAAGGATGGGTCCTCTCGGATTAGCAGATTTAGTTTTGGGTTCAGATATGTCTCCTAAATCTATTTTTGGAAGAGTCTTAATAACCCATTGCACTGTTGGAAAAGTGGGTTTGGGTTTTGCCTCTATAGGAGACTTGGCCCTTTTGGCTTTTGTCGTCCTAGACGGAGATTTAGGAACCCATTTGGGTTGAACCTTACAGGGAAGGTTAATTTCAGCACTTACAAATGCTTTGGAGGGTTTGACTGAGGAAAAGATCTTTTCTTGTGATAGTCTCCTAAGGTGCTTGGGGGATTTAATTTCTACGGGATACCTTAGGTGAGTACAGTCATGTACGGCGCCAGAAGCTTTCTTTATGGCTGGATCTTGTTTCCTACGAGTCTTCTGGCATTTGGTTTAGAATGATTAATTTTTGAAGTAGATCCTATTTCGAAGTTGGTGCTTCTAAAGGTGATCGGCTGAAGTGAATAAGTAGAAGCAACTATCTTAAAAGTGGAAATAGCTCTTTTATTTCTACGAGTGTCTTTTATTGTAACAGAAGGAGTAGCATGTTCAGAAACATTTAAATCTAATGGCTCCTTCTTTATCTTAGTGCTAGACACTCTCGCCTTTATTTTTAGTGCTAACGCTACGCTCCCTGTAGACGTAGGTAAAGTAAAATTAGTCATAGCACTTTTAACAGAATTATTTTTACAATTTTTATCTTTCAAAGGCGTTTTTTCATTTTTCACGCTTTTTGTAATAGTGTGAGAGGTAGTTTGGGAGGACGAGGAAGCCTTGAGATTTTCCATCTCCTTAAAGAATTTTTTCTTTTCAGCTTCGAAATTCTCTCGTTCTTTTTCTAACTTTGCCTGTGAACTAAATTGCAGACAGGTGTTAGAGTTTCTTTCCTATTTTTGTCCCTTTCATTTAGTTCTTTGTAGTCAAAGGGGATTTCTGGACCATGTGGACCTTGTCTAATGGATGAATCGAAAGTATTTTCATAAGACGATTCAGCAAAATTTCTAAGAGAGGTTATTCCTAAGCCCATGTGTTTAACATCGTATATTTCTTTCTTTTGTAAAACACACGGGTTAGTGAAACCTATGCCTTCTATAGGATTATAGAACTCTATATCCTTGGGCTTGTTCAAAAATATCGTCTGTTCGGATTGTCCCCTACGCGTAACTATATCGTCTAATTTCTTTACTTTGGCATATAGTTTCTTGCGTTCCTCACCTAGGAGAGCATAATTATTTTCCACGGTTAGTTTAGCGGCTTGACAGGCATCGAAATCCTTACTAAGCTCACTAATCTTAGCATTCGATGTTTCTAATTGAGCTTCTAAGTTAGTGATCTTAGAGGTAGCTTCGGTTATCCTACAATTTAAAATAGATTTCTCGTTGAGATTTCTAACCAAGCAATTGTAGTTATTTGCTAGCCTATCTTCTAATTCCTTAATCTTTCGCTCTGTTGTCCTAGTTGAGGTTGACTAGTCTCTCTAGAATGGAGGCTCTTAGTAAGTTCATCTATTTTTGCACTAGAGCTCCTAAGTTCTTGTTCGAGACTATCTATCTTCTCCTGAGCTCTCTCAAGTTCGTTCTCTACTTCCTTTATACTTTTCTGCTCACGTTTCATGTTAGCATATTGCTTTTGATATGATTCTAACATGGTCAATAATGTGGAAGGAGTGACTACCTCATTTGAAGACGTGGATGCGTTGTCGTCGTCCGTACGAGTGGATGTTTCGGCGTCCAATTCGTTGTCGAGACGGGCCATGAGGGCTAAGTTCTCTTCTTCGGAGCTCGACGTGTCCTCGAGCCATTGGTCCTGTTCGGCCATGAGAGCTACTCCAGCTTCTTTCTGTTTTGTCAGTTGAAGCTTCCTGGAGTAGTAGTTTGCATCTCTTTTATTCGGGAGAGTGCACTCTCTGGCGAAGTGACCTGCTTTGCCACAGTTAAAGCATTTGTTAGTCTCTTTGGGATTCTTGACCTCGGAACTCTCTGGAGCACGTTCTTTGTTCTTGGAGCTTGTAGTCCGAAGTCTATTGGCTGAGGTTGAAGACTTCTTCTTGAAGTACTTCTTGCTCATCATTTGTCCAATAAGAGCTAACTGTTTTCCAAGGGCTTTCATGTTCGGCTCGATGTCGGAGTCCAATTTAGCTTCCGACTCTGATGATGAAGGTGGCCTAACAATCTTTTCCTTTCTTGATCTTGTGCTCCTCTTCTCCGAGACTAAGGCAACCGTGTCATAGGTTTGTTTGCCTTTCTGCTCTTTGGTAATCTCGCGGATATCATCCTCATGCTGAGCGAGATTGTCGAACACGGCATGGACATCCAACTCCTCTAGATCTTTATTTTGTCGTATTTGAGTGGATATTTTCTTCCATTCCGTGGGCAGAGAAGATAGAAATCTTATGTTTGTCTCCATGTTTGTCTTCGTTATGTCTATCTTCCTCATCTCGTTGAGAAAAGTGAGGTATCGTTGGTAGATTTCGTATAGACTCTCCTCTGGCTTTGCTTTGAATGAGTCGTAAGCAGTGAGAATGTTTGCCTTCTTGGCCTTTATGCCAACTTCCATCCTTTGCATCATCCTATGCAGCTCATCCCACATCCCTTTGGCCGATGTAAGGCTGTCGATTTGTCTGTATATATCGTTGGGGATGCTCTGCATAAGGGTATTCATGGCTACTAGATCAGCCTTAGCTCGAGCTCTTTCCTCCAGAGAGTATTCTCTAGGCTTCTTTAGTCGCCTAGAAGCTGGAATTGATGGAGTAGCTGTTTCGTCCCCGGGTACATGAACCCAGAATTGTGCCGGTCCCTCTTCAAGGGACTGCAGTAGATTTTCGGCTTGATCCTTTAGAGCGATGAAATTCAGGAAGCGGCTTCTCCACACTGTGTATTCGCCTCTTTGCAAGATCGGCGGACGGTTGTCATTTCTGAGTGAGTATGCATCCATGTTTGTATTATAGTAGTCGAGTTGTTGAAGGATCTTCGTTGATTGTTTTGAGGGTTGAAGACGATGTAAAGTGCTTCACAAGTGACGAAATTTGTTAGTAGCGTTTGATTCGAAGATTAGATCGACAATTATTTTCGATTCAATCTTTAGAGTATGATCGAAATTAATTTCGTCGATATAGAATGTATTTACTGTTTTCGTGCGAGAAATTTTGTCAGCGGAAAACTTTACGAACGAAATAAATTGCCCAAAATCGTTCAGTCGAGAAAAATTTTCTGATCGTGAATTTATTTCGATCGTAAAGAAACAGTACGTTAGTAAGTTTCTCGACAAGTCAAAATAAATCCGTTGACTAGAAAAGTTTCTCGCGTATAAATGATTTTCGCCTGGTCAAACGTTAAAAGGTTTGACTGAAAAAGTTTTTCGAGTGAAAGTTATTACGCATGCAAGGTCAAAATTGGTCTCAATCGAAAAAGTTTTTCGCTGGATAATGCTCGAGAAATATTTCTAACTAAAAACGTTTCTGCTGATGACGATTCTAGCGTTGACTTCGTATTCTTACCGAGAAAAATTCTCGCGCTAAGTTTATCGATCGAGAAACTAATCCGATCGCAAAACTTAGCGAGAAAAATTTGAGCAATCGAGAAAAATTCACAGAATACGATTAACACAAATTCGAGCAAAAACAAAGAATCAGATAGTGAAGTTTGAGGTAATTGCTCGCAATCAAGTACTAATCACGCACGAACAAGCAATTAAACACGTTATGAAGCAAAATATATCGCATTTGATCAAAATCAGAACGTGTTCTTCATGTTCTTCGTCAACAGTAAAATTTCAGAATCAAACTAATCAAAATTCGACGTTCAAACTGCTACTGATTTAGTCGCAATGATCATTTATCACTTAATCTAGCACTGAAACATCAGATTCAAGTCAATTAAGCACAGAATTAAGCTATTAGATCGAAAAACGTTTCGCGCCAAATCTGTTCTTCGATGGAACAATGTTCGAAATAAAATTTCGATCCAATTCTAACAATTTACGATTCAAAACAGAACGAATCTGCTCTGATACCAATTGTTAGGTCCTCAGATTAACAACTCTACGATCATAGGCTAGAATTCATAGTAATTCGATCGTTTAGATAATCAATTGAATTCGATCGAAAAACTCAAGTTAAGAACACTAGAGAGAATTCAATTAGAGTGAGAAAGTTACTGTTGTTTCTCTCTCTAAAAATCGAATTGCAAGCCCTTCGGATCAATTCTCTAAACTTTCTCTATTAAGCTCAATTGATTTACATGTATTTATACCAAACAAACTTGGTATAAATATCAAACTAGTCCTAATCTAAGGACTACTATACAAAACGCCCCTAATTACAAGGACAACTAATGAAATCAAGCACAATTGCAAATGGTATTCTACAGATCTATTACAAAGCAAGTATGAGGCCAAGAATCATTAGTTAATGACAAGCAATTAATGTGTGACTCACTCAAGAATAGGTCCGGCGAGAGAAATAAAAGGCTAGAAACCTCGCTTATATGAAGTGGCTTTGTGTCTTAGTGGAGTCTACGAAAGAACTTTAGACACAAGAATGCGACTTAGACTGACAAAATTAAGCAGTGAAATCAGTCGTATGTCGGGAAAAAATTTTTTTACGTGACTTAGACTGAAGCATCCTAAAGGATCTCGTCATCCCCCTATTTTATATGTATATGTTATTATTATTATTATTATTATTATTATTATTATTATTATTATAATATATATATTATTTTATTTTATTTTTTTTTATGCAAGATAAGACAGATGAACATGTAAAACACATAGAACTGAGCATGTTATAGCACGAAAGATCAGGTAAAGCACATATCACGGGAGATTCAACATGCCTAATTTCCGACAAGGAACTGGAATCGTTTTTCATCCAATGGCTTGGTGAAAATATCGGCTAATTGGTACTCCGTGTTCACAAAATACATGTCGATTGTGCCTTTTTCTACGTGATATTTGATAAAGTGATATCTAATGTCTATGTGCTTCGTGCGGGGTGAACAGGATTGCACGTAATCGCAATGGCACCTTGGCTATCACTATAAATGGGTATATTATTTAAATTGTACCCATAGAAGGAAGCTGAGTCCGCATCCACAACATCTGCGAGCAACAACTGGCGGCTGCGACGTATTCAGCTTCAACCGTCGAAGTCGAGACGCAATTTGCTTTTTGGATGACCAGCAGACTAACTTTCCGCCTAGAAATTGAGCGCCATCGGAGGTGCTTTTCCTGTCCATTCGGCAACCTGCATAATCAGCGTCAGTATAGCCGATAAGTTTGAAATTCATACCTTTAGGATACCATAGTCCTAAGGTAGAAGTGCCCTTGAGGTAGTGAAGAATATGCTTCACCGCAAGCATGTGGAATTCCTTGGGATTGGCTTGGAAGCGGGCACAAAGACAGGTGGCAAACATAATGTCCGGCCGGCTGGAAGTTAGGTAGAGAAGAGATCCAATTATGCTACGATATAGTGTGATGTCGACCGATTTTCCTGCGGGATCGGCATCCAACTTGCAGCTTGTTGACATGGGAGTGTTAAGAGGCTTGCTCGGATCTTGATGTAATTTGTTCAAGATGTCCTTGACATATTTAGTTTGACTGATAAATATCCCATCATCGAGCTGCCTGACCTGAAGTCCTAGGAAGAATTGCATCTCTTCCATGTGGCTCATTTCGAATTTACTCTTCATGAGATCTCCAAACTTCTTGCAAAGCCGTAGATTAGTAGAACCGAAAATGATGTCGTCGACGTAAACCTGGAAGACCATCAGATCCTCGTCTTGCCACTTGATGAAGAGGGTTGTATCGATTGTACCTCGGATAAATCCAGACATTACGAGGAAGTCACTCAAGACATCATACCAAGCACGTGGGGCTTGTTTTAGTCCGTAGAGAGCTTTATCCAATCGATAGACGTGATCGGGGTGTTCTTGATCAACGAAGCCTTCTCGCTGAGCGACATAGACTTCTTCTTTTAGTACGCCGTTGAGAAAGGTGGTTTTAACGTCCATTTGATAGACCTTGAAGTCTTTATGAGCCGCGTACGCCAACAAAAGACGAATGGCTTCGATCCGGGCAACAGGAGCATATGTCTCGTCGTAGTCAATCCCTTCCTATTGGTTATATCCCTTTGCAACTAATCTTGCCTTGTTCCTGATCACTTCTCCATCTTCATTCTTTTTGTTCTTAAATACCCATTTCGTACCGATGACAGTTTTTCCATGCGGACGGGGTACTAATTTCCACACTTGAAGACGTACGAATTGATTGATTTCCTCTTGCATCGCAATTATCCAATCCGGGTCTTGTAGTGCATCTGCTACCTTAGTAGGCTCATTTTGGCTTAAAAACAGCTGAAGAGATTGTGTAGATGACGTGTGCTTACACCGTTCGAAGGATCGCCATGATCAATCGGGTGAGCTCTAGTCCACTTTCGCTCATGGGGCAAAGCTGAAGATGATGCATCAGCCATTTGTGGGTCTAGATTTCCAATGATCTCCGATTGATCACTTGTGTGAGAAAGTTCCAAATCTGTATTGGGAAGGAATGACTCTGATGATTCTTCCTCAACAGCCATGGTAGGTTGTTAATTATTCTGTGGTAATTCTGAATCGGGTGAGGTAGGGACCGTTGAAGAGCTTGGTACATCGGCCTCATCGGGTGTAGAGCAGATGGTGGGTGGCTGATGTAGGGGCTTAAAGAGGGAATCCAAGTCTTCTAACACCAATCTCATAGCTTCTTCCGGCGTTGATTGCTGAGTTGCTGCCATCTTCTGTTGGTTTTGTGCCAACACACCAGTGAAAATGGGTTCTGAGATGCCGTCTTCAGAAGCCAGCTGGTTAGACACGGGTCCTGAACTGAGCTGTTCAGGAGCCATCGGGTTATTGGACGAGATGCATATTCACGCTATTTTTGATAACCTTGCACAGCATGAAGAAGACACAGGCGGGTTACAAAAGGAGCAAAAGGGCAAACAGACCGAGGACTCCATAGCTCTAGTTTCTGGGAAGAAGAGCTCCCGCTCACGCAAGGAAAAGCACGTCAAACTCCTTAGCTCCTCAGAGGATGAAGACATATCTGATTCAGAACTTCCCTTTGACATCAAAGAAATTGGCAAACAGCTGGCACTGGTCGCCAAGATGATGATAAAGCAGTACTTCAAGAAGAAGTCATCATCTTCTGCCAACAGACTTCGAACTACAAGCTCTAAGAATAAAGACCAGCCGGCAGAGTCCTCAGAAGTCATAATTTCCAAAGACATACTAAACTGTTTTAATTGTGGAAAAACAGATCACTTTGCCAGGGAATGCACCCTCCCAAAGAAAAAGGATGCAAACTACTAACCCAGGAAGCTTCAACTATCCAAACAAAAGGAAGCTGGAGTAGCTCTTATGGCAGAGCAGGACCACTGGCTAGAGGACAGCTCAGATTCTGACACCGACAATCTTGCTCTAATAGCACGCCTTGATGATGAAAAAAATATGATACTCCCACATAAACAGACGACGAGAAAGTATCCACCTCATCTCAAGAGGTAGAAACCTCTGACTCTACAAATTCTGACTTGTTAGCTGAGTTAAGCTCCAAATTTGCTAACATGGTAACTGAGCAGAAACGAGGAATAAAAGTAGAGAAACAGCTTCTTAGGTCTAAGGAAACCATAGCCAGTCTCAAAGAACAAGTTAGGAGTTCTAGTCTCAAAATAGATGAACTGACTAAGAGACTCCAGTCTAAAGAGACTAGGCACACCTCATCAGATAATCATAGTTCGGTAATAAAAGAACTAGAGGACAAGCTAGACAATAACCACAAATGCCTACTAAGGAGCTTGGAAGAAAAGAGTCTTGTAAAAAGTAGACTTGAGGCAGCAACTAAGAAGGGCACTAACTTCGAAGAAGAATTGACTAAGTCGAATTCCAAGATTAGTGAACTACGTAAAAGTCTAGACGCCTGTCAGGCTGAAAAGAGCACCGCTCTAAATAACTATGCTACCTTAGACTCTGAGCGTAAAAAGCTATATAATAAAATTAAGAAATTAGAAGATCTTTTGGAGAAAAGGGCACATACTAATCAAACTATATTTTTGAATCAGCCCAAGGACTTAGAATTCTATGACTATAAGTATGGCTTAGCCTATGAGAACCCACGTAACTTGAAGAAGGTTAACTGCAAACAACTTTATGATATCTCGTACATGGGTCTCGGACTAACTTCTCTCATGACCTTTACTAACGAAAAAGCAACGTTTGAGGAAGAAGAAGCCAAGAGACAAGCCAACACTAGGGCTGAAATACCCTTTTCTTACATCGAACTGAATCAACGCGACAAAACTTGGGTACCTCCCAAGGGCTGGAGCCTTGAAACAGATACTTTTCTTGAAGATCATTCTAAAAATGAGGAAGTTCAAATTCATCATTCTGAAAATTCTCTCTACATCCCTCTCATAGTTAAGAAAATAGAGGAATTAAGAGCCGGCTTAAAAAAAAAGAGGATTTTGAAGCTGAAAAGAAAAAATTCCAAAATGAGATGGAAATCTCAAAGCTTCCTCCATCTCAAAAGTCATTTCTCACGCATCTCCTCCAAAAGAAATATCATTCTGAAAAGCGTGAAGAAAGAAAAAGCGCCTTCAAAAGATCAGAAAATTAAAAGTTATCAGAAAAGGTCTAAATCTAATCCTGCTTTCCTTACGTCCACAGGGAGCGTACAACCAGCACTAAAGACGAAGACGAGAGTGTCTAGTCTAACAATAGAGAAGGAGCCCGTAGATTTGACTGCTAATAAGAATTTATCTCCTTCTGTAAAAATAAAAGACACTCGTAGAAATAAAAGAGCCGTTTTCACTCTCAAAATAATTGATTCTACTTGCTCCTTAAAGCCTATCACATTTAGAAGTACTAATTTCGAAACTGGCTCTACTTCAGCAGTAAAATCCAATCATTCTAAGATAAATGCTTCTAGGATGACCCGTAGGAAACAGGATCCAGTCATAAAGAAAGCATATGTCGCTATTCATGCTTGTACTCACCTAAAGTATCCAGTTAAGATCGAATCCCCCAATCACCTTAGGAGATAATCAAACGAAAAGACCTTTTCCTAGGTCACGCCTACCAAAACAATTGTCCGCGCTGAAATTAATCTTCCCTGCAAGGTTCAACCAAAATGGGTTCCTAAAACTCCCCCTAAGAAAACAAAATCCGGAAAGGCCAAGTTTTCTACAAAGGGCAAACCCAAATCGACTTCTTCAAAGATGACTTGGGTCGCTAAACCTGCTAATCTGAGAGGACCCATTTATAAGTGGGTACCTAAAGCGCTCTAATTGTTTTTGCAGATCCATCATGTGTGGTACCTCGACTCTGGTTGCTCCACACACATGACGGGAATACAAGAGCTGCTGAGCAACTACAAAGATCGACCGAATGGAAAAGTCAGATTTGGAAACAACGACTCTGCCCCCATTTTAGGATTCGGGGACATCATTCTGGAAAATCTGACGATAAAGGATGTCTCTTACGTCGAAGGTCTCCGCCATAACTTGTTCAGCATAGGCCAATTCTGCGACAAAGGATTCCAGGTGGTCTTTCTCGTTGACCGATGCAGAATATTGGACAGTCAGGACAAAGAACTCCTCCAAGGACTTCGGAAATCAAATCTTTATACGATCAACCTGACGTCCGTACGGATCTCGTCAGCTGTTTGCCTTATCTCTCATACTGTAATTCAGAGGAACAACTTATGGCATCAACGTATGTCTCATCTCAACATTAAAGCTCTTCAACGGCTCTCGACGAAAAAGTTGGTCTACGGTCTTCCAACTTTAGCATTACAGAAAGAGCATCAATGTTCGGCGTGCGCATTAGAAAAAATGAAGCAAGCACCTCATCAAATAAAACAGATTGCGTCCATTTCCCGTCCACTGGAATTGCTTCACATGGACCTCTGTGGACCTATGCAAACACAGAATATTAATGGACGCAAGTATATTCTGGTCATTGTTGATGACTTCTCTCGCTACACTTGGACAAAGTTCCTCCGAACCAAAGATGAAACAAGGGACTTGATAGTTAATTTCGTGAATACTACTCAGAATTTGCTGCAACAATCCATCCAAGTCATTCAAAAGGACAAAGGCACTGAGTTCAAGAACAAGTATCTCAGATAATTTTATCAGAAACATGGCATTAATCAGCAATTCTCAGCCGTTAAGACCACTCAACAGAACGGGGTTGTTGAAAGGAAAAAAGGACTCTAGTGGGGGCCGCCCGTACAATGCTGATCCATTCCGGCCTCCAACCTCTGAAGAAGCACTGAAGAAGCACTGAAACTTGCGTTGGAAGATTTGGACTCTCTCTTTGAGCCCGTATATCGGCCAGAAACCATTATTGCAATACCTTTATTGGAGCCCCCACTCGATGAGGCCAATGTACGGAGCTCTTCAAATGTCCCTACCTCACCCGATTCAAAATTACCACAGATCAATGAAGAACCTACAACAGTGAATGAGGAAGTCTTATCAAAATCACTCGATTCAAGTGCAGAATCTGACTTACCTCAATCGAATGAACGATCTGAAATCATTGGAAATCTCAGTCCACAAATAGCCGATGCGTCTAGCTCTGCACTACCTCATGAGCGAAAGTGGACTCGAGTACATCCGGTTGATCAGATTATTGGTGATCCTTCGCGTGGAATACGGACACGTCATCAACACAGTCTATTCAGCTACTTCTTAAGCCAAAATGAGCCAACCAAGGTAGTGGACGCACTAAAATACCCAGATTAGTTTAATAGCAATGCAAGATGAAATCAACCAATTTGAGCGTCTTCAAGTGTGGACCCTAGTATCCCGTCCGCATGGTAAAACAATCATCGGAACGAAATGGGTACATAAGAACAAAAAGAATGAAGATGGCGAAGTGATTATGAATAAAGCGAGACTGGTTGCGAAGGGATATAATCAACAGGAAGGAATTGACTACGACGAGACATATGCTCCTGTTGCCCGAATCGAAGCCATTCGTCTCTTCATGGCTTACGCGGCTCATAAAGACTTCAAAGTCTACCAAATGAATGTAAAGACCGCCTTTCTTAATGGCCTGTTAAAATAGAAAGTCTACGTCGCTCATCCAGAAGGCTTTATTGATCAAGAACATCCCGATCACGTCTATCGATTGGACAAAGCTCTCTACGGACTGAAACAAGCCCCACGTGCTTGGTATGACGTCTTGAGCGATTTCCTCGTAAAATCTAGATTTATCCGAGGAACGATCAATACAACCCTCTTCATAAAATGGCAAGACAAAGATTTGATGGTCGTCCAAGTTTATGTAGACGACATCATCTTCGGATCAACAAATCCACGGCTATGCAAGAGATTTGGAGAATTGATGAAGAGAAAATTTGACATGAGCCACATGGGAGAGATGCAGTTCTTCTTAGGACTTCCAGTCAGACAGCTCGATGATGGGATATTCATCAGTCAGACTAAATACATCAAGGACATCTTGAAGAAATTCCATCAAGATCAGAGCAAGCCTATAAGCAGTCCCATGTCCACAAGCTGCAAGCTGGATGCCGATCCCACAGGAAAAGAGGTCGACATTACCTTATATCGCAGCATCATCGGCTCTCTTCCTTATCTCACCTCGAGCCGGACGAACATCATGTTTGCCACATGTCTATGTGCCCGTTTCCAAGCCGACCGCAAAGAATCTCACATGCTCGCGGTCAAGCGGATTCTTCGCTACTTAAAGGGCACCTCGACCTTAGGTTTATGGTACCCTAAAGGCACAAACTTCAAATTGATTGGCTGTACTGACGCTGATTATGCAGGTTGCCGAATGGACATGAAAAGCACATCCGGTGGTGCTCAATTTCTAGGCGAAAAGCTAGTCTGCTGGTCATCAAAGAAGCAGAACTGCATTTTGATATCGACTGCCGAGGCAGAATACGTCGCGGCTGCCAGCTGTTGCTCGCAAATGCTGTGGATGCGGACTCAGCTTCGCGACTATGGGTACGATATAAATAATATACCCATTTATAGCGATAGCCAAAGTGCCATTGCGATTACGTGTAATCCTGTTCACCACTCACACACAAAACACATAGACATACGATATCACTTTATCAAAGATCACATAGAAAAAGGCACCATTGACATGTATTTTGTGAACACGGAATATCAACTAGCTGACATTTTCACCAAGACATTGGATGAAAAACGGTTCCAATTGCTTGTCGGAAAATTAGGCATGTTGAACCTTCCGTAATTTGTGCTTACGTGATCCTATGTTCTCTCACATGTTCTATGCCATGTGTTTCCTATACTTTAAAAATCATATCTTGCGTGAAATATCTTATATTAATATAATTTACTAATATAATAAAAATCCAAAAGTATTATACATATAAGTATAATACAAGGGGAATGACGATATCTTTAGAATGCTCGATCTAAGTCACGTATACATTTCCCTGACATGCGACTGAGTATTTGCTTAATTTTGTCAGTCTAAGTCGCATTCTTGTGTCTAACAGTTCTTTCGTAGACTCCACTAGACACAAAGCCACTTTATATGAGTGAGATTTCAAGCCTTTTATTTTTTTTCTCTTTTTCACCGGATCTATCCTTGAGCGAGTCACACAATCATTGCTTGTCTTAACTAGTGATTCTTGGTCTCATACTCGCCTTGCGTTAGAACATTAGGAACATGATTAGAGCACTTAAGAAATTCCTCACTCGGCCAAATATAATTATTTTTCATTCTTTTAACATTGCCTTTAGTCATCCATTTTGGGCCTTCTCCAAATTCATTTTCTTCGTTTAAAAACTCTTTGAGCCTTCAACCGACTATCTAAACTTTCGGCGGGATGTTCAATCAAGAAAAGGAGGGGGAGAAAACCGAAGACGAAAAAGAAAAAGATGACAAAAGAAGGTGGAAAACGCACACGAGGAATGCTCAATGCACAAAAAGCAGACCAAAAGAACCTGCCTCTCGCTTATTTCCATTTAAGGGGCATGGATCTTGCTATGAACTTCTCCATTGATAATCTCATACACTCGTCAGAACGGCTGGAAAGGGGAGCACCACGAAGTGAACTTCTCCAACGATAATCCGGTCTTATATCGAGACAACGAGAAGAGGAGCACGGCCTTGGGTACGAATTTCGTAACTGTGAACTTCTTCAAATCGATAATCTTTGAAACCTCTCTAGGGATTAAGAGAAAAGGAGCACGGTATCGGCCCGAGAACCAACAAGAAGAACTTCGCCTTAGACAATCTCTCAGCCAAGTAGAGAAGCGGAGCTTCAGCTTGAGCAAGTGCAGAAAATTTACAAGAGATAAAAAGGATGAAAAAGACAAAAAGACGAAAGAGATGCCGAAGAAAAGGAGAACGACGAAAGAATGGAAGAAGACATAAAGCTCACTTTTCCCAATAAGTTCCCTTCCCTTCTTAGTCATAACCAAATTAAAGCCTTCAAAGTCCCTTTAATTCGAAAACGACGGTCTCTCACTCGGTGAAATGATTAAAAGCACCTCGATCACAGGTAAATTGACTTAATATGACCTCTGTTGACTTGAGTGATATAAATATAAAAATCCCTAGTTAAAAAATAAATAAGTGCTAGAGCGAACCTAGTGAGAGTTGTCGAAATGGATACTACTGTGAACTTAGGACTTCAGTATGCTGACATGACTAGACGGCATAAAAATCTTTCAACTGTCCTGTGAATTTTTAGGCGTGACAATGGTCGAAGCAAAATAATCTGACCCCATATTATTAATAAAATTAGTATATACATATATAATATAATAATAATCATAATAATAAAAATCTTATATAAAAATACTTTTAGATCGCACATTTTGATATGCAATATTAATTTGCATTTATATGGAATTGATTAAATGCGGTATACTGTTCATGCTCATACCTCGTGTGAAAATATAGATTACATAATTTAGGGGACCATGTATCTAGGCTAATCATGAAAAATCGCATGATCTTAATAATTGTTACTTAGATTGATTTATGTACTTGTTCGATAAATCAATTAAGGTGCACAATTTGAGGGGGAGCATTTACAAGAGTTATGCCTTGAATTCCAAATTATTTTGATGATCTTTCTATAAGTGTTGCATAAACAATGAGGAAGACTCCACGAGTTTATCTCGACTTAGAGTACACGGCAGTGGTTCAAATGTTGGTTGGTTAAATATTTCGATCGTCAATGTGTTTTATGAATTGAGTTTAACCAATTTATCTAAAAAATATTTTTCAACGGGAATCAAATAGAAAAATTGCTTCCAAAATAAACTCTAATATTTTCGACATCTGTTGCTTATAAGTCTTGCAGATTTAAAAAGTGTGAAGACGGAGCCAGATGTCATCAACCAGAATTACAGGGAGTTAATTGCATTTATTTCATACATAGGGGGAGCAATTATGTGATTTACTCGTAAACCTAGGATCAATCTGAAAAACAATAGAAAACTTACAATTGAGAAATTCGGGCGAATTTTGCAATTTTCATTCGTAGATTCTCGAGCGAAAATTGATTTTGGACCAAGGTGTAATTTTCGCCTTCATACTGATGAGCAAAAATTAAATAGTAACCAAAGCAAAATTCTCGATCGTAAGTTTCTCGTTCGTAAATAGTAATGGGCTTAAATTCACTATGTCACGAAAAATGTCAAATCAGCCCAATTAAACGAAATCATTACTTGCAGTCGAAAATCCCCAAATACACGCTAAAACCCTCGATCGCAAAATTCAACAGTCAAATTTTCGTGGGCAAAACTTTTTCTCTCAAAAGACGAACGTCAAAATCCTTCAAATCTTTCGATTTTTCCTCTAATTTTCATCTTTAAAAGGTAGATTTGACTTCATTTAGGGATTACGTGTGTTTAAACCTCGTGTGCATCGGTATTTTGAAATATTTCGCTTGATTCTGTGTTCATTTCTCGACTGTTCTTATTCTGAGAACTCGAATGCTTGTTTGCAGTATTTTAGGCCAATATCTAAGTATAATATAGGTTAAAAACTGCATATTAAGATAGTTTCGAAGTCTCTAGGTCGTTCTATGGTAGATTGTGTTGACTCTCTGCGTTACAAGTGTTCGATTGAAAGAACGACTAAAACTGGGTTTTAACATTTGAAGGCGTCGAAGAACTTTTTCGCTCGCAAACAGTGTCAATTGAATTTCAATTGTTCTACTGTTTGCACTGTAAAAGTTTTTCGATCGATAACTTTGTGACTTAGTTCTTAAGAAAGATAACGTAGATTGAAAGATAATTACCATCGAGAATTTGAATTTGGATTTTATGCGAGCGAAAAGTTTACTCAACGAGATAGATCTAATAGGTGCAACATAAGTTTCGAGCGCAAAACTTACAATCGCAAATAGTAATTTCGATTTCAGTTTCATTTTCGATCAAAAATTTTAGCGGCAATAAAATTAATTTTTCGACGATAAAATTTCTCGATCGTAAAAACACGTAGAAATGATTTTTATCGATCGAAAATTTTCTCGGCGAGTCACGTAGTTTCTCGTTGTCAATTTTCTCGATCGTATAATTTCATAGCGAAAAACTATTTTTAAATCGAAATACTTTCTCGCTCAATAACTTTCACAGCGAAAAATTTTATTCACGCGCGAAAAATTTCTCGATTGTAAATTTACATGGAAATTTTTCTCGATCGTAAAATTTCTCGGCTACAGTACCACGCGTATAATGTTCAACACTTAGTAATATCTTCTAAGTCTTTTTCCACTGTAGCAGACCTTAGCGAATAAAATTTTTCTTGATCGCAAATTAACACGAAAAATTAAATTCAAAATTGCACTTAGACAATTTAATTGAGAATTTCAATTCTCGCGCGACAAAAAGCACGGAGTGAACAATGCTTCAACACTTAGAAAAATTTTCAACTAAGACTTCATCGAACTTGCATACTTATGTTGAAATTGTATTATTTCTTCGTAATTCACTTCGTATGATCGATGTGCAAATTTCATGATTTCAATTACGAATTTATTCAAACATGTTATGACATGATCTATTATTGTGGTTTGATAAATTCTAAATTCGACTCAAATAAAAATTCTTGAACTAATGATTTACATTTCTTATGTGTATTTCAGATGAATCACTATCCTACATACAATCACATCTACGAAAAGGCCCTGTACCTCAACGTTCACGACACCAATTACCAACTCGACCTGACCACCTTTAGGTCCGGACGATATCATGGTGTCTGTTGGTCCCGATTTCACCAACAATACGACTTCGGACGGATTAAACACGCCTAAAGATCTAGATTTAAGAATGGGGCGTGTGGGGCTTGGTGGTTTTCTTGAGGAGACTCTCTCACTCTAAAATTGTTTATTTGATTAACACACACAAGCACACCTAACTATGTGTTAGGGTTTTCCTATTTATACCACAAGTTGGTATATAATAGGTGGGCCTCTTGTGAAGGCCCATTACATGAATAACTAAGAACTAACCCAATTAAGAGCTAGCCCAAAGTTTAATTAAGCAAATCAACAAAGATAATACAATGAAATTGAACATTACAAAATATTTCCTAACAATCTCCCCCTTAGTGTTCAATCTTCAGTTCAGCGCGGGATATCTTTGTTGGGCATATTGGAGATCTCGATTCCTAGCAAACTCCCCCTACAAGGGATATCTCCTCTTCTTGCGGAGGCATTGATGGCTCGGCTAGGACTCACTTGTTAAGATTCTCCAATCTTCTTCTTCTTGGCGCCGGATTTGTCGTCTTCGAATGGAAGTTGTCTGGTTCGGCCTCGAAGATGACTCGTCTGGCTCCAGAAGAAGGTAGGCGTGGGGCGTAAAAAATGTGCCAAGGCTCCATTGAAATGTGACTTTCAAGAGTAGGGAGCCCGGTCTTCAGAGTGGTCAGCGCAGTGGTGGCGGAATGTGGTGGATGAGATGTGCCATGGCTCCTTCGAGTGTTCCATTATGAACATAATAGCTTGACACATAAGAATGTGCGCGGAGGTAGTGGAAGCCTCCGGCGGGGCGTAGTTGGTGGAGGTGGCGTGGATGATGGTTGCTGCTGATGCTGCTGTATGATCTTCAACTCATTTCTTCTCCTTTACTCCCCCTTGAGATGATCTCCGTCTTCGGGATCGTCACGTCGTCCGTGGGACGAGTCTGCCTCTGGTGTTGATGGTGGTGATGATGGTGTGGTGTGGTGTGGTGTTGAGTGAGGCAATCAAGTGGGATTCTCAGGAATAGCAGCATTTGACTTTCCTCCAAGTTCATTTCGGAACTCGGACGAGGCGGAGCAGCATGTGGTGGCGTAAGCGTAGGCGTGGTGGAGTGGTGTCGGTGATGGGACCTTTTCCTTCATAGATCCTCGTTGAGCGCGGCATGGAATGTGTAAGTTCCTCGCTGATTGCTATGAGTCGGGGCTCCATCACGAACGGGTTAACTAACCAGACGGGGGTCACAAAGACGCTCCGTCGTCACAACATCGAAACATGTGTCCGATGCGCCGCCTGTTTGCACAGGACAAAAAGAACCGGAGAGCCACAAAGGCTTTCCGTTCGCACGGACGATGAGACAAGCTCGTATCCGTGGCCCATCGACAGTTGTGGTGAGGGTGGCTGTCGTGGGTCTTCCGCTCTCGGTCACAAGGACGTCATCAAGCGTTCGGGCAAGTTCACGAAGAACCTGCGGTGCGAAAAGAGTGTTTGTGTCCTAGAAATTGGAAAATTTCGGTGGGTGAGGACACTAGACTCAATGTGGGTGGAAGAGGTGCAGTGAGAGGCGGGGCACTGCATGTTCAACATCAACCGTCTCCAAGTGGGGCGGTGATGGCTAACGTGGTTCCTCTTGTGCGAAATGAAACAGCTATCTGCGAAAGGATAGCTGAGTGGTTGGGAGGGGTTAATTGCGCGGTTGGACCAGATGCCGCGACTTCTACTTGGGAAACGAGCGAGTCGTCTCCTGTACCTATGGGCGAGGTCCGGGTTGTGGTGAGATATGACAGAGGAGTGCGATCATGTCGTCGTTGGTTCGCAACTCCTGCAAGCGACTTACGTCATCCTCCCGAGATCGTTGATTGGATCTTTGCGTGGAGGAGGATGTCGCGCGACCTAGACCTAGACTAGAGAGGCTAGGGTAGGCTCGTTCCTGGGTTAGGATCAGGGGGGGTTTCACTGATCCATGGGAACTATGGTGGCGTGGCGTGATCGCGTTGAAAGGCGACCACGAGTGATGTCGACGAGGGTGGCCCAAAACTGTTGATCAGACACTTCTGAGACTCGTCAGGTGGTGGTGGTGGTGAGGGCGTAAAGAGGATCACGGTGGCTTAGGACGTCTCCATGTAGCGCACCATGGTGGAATGGATGGCAGTGGGTGGACGGTGGAGTCCGGTACATGAGATCCACATCGCCTAAGCATTGAGATTAGATGGCGCGCCCACTGATGGTTGGTTGATCTCTTGTCAACCGTTCTTTGTAGGTCCGGGTTCTGCACGGATTTGTACAGAAGTCATGATGGTTGCTCGCTTCTCTGACATCCCTTCATGCACGTGGAGCAACCCGTGTAACGTGCATGATGGGGTTGGTTGCTCGCAGTGCATACCGGTCATGAATGTGGAGCAACCCATGTACCATTCATGCCGGGGGGGTGGTTGCTCACGTCGTGTACCAGTCATGTATGTGGAGCAACCCGGGTACCATACATGCTGGGGGGGTGGTTGCTCACGTCGTGTACCAGTCATGTATGTGGAGCAACCCGGGTACCATACATGCTGGGGGGTGTGAAATTGGCATTTGGGAATTCCGCTCCGAAAAGTTTTGGGGTGACCTAAACTTTTTCTATAATGTGCCAATACCGTCCTAGGTCGATTGTTGGGTACGGTGATCGTTGCCGCGTTTTGGATTTGCCTTCAAAAATTTCACAAAAACGTCGTCTATACCGAAAATTTTGGCCCAGAAAAATTTTATTTCGGAAAATTTTAAAAGTTTAAAATAGACAAAGTCCAATGGCCTTAGAAAATTTTTCTCTGTCCAATGGCTTTCGGAAAATATTTTTTTTTTTATTTTTTTTTAAAGAGTGATTTTTGCAAGATTTGAGGCTAAAAATCGAGTTTGGATCAAGTTTAAAGGTTGGGTGCAAATTTCTCGGGGGGTGCGAAAAAATGGTGTAAAAATGTGCGAAAGATGTTGTCCCGAGAAATTTCGTTGTGAGAGTGAGTCGCGAAAATAAGGAAATTTCGCATTCAAAGGAAATTTTCGCATGTACTGTTAAAGTTTCGCATATCAAGAAGATTTCGCCTTCAGAGTACAATTTCGCATGTATAAAAATTTTCGCATGTAGTGGAAAATTTCTCAGTTTGACTCAGCCTTAGAAAATTTCGCGGTTTCAAAGTTTCGCGGTTTCAAGAAATTTCGCAACCTGGAAAGATTTCGCGGTTTCAAAATTTCTCAACTTGGAAAAAAAAAATTTCGCGGTTTCAAAATTTCTCAACCTGGAAAAAATTTCGCGGTTTCAAAATTTCTCAACATGAGAAAAAAAATTTCGCGGTTTCAAATTTCTCGGCCTTAGAAAATTTCGCGGATTTTGGAAAAATTTCTCAGTTTTGCAAAACTTTCTCGGGCAGCGAAAGTTTCTCGGCCAGCGAAATTTTCTCAGGCAAATTTTCTCGGGTAAAAAAAATTCTCGGCCTCACTCACTGTAGCAGCGAAAATTTCAACGCAAGAAATTTCTCGGCTAAGAATTTTCTCGGGTATGAAAATTTCTCGGCCAAGAACAGTACTATTTCATTGCGCGACTTTTACCAGAAAAATGACTCGTTTTCGCTCAAATCTCACTCAAAATCGACGAAACTTGTTCCAAAACATCAGAAAAACATTCCTAAACACATAATCAACCTTTGGGATGTCTAAAAACAACAAAACGAGTTCGAAATCGCCCAAAAACTGAAAGTGACGAAAATAATTTTTCAAGCAATTTTTCACTCAAATCTCGCTCAAAACAAGCAAATCCGGTCGCGTTGGGCTCTGATACCACTTGTTGGTCCCGATTTCACCAACAATACGACTTCGGACGGATTAAACACGCCTAAAGATCTAGATTTAAGAATGGGGCGTGTGGGGCTTGGTGGTTTTCTTGAGGAGACTCTCTCACTCTAAAATTGTTTATTTGATTAACACACACAAGCACACCTAACTATGTGTTAGGGTTTTCCTATTTATACCACAAGTTGGTATATAATAGGTGGGCCTCTTGTGAAGGCCCATTACATGAATAACTAAGAACTAACCCAATTAAGAGCTAGCCCAAAGTTTAATAAAGCAAATCAACAAAGATAATACAATGAAATTGAACACTACAAAATATTTCCTAACAGTGTCTATACTACAAGGCCATCTCCTGTGGCATGCTCTCACGGTGACAGCCTCTGTGCCGATGGTCTACCTCCAGCAGTTTTGGGGGAAGATTAAGAGCCTCATCATGGACGGGGCGTACCACTTTACAACGGTTGTAGGGACGAGGCACGTCTGCATAAGCAAGAATGAGTTCAGACTTCTTCTCGACCTTCCTCTCAGCCAAAATTATGACCCACTTCCAACTGATGCGGAGCTGGTGCAAGACTTCCTTCAGATGGGATACCGTTCGCCGCTCACCAAACTCGCAAATATGCAGAGCAACGGGAATCCACGTCATTGGAAGACGCTCTTTGGCATTATTGTAGAGTATACATATTAGATTGTGCTTGATTTCATTAGTTGTCCTTGTAATTAGGGGCTTTATTTGTATTAGTCCATAGATTAGGACTAGTTAGATATTTATAACAAGTTTGTTTGGTATAAATAGTTGTACAAACATTGAGCTTAATACATAAAATTAGAGAATCAATCGAAAGGCTGTTGAATTCATTTCTAGAGAGAGAAACTCAGAAAACATCATCTCACTAGAGGAATTCTCTCTCGTGTTCTTCATCGAAGGTTTTCGATTGAATTACAATTTAAATTATTCTAATCGATTTCCTTAGAATTCATGCCTAGGATTGATTGAGTTGATAACAGAGGACCTAACAATTGGTATCAGAGCAGATTCGTTATGTTTTGAATCGAAATTGTTAGAATTCGGATCGAATTTCATTTTTTGGAACTATTCACGCGAAGAACAGTTTTGGCGCGAAAAAGCTTTTCGATCTGAAGTGCCTAATTCTGTGCTTATTTGATCTGATTTTGATGTTTAAGTGCTCGCATAAGTAGTAGCAAAGGATTGGATCGATAGCAATCAGAATCATGATTTGAGTCGAATTTTTTATTCTGTGAGATTACTGTTCGTGCGAAAATAGTGTGAACGTGTTTTGATTTTCGTCAAATTGAACATTATTTGCATCAAAACATGTTTAATCTTCTGTTCGTGAATACTCAGTAGCTGATTCCGAGCATATATCTGTAGTTTCATCGATTAATTTCCAGTATTTGCTTGAATCTGTGTTAAAATCGTATTCTGCGTTTAAACTGTGAATTTTAATTTTTCTCGCTAAGTCTTCGATCGAAATTAATTTCTCGATCGAAAACCTCTGTGCGAGAAATTTTGCTCAATTAGAATATGGATTAGTTACTGAAGTCGCTGTTGTCAAGAACGTGTTTAGAAAAATTTATGAGCGATAAAATTTCGACGAGAATTGACTATTTTGACCCCGCGCAAAACTTTTTCTCTCGAAAACTTAGTCGTTCACACATATTTGATTCTCGCCCGTAAACTTTTTCGGTCAACCATTTAGATTTTACTCAGCGAGAAACTCCTTAGGGTACTGTACCTCAACGACCAAAATCAATTAAATGAAATTTTACGCTCGAAAATTCTGGTCAATCTTTCGAGTCTCTACATTGTGGATTTTGGTCAACAAAATTTTTCGACGCTTAAAATTTTCGATCGCAAAACTTCACTCAATAATTTTACGATTGATCTCACTGTTTGCACAATTTCTCAGCTTAAAATTACGTTCAAGTCGAAATATTTTCCGCTCGAAAATTATTGAACAGTGCCTGACGCGCGAAAACAGTACCATCTTTTCAAATCGAAGAAATTATTTTCGATCAAACTTTAAAGATTGAATCGAAATTAATTCTCGATAATTTTTTGAATCAAACGCTACTAACAAAATTGCTACTTGTGAAGCTTACTACATCAAAGTTCATTCATCAAAACTAACGAAGATCCTACATCAACTCTACAAAAATTAAAAATAAAATTCGAGAAGAAGGATAGATGCTTACTCGCTAGGAAATGACAACCGTCCACCAATCTTGAAACGCGGCGAATACACAGTATGGCGAAGCCGTTTCCTAAACTTCATAGCTCTAAAAGATCAAGGCGAAAATCTGCTAAAGTCACTCGAAGAGGGACCCGCACAATTCTGGGTTAACGTAGCCGGTGATGACACGGTTACTCCTCAAATTCCCTCTACTAGGCGACTAAAGGAACCTACGGAATACACCATCGAGGAAAGGGCCCGTGCAAAGGCAGATCTAATGGCTATGAACACACTTATGCAGGGCATTCCCAACGACATCTATAGAGAGATAGACAACCTCCCAACGGCTAAAGGAATGTGGGATGAATTGCATAGGATGATGCAGAGGACGGAAGTTGGCATCAAGGCCAAAAAGGCGAATATTCTCACTGCTTATGACTCCTTCAAAGCAAAGCCGGAGGAGTGTCTCTACGATGCATATCAAAGATACCTCACTCTTCTCAATGAGATGAGAAAGATAGAAATCTCGAAGACAAACATGGAAACAAATATCAGATTTCTATCCTCTCTGCCGTCGGACTGGAAAAAGATATCCACTCAACTTAGACAAAACAAAGATCTGGAAGAGTTGGATATCCATGCAGTATTTGATAATCTCGCCCAACACTAGGAAGATGTTTCCGAGACTCAGAGAGAGCAGAAGGGCAAGCAGGTTGACAACACGGTTGCTCTAGTCTCAGAAAAGCGTGGAACAAAGCCTCGCAAAGAGAAGATAGTGAAGCCTCCCTCATCATCCGAGTCAGAAGAAGATTCAGAATCAGATACCGAGCCAAACATAAAAGCACTGGGGAAGCAGTTGGCTTTAATCGGAAAGATGATGAGCAAGAAATACTTCAAGAAAAAGTCCTCATCCACGGCCAACCGACTTCGGACCTCAAGCTCTAAGAACAAGGAACATGCACCAGAGAGCTCCGAAGTCAAGAACACTAAAGATCCCACAAGTGCTTCAACTGTCGCAAGCCTGGTCATTTTGCCCGAGAATGCACTCTTCCCAAGAAAAGAGATGCTACTTACTACTCCAAGAAGCTTCAACTCACGAAGCAGAAGGAAGCAGGAGTAGCCCTCATGGCAGAGCAGGATCACTGGCTCGAAGACACATCGAGTTCTGGAGAAGAGAATCTTGCCCACATGGCACGCCTTGATAAAGACATTGACGCCGAAACATCCAATCAGATGGACGAAGATGGCGCATCCACCTCATCACAAGAGATCGATCATGTGTGGTATCTCGACTCTGGTTGCTCCATACACATGACTGGAAAACAAGAGCTGCTGAGCAACTACAAAGACCGACCAAACGGCAAAGTCAGATTCGGAAACAATGACTCAGCTCCCATTCTTGGATGTGGGGACATTATTTTGGACAATCTGACAATAAAAGATGTCTCTTATGTTGAAGGCCTCCGCCATAACCTGTTCAGCATAGGCCAACTCTGTGATAAGGGATTTCAAGTGGTCTTTCACGCTGACCGGTGCAGAATTTTGGACAGCAGGACAGAGAACTCCTCTATGGACTTCGGAAATCCAACCTTTACATGATCAACCTGACGTCCGTGCGGCCCTCGACAGCTGTATGCCTCATCTTATAGATTGATTTACAGAGGAACAGCTTATGGCATCAACGACTGTCTCATCTGAATATGAAAGCTCTCCAACGCCTTTCTACGAAAAAGTTGGTTCACGGTCTTCCAGCTATACTACTACAAAAGGAGCATCAATGTTCGGCATGTCAATTAGAAAAGGTGAAGCGAGCGTCTCATCATGTCAAGATAATTGCGTCTACTTCTCGACCATTGGAACTAATCCACATGGACCTCTATGGGCCAATGCAAACACAGAGTATCAATGGATGCAAGTACGTGCTAGTGATTGTCGATAATTTCTCTCGCTACACTTGGACAATGTTCCTCGGAACCAAAGATGAGACAGGGACTTGATTATCAACTTTGTGAACACTACTCAAAATCTGCTGCAACAGACTATTCAAGTTATTCGAACAGACAACGGCACTGAGTTCAAGAATAAACATCTCAGTGAGTTTTATCAGAAGCTTGGAATTAGTCAACAATTCTCAGCCACAAAAATGCCTCAACAAAATGGGGTCGTTGAAAGGAAAAATAGAACCCTAATGGAAGCCGCTCGTACAATGCTGATCCATTCCGGACTTCCAGACTTTCTTTGGGCTGAAGCAGTTAATACCGCCTGTTTTACCCAAAACAGGACGGTGGTTCACAAACGGTTCAACAAGACTCCGTACGAGATTGTGAATAACAGAGTGCCTAACATCTCATTCCTTAAAGTCTTCGGGTGCAAGTGCTTTGTGGCGAACGACAGAGAGCACCGTGCTAAGTTCGACCCTAAAGCATTCGAGGCAACTTTCGTCGGGTATTCTACAACATCAAAAGCGTACTGAGTATACATCAAGTCCAACCGAATAATTAAGGAAAGCTATAATGTCACTTTCCACGAAGTGGCAGATATGGCTTCTGAACACATCAGTTCAAGACCCATGCTAAACCCGTTGGCTTCTGAAGACAACATCTCAGAACCCGTACTCACTGGTGTGTTGGCACAAAACCAACAGGAGATGGCAACAAATCAGCAATCAACGCCAGACGAAGCTCTGAGACTTGTGTTAGAAGACTTGGATTCCCTCTTTGAGCCATTACATCCGCCAATTAACGTCAACCATACACCCGACGTGGCTGATATACCAAATTCTTCAACAGTCCCTACCTCACCCGATTCAGATTTGCCACAGAATAATGAAGAACCTATCATGAGTGTTGAGGAAGAATCACCAGAGTCGCTCCCTCCAAACGCTGATTTGGAACTTCCTCACACAAATGAACAATCGGAGATCATTGGAAATCTAGACCCACAAATGGCTGATGCATCTTCTTCAGCTTTGCCACATGAGCGCAAGTGGACTAAAGCCCACCAGGTTGATCAGATAATTAGCGATCTTTCCAGCGGAGTAAGGACAAGGCATCAACACAGTCTTTTCAGCTGCTTCTTAAGCCAAAACGAGCCTACTAAGGTAGCAGACGCACTTCAAGACCCGGATTGGATAATTGCAATACAAGAGGAAATCAACCAATTCGAACGTCTTCAAGTATGGAAATTAGTACCCCCCCCCCCCCCCCCCCCGCATGGGAAAACTATCATCGGAACAAAATGGGTATTCAAGAACAAAAAGAATGAAGATGGCGAAGTGATTAGGAACAAGGCACGATTAGTTGCAAAGGGATACAATCAACAGGAAGGTATTGACTATGACGAAACATATGCTCCCGCTTATGCGGCTCACAAGGACTTCAAGGTCTATCAAATGGACGTTAAAACTGCCTTCTTCAACGGCGTACTTAAAGAAGAAGTCTATGTCGCTCAGCCAGACGGCTTCGTTGATCAAGAACATCCCGATCACGTCTATCGATTGGATAAAGCTCTTTACGGACTAAAACAAGCCCCACGTGCTTGGTATGATGTCTTGAGTGACTTCCTCGTAAAATCTGGATTTATTCGAGGAACAATCGATACGACGCTCTTCATCAAATGGCAAGACAAGGATTTGATGGTCGTTCAAGTCTACGTCGACAACATCATTTTCAGTTCAACAAATCCACGGCTTTGCAAGAAGTTTGGAGGTCTCATGAAGAGTAAGTTCGAAATGAGCCACATGGGAGAGATGCAATTTTTCCTAGGACTTCAAGTCAGTCAAACAAAATACATTAAGGACATCCTGAAAAGGTTCCATCAAGATCAGAGCAAGCCTCTCAGCACTCCCATGTCCACAAGCTGCAAGTTGGATGCCGATCCCACAGGAAAATCGGTCGACATCACACTCTATTGCAGTATAATTGGATCTCTTCCCTATCTCACTTCTAGTCGGCCGGATATCGTGTTTGCCACTTGTCTCTGTGCCCGATTCCAAGCCGATCCCAAAGAATCCCACATGCTCGGGGTGAAGCGTATACTTCGCTACCTTAAGGGCACAACTACCCTAGGACTATGGTATCCTAAAGGTACGAACTTCAAACTTATCGGCTATACTGACGCTGATTATGCAGGTTGCCGAATGGACAGGAAAAGCACCTCCGGTGGCGCTCAATTTCTAGGAGAAAAGCTAGTCTGCTGGTCATCCAAAAAGCAAAACTGCGTCTCAACTTCGACGGCTGATGCTGAATACGTCGCAGCCGCCAGCTCTTGCTCTCAGATGCTATGGATGCGGACTCAGCTTCGCGATTATGGGTACAATATAAATAATATACCCATATATAGTGATAGTCAAAGTGCCATTGCAATTACGTGCAATCCCGTTCACCATTCACGCACGAAACACATAGACATTAGATATCACTTTATTAAAGATCACGTAGAAAAAGACACAATTGAAATGTACTTTGTAAACACGGAATATCAACTAGCCGACATTTTCACCAAGGCATTAGATGAAAAACGATTCCAATTCCTTGTCGGAAAATTAGGCATGTTGAATCTCCCGTGATATGTGCATTACCTGATCTTTTGTGCTATTAGATGATCTATTCTATGTGTTTTCTTTGCTTACATGTTTTATCTTGCGTGAATGTAATAAATATTAAAAAAAATATAATAAAATACTATACATATACCTATAATATAGGGGAATGACGAAATCTTTAGGATGCTCGATCTACGTCACAATTAGATTTCTCTGGCATGCGACTGATTGCTTACTTAATTTTGTCAGTCTAAGTCGCATTCTTGTGTCGAAAGCTCATATAGTTTTCTCCACTAGACATAAAGCCACTTTACATAAGTGAGGATTCTGGCCTGTTATTTTTCCTTTCTATTGGTTTATTCTTGAGCGAGTCACACATCAATTGCTTGTCTTAACTAGTGATTCTTGGCTTCATACTCGTCTTTCGTTAGATCCTTACGAAAATGATTAGAGCACTTAGGAAATTCCTCACTTGGGATTAAATATAGAAAATCTCAATCCTTTCATACAGCCTTTAGTCACATTTTGAGCCTTCTCCAATAATCTTTTCTTCACTTGAAAATCCTTTGAGCCTTCAACCGACACCTAAGTCTTCGATGGGATATTCAATCGAGAAAATGAGGTGGAGAAAAAGAGACGACAAAGAAAAAGATGACAAAAGAAGGTGGAAAAAGCACACGAGGAATGCTCAACGCACAAAAAGCAGTCCAAAAGAACCTATCCCTCGACTATCACAATCTTATCATTAGAAGGGGACATAGATCTTGCTGCGAACTTCTCCATCGATAATCTCGTACACTCGTCAGAACGGCTTGAAAGAGGAGCACCACGAAGTGAACTTCTCTAACGATAATCTGGTCTTATATCGAGACAACGAGAAGAGGAGCGCGGCCTTGGGTTCGAATTCAATAACTGCGAACTTCTTCAAATTGATAATCTCTGAAACCTCACTAGGGATTAAGAGAAAAGGAGCGCAGTATCGGCCCAAGAACGAACAAGAAGAACTTCGCCTTAGATAATCTCTCAGCCTCGTAGAGAAGCGGAGCTTCAGCTTGAGCAAGTGCAGAATGAGACAAAGAAAGGATAAGAACAACGAACAATAAAAGGAAAAACGCCTAAAAGAAGGAGAACGACGAAGAAAAGGAAGAAGATCCTTAGTCCACAATCCCAAAACTATCATTCCCTTCTTAGTCAGAGCCAAAATAAAACCCTTCGCAGTCTCTATGATTCCACATCGACGATCTCTCGCAAAGGTGAAATGATTAAAAACGCCTCAATCACAGGTAAATTGACTTAAGATCGCTTGTGTTGACTTGAGTGATATATATATATATAATCATCCCAAGGCAAAAATAATTGAGTGCTAGAGTGAACCCAGTGAGAGTTGTCGAAATGGATCATTCTATAAACTTAGGACTCTTTAGTTTGACGACATGACTTGACAGTATGTGATTTTTTCAAGTGTCTTGTGAAATTTAGGCGTGACAATGATCGTAGCAAAATAATCTGACCCCATCTAATAATTCTATTAATATATACAATTAAAAAAAATAAAATAATAATAATAATATAATAAAATATATATAAATCGCACATTTTGGATGCATGTTTAACTTGCATTGGTAGGAATTGATTAAAATGCGACTTTACTTGTTTATGCTCATACCCTCCCGCAACATTTTGAATACGTGATTTGTGGACCATGTATCTAAGTGAAATTGCCTAAATTGCGTATAATAATGATTGTTACTTGTATTGATTTGCTTGATTACGTGATAAATCGATACATGTGCACTATTTGAGCCGGAGCATTTACAATGATTCCATATTTTGAGCTCCAAATATTTTTGATGTTCTTTTCTTTAAGTGTTGCAGAAATTTATTCTAGAATTGCTTTGGTCAATGCTTAAATAAGGAGGACCTCACAAAATTTCACGATCGTGAGCTCAAGACATTGATAAAACAATACAGGTGGAGCCTTAGTAGATCAATTACTTCTTAATTAACTCTAATATTCTCGACATTTTGCTCTAAGTAATGCAGATTATCGAAGATCAATTTTGGAGCCGGATGTCACTTCTTCGAAAATACAGGGAGTTAATTGCAATTTCGTTTATAATTAGAAGGAGTAATTCTGTGGTTTATTCTTAAAATTTAGGATCAATCAGAAATATTAAGGTAAACTTACTATCGAGAAATACGGGCGAATTTGCAATTTTCAATCGCAGTTTCTCGAGTGCAAATTAATTTGGGACCAAATTGTAATTTTCGCCTTCATATTGTCGAGCGAAAATTAAACAGGAACCAAAAAGATTTTCGATCGGAATTGTCGAGTGAAAATTGAACAGTAGCCAAATCAAAATTCTCGATCGTAAGTTTCTCGATCATAAACAGCAACGAGCTTAATTCTCTAAGTATCGTAAACGTCTAATCAGCCCAAATTAAACGAAATCATTAGTTTGCAGTCGAAAATCCCTAAATACACGCAAAACCCTCGATCGCAAAATTCAACAGTCAAATTTTCTCGCGAAAAACCTTTTCTCTCAAAAGACGAAAGTAAAATCCTCAAAATCCATCAACTTTTCAACTAATTTTCGTCTTTTGAAGGTAGATTTGACTTCCTTTAGGGTTTTTCGTGCAATTTAAACTAGATTTGCGTCTGTATTCTGGAATATTTCGCATGATTCTTTGATTATTTCTTTGATTCTAAGTAAAATCTGGGTTAAAAACTGCATAATAGGCTAGTTTCGATGTTTCTTGATCATTTTGAGTGAATATAACTTTGATTTTATGCGTTATTAGTGTTCGATTGAAAGTTAGGACTGAACTAGAGTTTAAAGATTTGAATGCATCGAAGAACTTTCTCGCTCGCAAACAATGAAAATTGAAATTCGATTTGATTAAGTCACTGTTTGAATAGTAAAAGATCTTCGATCGCAAATAGTTTCAAGTTAGTCACTACGATAAATAATGCTGATTGAAAAATATTTACTATCGAGAAACACAATTTTGATTTTATGCGAGCGAAATATTATTGAGAAGAATAGATAAAATAGATGCAATGTCTTCAAAAATTTCGAGCGCAAAACTTACATTCGAAAATTTCGATCTCAATTTTGTTCTCGGTCGAAAATTTTAGCGGCGATAAAATTAATTTTTCGACGATAAAATTTTCTCGATCGTAAAATTTCACAGCGAAAAACCTTTTGAGAATCGAAATACTTTCTCGCTCGTTAATTTTCATAGCGAAAAATTTTATTCACGCGTGGAAATTTCTCGATCGTAAATTTACTTGGAAATCTAATTTCTCGATCGTAAATTTACACGAAAATTTTTCTCGATCGTAAAATTTCTCGGCTACAGTTTCGCATCTTGAGTTCAAACACTTAGTTTTTTTCTAAGTCCTTACTTTCCACTGTAGCTTTCAATAGCGAATAAAATTTTCCATGGCTAAAATAAACGGATATCTTGATTTAAAATCAGCACTTGGGATATTAAATTGAAATTTCAATCTTACGTGAGAAAAATTTCACGGAGTGAACAATGGCTCTAAACACTTAAAAAATTTTCGACAAAACTTTCATATGACTCTTATTCATAGGTCGAAATATCATTTTTTTTCACTCTAGTATACTTATGTGCCAATCCATACATTCTTCAAATTAACTTCGACTCAAATTTTATTGAACTAATGATTTACATTTCTTATGTGAATTTCAGATGGATCACTACCCCACATATAATCACATCTACGAAAAGGCCTTATATCTCAACGTCCACGACACGAACTTCCAGTTAGACCTAACCACCTTTCGGTGTCCAGACGACATTATCGTGTCCATCCTGCAAGGCCATCCACTATGGCATGCACTAACAGTGACGGCATCAGTGCCGATGCTCTACCTCCAACAGTTTTGGGGGATGATCAAGAGCATCATCTTGGACGGGGCATACCACTTTACCAAGGTTGTAGGGACGAGGCACATCTGCATGGCAAGAACGAGTTCAGAGTTCTGCTCGACCTCCCTCACAGCCAAAACTACGATCCCCTCCCATCAGATGCAGAACTGGTGAATGATTTCCTCCAGATGGGGTACCGTCCGCCGCTCACCAAGCTAGCTCAGATGTAGAGCAACGGGATTCCCCATCCATGGAAGACACTATTCGGGATTATCAACAAGTGTCTATCACCGAAGCACGCCGGCTTCGACAAAGGCAACGGCCACATCCTCCGGATATTTCACGGAGTCGTGTTCTCGCGGAATTACGATTTCGCTCAACTGATCTGGAACGACCTCGCAGAGCTGATCAGACAAAAAGAGAACAAAAGGTTCAAGAACGTGCCGTATGCGAGATGGTTCTCCGTTATCATCCGCCAACAAACGGAGATGTACGTGCAAAATGTTCCTCGCTTGCCTCCAGGAGGAAACTATCAGCCACCCAGGCTCAAATTCTTCCACAACCCGAAACTAACGGAATTGGACCAGCCATCAATGGCCATACCGTTTGAGTTGCTACGTCTCGCCGACCCCACGGTAGACATTTATAGAGCATACTGCCGGGAGAATCATTTGACGGAACAGATGATTAGAGAGCCCCCGACAGACTTCGCTGTTAGCCCTTAACAACAACAGCCTAGTCCTGAAGACACGATGATTGATGAAGTGGCTCAGGAACTAGAGCTGGAGCCTCCAACTCACGAAGAGCCAATTCCTGACTTAGATGCCACGCTGATCGATGCTGTGGCTGCAGAGTTGGAACAAGAGGCTCCAGCAGAAACGCTTCAAGTGGAAGTGCCCATACATGTTGGCGTGCTTGAAGAGCCTATCGAGGAGGCTCCTCTACAAGAAGCATAGCCCGAGGCAGAAATGGGGCAAAGCTCTCTTCCACAAATGACGGAACAAGCTCGTGAGGACATTGAGCGAGAACCTTCGCCTCACACAGCCACCTCATCAGACACGGAGTCCGATGAGGAGATCAGATTGATAGGGCGGACTCCCAGACGACTTAGCATACAACTCGAGTCCCTTTTTCCCACCGTCACTGAACCATCAGACACAGCGCAAACCATCACTACAAGTGTTGCGGACCTTCATCGCTCAATCTTGAGCCACAACACAGCCTACCGGTGTCTGGTTCGCAGACCCAACCCGAGCCTGCCGAAACACCCATAGAGGAGAATCTTCAAGATTCGACTCGAGGATTGGGTGGAAGTCTTGAAGAGTCACAACCTCAAGTGACTCTGAGCCAACCTGAGGAGCCGGTGTTAGCTCTAGGGTTGATAACAGGCGACATCAGTCGTCCTGGACCATACACAACGGAGGCGTCCGCTCCGTATGTGACAGAAGATTGACTTCAGGCCGCTCTCGCTAATGCGCTGAAGGATTTTGAAGACAAAATCATGGAGAGCGTGCGAAATGCCATCGAGACGTCCCGCCAAGATCGTGGGAAAGCACCCGTCTCGGAGCCGTCTTCGTCACAACCCATCCTCACACCCACTCAACCCATAATATCCACACAAACACCAACACCCATCCTCACCCTCAACCTAATAAATCCTGCCACAGTACCCATCAGCGAACTCCACTCAATTCTGGTCGCCAAGCTGTTGGAATTGACCACACGAACGCCGGAAGAAGAAAATCCCTTCCACCGTCTCGTGAAACGTCCTGACCCATCAGAAACATGCCGCGGCCAAGGCTCTCACCGACATAACGACCCAGACGATCAGAGTCGTCCTGAGGGGGAGAAGAGGCTAAGGATAATCACAAGGGGTCAGAGACAGAACCCTGGCACGACTCAGACAAGTCAAGGAGTCGCTGGAACCTCACAACCACTACCCAAACAACCACCACCACCCGCCGCACCACTCTAACCCAAATCGACTCACAAATCGACCCACCAACCTATCATATAAGGACGCCTCCGCCCACACCACCGACCTTCACAAGCCCCTTGCTTCCGCAAGAAAAAGCAAGCGCTGCCATGCTCGTCGCCCTAGCGCAGACTCAGGCGACTCCCTCAATTGCTCCAGACCAACCGGGACCATCCGGACATGGCGTCAACCCACATGAGGTCCTAGACAAATACATATTCGAAGGACAGTGGATGACCCATTTCATGCCCGAGGAGCATCAAAGACAACGGCTTCAGGACATTCGACACTTCTTACAACAAGCCTCGGTAGACCTCGTACTCATAGAAGACGAAGAACTTCAAGAAGGTGTGACCATGAACAAGATCCCACAGGGCTTTTAGAGCTGATCACGCAACGAGCGCTTTCCCCCACAAGACAAATGCCAGGGACCGTTCGGATCGATACGCCATGGGAGAACATCCCAATAGAAATCCCTTTCCATGAAGAAGTTCGCGAAAATATTTGGAGGTCACCGGACAGAGTTAAGAAGCCGAACGAGTTCGAACTGAGAGGGATCTCTCACTAGGAACAGCAGAAGCGAATGACGTATCTCTGGATGCTGACCCATCTTTGACCGGATGTGAGATTGGGGATGACTAAAAGCCAAGCCAAGAGTCATTACAAGAGTCTCTCTCCAATCTGTCAACTACTCAGCGTCTACTGTGCTAAAGGAGGACTTCCAACACCGTACTATGTCATCGAGCGAGTAGATAGAACTCGAGAAGATCTAAGCGAGAGTGACCTACCGTACATCCCTGCTGATGAGGTGTACAACCTCTACAAGCTGTACGTGGAGAAGTACAAAGGTCCTCAAGGCTTTATAAAGAAAGAAGGACTCAAGGGTCTCTACCGGTTCATGATGCGCCAAGTCAAGTACTTCGCCGCACACGACCTTCAGATGGCTATGGAGAGCAACATGAAGAAGGTCAACATGACCGCTCCGCTCAACAAAGGACCTGAGATCGACGGGCTTCCCAACAATCACGTGCACATCAGCTAAGTCTTAGGCATCTCTATCACAATCCGATCGCGAAGAAGACTAGGATGATGCTGAAGACCGAGATACACGAATTCTGTGATGGGACGCTCAAGGTCATCAGAAGAAATATAGAGCAGAGGTTGGAAGAAATCAACGAGACAATACTGAGGATCCACCGGTTCGTGAGAGAACAGCCGCTCCTAATGGAATTATTAGAAGATATCGAGGAGCGATTGGAGCTGAGGAACACGCTTAGGAACTTTGAACATGCGCTGGGCTTGCGCAGATCATACTATGCCCGATGAGGTCAAACAGCGCGGAGACGCAATCAAGCACAAAGGGGGAGATTGTAGAGTATACATTTTAGATTGTGCTTGATTTCATTAGTTGTCCTTGTAATTAGGGGCTTTATTTGTATTAGTCCATAGATTAGAACTAGTTAGATATTTATACCAAGTTTGTTTGGTATAAATAGTTGTACAAACATTGAGCTTAATACAGACAATTAGAGAATCAATCCGAAAGGCTGTTGAATTCATTTCTAGAGAGAGAAAATCAGATAACATCATCTCACTAGAGGAATTCTCTCTCGTGTCTTCATCGAAGGTTTTCGATCGAATTATAATTTAAATCATTCTAATCGATTTCCATAGAATTCATGCCTAGGATTGATTGAGTTGATAACAGAGGACCTAACAATTATCAATAAGTGCCTTTCGCCAAAGCACGCCAGCTTCGACAAAGGCAACGGCAACATTCTGAGGATTTTCCATGGAATCGCCTTCTCGCGAAATTACGATTTCACTCAACTGATCTGGAATGATCTAGCCGAGCAGATCAGGCAGAAGGAAAATAAACGCTCAAAGAATGTGCCGTACGCCCGATGGTTCTCCGTTATCATTAGACAACAAATGGAGCTGTACGAGCATAACATCCCTCGTCTGCCTCCTGGAGGAAATTATCAACCACCAAGGCTCAAATGTTTCCACAACCCAAAGCTAACGGACTTGGACCAGCCATCCATGGCCATTCCGTTTGAGTTGCTACGTCTCGCCGATCCCACGGGAGACATTTATAGAGCATACTGCCAGGAGAATCATCTGACGGAACAGATGATTAGAGGGTCCCCGACAGACTTCGCAGTTAGCCCTCAACAACAACAACACTCTAGCACTGAGGACACTTTAATCGATGCTGTGGCCCAGGAGCTAGAGCAGGAGCCTCCAACTCAGGACGTGCAAATCCCTGGCGACGATGCCACGTTGATTGATGTTGTGGCAGCAGAGTTGGAACAAGAGGCCGCTACGGAAGCACTCCAAGTGGAAGAGTCCGTCCATGTAGGCGTGATCAAAGCTCACTTCCACTAGTGACGGAACAAGCTCGTAAGGACGTTGAACGTGAACCATCCCCTCACACAGCCACCTCATCAGACACCAAGTCAGATGAGGAGATACAACTTATAAGACGGACTCCAAGACGATTGAGCATACAACTTGAGTCCCTCTTCACCACTGTCACCATTACATCAGACACGGCACCAGTCATCAATCCAAGTGTCGTGGCCGAGATTAGACTCCTACTACTACCGGCCTCGACATCGAAATGTCTGATGTACAGGTTCAATCTGAGCCTGTCGAAACACCCATAGAGGAGAATCTTCAAGATTCGACTCAAGGATTGTGTGGAAGTCTCCAACAGTCACAACCTCAAGTGACTGCGAGCCAACCTGAGGAGCCGGTGTCTGCTCAAGGGTTGATAACAGGCGACAGCAGTCGACCTGGTCCATCTTCGACGGAGGCGTCCGTCCAGTTCGTGACTGAAGACCAACTTCAGGCCGCTCTCTCACAAGCTTTACAATCATTTGAAGAAAAACTTATGGAGAGCGTGAGTACAGCTATTGAGGCGTCCCGCCTCAGAGCCGTCTTCTTCACGACTGATTCTCACTCCACCCCAACCCACACAACCCACACCATTCGCCAAACCGATCCTCACACACAACCTCATAAACCCAGCCACCATACCTATCAGCGACCTCCACTCCATCCTAGTCGCCTGCCTACTTGAGCTGACTACTCGAACGCCGGAAGAAGAAGACCTCTTCCGCCGTCTCGTCGATCGTCCTGGCCCGACCGACACTTGTCGTGGTCAAGGATCCCGCTCCAAACGCAGACATGACGACCCCGATGATAAAGGACGCCATGAGGGGGAGAGGAGACCTAGAATAATGACTAGAAGTCAAGGACGAAGCTCAGGCGCGACACAGACAAGCGCTGGAGCCGCTGAAATCTCACAACCTACTACCCAAACAACCCACATCACGCACCGCACCACCACACTAAAGCAAATCGACCCACCATCCTTTTCCTTAAGGACGCCTCCGCCCACACCAACGACACTGACAAGCCCCTTGCTTCCGGAAAGAGAAGCAAGTGCCGCCATGCTCGTGGCCCTGGCTCAAACCCAAGCTACTCCCTAAGTTGCTCAAGATCAATCAGGACAATCAGGACACGGTGTCAACCCACACAAGTTCCTCGACAAGTATATCTTCGAAGGACAGTGGATGACCCACTCCATGCCCGAGGAGCATCAGAGACAACGGCTCAAAGACGTTCGGCAGTTCCTACAACAGGCTTCGGTAGACCTCGTCCTGTTAGAAGACGAAGAGCTTCAGGAAGGTGAAAATCACAAACAAGATCGCACAGGACTTCCAGAATTGATTGCGCAGCGAGCGGTTTCCCCCACAAGACAAATGCCAGGATTCGCTCGGATCG
This sequence comes from Craterostigma plantagineum, assembly GCA_027422505.1. Classification (NCBI taxonomy): domain Eukaryota; kingdom Viridiplantae; phylum Streptophyta; class Magnoliopsida; order Lamiales; family Linderniaceae; genus Craterostigma; species Craterostigma plantagineum. The sequence continues at coordinate 1,157,049 of JAPQWV010000069.1, read as the reverse complement.
ACACTCCTTGGGCAAATATTAGAATTGAGATTCCCTTCCTTGAAGAAGTTCGTGAGCATATTTGGAGGTCACCAAATAAAGTCAAGAAGCCAAACGAATTCGAGCTTAGAGGGATCTCTCACTGGGAACAGTAGAAGACAATGACGTACATCTGGATGCTGACCCACCTCGGACCGGATGTGAGATTGGGGATGACTAAAAGCCAAGCTAAGAGTCATTACAAGAGTCTCTCCCCAGTCTGTCAGCTACTCAGCGTCTATTGTGCTAAAGGAGGACTTCCAACACCGTACTATGTCATCGAGCGAGTAGACAGAATTCGAGAAGTTCTAAGCTAGAGAGACCTACCGTATCTCCCCGCCGAGGAGGTGTACAACCTCTACAAGCTGTATGTAGAGAAGTACAAATGTCCTCAAGGCTTCATCAAGAAAGAAGGACTCGCGGGACTCTACTGGTTCATGATGCACCAAGTCAAATACTTCGCCGCACACGACCTTCAGATGGCTCTGGAGTGCAACATGAAGAAGGTCAACATGATCGCTCCGCTCAACAAAGGACCTGAGATCGAAGGGCTTCCCAACAATCACGTGCACATCAGCTCAGTCCTAGGCATCTCCTACCACAATCCGATCGTGAAGAAGACTAGGATGATGCTGAAGACTGAGATACACAAATTCTGTGATGGGACGCTCAAGGTCATCAGGAGAAATATCGAGCAAAGGTTGGAAGAAATCAACCGAGAGACAATGCTGAAGATCCACTGGTTCGTGAGAGAACAGCCGCTCCTAATGGAATTACTTGAAGATATCGAGGAGCGACTGGAGCTGAGGAATACGCTCAGGAATTATGAGCATGCGCTGGGCTTGCGCAGGTCGTACTACGCCCGACGAGGACAGACGGCGCGGAAAAGAAATCAAGCACAAAGGGGGAGAATGTAGAATATCAGTTTTAGTTGTGCTTTGATTTTATTAGCTGTCCTTGTAATTTGGGGCGTTTCATGTATTTGTCCTTAGTTTAGGACTAGTTTGATATTTATACCTAGAATGTTTGGTATAAATAGATGTACAAACATTGAGCTAATAGAGAAGTTTTAGAAAATTGATCCGAAAGGCTTGCATTTTAATTTCTAGAGAGAGAAACAGCAAATATCTTCTCTCACTACGAGGATTCTCTCTCGTGTTCTTCCAAAGAGATTTTCGATCGAAATTCAATTCTATTCAATTCTAATCGATTCCTTTAGAATTCATGCCTAGGATCATACAGATGATAAACTAAGACCTAACAGGAGCAAACTGATATGATCTAAAAATTTGCGGCATTCCATGGTAACTTGTGACATTCTATACCATATGATCTGAAAATTTGCGACATTCCACGGTGACTTGTGACATTTCGTATGATATGACATGGTAATTGCTAAATGTTTTTTCTGCTGTGCTTACATAGGAAGATTAACAATTAGACAGGGGGAGCATGTTTTAAAATTTGGTAAATTAATTTGCTCTTATCATATGTCACATGCTTTGATACTTAAACATGCTATGTGCTGAAATGGTTTCATATCGAGTGTACTCATATGCTTAAGATAAGCACTAATTAATTTTCATCATCAAAAAGGGGGAAATTCTAAACCTTTTTGGTCCAAATGGTTATGACAGTTTTGATTATTCCAAGTAATTATGTATTACGGGGGGTACAATTTAGAAAACTCAATATGTATGATTTATTATGTTTAAGTATGTGAAAATGTTTGATTAAGTGCTTCTGATTTAAGTTGTTAAGATAATCGAATTTGTGTGATTTTGTGCTTAACTGTAATATTGATGTGATCACCTGGTTATGAACGTTCTCGTATGAATGGAATCTCGCTGTGTGCTATATATGGAAAATATATTATGTTGAGTGATATGTGAACTGTCTGCGAGAATAAGTTATTTTAGGAAAGAATATCACTGTGATCACCTATGAACGACTGTATGCTATATATATGGAAAAGATATTCTGACTGAGCTGTACTTGTGACTAAGTTATTTTACGAAAGAATATCGTTGTGATCGCCCGGATATGAATGAGTATTCTATATATGGAAAAGATATTCTGTTAAGTGCTTACATGTGATTGATCTATTTTAGGAAAGAATATCAATGATATATCCGTTTGAGTGCTATCCTATTTGACTCTTAAATAAGTGAATCAATGATCTACCTTTCCTTGTTCGACTTGGAATTTATATTTTGGAAAGTATTTAATTGATTGGGCTTATATGTGGTAATATGCTGATTGAGTATATATATGGAATGTGCTGACAAACGGATGAGATTGCCTTGGAAGGAAAGTAAGACTCTAGTATTTATGGTAAAAAATCATGCATGACCGTTGAGCTTAATTGGTTTATTCTTGGCATGATTATATGAAGTTAACGCACGTGATTATTGAGCTTTCTCTTGCATATTATGTGCTTAACTTTCCTTGTGAAGTGTAGAAGCTGTTCGTGGTCTATATAGAAGATAAACACTTCATGTTGAAGGGTACGAAACAAACACACAAGCAAACGAATCCCTTAGAGTGATTGAGCATTAATTTGCAATTCATTCGTAGTTTGTGTTGAGCTTTCATTGGCGAATTCTGTACCCTTTGAGCGATCTTTAGCAACACCCTACCCTAAAACCTTTGTCTTCGGACGTGTTGAGCGCACAAAGGAGCACGAGTGGAGTCTTTCGCACGTGGAGGGACGAATTTGGTGGATTCGATGGCCCTTCGGTAGCAAGCTGCATCCAGTCGGGGAATTGGTTTCCTGGGTAAACGACGTGGATCGAAACTTGGCGTGCGACTGCGTAGAACGAGGTCTAGTATCCATAGTGCTTCGGTTGTGTACGGGTCAATAATTTTGTAACCTGAACCGGTAATACTCAGTGATTGAATGGAACTCTTGCGGAGATCACACCCCAAGGACAGGATTAAACCCCAGTTGGGGATATAACCTGTATAAAAATCCCGTCTCACTTTACTTTCTGCTATTTACTTTTATGTGAGATAAACCCGAAACGCCTGCAAATAACTAGGTGATGTAGTTGAAACGATTTCTGAAAATAATGTGACATTTTGAAACAGGGTTAGGGAGATAACGTTGAGACTTGTACTGCTTTCCAGGAAATAACATACTCTGCATATATCCTCTTAAAGAAAAGTATTTTTCAAAGGTGAACAAGCCAAAACCTTTTATAGCCTAATTCAACCCCCCCCCCCCCCCCCCCCCCCCTCTTAGGCATATTTTACACTCCAAATAGTTTGACATCATTATAGGATACGAGATTATGATATGATGAATTATTTAGAAATCCTTATTCGGTTAACTAAGGCTAGTGAATCTTAACGATATGAATTATTTAGAAATCCTATCCTATTTGCTGATGGGTTAGAAACAAGTTTATAATGGAATGAAGATTGATAAATCTCGTTGAAAATGGTAAAATTCGACTCTATTGGCGAATAAGGTGAATTGTCAAACAATATTACCACATTAGCCTGAGCATTTCCTCGTGCCAACATATTGACTCAATCGTTCGTAATTGAAGGTTAGTCGAACCAAAAATTTAATCACCGGATAATTTTGGTCATATATTAATGAAGCATTACTAGAAATAGTTTAACTTGTAACAGTTGTTATTTATCTGGTTTAGCTTTGAATTTGAGTGCTTTGGCGGAATTTTTGAATTTTGGCAGTATTTCTAGAGCATGCAATGTGGTAAACAAGGGTTCAAATGTTACCAAGAATGTATTATTTGTTACATATTGCTGATTTTGCGCCAGGGTTTCTAGGTAGTTTTTTTTGGGGTTTAGGATGTTGGGTTTCGGGGTTAAAATGAAGGGTTTACGACTTGAAATTTTAGGAATATAATTCACGGCTTATTGCTTAATAGGATAAGACCTTAAAAAAAATTAGGCTTCGGGGTTCGGGGTTCGGGTTTTGGGTTCGGGCCTAGGATCTAGTGTTCGAGGTTTCGAGTTTAGTGTTTATGGTATATAAATGTTATTCGTGGTTAATGTCGAATTTTGAATACGTTCGTGAGGTAATTTATAATGTTATGTTCCACTAAAAGAGATAATAGTCTATGTTTTGCAATGAATGACTATATGTTTACATGACTATTGATCTCAACATTCACCTCTATTAACATCAAGACTCGCATAACATGTCTTTTTAAGGATTTTGGTGATTTAACTTCATGAAATCACATATTTACATGAACATTAATATTATACATTCGAAATTAGTTTATTTAATGATGTTATACTGAAAAACGTATTATGTGGTATCTCTGCCAAAAAGTGTGTCAAAAATTCATTTGGTACTGTTTATTTCGGTCATACATGTGGTATTATTGGTAGTTAATATGGTAATATTCTCAAAAAATCCTGTTATTATTTTCTGACAATTCTTTTATATTCTCTGACAGTCCAGATCCTTCTAGGTTTTACATATACATGTGTTATATTTTCTTGGAGAAATGTTGCTCGTTTTGAAAACGTTTCAAACTCGAAGAACGCTAATTTTCATCGCACTCCATGATTAACGACGCTAATTTTCATTTATTATTAAGACTCATGTGAGTCGATTTCATCTTGTTCGACTCATAAAGGCGAGATTTCACCCGTTATTCAATGAGATTTTTGAATATTAAGTATCATTTCATTATTCAATAATTTCTTTAATTATTAAACCCATGAGAAATTGAGGTGGATTAAGCATTATTCGGTGACTAACGTTGATATTTGAGTGGTTTTGAGTTATTCTTGGATTTCGTCAACGGTTTTTGAGAAATTCATCGCAACCTCTTGCTTTTGTTAAAAGATTCAAATCGTTATAGAAAGTGTTACCAAAAAAATGCAGCAAACGTTAGTCAGACTGCAGAAAGTGTCACAAAAAATGCAAAATGAGTTACACATATTTCAGAATTGTTACCCGAAATGCAAAAAACGTTATTTTTTGTTATATTATGTGTTAATTTTTGCTGCAACATTTATACATGTGTTACACTTATTGCAGGAAGAGTTGCACCAGTTAAGTAAGTGTTATCTATTAATTGTAGAAAGTGTTACCCAGGTAGCATGATGTGTTATTGAAATGAAAAACATTTCAATCTTAGGTCGTGACAAAATTCGTCGTTATTTCGTGATAAACATCAATAATTCTTGTATATTACTAAGACTCATGTCCAAATTGAGTTGAATCGACTAAATTCGATCATTTAAGTCGAGATTTCATGAGTTATTCGTCAAAATTCTTGAATTGGGTTTGAAATATTATTTTATTAGCTTGATTAGAAAGATCCATGAGAAATTGGGGCCAGCATGACCCTTTTTAGTCACAAACGTCGAGATTTCGGTGATTTTCCGCGATTTTTGTATGTCGGCGTCGTTTTTCTATATGTTCATCACAACCCTTTCTTATGTATTTAATGTGTTATTAGCGAAAAACGACCAGTTATTTTTCTTTCACTATGTGTTATATTTGTGGCACCATTTGTTATATACGGCGTAGAAAATGTTACTCAGAATTAAATAATGTTAACTAGAAAGGTTGTAGATTAGCAAACGTTTCAATTTTATTGCGTTAAAATGCCTCATTATTTCATGATTAACATAAATATTTCTCAGTGATTATTAAGACCCATGATGCGATTGAGTCCATTTCACATTATTCAACCATTAAAAGTGAGATTTCACCCCATTCATGAAATTTTCGAAATGGTTTTGAATCATTATTTCATCGTATAAATTAATAATTTCTCTTAATTAATTAGACCCAAGTGAAATTGAGGTCGATTTAATCTTATTCGTCACTAAGGTTGACATTCGGACAGATTTGAGCATGGAATATTAGTTTCGTTCGTTGGAGAAGGCGATGGCAAAATTTCATAATTTTTGCATCTCTAAAGGGCAAATGTCTTTTTTACGCGAATAGGTCCTTATCTCTAAAAGAAACATAATTTTGGTCCTTAAAACTGTTTTTTTTTTTTTGTGACTGGGGTCTGAATCCTAACGAAATATATAAAGTGAGCCTGAAACAACTCTATATTTATTATGCTCACATTAACATAAATTTACAAGTGCGCTTTAACAATACACATGTATTGATGTTATTATATAAAATAGAATAAAATAAATAAATATATGTATATATAGCACGAAATGAGCTCGGGCATGGCCGACTTTTACCTATTATCATTAACTAGTTGTTGCCCCGTGCGATGCACGGGACTATTTTTATCCCGTTCATTTATTTCAAAGGAAGTAATATTGAAGTCTATTAGGTAATTGGTGGCAATGGTAATAAGATTGAAGTCTATTAAGTAATTGGTGGAGATGTTATTATGCTTTGCTTAGCCATTGTTATCATATATAGCATTAAGTTCGTAAAGAAGCTATTTGTATCTGGAGCACGAATGAACTTCAAATAGAAGGCAATTAAACTAAGCAAATCAAGCAACTCAAAAGAGATCCACTTTTGCATTCACTTGATGCAGTCCGCTCGTGAATGACCTAAACACACCAAAGAGATAATGATATTTGCAAGAAACAAATATGACACGTGCGCCTCTTGATGGTGAAAATAGCTTCCATTGATCTATCAATGGCCGTGTAATGGATCCAACAGCTGACTCCATCCCTGAATATTAAATGAAAAAATCCACATCAAAAGAAAATAGAGTTCAGCCCTGAAATGGAACTGTTTTCCACCTTTGAAGCTCATGGCAACTAATTATCCTAAACAGATAATTTGAGTAATGTGTTGGAGGATTCTATAAACAGTTACAATATTATCATATCGAATGAGATTAAGCCATGAAACAGAAAGAATGTACTCGCTCCACAATGATTGAAAAAATAGAATTTAAATTTAAAAGGACCAATAGATTTGTCAAATTCCAAATCGTATGGTATTCGGCATATGTGAGTCGAATTCTTGCTTGCATAAAAATATATATTATTTTGAAGACTTTTACATTCACGCAAATATATTCCCAATTTTTAACGTCAAGAAAATGTCTAATATTAATCATCACAATTTCAAACCAAGGTCTAGATAAACAGTTTGCAGTTAGACATCAGAGAGTTCCTTTTTCAGTTTTTATTTTCTTTTTCCCTCACATAAGGAACAACTTCACCATCGGCATTCCCTTCCTTTTTTCAATTTGTCACTTGACACCTCGGCAACCATGCGAGAATCTCCCAAGTCAATCGCAGGTTTACCAGTAAGTGTACTTCCAGTTTCACAAAGCTCTCGGGTGGAGTTTGTGCAACAACTTCACTTTGAACGCCACCAAATATTCTCATGCAGGATTTGTGTAACCTGGCTTTCATCACTGGACATTGTTGTCTGATGAAAGTAAGAAAATAAATATGTGGCCATAGACACGGGTAAGACAAGAGAAAACTAAAAATACCTCTTCAAGTATGGAGCCGTTAATTGCATTTCCATCCGCAATAGATTCCACCATTCGTCATACTGCAAAGATACGGTATGTACACCTAAAGTCAAATGGCTTGAGCTTATCTGAAATTTAAAAACTCTTCCAACCAAGCCCATAATGCACGCAGGAATATCCTCACCGGCTGAAGTTGCATTCACCACGGAAGCCTTTCGAACATGAAAAACAATTAATAAGACATACAAATTAAATTATTGGAGGAGGAGGAACGAAGTTGATAGACAAATAGTAATGCTAACCAAATCCTCCGCAGATGTGTCCGTATATTTTTTTGCTACAGTATCAAAGATCACTAAATTTGCTAAGTCAGATCCTTCCTCGACAACTACCTCAATCAGATAGGATGGATATTAACATACCAGTTCATCCTGAAGACGTAAAAATTCAAAAACATCGGAAATAGTGCACAAGGGCAACTTCACGCTGGTAGTTACGAACGGGGACGGAGCAGAAACACCAACAACATTCATTCTGCAAAGAGTCGGGAGGGTAAAATAACACACATAATAATTAAACAAATGAGACAGATGTTCCATTGAACAATATCACACTATTACCTCAGCTAGAATTCCGAAACAACGGGGCTTACGTAATTAACATATAACTTGGTCGAAGATGTTGTACTGAGGAATAGATTACCTATCAATAATGATATTTGTATTCAAACGATTTGCACTGCAAATTTTTTATGCAATAAAAAACTTTAATGTTTTCAAAAAACTTTTTGGAACCCTCTTTCGAAACAAAATTAAAATTTTACAACAAAAAAAAACCGCTACAAAAGATTTCGCAACATAAAAGAGAATTTCGCAAAGAAAATAACACTAAAATTAAAAAATAATTTCACAACAAAATTAAAGTTATCGACCATAATATTTTCGCAACCTAAATAAAAGTATAACTAAAAGAATGTATTAAAAAAATTAGGAAAAATTTCACCACTCAACATCAAATTTCGCATACCAAAAAAATATTTTCGAATTCCGCACTCCTCATACCGAAAATATTAATTTCGCGTCCGTACTATCAAAAATATTATTTTTCACAACGTAGTTCGAAAAATATTTTTGCATGCTACCAGTTAGAAATTATCAACTGAATGATATACCTGCATACATCTTCGGATTAACGCCAGTTACAATAACCACAACAATTTCCCCAACAACTGATTTTAACCTATTGCAAAATTCCATGGCCTTCTCTTTCCAAACCGTAAGAGTCACATGCATATTCCTAAATTGGACAAAACAAAATATGAGGTAAAGCACAGATACAAAACATTAAAGAACGATGTAAACTGTACGATAGAAAATACAGACCCTTCCAATACAATCTTGAGCAAAGCTCTGTCAGAACTGCCATCGCCGGTGATGTCTGGTTCCACAATCGATGACAGCAACCCAATAACATCTGACAAATAAATCAATGAAACATACAATTCGTAGGTGGATAAAGACTAAGAGGCTTTTAATGTATATATTACAGACGAACCAGGCAATTCTTGACTTTTGTCTGCAAGATGCATCTATTCCTTATAAGTACAAAACTGAAAATTTTCATCCTTTATACCGTAATCTTCCCCGTCATGATAGACCATGGTCGTACGATCGTTGAAGCGTATCATATAGCGATGTTTAGTCATCCGACATCGCACAGGACCATTAACAACATCAAAATCAGTTATTGCAAATATACGGCCTTCTTCAAGCAATTCCTCGAAGCGTGCAACTCGCAGAGGGTGGATAGAAGCTTGTATCAATGTATCCTATCGAACAACGTGACAAAATAATGTAAATTCACAAAGTACAGTTCAGTAATCAACTTAAAGTAGTACATGAAACCTGTTCATCTACTAGCATCAGATCAACACTCATCAGCTCTCCGTTCCTCTTAAAGTTTTTTGCCTGCCAGGATCGCACCAGGCGAACGATAATAGTGCAGCAGCGAACGTTGGGGGTCAATGACCTAAGCATGCAAGAATTTTGTGGCCCAACCATTTTGACGATATGCATGTATTTCGATATTATGTTAAGAATGCAACTTCAGACACTCATATAAAGCAACGACAAATAAAAAAAAAATCGTCTAGTCATTCTTTCAGATGGTTATTATTAGATACAATGGACAATCTTATCTCATTAACCAACTATTCTACGATTAGAGAATAACCTTTCATATGACCTTATCAACGAAAGATAGTGACATATCCATATATAATTTGTCTTTTAATAATATGCCATAAACGTTTGCGCTTCATTATAATATGCCATCAGAGGCGGAGCTACTAAAGGATCAGTGGGGTCCAAGGACCCCACTGAATTTTTTTTTTATTAGTAATATAGTATAAAATTTTAGGTGGGGGACTAAAATTGAAAAATTTTACACTATAGGGACCCCATTGAAATTTTTTTAAAAATATAGGGTGTGGGGTCCAATTAGACTGGACCCCACCCATTGGTGGCTCTGGCTCCGCCACTGTATGCCATAAACGTTTGTCTTTTACTTACCCATATATAATCAATATATGCCATTTCTTAGTGCTTTAATTGCTTCTAAACGTTTGCGCATCATAATCAATATATGCCATTTGTTACTTCTTTAATTGTTTCTCGATATAAACGTTACTTCTAAGCACATGAACACTTATTAAGGCAAAAAGGTAATTCAACAGACTATTTCGATTAAATAAATTATAGGAGGGCAGAAAAGTAATTCCAACATGAACATCTGAAGTGTCAAGCAATGGGGGACTCTACTTGATGACGCGGCAACACATGACAGTCCGGATCCTACTTTACTCTTATATGGGTTAGCTACAACCCAAAAAAGCACACTAAAACAACAAAATAAATGGAATAACAGTACGGCTCCTATATGTACATATGAATAGGGGTGTTCGTTCGGTACAAACCGAACCGAACCGAACCGAAATTTCGGTTAACCGAAATTTCGGTTCCCCCATTTCCAAAACCGAATACCGAAAGGAATTTCTCGGTTCCGTATTCGGTTATTACCGAAATTTTTTCGGTTAATTCGGTTTTTTTACCGAATTAACCGAATTTTCAATAAAAAAAAGAATTTTAATTATATTTAAATTAATATATATAATTTAATATAATTTTTTTGGGTTTATAAAAAAAGTTATATAAAATTATATATATTAATTTAAATATTATGAAAATTCGTTTTTTAATATATAAATTAATAAAATATAGTTATATTTTCATTATTAAAAAAATATAATATATTTTAATTTTAAAATTTCGGTACTTCGGTATACCGAAATACCGAAAATCCAAAACCTATACCGAACCGAATTACCGAAATTTTTTTTTTTAATAACCGAATACCGAACCGAATTTTTCGGTTCGGTTCGGTTTTGTACCGAATTTTCGGTTTTTCGGTTAATCGGTTCGGTTAACCGAAAAACGCACACCCCTACATATGAAGAATGGATAATTATTTAGGTATTGACTTATTTCATAACTCATCAATTACATATAGTGTTAGGATTATTTTATTGTGTTCAATTAAATTAGGTCATCTTAATCTTGTAATTAGATTAAGTGAACTGGGCTTTAATGTTTTAGAGCCCAGTGATTTTATTCTTGTAATGGGCTTACAAGGGCCCAAGTATTATATACCAACATGTGGTATAAATACTAAAACCCTAACACATAGTTAGGTGTGTCTTGTGTGTTAAAATTATAGAGAGAGAATTTTGTGAAGCCACCAACCTTCAAACACACACACGCACCCCACGTTGAAGCAATTCTTCCATCTTAAATCGTAGTAAATTCGTTCTAGATTAGTATTGTTGGATCAAATAGGGACTAACAAGTGGTATCAGAGCAAAACACGTTCGGATTTGAACAATTTTCGAAATTTTTGGGTATTTTTTTGGGTTCGAATTTCTGCCATTTCTTGAGTTTTTGAGCTGATTTTACTGATTTTGCAAGCTCAAGAGGTAATTAGGTTGTTTTCGAGTGATTTTAAGTGATTACCCAACTTTTTTCAGTTGATTTGGGTGAGTTTTGGGTAGAAATCGCGTCTGTTTTTCGTCATTTTCAGTCCAAAATCGGGTAGATGAACAAATTGCCCGATTGATACAGTACCTGAAACAGCTACAGTACCAATTTACTCAGTTTCGGGCGAATTTTGACTGGTCAAACCCGAAACTGGACTGGTCAACTCGAAACTGGACTGGTCAACACCCGAAAGTTGACTGGTTAATCCAATTTGGTCAAACCCGAAACTTGACAGGTCAACGCCCGAAAGTCGACTGATTTAAAAAATAAAAATCAATGTAGCAGTTTCGATCGAAACACTGTAGCAATTCACTGTAGCAGTTTCGATCGAAACACTGTAGCAGTTTCGATCGAAACACTGTAGCATTTCACTGTAGTAATTTCGATCGAAACACTGTAGCATTTCACTGTAGCAGTTTCGATCGAAACACTGTGGCATTTCACTGTAGCAGTTTCGATCGAAACACTGTAGCAAATTTCACTGTGGCACGCCCGAAACGCTACAGTACCCGATTTAAAAAAAAAATCTTTCAAAATTTTCTGAATTTTATTTTATCATTGGTAAAAAAAAATAATAATAAAAAAATAATAAAAAAAAACTATCATTATATTTTCGGGTCCAAAATTTTCGGTGTAGACGACGTTTTCGTAATTTTTTTTAAGCAAATCTACAAAACGTGTCAACGATCATTTATATCCAACAATCAACTTAGGACATCATTGGCAAATTATAGAAAAAGTTTGGGTCATTTTCTCAAAGTTTTCGAAATCATCACAAAATTTTTCGGTACACGCCAAAAATTTTCGACGCCGACTTTCTTCGATACTTCACGATACTTCTCGAGTAAACCAAACTTTTCGTCTCTGAAATTTCAAAAGCCAATTTCTATTTTTTAATTAAATATAAAATCAAATTAAAATGGATGCTCAAGCTAGGAAGATTGAGGAATTAGAAGCACGCCTTGCTAATAATTATTCCATGTTACTTAAGCAACAAGAAAGCCTAGCTTATGCTAATGAAGATTTGACAAACGCAAAGTCAGATATAATTCGCTTAGAAACTAAGTTAGAAGATAGTGAAAATAGGGTCTGCGAGATGACTAGAAATTTACGTTCTTGCGAATCTGAGCGAAATGAAATCTCATCAAAATATGAGACCGTCTTAGAGGAACAGTGTATGCTTTACTCTAAGATTAAACGATTAGAGAATGTTTTTTCGAATATAGGTCCAGCAGGTCAAAACTCTCCTTCTAACTTAATTCCTAATGGGGAAAATATTTTACATGATAAAAAACCTACTCTATGTGATACTCCAGAGACTCTTCGTAAATTGAAAGATTTACAAGATACTTTGGACTCTGAAAGGATAGGTTTTGGCGCTGAAAAGGAAAGGCTTTTAAAGGAGATTTTATATCTCAAAAATTCCCCGTCTTTATCTGTTTCAAATGATTTGTCAAATAATACATCTTGCTCAAGCAGGTAAAGAAAACAAAAACTAAAAGAAACATCCTTGTTCCTAAAACTGAGAAGGCTTTTACTAATCATTCTAAGTCAATTTTGACTGAAGCTGAAACGTTAAGTAAAAGTAGAGCTTTAAAATTAGCTAAAGAACAAATTAAAATTAGGAAGGAGCAAGGAAAGTCAATATTATCTTCGAAAATTAAAGTCGAAAATGTTCAAGATCTTTCCTCTCCCATTCCTATCAAAAGGAAAGCGTGCAAAGAAGTTCCAAGCTTAAGCAAACGAACTTCTCAAATCCCGCACATTCATCATTATAGAGTGAATGATGTGAACTCTAGTAGGCAATACGACTCATCATCCAATAACGCATATAGCGCCATAAGCTCATATTCCTACTTGAAATATCCAGTCCAGATTCATTCTAGAAAGCATCTTATGCGATTGGCTAGGGAGAAAATCTTTAGGTCTTCTACACCTAGGCACACATTCACCGCCGCTGAATTGTCATTTCCCTCTAACGTTCACCAAACCTGGATTCCTAAATCACAAATCAAATTGGATAGGACTTTAAAGGATGATTTAGGATCAATATCTGAACCAAATGTGCTTAACTTGTTTTCTGCTAACAAGGGAGGACCCATCCAAAAATGGGTACCAAAGTCCCGATAAAGTTTTTGCAGAATCCCAGCATGGGTAGGTACAAGAGAGCTGCTCCACACCCATGACTGGTATGCGATGAGAGCAGCCAAACATCCCAGCGTGTATGGTATCTTGGGTTGCTCCACATACACGACTGGTAAGCGATGCGAGCAACTACGTAGGTAAATTCTATATGCATCCCATAAGAAACTTGGCATGCATCTTGAGCTCAAAAGACAATATACCTACTTTGAAAACAATAGGGTACATTATAAACATGCATGCCTCAAATGTACTTTAAATGTAAAATTTTCGCATGCATATGAGCTGAAATGTCTAATACCCCATAATAGGTACATTTTAACTATGCATATATCTTAAAGAGCTACAAGCTTAAACATTCACGTATGCATATAAGCTGAATCCTTAAAATACCCATTTTAAGTGTTAATAGCAAAAAACGTACATTCTAATGCATTTTTAAAGAACAATAATTCTTTAGTTTGCATCTGATCTGAAAATAGATAAATACGTTCACGCTTATCTAATTGGGAGAGAACATACATGTTTAAACGTGCATGCATTGAGGGGGAGTATCACTCCATATTTATGAGGGAAGAGTACATTTTTAGGGGGAGTACATCTTAGGTGCACGATTTGAGGGGGAGAAACTTACTGTAACCCATATACATATAACTATATATATACCTATATCTATTACTATTACGATACTACTTATCTACTACTATTACGATAATATATATATGTATACATAGAAAAAAGGGGGGGGGGAAAGAAAATCCAAAAAAAGAAAAAGGAAAAGAAAAGCAAAAAAAAAAAGGAAAAGAAAAAAAAAAGAAAAACCCTCTCAGACGCTTCCACCTCTCATGATGGACTTCACTTGAAAACTCAACCCTCAAGAGTTCGAGAATTACAAAAGGGTGACATCCATACACAAACACGAAGATGATCTCAACCGCCCTACTCCGACTTGCTGATGAAGCAGCACTCACCAAACTTGACGGCGGATTATAAGTTTCCATGGTTCAGTCAGACCAAACTGAACCTGGCCCCGGAACGTTGCCGAGTGTTAGTGAAGATTTCAAGTCCATTAGCCACATTCCCATCTGGCAATTCTTGACAAGACCAAAGAGCGGAAGATACAAAATTCCCTTAGCTCACAAATTACTCGGACCATCCCATATAGGTGCAGGAGTTGATTTCTATCAGCTCCCGGGTAGAAGTCGCCTCATTTGGTCCAATGGCGCATGCACAACCGAGCCTTACCCACTCATCGATCTCTCAAAAGATCGATGTTTCATCAAATCACGGGGAGCCACGTATGCTATCACTGCTTCACTTGGAAGCGGGAGATATTGAATTAAGTGGTAGTTAGCCCCACACCACTGAACTTTCTTGAGCACATCGAGTCTAGGTGTCCTCACTACCTAAATATTTTAAAATTTTTAGGACACATACACTTTCTCTTATCTGGACTTCGTGACCAGATCAGAACTTCCATAGACACGTCTGTAGTAGATGTGATTCCAAGATTGGAAGGAAGTCCTACCGTCGCATTATCAAAACAACAGCGGTTTCAGGCCATCATCTGCGAGCTACGCTCCTGAATTGATGTTAACGGAACGCCTATGTGGCTCCGGTTCTAAGCCCTGTCCTCACAGGCCGCGTCTCAGAGTTTAACTCTGGACTCGTGTTGATGGATTGCCTTAGTGGCTCTGTCTAGTTATTACCCACACCGACCTGTCGTTTGTGTATTTCTTCGACTCCTATACAAGCATGAGGGGGAAAAGGGGATACGTATAAACAAACAGGTCGGACCACCCACCAACTTCCGCCGTGCGTACCACTATGAAGCCGGGCTCTCCTGCACTCAAACGTCAATTATGAAGGAGCCTTGGCACATTTTATAACACATCCCACGCTCACCATCAATATTCCGCCGCGCTTACTACGATGAAGCTGAACTCCACTGGAACCACCAATCCCATTCCAAAGGAGCTTTGGCCCACGTTGAAAGACACCACACGCATACCTTCTTCTGGAGCTAGAGAAGCTTCCTCGAGGCCGAACCAGAGAACTTCCTTCGAAAAAGACCAATCTGGCGTCGAGAAGAAGAGTTCCCGTGAGTACCAATCTACTTGACTTCTTGTCTTGACGACACAATCTTCTTGCCAAACACAATGCCCCATTTTGATCGATCGCATGACGATCTCCCCAACTCGATCCTCATGAGGGGGAGTAGCACTAAAGCAAAATGGGAGCAATACTACGACAAAGTGCAAGATAGATCAGAAAATGGTGAATTTCAAGCGCTGTCAGATAATCAAGCAAACACCACAGACTTCAAAGATCAAAGTTGCCGCCTCGTGTACAGCTCTCCCCATTTAAAGAAGAACTCCCCAATCCCAACACAAGGTTGAACAAATGTAGGGGGAGTCGCGACTATCGAAGGGAGAGCCAGAACACAAGAAGTGAAGATCCGCCTCCATTACGCCTCTCCACATTTAAAGAGAACTCCCCAATCCCAACACAAGTTTGAACTAATGTAGGGAGGGTTGTAACTATTGAAGGGAGAGATCGAATACAAAGAGACGATCCGACAAGCAGCTTCGAGAAGATATGTTAAGAACATGGTGAGCTTGGATCTCCTAAAGAAGAGGTCACAAGACAAGATAAAGGAGGAGTAGATTGAAGAAGAACACGCACACACACGCTTTCGCCACATATCCTTTGATACGTGTTGTTTGAGGACTCAGGATTATTACAAGACCAAGATGACAAGCACTAAATTGCAAATTGAACACAAAGGGGGAGATTGTTAGGATTATTTTATTGTGTTCAATTAAATTAGGTCATCTTAATCTTGTAATTAGATTAAGTGAACTAGGCTTTAATGTTTTAGAGCCCAGTGATTTTATTCTTGTAATGGGCTTACAAGGGCCCAAGTATTATATACCAACATGTGGTATAAATACTAAAACCCTAACACATAGTTAGGTGTGTCTTGTATGTTAAAATTATAGAGAGAGAATTTTGTGAAGCCACCAACCTTCAAACACACACACGCACCCCACGTTGAAGCAATTCTTCCATCTTAAATCGTGGTAAATTCGTTCTAGATTAGTATTGTTGGATCAAATAGGGACCAACATATAGAGAGTGTGTGTGTGTATATATATATATATACATAGATGTATTTGTTGGATTCAACGGATCCCTTTCCGTTATTATTGGTACAGAAATAATTAGTTTGGATTATTTGATCCTTAATATTTTTTATACGTTATTGCCCGATTATTAATCCTTGATGGACGGACTAATAACCCTTAAACTTATTGGGCCGGTCCCATCTCTTGCTCTACGTTTATTATACGGCACCCCGGTGATTCTATAAATAGACTATTAAGCTAAGTCATTCATATTGCAAATAACACACGTAACATTCAAAAACTCACAATGTTTAAGAGTTTAGAATGCAGACTCATTGTCTTGTACATCACGTTTTCGTACAAGACACGTAGTAAATATACATATGT
The DNA here is from genome assembly GCA_027422505.1 of Craterostigma plantagineum. Lineage (NCBI taxonomy): Eukaryota > Viridiplantae > Streptophyta > Magnoliopsida > Lamiales > Linderniaceae > Craterostigma > Craterostigma plantagineum. The sequence goes on along the minus strand of JAPQWV010000069.1, from coordinate 1,139,874 downwards.
ATATTACAAACGTTACTAACGATAGCACGATACGCGACCCACCATAACATAAGAGCCATAAAGAAGTACCCGGGTCTCCATCACCTCTGTAGAGCGAAAGAGGCGAAGATCATGTCCCGAAGGCAATCAGCGATGTCTGAACATGTAATTTATTAGTTTAAACTCATTTCGATGGTGTATTCGAGAAGATTAACTTAACGGTGGTGATCTCGCTTATATATATCGAGACCACGTTATGAGCACCGTTCGCTTCCGCATAACGGCGTAATATCTCGCTTACGAAATGAGATTACCTTAAGACGCCGTGCTTAAGGATCTAACGGTTACGGTGGTAACTCGAATATGGGAATCGAGATTACGTAATGGCTACCGTGACCGAGATCCGTCATATCTACCATTCGGTATGAGAGCATTCGATACTTGAATCGAATGAGAGTTTTGTAATTACCTTTAAGAAATCGATGTAGTCATGTAATGTCCCGTGTTCTTCGTCGATGATCAAAAATCACCTTATGTCTCTTATGGTTACCTCACCTGAATCATCCCATGGTCTTCCGGTTGATGGTGGATCTAAGACCATACATCATAAGTAACACCTCGTAAGAATTCCAAGCAGTCACTGCGTTCTTCATTAATCGTCTCGTCATGAATATTGAGCGACAGGATGATCATGCGTGTGATCATGCGTTCTTCAAAATGGTGTGAATAACATAGACTACATGCGCACGATGATCGTGAACTCATCTATAGCCTTATTCATCAAAGCTTTCGTGGCTTCATAGTAATTATAGACTCATGAATTATTGTTCTTGCTTCCACTAGAAGTCTGACTCATGAGTCATGACCACTTAATAAAAATGTGCTGTTTGTTGTCTTCACTCCCCATTACTACGGACTAGATCTGTCAAAATGGTCCGCGGCCCGCCCCGCCGTGCCTATGAGGCGGGCTGGGCTGGGATTTTTAAGGCTCGCCTCGGGCTAGCCCGCGTGGCCCGCGGGCTAGGCGTGGCGGGGCAGTAACCCCGCGGGCCAGCCCGCCATAGATTTTAATTAATTTATTTTATACATTAAATATATTTTTATTTACACAGAGGAATTAATTTATGTTTTTATTTATAATTAATGATGCATTTATTAATTAATACAGAATTAATGTATATTTAAATATTATAATTAAATAATTAATGATGCATTTATTAATTAATACATATGTAATGTATATTTAAATATCATAATTATATAAATAATTCTTAATTCATTAAAAAGTTCAAATAAAAAATTAAAAAAATCATGCGGGCTGGGCTTCAGTTTTGAAGGCCAGCCACGCCCCGCCCCGCCAAACTGCGGGCTTTGGCGGGCGGCGGGCCAGCCCGCCCCGGCCCGGCCCATTGATAGTTCTACTACGGACCCATTCACATGTGCAATATGACAAGATTAAGTTGTGGGCCACCGTGATGTCATATTATATTAAATAAATTATCTAAAAAAGGAAATGATAATAATAGTAATATAAGGTGTTGGGTCTAGCTTGATAGTTGTACATGATGTAGGTAACATCATAAATAAAATTATAATAATTAAATAAAACGACACCACTCATTCACGTCTGTGAGGAACAGTGTTTAAGCCCGTGAACGAGTCTATGCCACTTATTTTGATCCTATATATTATATGAAGTTTAAATTAGTACATGGACTTATTATAAGCATAATACTGTATATACTTACAAAATTATGCATTAAGTCTAAGCGTAAAATATATACATAATTAAATCCGTGTGGGCTTGTTTATTCTTCTGGTATATCGACCCAACAGAACATTGCCAATTGAATAAATGAGACTAATGAAACCTCACTCACATTTTATTCATCAAATCAAGTCAAATATTCAGCTAACGAAAATTTTGGCGATTGATTCATTATAAATGAATTTATGTAATTATAGTTTGGATTCATCTTTTGTCGAACTGTGATTTGGATTTAAACTATAACTATTGTTAATGTTTAAAGGAGAAATGAATGTGTTTTTTTTTTATATAATCAGCCCAACGGAAGGTTACAAGATGATCTTTCCTCAATTAAAACTGATGATTCTTTTCATACTTTAGCACTTTATTTAAAGGAGAAAAACTTATTTATATTTTTGTAAACTGCCCAACCGAAGTTTACATTAATATATCTTTTCTCAATGGAAAGCTTACTTCATTTTTCGAAATAAAATTGTACTTCTTAAGTGGTTGAGTTCACAATTAATATTCGTGCTTTTCCTAAACGAACTTAAATAATTATGTGATAAATGCCCCAAACATGAGCCAAATTGAAAAATTTTATCACGAAAAGAATAATGCCAAAATATAACGGCGTTGGTGGTGTTCGTGAGCACATCCTAAAATTGAATGACATTGCCACTCAGCTTAAGGCCGTGGACATAGAGATCTCAAAAGGGTTCTTGTTCATTTCATTCTTACGTATCTCCTTCTTATGTTTGATCGTTCTAATATCAATTATAACATGCTTAAGGGGAAATGAAAAATGAGCAAACTGATCATTATGCCTGATCAAGAAAAGAAGTTGAGACTCCTTATCAAGGTCAGGGCAAGAATAAACGAAAATAACAAGGTTAAAAAGTAGCGGCAAGTAAAGAAAAATGAGAACAAGGCTAATCCTTCGGATTTGAAGTCTCGCAAGCGTAAGTTTTGCTTTTAGACTACTAATGTTCAGGAGTGTCTAAAATTCAAAGAGCTAAGAAGTGATAAAGTATCTAACTACGTTTGTTAAGATCCTTCCTTGCTAATGATTTTACTGATACATGGTAGAATGATACTGGTGCATCTAAACATATGACTTGTTCATTTCACTAATTCCATTCCGTAAGGAAACTGAATAAGAAGGAATGTGATATTGTGGTCGAAAATGGATATAATATTCCAGTTGAAACCGTAGGAACTCTCAGACTAATTTTTGGAGAGTGGTTTCATTTTGGACATGTTTAATACTGCTTATGTACCCAATATTGCAAGAAACCTTATTTATGTACCTCACTTGATGCTTATGGCTTATCCATTTCATTAAAATCCCATGTCGTTTACTTCGGACACTTAGACCACTATTAGTTATGTGAAAATCCTTCCTCCGTTTATTTAACGGAATCTGAATATGAAATTACAAACAAGTCAACCAGTGGCAAAAGAAAGCTAATCGATGAGAATTCCATGATATAAAGGCATGAACTTTTAGGCCATATATTCCGAGACAGAATAAAATGTTTCAACAAAGCTGGAATTCTTCATCATTTAGATTTCTCTAATTTTTATGCATGTATCATATGTACTTACAAAAATACTCAATGAAAAACGTAGTGCCACCAGAAGTAATGGACTTTTAGAACCGATTCATATTGATATCTGTGGTCCACATACTGTTGGAATTAATGGGCATCGATCCTTCATTATGTTTATAATTACCACTCTTATTATGAATGTAATTATCTCCTCCATAATAATAATAATAATAATAATAACAATAATAATAATAAAACCCCGAAGCGCTCCATGGCTTCATGACTTATAAAGCTAAAGTAAAAAACCAATGTGATTGCAAAATCAAAGTTGTGAGTAGAGGACGAGAATATTACGGAAAATTCTCCGACTCAGGTCACAACCCTGGAGCTTTTGTCTTCTTCTTATAAGAATGTTGCATTGTCCAGCAGAACGGGACTCCTCAAGTTTCTATGCCGGGACTCCTCAGCAGAACGGTGTTGCTGAGAGGCGAAATCGTACTCTTATGAATACTGTACCGAGTAAGATATGCCAAACCTCTTTACCTGAATACTTTTGGGTTAAGGCACTTAAAACAGCAATGTAAATACTTAATCGGGTTCCTACTAAAGCAACGCCTAAAATCCCTTGTGAATTATGGGCACATAGGAAATGTAGTATTTAGTATTTACATGTATGTCGCTGTCCTACTGAAGCTAAAAATTTCAACCCAAACTTACGAAAGCTTGAAAAACCATAAGCTGCTATTTTATCTCTTACCCTAAACGATCTAAGGGTATTTGATGTTTTGCCCATCTCACACCACATGATTGTTGAAACTACACATACAATAATTTTAGAAATAGTCGGTACTTGTGATCATAGCATATCTCGTAAAGTTTTGAAGAGGAACCTAAATTATTAAATGTTCCCATTATGTCAAGAGATTTAGCAATCCCTGAATCTGTGGGGTGATCGCTAAATAATGAGAATATGCCTAATATCTCATATCAATCTCATGGAGGTGTGAACGCGGGATAAGGCCGACTGTTCATGATAATTATGTTTATTAGATGACTGTTATAAAACTACTAGGAATGATTCCGCGTCATTTAATGATGCGATGACGCACGACCAAAGAACTCAATGGCTTGAAGCCGTGAACTAAGAGTTAAAATCAATGATGTTAAATGATATTTGGGATCTTGTAGACTTACCTAAAGGATTCAATCTAGCGGTTGCAATTGGGTATTCAAATCCTTAGGGTAGTGTCGAATGATACATGACCCGTTTGGTCGCTAAAAGGGTTTACGCAAAGAGAATGAGTTGATTATAATTAAACATTCTCTCCTTTGTCTAAAAATGATTCATCTCGTTTACTGTGGCCATTGTAGCTTATTACGATTTAAGGCTACATAAGATGGAAATTAAAACGGCATTCCTTAATGGTGACTTGCATAAGGGATGACAGGAACCACAATGTTTTCTGGTTAGGGGAAAGGAACACATGTAGGCAAGCTTAAGAAAATCCTTTCGTGGCCCAATTATCTTGAATGGCCTTAGACAGTCATCTCGACAGTGGTCAGTGCGTATTTATGAAAATATGCGGGAGCAATTTTGTTATCCTTGTACTTTATGTGGATGTCATTACTTTAATAAATTTAACATCTGGTACATTATGTGGATGAAATGTAACTTGCATGTAACAATTTAGCCATGTTCCACGAGAATACAAATTTTCTCGAGAAAATTCGATGTGAAAGATCTTGGTGAAGCCTCTTACGTTATGGGCATAGAAATTCACCGAGATAGCTCTCGTGATATGTTGAGTCTTTCTCAGAAAACATACTTAGAAATTTTTAAAAAGATTCAACAAGCTTAATTGCTCTCCGCAGTAGTACGGCTCTTTAAGGGAGTAAAGTTGAGTTTATCATGATCGAATTGGCGCTTGAAGATATTGAGAAAGTCCCTTATTCATCGTTAGTTAAGAGCCTTATGTACGCTCAAGTATGTACGTGCCTCACCTAAGAATGCCAAAAGGTTTCACGATAGTTACAGGGTACTAAATACTATAAGATCATTTACGGAAATCATAGTTCATTAATTTTATTAGATACTCTGATTCCGATTATGCAAGGTCGCTTAACACCATAAATTAACGTCGATTTATGTGCTTATGTTATCCGGTGCATCTATTTCACGGAAAAGTTGTACGCAGATGACGACCGCTTCTTCTATCATGGAAGCATAAGTTGTTATTTGATACGAAGCATTATGGCATGCAAATGGATTAGAAAATTTATCATTGAGCTTCGTTAGGTGAACTCGATTACAAATCAGGATGCAAAATTCTTTCCTATGAATAACAAATCAAGTACCTTATTGTGAAAGAAACGTTAATATTCATTGAGCACGTTAGTTTGGTGCCATGGTTGTTGACCCACTAAGGAAAGCCTTATCATCCGAGGTGTCCCACGAACACGTACGTGACTTTGGACTTCATGCAAGCTGTCATTAAAGAGGTGAATAATTTGACTGGATATTAACTTCGTGATCACATAATGACTATGGATCCTATTATGATGAACGATGTGATTTAGTGCTTATTATGTACACACTTATGATAAGGATTACGATATTATTCACATCGAGGACGACTTATGTTATGAACCTAGTATCGAAGATGTCGAGTTTGTGACATATGAACGAATCTATATCGTGAGAATTGGATTTGACCTTTATCCAATTTGATTTGATATATGGTTATTATTAAGGATATATGTTACCTGTATAATCCCATTATGAAAACTCTGGCCAAGTGGGGGAATGTTGGATTCCACGGGATCCACTCCCGTTATTATTGGCCTGTAGAAATAATTAGTTGGGATGATCCTTAATATTTTATTGCTCCCTCCGTCCCGAAAGTGTTTATACATTTATTATATTGGGCGTCCCGCTAGCTTTTGTACATTTCCGTTTATGGTAAAAATTTACATAGTAGTAAAATTTTAACACAACCACTTAAACTTTAATCCTACAACCATTAAATTATCTTACCTACCCACCAAAATCCTAACCAATCCAACTAAATTCATTACTCTCTCTCTCTCTCTCTCTCTCTCTCTCTCTCTCTCTCGCTGGCTCGTCATCGGTAATCCATCAAACGATTTATCCGTGGTGGCGAAACAAGGCGATGAGTTCTCAATCGTCCCAGAGACAACCGAGTTTTAGTTTTGGTTTTCTGAGACCACGCATGATGAGGCTCTGTTCTCTAACGCTCCGGACTCCAATTTACTGATTGTGGGCTTTGCATGTTCCCGTTGGTGAGACGGTGGTGCCTTGCTTGTTTCAGTCCCCGATTCACCGGATCCGGGTGACTTTGTTGCCTATTCACTAGATCTAGGTGACTTTGTTGCCGATTCGGAAGATCTGTGCGGCTTATTTCCTGATTCCGAAGATCCTTTGCTTCAACCTGACAGCGAGGACATAAAGGCCGTTAACCTTGATTTCCTAGCGATTTACTGTCCGACCATGAAGTATCTAAAGGTTAATTCTATCCGTGAACACAATCCTTTCTGTCTTACTCACGTACGGTTCATCGTGTCGTCTCATGGAAAAGCACTAGTCTTTGGTGTATGGTTAGATGTTGATATGATTATAAACGTGGCTGATGGTGGTTTGATGTGTTGAATCTTATATGGTTCAGGGTTCCACGTGTTTAATGTCGTATGATTGCTCCTTGGTTTCATTGTGTCTGTCAAGCTCGTTTGTGGTCTTATTGTGGTCTAATTGTTCTGTGGATATGCATTTGCATCCGATATGTCTTAATGCATTGGTACGTGGTCTCGAATGGCTGGTTTATATGATTCCTTTACTGTGGCATGCTATGACATTAAGTTAAATGTATTCCATTCTAGCATTGAACACATATAATCCCGCATTGAACACATACATACTGCTATGACATTGAACACATATACTGCGTTCTTAAAAAAAAGCCAGTAACATACATCTGTCTGAGCATCAAAAGTCTTAAGTGTTATCCGTGTTTATAGATAAAACATGTCATCTAATCTATGAAAACGTATAGTGCATAAACATGCATTATTTTAAGATGAGTCTCCAAATACTCCTTCAGGTGATTGAGTTCAGATGTTTCACCTTGTTCTTCCAAGTATAGCATGCATTCCTTCACTAATAAATCATCCACATGCAGAATATTTGGTAGGGTACCTTCTCTGATTAATATTTGTTTTTTCATGTGTGGCAAGCTGTATTTATTATGTCCTCTAAACTTCATGATTTCAATGAGGCATGCTCGAATACTTAAGAACACCTTGTTCAATGTATGATCACTTTCTCAAATGATTCATCCACTGCAACTCTCTGTTGGGTTACCCAGTGTGTACCGGTGACGCAACGTCCCCGGGTACAGTGCAGAACAAAAATTTTCCAGATTTCCCGATTGCCCTCGTAGATCGGATCAGAATAGTAACACATTGACACGTTATAGGGCGGGTCAAACCCGTTGAGATTTACCAGTTGAAGAGAGTGGCAGCTCCTCATCCTTTTCTTCAACTACGGCGATGGTGGTGGATGGCACTAGATTGTCACGCCGACCTCGCAGTGCACCACAGATCCAATTCTCTAAAGATGGCTAGAGAGAATTGATCCGTCGCTTAGGAGAAGATGTTTGCGTTTCGGTGTAAACTTAAGGAAACTTACTATTTTTAGATAACTAACTTAGATATTCAAATCAAATAAAATATCTTTAAATATCGAATTAAATTTCGAATTTTATACAATATGTTTGAAATTTATAATCCAATTAAATAATATTCCGAATATTTTTATTCCATATTTATATCAAATATATAAATTTCGAAAATACCCTCAAAGGCATATTTCGAAATTAGCTTAAAGTGAAAGTCCAATTTTACCCTCAAGCTCAATAAGCTCTTGGCCAAGCCCAAGTGTTAAAGTTAGTTTTTTACGAAGTCCAACTTCAGACCATTAAATGGCCCGAGGCCTATTAAGGCACGGACCAACGGCCAAGGCCCGTTAAGGCCCAAAACACTTTTCTCCTCATCGGTAAACGTTGATGATCCTTTTTAAGCCCGACTCTCTAGGTTCGACTTAGTCGATAAGGGAGGAATCCAAGAGTCTGGTAGTTACCTAGCCAATCCCACAATACCGGACCGTAACCCGATTCGAGTGCGAATTTCGACCCAGTCTTCATTCCAGAAACTTACTATAGATTATAGTACTTCGTAAACCCTTCAGCTATGTCCCAATCGAGTGACAGTCATTGTCTATGTCAAACTCACTGAACTCGATTCTATGATAAAACGGAGACGAGGCAAATTACCAAACTACCCTCCATGTCTAACATGAGTTAGTTCATACCTTGGCCAAAGATTTCGTAATTTCCCATCGCCGTCCACATAGGACACTTCTCTCGACTACCTATGAGACTGTGAATCCGTATTTGGCGGTCTGAGACCAGCAATCACAAATCGTCATCAAGACCGCATCTGGCCCGCTGACCCATGCAATAGCAAATCGGGTCGAGGGGAACCAGTGACATTCGAGACTTCGAAGTCAACTCCGTCAAAGCCCTTTTCGGTCTAAGGTTCACGCAAACTACTATAGTGTTGTCGTCGGTTATTGACACTCCTCGAGTAATAAGCCATGCTCGACCGTACGACCTGTGAGTCAGTGTCCATGAAACGATTCACATTATGAACTCTTAAAGATTATGAATTTTGAATGTTACATGTGTTATTTTGCAATATGAAAGGCTTAGCTTAATAGCCTATTTATAGAATCACCATGCCGTGTAATAAATGTAGGGAAAGAGACATGATCGTCCAATAAGTATAAGGGTTATTAGTTCGTCCATCAAGGATCAATAATAGAACAAGAAATACTCCCTTTGTCCCAGCTTCTTATGGACATTTCAAAAGTGACGAAAAAGGAGCTATTTGTTTATTTACCAGACTTGACAACTTCAAATAAATTTTTAAGGATTTTGCTTAACATCATTTGTAGCACCCGAGTCATCGTAAGTATTATGGCCCACAAATTTGCGTAAATATGGGATGCAATTATGCGCATTTCGTACAATTATTCTGTGCTCGTGTAAATTATTTGTTGAAATGAGTGCCTAATTGTCTCGTGAAATTGTGCATTTAATCGGTGATCACGTGACTAGTTTAATTATGTGCCTACGTGACTTAGGAAATTTGGTGAAATTAGTTTGGGCCATATGGCTTCCAATTTAATTGGGATTTGGCCCAGAAGGAAATTGGGCCATGAGTGAAAATTCGATTTAAAATCTCTAGTGGGCTAGAATTAGAATATGAGGCCCAATGAACATAGGGGTGACTATGGAGACAAAACTTCCTTAAAATAGGGGATATTTTCGTTACTTGAGCTTGAACCACTTAAACCTCACCTAAAAAACCATTTCAAGTCCACGAACCCCATAGAAAGGAAAACAACGAAAGCTGAAGCAACGAAGAAGGAAGTGCCGAGCAGAAAATCGCCCAAGTTCGAACTGGTATAAGCTCCCACCCAATTTTCGTGTTCTTATTTAATAAATAATGTACCTTGGCAGGCTAGGGCACGAAAATACATGTATCATGTGTTAGGAGTTGTAGGACCTTAATTCTCGAAGGTATTTTAACCTTAGTCTAGGATTTTAACATAATTTAGGGACGTTTAGACAGGAAAATAAGTGTAAGAGTGCATAAATGTTAAGTTCGGGTTTTAGGACCTTAAAGAAGTTCATACAGTCTTCAACGAGTTCTTAGGAAAATAGCTTTTTACTCCTTAAAATCCAGCGTATCACGAATTAAAAAGTGTTTTAGGAAGATAGGATTCGTGAAATAAGAATTTCACGAAGTGGTATTTCGCGAATCGTAAGCCGCGAACTCGTCAATTTCACGGGTCGCGTTCACTTGGCGAATTGAAGACATTTTGCGGGCTCAAGGTTTGGCGGGTCGTTTTGCGAATCGGAAGAACTTGGCTCGGCTATTCCGCGAATCCACGCAATTGGCGAACTCATGCACTTTGCGAATCCATCCAGCAAGTCCACACAAGCCGCGAAGTTAAGAAGCCGCAAAACCTACTTGCGAACTAAGAAGAGAATTTGGTGAATTTAGGGTTTCGCGAATTGAGTCTATTTGGCGAATCCACGGATGAGGTGCACTTCGCGAACCCTAAGCCGCTATGATTTTGCGAACCCACATGGCTCCAACTTTGCGAATCCTTGGAGGTTTTGCGGGCTGAAGAGGATTGCGAACTCAAACCATTTCGCGGGTTCTATTTGGCGAATCCATTGTATTTTGCGAATTGGGAGCATTTCATGGGACACACACACGATTCGCGAACCGATAGTGAATACACTTGGCGAATTGAACCCCTTACATAAAATCATTTTAAGTTATAAAAAAAAAAGGATATAAATAAAACTATCGCATTTTTAGGAAAAATATTTTAGCACCATTTAATCAGAAAAATATTCTGATTCCAATGAGCATAGGGTCTTTCAACGCCCGATCATAATTTGCCTATCGGTGTTTTCGGGGTCAGTTTTCGGTATAGGCAGACGTCGTATTTGATGGAATTTTGGAACGAAAATTTTACGTAGTTAATTAATATAATTTATAGACTGACTTTATAGCCTTTTCAGGTTTAAAAGACAAAATATTAGGAAATTCACCAGACCGAATAACAAATAGCTTAAGGTCGAATTTCGTATGCTTCAAGGACTAACTAAGTTCGCGAAGTAGGTTCGCAGGTCATAGGAGTTTTGTGAACCATATAAGTTCACGAATCGTATAAGGCTAGGTTAATTAACGAGCCATGAATAGTTCACGAGTCGGTGTAACTGAGGAAAATTTTTATAAGTAGTCACAGGTCTAACACAAGTCGATAATCAACATATCACTGCTTAGGAAATTCAAGACTTTAAATAGTTAAACAATTTCGATAGTATACTGATACTATAACTTTGTACTCAAGGACCGAAGTTAGGAGAATTCACGGGTCAGGTAGCAGTTAATCTACGGACGCCAGGTAAGTGGAGACTTCACTTCAACTACAACACATAACTTGTCTGTGCATAAATTACGTGTGATTACGTGCAAGCATGAAAATTATGTGGTTATGTGTTTCCATGATTGAACTCTATATGATGTGTTTTACTTACGATTCCTGGCATGACTTGCATACTCATATGATACACGACATGATCACGTGCATGCACGCTAGTACGAAAATAGGGCACAAGAGCGTGCATGAGTCAGGATCGCCTGTGAGTGATGCATAGTTGCCGGTATGGGCAACTGTTGTCGACTCAGTTGTCGAGTCACGGCTCTCCTATGCGACCATGGCGATAATGATGCGCCGTTGAATGCTGTGGGTTGATACCCTTATGACGGGAAGTGCGACCTGGAGGGTGCGACCCGAGGTAAGACGCGACACCGAGGGAAACTCCGGCGTCGGCAACCTCGGAGTGGGCTACCAGTGTGAGGCACCCGTATGTCAGGTCTCATTGAGCGGAAAAGGCACCTTTCGGAATCGCGTTGGGCTGTAAAGGCATAGATAGCCTACCAACATGGACTGTATTGGGGTTACCTCCCAAATGGCGGATGCATTGGGCCGAAAAGGCAATATGGGCCTCCCAAATGCGAACCGCGTTGGGCTGAAAAGGAGCCACAGAGACGAATAGGGTTGCCTCTCAACGGCGAGTCCCATTGGGCCGAAAAGGCAATATGGGCCTCCCAAATGGGGACCGCGTTGGGCAGAAAAGGAACCACATGGATGAGTAGTGATTAGCCTCTCGTGCGGATCGCGTTGGGCCGAAAAGGCGTCAGTAGCCTCCCAAATGTGTACCGTATCGGGCTGAAAAGGCGCCATGAAGTCAAATACGAAATGTGAACCCGGGGTGGCCTCTCAATGTGTGCTCTATCACTTATGTATATGCCCTAAATAGAAATGAGCTCTAAGATGTTGCATAGCGAGATAGAAAAGCCGAGGGATCGAATATGAAAGGAAAGAAAATAATGAAAGGGAAGAGAATGAGAAAGAAAAGTGAAGTCTAAAAAGGCATTGACGCGGATGTCACTGCGAGTTAGGACACTTGCACTGCATGCATATTGTTTCCACTTACTGAGCTCTTTAGCTCACCCTTACGTTGTGTGTTGTAGGTGCGAGCGAGCACGGTACGTGATCGCCTAGCCGGCAAGGCAATCTTTTGAAGCTTCCGGGCGACTTTTGGGGGTGGTGTGTACGTGGATGACGACCTGTGAGGCCGGGCGCATAGGTTTCTTTTGCTGCGAACGTACACAACTCGTGTAACTAGAAGTTAGCATGTAAATAGGATTCGAAGTAATTCTTTTGTCGTATAACTGTATTCTTTGACGTGCACATAAACAATGTTCCTGTATGAAAAAGAAAAAAATTTCATACGCAATTGAATGTGTCTTTTAAGTTATCGCCCCGTTAGGCACTTCGGATGACGTCAGAAATGGTAGTGATGGCTAGGGTCGCTACATCATTGGTGGTCGACAATATACACAAGCTATACCTGTAGAATATACAATAGAGTTGTGCTTGCTGTCCTTGTAATTAGAGGCTTTTATTATATTTGTCCTTAGATTAGGACTAGATTGTTATTTATACCAAGTTTGTTTGGTATAAATACAATTGTAAACATTGTGCTTAATACGAGAAAATAGTTGAATTGATCCGAAAGGCTTGCAATTAGAATTATAGGGAGAGAAACAGAAGAAACTTTCTGACACTAAACGATTCTCTCTCGGGTTCTTCGTCGAAAGGTTTTCGATCGAAATTCATTCTTATCAATTCTAGTCGATTACCTTAGAATTGGAGTAGGATCACAGGAGTTGATAATTGGGGACCTAACAATTGGTATCAGAGCAGGAGTCGATTACCAAAATTGTTAGAAATCAGATCGAATTTTATTTTCTGAAACTGTTCCATGGGAAGAACAGTTTTGGTGCAAAAACGCAATCGATCTGTTAGGCTTAATTATGTGCTTATTTGACCTGAATTTGATGTTGACAGCTCGCTTCAGTGCTAGAAATTGTTTGCGATTAGATCAGTAGCAATTAGAACTTCGATTTAGGAGAATTGATTAATCTGGAAAGTCACTGTTCGCACGAAGAACACTTAGACACGTTCTGATTTGATCAAATTTGATATGTTTTGCTTCATGACGTGTTTAATTACCTGTTCGTGCGTAGTGAGTAGTCGATTTCGAGCAATTACCTGCAATTTCACTATTCTCGTGCAAGAACACTTAGACACGAGAGCTCTTCTTTAGCTCACCCTTACGTTGTGTGTTGTAGGTGCGAGCGAGCACGGTACGTGATCGCCTAGCCGGCAAGGCAATCTTTTGAAGCTTCCGGGCGACTTTTGGGGGTGGTGTGTACGTGGATGACGACCTGTGAGGCCGGGCGCATAGGTTTCTTTTGCTGCGAACGTACACAACCCGCGTAACTAGAATTTAGCATGTAAATAGGATTCGAAGTAATTCTTTTGTCGTATAACTGTATTCTTTGACGTGCACATAAACAATGTTCCTGTATGAAAAAGAAAAAAATTTCATACGCAATTGAATGTGTCTTTTAAGTTATCGCCCCGTTAGGCACTTCGGATGACGTCAGAAATGGTAGCGATGGCTAGGGTCGCTACAGTTGGTATCAGAGCTTCGGTCACAGGTTCTGTAGACTGTCCATGTACACACACCCAAAAGCACGGAAGCAGCCTTGCCTGTAAGTTTTATGATTACGTAAATTTCTGCGTTACATGAATTTATTGACAATAGGAATTGACAGGGTAGACTAGAAACCATGGTAAGAACTAGGGGTGAGGGTAGTGGGAGTGCAGACCAAGATAGGGACAACCCAACTCCCACAGATAACCGAGACGCAATCATCCTTCAGCTCACAGAGTTAGTTCGCCAGCAATCTGCTCAAATCCAACAGCTGATCCAACAAAACAACGTGAATGCTGGACCGACTCAGGCTGAAAGAGCCGAATTGGTGGGAGAAAGATTTCGAAGGCTGAACCCACCCATTTTCAAGGATCCAACCGATTCAACCACTGCTGATGACTGGATTAGAACCATTGAAAGTATGTTCCAGTACAGCCGCATCCCAAAGGCGGAAAAAGTGCTCTGCGCCACGTTCCTACTTAGGGGGAGCGCAGGGTATTGGTGGGACACTATCCAAGTGATCGAGAATCCTACCACCATGAGCTGGGACCACTTCAAGGAACTATTCAGAGGCAAGTACTATACTGCCGCAGTTCGGGCCCAGCGAATTGTAATAACCATAAAATTAATACGGAGTTATTAATATAATTTAGTGATATATCTAACTTAGAAATTTGCAAGATTTCCGAATACTTGAAGTTTGAAAATTTAATAGAAATAAATCCGAGTAATATGAGAAGTATATTTTCAGTTTGATGGAAACTGTTGAATAAGAAAGGTAATTTATGAAGTTAATTTTCGTCTAATGACAAACTGAGATGGAACTTAAATTTGGACATGTGTTGTAGTATAGACTTCGATTAGATTTTCGGAAGATGTTTTCTAATTTATACGTATTGTATATGTCTATACACATTTATAATTATAGTAGTTTATCAAATAACTTTAAGGGATTAGGACACGTGGTGATATATATTATACAAAGAGATATTATCAAACATCTATGAAAGACAAACTCATTACCTACTCGTAACCTAACCCTCACCTTTTCCAATACTTAGTATAATATATATGTCCACAAACACATAGTCTCAATATGTAGTAATGTTACCCCATCAAGGAACTTGACAACGTGTGGGGGTGGGGGGGGGGGGGGGGGGGGGGGGGGGGCCTTGATGTTAATGCGTTAGGTATGACTAATTAATAATACATCTAATTGCATTATCACGTAGTAACAACAATTGATGGATAGGGTATGATTAATAGCATATATTTTATTTAAGAAGGAACGGCCGTGGTAGACTACTTAGCCAAAGCATAAATAGCTTTAAAGGTTGAAAGATAAGTGATTATTTTAGTTGCTAAAACATGAGGGAAGTTTCGATGTAGTACATTTAAGGATACAAACATATCTAAGCATATATACATCGAGGGAAGCTTTAGGATTGATTCTTTTCAAGTGTTTCTTCACGGATGGAACAAGAGATACATGTAACGGAGATACTCTAGGTTTTCTGAGATCCCGCAGTCCAAATTAGTGTAATCCGAGAATCTACCAAATCTGTCCAAGCTACAGGCGTGAGGTAGGTGAAATCACACTTACAACACGTAAATCTCAATGTATTTAACATGCTAATTGTTTTTTTTAATGTTTATATGAGTATGAAGTTTTTAAGGTGTTTACTTATATTTATATTGTTTGCGTGACTTTGATATGTGATACAGCTAACGTTACGTGCCTTATGTGTTTTCAATATATTGGATGATTTATTCGACATAGGTGATTTATGTGATTATTATAATCGATTTCTGGGCTTATGTTGGTACATGATTTTAATATGGGGTTAGGATACATTATGTGAAAATTTCCGTGATTTATGTGTTAGGGTAGATCCTAGAATATTTAATGGTGGGAATCGAATGATGGTTGGGGAGGTACATGGTTAGTCTTGGAATATAGGATAGAAATAGAATAGAAATTGATGTTATAGGTATATGAATAACTTTTGAAGTTTCGACAACTCAATTATTTTTAAAATCGATTTCCAACGGGGGCTAGGTGAATTATTTTATCTAACATTTGAAAATATTATGTGCTTAAATATGTTTGCCATGCTTTGTATGTTGTATGATAACAAACTAGTACTGTGAAGTTTTCGTATGTGAATTAGATTTCAAACTTTGAATTAGCTATTGAGTGGGATGATAATTGATATAATTTATTATTCGGTATTAGGACTATCGGTTGGTACTTGCATGATTAGGTTAAGCATAAGAGGGTTTCGGCATGTGAATAGTATTAATTATTAAATGAGTTCGGCATGTACATGTTTAGATGCATGGAACAATTCTTAATGCTTAGGGTAATTGCATTCTTGGGATATTTTATTTTCGGCAAGGATTTTGACCCCAGCCCATATTTTCAGCATTAAGTAGGATTTTCATTATTTTAGGGTTCTGATAATTTTAGGGTTTTCGATAGGTAGGGTTTGGGAATATTTCAATATTCAGAGGTTCGAAGCTTAGGGAATTTCCCAGATATTGTGGATTTACTAATTTACATCGGGAGGACAGGTAGGTGGAAATTCACCTACGACACGTAAACATTATGTGATATTTATGTGAATCGGAGAATTATGTGATTTGATGAACTACGTATTTTACATGTTTTAAATATTTTGCATATTAAATATATTTGATTATTTGCACTTGCATATCATGAGCACGACATGTTGATGTGAGGGACGACTGTGTTGAGACGATGATATCTTACGGTGTCAGCGTGTGGGGTGTGATGTGCCGATATTGGCAGTCGACTCGTAGTATAGTCTGAGGTAGTACTAGTGCACCTGACAGTTATACTGTCGAGACCTCTCTTAAGAGGGTCTATTGGCGGAAGAGGCGACCTGGTAGAGTTTGCTCAGGGAGGACGCTACCAGCGTAGGCATCGCGGGGCATGTAGACGTCTCGGGAGAGAGCCGGGGGGCTGCCCGAGAACTGATCTCTTGACTCCTTCCTTAAATGGGTTGCGCGAGGTGCCTAGTTCTAGCCTGTGGGCCCAATGATTGAGGTGAGATCTGTGTTTGTGAGATCTTGGTTGAGACGAGGTCTAATTATAGGATGAGCGTGCATTGCATGGCGAGGTTAGAACACCTACATATGAGATATGAAAGTGTTGGTTTTGGGGTTTGAGTCAGGGTTGAGTGCACATTGCATGTCATGCATATTTTCACCTACTGGGCAAGGAGCTCAGTTTACGTGTTGTAGGTACATTCGAGTCCGACGACATTGTCGCGACTAGGAGGGCTGATGGCGGTGACTCTACGGACTTTTGAGGCAGGGTAATACATGGATGCGACCTGTGGAGGGACGTTAGGATTTTTTTATATTTTGATATTTTAGGGCTTCGGTTTGTGTAAATATACGACTATGTAGAGATGTTTATTTTAATATGTTTTATTTAGAAAAAGATTTTTACTAGACGGGTCTTCCGCGACTTACGTTGCGAAAATCCGCCAAACTATTTATTAGAAAATGAGGGTTGTTACAGGTGGTATCAGAGCTTATGTTAGAGGTTCTGTAGACTGTCCATGTACTGCCGCTCAAAAGCCTGGAGGATCATCATTGCCTGTAAGTTTTAAGTTTGACGCAATTATGTGATTGTAATAATGTGTCTGTCTATGTGATTAATTGTAGACGATAGGAATAGTATGCTTAGTTAGAGTGCGCAGCGGAAGCGTGGTTGGAATAGGAATATATACGCCTAGAGGATGTAGAAAAAATTGGTCGAGTCTTGGCATAGAGAATTGGATGACCTTAAAAGCTGGACTACACATTTAAATGTGTCGTCTAGTTTGTGTGATATAAAGGTGGAAATAAATTCTACCTTAATAGAATGTAGATAGTCAAGGATAGGAGAAATTGTTACCGGAGTTATACCAGTCGGCGAATTTCGGGGACGAAATTCTTTTTAAGGGGGGGAGAATGTAATAACCATAAAATTAATACGGAGTTATTAATATAATTTAGTGATATATCTAACTTAGAAATTTGCAAGATTTCCGAATACTTGAAGTTTGAAAATTTAATAGAAATAAATCCGAGTAATATGAGAAGTATATTTCAGTTTGATGGAAACTGTTGAAGAAGAAAGGTAATTTATGAAGTTAATTTTCGTCTAATGACAAACTGAGATGGAACTTAAATTTGGACATGTGTTGTAGTATAGACTTCGATTAGATTTTCGGAAGATGTTTTCTAATTTATACGTATTGTATATGTCTATACACATTTATAATTATAGTAGTTTATCAAATAACTTTAAGGGATTAGGACACGTGGTGATATATATTATACAAAGAGATAATTATCAAACATCTATGAAAGACAAACTCATTACCTACTCGTAACCTAACCCTCACCTTTTCCAATACTTAGTATAATATATATGTCCACAAACACATAGTCTCAATATGTAGTAATGTTACCCCATCAAGGAACTTGACAACGTGGGGGGGGGGGGGCCTTGATGTTAATGCGTTAGGTATGACTAATTAATAATACATCTAATTGCATTATCACGTAGTAACAACAATTGATGGATAGGGTATGATTAATAGCATATATTTTATTTAAGAAGGAACGGCCGTGGTAGACTACTTAGCCAAAGCATAAATAGCTTTTAAAGGTTGAAAGATGAGTGATTATTTTAGTTGCTAAAACATGAGGGAAGTTTCGATGTAGTACATTTAAGAATACAAACATATCTAAGCATATATACATCGAGGGAAGCTTTAGGATTGATTCTTTTCAAGTGTTTCTTCACGGATGGAACAAGAGATACATGTAACGGAGATACTCTAGGTTTTCTGAGATCCCGCAGTCCAAATTAGTGTAATCCGAGAATCTACCAAATCTGTCCAAGCTACAGGCGTGAGGTAGGTGAAATCACACTTACAACACGTAAATCTCAATGTATTTAACATGCTAATTGTTTTTTTTAATGTTTATATGAGTATGAAGTTTTTAAGGTGTTTACTTATATTTATATTGTTTGCGTGACTTTGATATGTGATACAGCTAACGTTACGTGCCTTATGTGTTTTCAATATATTGGATGATTTATTCGACATAGGTGATTTATGTGATTATTATAATCGATTTCTGGGCTTATGTTGGTACATGATTTTAATATGGGGTTAGGATACATTATGTGAAAATTTCCGTGATTTATGTGTTAGGGTAGATCCTAGAATATTTAATGGTGGGAATCGAATGATGGTTGGGGAGGTACATGGTTAGTCTTGGAATATAGGATAGAAATAGAATAGAAATTGATGTTATAGGTATATGAATAACTTTTGAAGTTTCGACAACTCAATTATTTTTAAAATCGATTTCCAACGGGGGCTAGGTGAATTATTTTATCTAACATTTGAAAATATTATGTGCTTAAATATGTTTGCCATGCTTTGTATGTTGTATGATAACAAACTAGTACTGTGAAGTTTTCGTATGTGAATTAGATTTCAAACTTTGAATTAGCTATTGAGTGGGATGATAATTGATATAATTTATTATTCGGTATTAGGACTATCGGTTGGTACTTGCATGATTAGGTTAAGCATAAGAGGGTTTCGGCATGTGAATAGTATTAATTATTAAATGAGTTCGGCATGTACATGTTTAGATGCATGGAACAATTCTTAATGCTTAGGGTAATTGCATTCTTGGGATATTTTATTTTCGGCAAGGATTTTGACCCCAGCCCATATTTTCAGCATTAAGTAGGATTTTCATTATTTTAGGGTTCTGATAATTTTAGGGTTTTCGATAGGTAGGGTTTGGGAATATTTCAATATTCAGAGGTTCGAAGCTTAGGGAATTTCCCATATATTGTGGATTTACTAATTTACATCGGGAGGACAGGTAGGTGGAAATTCACCTACGACACGTAAACATTATGTGATATTTATGTGAATCGGAGAATTATGTGATTTGATGAACTACGTATTTTACATGTTTTAAATATTTTGCATATTATATATATTTGATTATTTGCACTTGCATATCATGAGCACGACATGTTGATGTGAGGGACGACTGTGTTGAGACGATGATATCTTACGGTGTCAGCGTGTGGGGTGTGATGTGCCGATATTGGCAGTCGACTCGTAGTATAGTCTGAGGTAGTACTAGTGCACCTGACAGTTATACTGTCGAGACCTCTCTTAAGAGGGTCTATTGGCGGAAGAGGCGACCTGGTAGAGTTTGCTCAGGGAGGACGCTACCAGCGTAGGCATCGCCGGGGCATGTAGACGTCTCGGGAGAGAGCCGGGGGGCTGCCCGAGAACTGATCTCTTGACTCCTTCCTTAAATGGGTTGCGCGAGGTGCCTAGTTCTAGCCTGTGGGCCCAATGATTGAGGTGAGATCTGTGTTTGTGAGATCTTGGTTGAGACGAGGTCTAATTATAGGATGAGCGTGCATTGCATGGTGAGGTTAGAACACCTACATATGAGATATGAAAGTGTTGGTTTTGGGGTTTGAGTCAGGGTTGAGTGCACATTGCATGTCATGCATATTTTCACCTACTGGGCAAGGAGCTCAGTTTACGTGTTGTAGGTACATTCGAGTCCGACGACATTGTCGCGACTAGGAGGGCTGATGGCGGTGACTCTACGGACTTTTGAGGCAGGGTAATACATGGATGCGACCTGTGGAGGGACGTTAGGATTTTTTTATATTTTGATATTTTAGGGCTTCGGTTTGTGTAAATATACGACTATGTAGAGATGTTTATTTTAATATGTTTTATTTTAGAAAAAGATTTTTACTAGACGGGTCTTCCGCGACTTACGTTGCGAAAATCCGCCAAACTATTTATTAGAAAATGAGGGTCGTTACAGGTGGTATCAGAGCTTATGTTAGAGGTTCTGTAGACTGTCCATGTACTGCCGCTCAAAAGCCTGGAGGATCATCATTGCCTGTAAGTTTTAAGTTTGACGCAATTATGTGATTGTAATAATGTGTCTG
Source organism: Craterostigma plantagineum (assembly GCA_027422505.1). Lineage (NCBI taxonomy): Eukaryota > Viridiplantae > Streptophyta > Magnoliopsida > Lamiales > Linderniaceae > Craterostigma > Craterostigma plantagineum. The sequence goes on along the minus strand of JAPQWV010000069.1, from coordinate 1,118,838 downwards.
TCTATGTGATTAATTGTAGACGATAGGAATAGTATGCTTAGTTAGAGTGCGCAGCGGAAGCGTGGTTGGAATAGGAATATATACGCCTAGAGGATGTAGAAAAAATTGGTCGAGTCTTGGCATAGAGAATTGGATGACCTTAAAAGCTGGACTACACATTTAAATGTGTCGTCTAGTTTGTGTGATATAAAGGTGGAAATAAATTCTACCTTAATAGAATGTAGATAGTCAAGGATAGGAGAAATTGTTACCGGAGTTATACCAGTCGGCGAATTTCGGGGACGAAATTCTTTTTAAGGGGGGGAGAATGTAATAACCATAAAATTAATACGGAGTTATTAATATAATTTAGTGATATATCTAACTTAGAAATTTGCAAGATTTCCGAATACTTGAAGTTTGAAAATTTAATAGAAATAAATCCGAGTAATATGAGAAGTATATTTTCAGTTTGATGGAAACTGTTGAAGAAGAAAGGTAATTTATGAAGTTAATTTTCGTCTAATGACAAACTGAGATGGAACTTAAATTTGGACATGTGTTGTAGTATAGACTTCGATTAGATTTTCGGAAGATGTTTTCTAATTTATACGTATTGTATATGTCTATACACATTTATAATTATAGTAGTTTATCAAATAACTTTAAGGGATTAGGACACGTGGTGATATATATTATACAAAGAGATAATTATCAAACATCTATGAAAGACAAACTCATTACCTACTCGTAACCTAACCCTCACCTTTTCCAATACTTAGTATAATATATATGTCCACAAACACATAGTCTCAATATGTAGTAATGTTACCCCATCAAGGAACTTGACAACGTGGGGGGGGGCCTTGATGTTAATGCGTTAGGTATGACTAATTAATAATACATCTAATTGCATTATCACGTAGTAACAACAATTGATGGATAGGGTATGATTAATAGCATATATTTTATTTAAGAAGGAACGGCCGTGGTAGACTACTTAGCCAAAGCATAAATAGCTTTTAAAGGTTGAAAGATGAGTGATTATTTTAGTTGCTAAAACATGAGGGAAGTTTCGATGTAGTACATTTAAGGATACAAACATATCTAAGCATATATACATCGAGGGAAGCTTTAGGATTGATTCTTTTCAAGTGTTTCTTCACGGATGGAACAAGAGATACATGTAACGGAGATACTCTAGGTTTCTGAGATCCCGCAGTCCAAATTAGTGTAATCCGAGAATCTACCAAATCTGTCCAAGCTACAGGCGTGAGGTAGGTGAAATCACACTTACAACACGTAAATCTCAATGTATTAACATGCTAATTGTTTTTTTAATGTTTATATGAGTATGAAGTTTTTAAGGTGTTTACTTATATTTATATTGTTTGCGTGACTTTGATATGTGATACAGCTAACGTTATGTGCCTTATGTGTTTTCAATATATTGGATGATTTATTCGACATAGGTGATTTATGTAATTATTATAATCGATTTCTGGGCTTATGTTGGTACATGATTTTAATATGGGGTTAGGATACATTATGTGAAAATTTCCGTGATTTATGTGTTAGGGTAGATCCTAGAATATTTAATGGTGGGAATCGAATGATGGTTGGGGAGGTACATGGTTAGTCTTGGAATATAGGATAGAAATAGAATAGAAATTGATGTTATAGGTATATGAATAACTTTTGAAGTTTCGACAACTCAATTATTTTTAAAATCGATTTCCAACGGGGGCTAGGTGAATTATTTTATCTAACATTTGAAAATATTATGTGCTTAAATATGTTTGCCATGCTTTGTATGTTGTATGATAACAAACTAGTACTGTGAAGTTTTCGTATGTGAATTAGATTTCAAACTTTGAATTAGCTATGAGTGGGATGATAATTGATATAATTTATTATTCGGTATTAGGACTATCGGTTGGTACTTGCATGATAGGTTAAGCATAAGAGGGTTTCGGCATGTGAGTAGTATTAATTATTAAATGAGTTCGGCATGTACATGTTTAGATGCATGGAACAATTCTTAATGCTTAGGGTAATTGCATTCTTGGGATATTTTATTTTCGGCAAGGATTTTGACCCCATCCCATATTTTCAGCATTAAGTAGGATTTTCATTATTTTAGGGTTCTGATAATTTTAGGGTTTTCGATAGGTAGGGTTTGGGAATATTTCAATATTCAGAGGTTCGAAGCTTAGGGAATTTCCCAGATATTGTGGATTTACTAATTTACATCGGGAGGACAGGTAGGTGGAAATTCACCTACGACACGTAAACATTATGTGATATTTATGTGAATCGGTGAATTATGTGATTTGATGAACTACGTATTTTACATGTTTTAAATATTTGCATATTATATATATTTGATTATTTGCACTTGCATATCATGAGCACGACATGTTGATGTGAGGGACGACTGTGTTGAGACGATGATATCTTACGGTGTCAGCGTGTGGGGTGTGATGTGCCGATATTGGCAGTCGACTCGTAGTATAGTCTGAGGTAGTACTAGTGCACCTGACAGTTATACTGTCGAGACCTCTCTTAAGAGGGTCTATTGGCGGAAGAGGCGACCTGGTAGAGTTTGCTCAGGGAGGACGCTACCAGCGTAGGCATCGCCGGGGCATGTAGACGTCTCGGGAGAGAGCCGGGGGGCTGCCCGAGAACTGATCTCTTGACTCCTTCCTTAAATGGGTTGCGCGAGGTGCCTAGTTCTAGCCTATGGGCCTAGTGATTGAGGTGAGATCTGTGTTTGTGAGATCTTGGTTGAGACGAGGTCTAATTATAGGATGAGCGTGCATTGCATGGTGAGGTTAGAACACCTTCATATGAGATATGAAAGTGTTGGTTTTGGGGTTTGAGTCAGGGTTGAGTGCACATTGCATGTCATGCATATTTTCACCTACTGGGCAAGGAGCTCAGTTTACGTGTTGTAGGTACATTCGAGTCCGACGACATTGTCGCGACTAGGAGGGCTGATGGCGGTGACTCTACGGACTTTTGAGGCAGGGTAATACATGGATGCGACCTGTGGAGGGACGTTAGGATTTTTATATTTTGATATTTTAGGGCTTCGGTTTGTGTAAATATACGACTATGTAGAGATGTTTATTTAATATGTTTTATTTTAGAAAAAGATTTTTACTAGACGGGTCTTCCGCGACTTACGTTGCGAAAATCCGCCAAACTATTTATTAGAAAATGAGGGTCGTTACACGAATGAGTGAGTTCATCAACCTCAGACAAGGAGGGATGACGGTGGCCGAATACATTAAGAAGTTTGAACAACTATCGAGGTTCGCTGCTCACATGGTGAGTACGGATGATCTGAAGATTGAACGGTTTCTCGAAGGCCTAAACCCAGAGCTGTACCGGGATGTAAGCATGGCCGGACTCCAAGGAGCCACGTATGCGCAAGTAGCAGAACGAGCACTAGTGGCGGAGCAGGCCGAGGCCAAGATAACTCGAGCTCAAGAAGTAAAGCGGAAAATTGCACAAGTGCAAGGAGCCCAAGGGAGCGGAGGTGATCAGAAGCGTCGGTTTGTCCCAAAGAAGCAAAACAGAATGAACGAAACAGGCCAGGACCACCGCAGCAACCCAATCAAAATCAAGGAAGGCAGCAACCGAACATACCACTGTGCCCAAGATGTACACGGAGGCACTTGGGAGTTTGCTTTTACGAGAATGCAACATGCTTTAAATGTGGCCAGATGGGCCATACCTCCAGGGCGTGCCCGGAGAATGCCTCAGGAAGCCAAGTCATGAACCAGACAAGACCCCCGGCCGCACCAGCCCGGGTATATACAATCACATCGGAGGAAGCAGAGGAGAACCCGCCTGTGGAGACAGGTACCCCACCTATACATCAAAACTCGAACATGCATACCAGTAGATTCCGGAGCCACGAATACATTTGCATCCATTAAGCATGTCACGAGACTCGAGGTCACACCTAGTTGGTCCGAGAGCGAGTATGATGTAACTATCCCGAATGGGACCCCGACCGGAGCCCATCAAAGTTTGCTAGATTGTTTAGTGAAAATTGCAACAAAATCGGCAAGAGGACAAAATTAAGTCCAGATGTGGGAGCGAGAGATGGCGGAGGTCATGGCGACAACACACAAAAGAAAACGTGTGGCCCACAACAGACATAAAAGCTAAGCAGATCAGATATACGAACCATCGAAGCTCTCAGTAGAAGATCGGACGTTCATGAGGAGTAATTAGAACTCGAAAGAAATAGCATGTCGGCTGGAGGTACCCGCATCGTTGCCGCAAATTCCCAATGACCTTCACACCCCAACCTTAGGAAAACGTATCACCGACCCGAGCCACGAATTTAGAAATGAGTTCCCCATCAATAGCTAGGACCCAGATCTAGGTTATGAGAAAGTTCTAATAGAGATGTTTGACGTAGGAAATGCAGCGACTTAGGAATTAAGAAATTCACCTGGTGAAACCGTTAGGGTGGAACTGATTGGTAGAGGAAGTGAGTTAGATACGTGGGGATGAGATAAGAGGTCGTTACCCCGTATTGCTCCGAATGGACAGATTTCGGGGGCGAAATCCTTTTTAAGGGGGGGAGGATGTAGCACCCGAGTCATCTTAAGTATTATGGCCCACAAATTTGCGTAAATATGGGATGCGCATTTCGTACAATTATTCTGTGCTCGTGTAAATTATTTGTTGAAATGAGTGCCTAATTGTCTCGTGAAATTGTGCATTTAATCGATGATCACGTGACTAGTTTAATTATGTGCCTACGTGACTTAGGAAATTTGGTGAAATTAGTTTGGGCCATATGGCTTCCAATTTAATTGGGATTTTTGAAAATAGGCCCATAAGGAAATTGGGCCATGAGTGAAAATTCGATTTAAAATCTCTAGTGGGCTAGAATTAGAATATGAGGCCCAATGAACATAGGGGTGACTATGGAGACAAAACTTCCTGAAAATAGGGGATATTTTCGTTACTTGAGCTTGAACCACTTAAACCTCACCTAAAAAACCATTTCAAGTCCACGAACCCCATAGAAAGGAAAACAACGAAAGCTGAAGCAACGAAGAAGGAAGTGCCGAGCAGAAAATCGCCCAAGTTCGAACTGGTATAAGCTCCCACCCAATTTTCGTGTTCTTATTTAAGAAATAATGTACCTTGGCAGGCTAGGGCACGAAAATACATGTATCATGTGTTAGGAGTTGTAGGACCTTAATTCTCGAAGGTGTTTTAACCTTAGTCTAGGATTTTAACATAATTTAGGGACGTTTAGACAGGAAAATAAGTGTAAGAGTGCATAAATGTTAAGTTCGGGTTTTAGGACCTTAAAGAAGTTCATACAGTCTTCAACGAGTTCTTAGGAAAATAGCTTTTTAATCCTTAAAATCCAGCGTATCACGAATTGAAAAGTGTTTTAGGAAGATAGGATTCGTGAAATAAGAATTTCACGAAGTGGTATTTCGCGAATCGTAAGCCGCGAACTCGTCAATTTCACGGGTCGCGTTCACTTGGCGAATTGAAGACGTTTTGCGGGCTCAAGGTTTGGCGGGTCGTTTTGCGAATCGGAAGAACTTGGCTCGGCTATTCCGCGAATCCACGCAATTGGCGAACTCATGCACTTTGCGAATCCATCCGGCGAGTCCACACAAGCCGCGAAGTTAAGAAGCCGCAAAACCTACTTGCGAACTAAGAAGAGAATTTGGTGAATTTAGGGTTTCGCGAATTGAGTCTATTTGGCGAATCCACGGATGAGGTGCACTTCGCGAACCCTAAGCCGCTATGATTTTGCGAACTCACATGGCTCCAACTTTGCGAATCCTTGGAGGTTTTGCGGGCTGAAGAGGATTGCGAACTCAAACCATTTCGCGGGTTCTATTTGGCGAATCCATTGTATTTTGCGAATTAGGAGCATTTCATGGGCCACACACACGATTCGCGAACCGATAGTGAATACACTTGGCGAATTGAACCCCTTACATAAAATCGTTTTAAGTTATAAAAAAAAAGGATATAAATAAAACTATCGCATTTTTAGGAAAAATATTTTAGCACCATTTAATCAGAAAAATATTCTGATTCCAATGAGCATAGGCTCTTTCAACGCCCGATCATAATTTGCCTATCGATGTTTTCGGGGTCAGTTTTCGGTATAGGCAGACGTCGTAGATGGAATTTTGGAATGAAAATTTTACGTAGTTAATTAATATAATTTATAGACTGACTTTATAGCATTTTCAGGTTTAAAGGACAAAATATTAGGAAATTCACCAGACCGAATAACAAATAGCTTAAGGTCGAATTCGTATGCTTCAAGGACTAACTAAGTTCGCGAAGTAGGTTCGCAGGTCATAGGAGTTTTGTGAACCATATAAGTTCACGAATCGTATAAGGCTAGGTTAATTAATGAGCCATGAATAGTTCACGAGTCGGTGTAACTGAGGAAAATTTTTATAAGTAGTCACAGGTCTAACACAAGTCGATAATCAACATATCACTGCTTAGGAAATTCAAGACTTTAAATAGTTAAACAATTTCGATAGTATACTGATACTATAACTTTGTACTCAAGGACCGAAGTTAGGAGAATTCACGGGTCAGGTAGCAGTTAATCTACGGACGCCAGGTAAGTGGAGACTTCACTTCAACTACAACACATAACTTGTCTGTGCATAAATTACGTGTGATTACGTGCAAGCATGAAAATTATGTGGTTATATGTTTCCATGATTGAACTCTATATGATGTGTTTTACTTACGATTCCTGGCATGACTTGCATACTCATATGATACACGACATGATCACGTGCATGCACGCTAGTACGAAAATAGGGCACAAGAGCGTGCATGAGTCAGGATCGCCTGTGAGTGATGCATAGTTGTCGGTATGGGCAACTGTTGTCGACTCAGTTGTCGAGTCACGGCTCTCCTATGCGACCATGGCGATAATGATGCGCCGTTGAATGCTGTGGGTTGATACCCTTATGACGGGAAGTGCGACCTGGAGGGTGCGACCCGAGGTAAGACGCGACACCGAGGGAAACTCCGGCGTCGGCAACCTCGGAGTGGGCTACCAGTGTGAGGCACCCGTATGTCAGGTCTCATTGAGCGGAAAAGGCACCTTTCGGAATCGCGTTGGGCTGTAAAGGCATAGATAGCCTACCAACATGGACTGTATTGGGGTTACCTCCAAAATGGCGGATGCATTGGGCTGAAAAGGCAATATGGGCCTCCCAAATGCGAACCGCGTTGGGCTGAAAAGGAGCCACAGAGACGAATAGGGTTGCCTCTCAACGGCGAGTCCCATTGGGCCGAAAAGGCAATATGGGCCTCCCAAATGGGGACCGCGTTGGGCAGAAAAGGAACCACATGGATGAGTAGTGATTAGCCTCTCGTGCGGATCGCGTTGGGCCGAAAAGGCGTCAGTAGCCTCCCAAATGTGTACCGTATCGGGCTGAAAAGGCGCCATGAAGTCAAATACGAAATGTGAACCCGGGGTGGCCTCTCAATGTGTGCTCTATCACTTATGTATATGCCCTAAATAGAAATGAGCTCTAAGATGTTGCATAGCGAGATAGAAAAGCCGAGGGATCGAATATGAAAGGAAAGAAAATAATGAAAGGGAAGAGAATGAGAAAGAAAAGTGAAGTCTAAAAAGGCATTGACGCGGATGTCACTGCGAGTTAGGACACGTGCACTGCATGCATATTGTTTCCACTTACTGAGCTCTTTAGCTCACCCTTACGTTGTGTGTTGTAGGTGCGAGCGAGCACGGTACGTGATCGCCTAGCCGGCAAGGCAATCTTTTGAAGCTTCCGGGCGACTTTGGGGGTGGTGTGTACGTGGATGACGACCTGTGAGGCCGGGCGCATAGGTTTCTTTTGCTGCGAACGTACACAACCCGCGTAACTAGAATTTAGCATGTAAATAGGATTCGAAGTAATTCTTTTGTCGTATAACTGTATTCTTTGACGTGCACATAAACAATGTTCCTGTATGAAAAAGAAAAAAATTTCATACGCAATTGAATGTGTCTTTTAAGTTATCGCCCCGTTAGGCACTTCGGATGACGTCAGAAATGGTAGTGATGGCTAGGGTCGCTACATCATTGGTGGTCGACAATATACACAAGCTATACCTGTAGAATATACAATAGAGTTGTGCTTGCTGTCCTTGTAATTAGAGGCTTTTATTATATTTGTCCTTAGATTAGGACTAGATTGTTATTTATACCAAGTTTGTTTGGTATAAATACAATTGTAAACATTGTGCTTAATACGAGAAAATAGTTGAATTGATCCGAAAGGCTTGCAATTAGAATTATAGGGAGAGAAACAGAAGAAACTTTCTGACACTAAACGATTCTCTCTCGGGTTCTTCGTCGAAAGGTTTTCGATCGAAATTCATTCTTATCAATTCTAGTCGATTACCTTAGAATTGGAGTAGGATCACAGGAGTTGATAATTGGGGACCTAACAATTGGTATCAGAGCAGGAGTCGATTACCAAAATTGTTAGAAATCAGATCGAATTTTATTTTCTGAAACTGTTCCATGGGAAGAACAGTTTTGGTGCAAAAACGCAATCGATCTGTTAGGCTTAATTATGTGCTTATTTGACCTGAATTTGATGATGACAGCTCGCTTCAGTGCTAGAAATTGTTTGCGATTAGATCAGTAGCAATTAGAACTTCGATTCAGGAGAATTGATTAATCTGGAAAGTCACTGTTCGCACGAAGAACACTTAGACACGTTCTGATTTTGATCAAATTTGATATGTTTTGCTTCATGACGTGTTTAATTACCTGTTCGTGCGTAGTGAGTAGTCGATTTCGAGCAATTACCTGCAATTTCACTATCTAATTCGTTGTTTTTGCTTGAATCAGTGTTAATTCGTATTCTGTGATTATTTGCGCGATTTCAATTTTTCTCGCTAAGTCTTCGATCAGATTAATTTCTCAATCAAAAACTCTATGCGAGAATTTTTCTCGGTCAGACTACGAAGTCAGCTCTAGAGTCACTGTCACTAAGAGCGATTTTAGTTGAGAAAAATTTCTCGAGAACAATTTAGCGAAAATCTTTTCGATGAGACTTATCTTGACTTTGCACGTGCATAATTTTCTCTCGAAAAATATTTCCGGTCAGACCTTTTAGTTTGACCAAGCGAAAATCATTTGCGCTCGAAAAAATTTTCCAGTCAACAGATTTATTTTGACTTAGCGAGAAACTTACTTATTGTACTGTTTCTGTGCGATCGAAATAAATTCACGATCCAAAAATATTTTTCGACCGAACGATTTTGGACAATTTATTTCGCTCGAAAAATTTTTCGCTGACAGAATTTCTTGCACGAGAACAGTAACTAATACATCTTATTTCGACCGAAATTAATTTTGATCAAACTTTAAAGAGTGAATCAAAAATAATTCTCGAACTGCTTTCGAATCAAACGCTACTAAGTAATCTGTTACTTGTGAAGCACGTTACATTATTTCAAACCATCAAAACAGTCTACGAAGATCCTTAATCAACTCTTCAACTTAAAAATGGATGCTTATACGCTTGGAAACGACAACCGTCCTATAATCCTTAAAAGAGGCGAATACACTGTCTGGCGAAGCCGATTTCTGAATTTCATTGAGCTAAAGTATCAGGCAGAGAATCTTCTCTCTTTTGTTGAGGTAGGACCAGCTCAGTTTTTTGGGTCGCAGTACCCGGCGACAACACAGCTACTCCTCCAATTCCCGCCACTAGGCGACTGAAAGAGCCTAGGGAATACACAGATGAGGAAGGATTCGAGCAAGGGATGATTTGATAGCTAAGAATACACTAATGCAAGGCATCCCAAATGACATCTATAGACGAATAGATAGCCTACAAATGGCTAAAGGGATGTGGGATGAATTACATAGAATGATGCAAAGAACAGAAGTAGGCATCAAGGCCAATAAGGCAAACATTCTAACTGCTTACGACTCGTTTAGGGCAAAACCAGAGGAAAGCCTTCATGATCTCTATCAGAGTTACCTTACACTTCTCAATAAGATGAGGAAGATAGAAATCACAAAGACAAACATGGAAACAAACATCCGATTTCTATCTTCCCTGCCCTCTGAATGGAAGAAAAATATCCACTCAAATAAGACAGACAAATATCTTTAGGAGCTGGACATCCATGCCATGTTTGACAATCTCGCACAACGCAATGATGATATAAGCGAGATTCAGAAGGAGCATAAGGGCAAACTGATAGAAGACACAGTTGCCCTAGTCTCAGAGAAGCTGAGCCCAAGGTCACGAAAAGAAAAGACCATTAGGCCTCCCACACCTTCAGAGTCGGAAAACAAATCAGACTCTGACGTCGAGCCGAATATCAAAACGCTGGGAAAGCAGCTAGCTCTAATTGGAAAGATGATGAGCAAGCAGCACTTCATGAAGAAATCTTCATAATCAGCCAATCGACTTCGGACTTCAAGCTCAAAGAGTAAGGAAGTTCACATGAAACGTCCGAAGTCAAGAATGTCAAAGAGTCTAACAAGTGCTTTAACTGCGGCAAACCTGTCACTAAGCCCGAGAGTGTACTCTCTCGAAAAAGAGAGATGCCAATTACTACTCCAAGAAGCTCCAACTTCCTAAGCAAAAAAAAAGCTGGAGTAGCTCTCATGGACGAACAAGACCATTGGCTCGAGGATACGTCTAGTTCTGATGAGAAGAATCTAGCTCTTGCCCGCCTGGACGAGAACTCAGACGCTGAAATCTCCGATCGGATAGCCAACGACCAAGCATCCACATCCTCACATAAGGTAGAAACTTCCACATTATTGACCATGTTAGAATCGTATCAATTAAATTACACTAACATGAAACGTGAGCAGAAAAGTGTAAAGGAAGTAGAAAAGAAACTATCTAGGTCTCAGGAGAGGATAGCTAGTCTCGGGTTAGAATTTAGGAGCTCTAGCTCCAAAATAGAAGAATTATCTAAGAGCCCCAATATTAGCGAGACTAAGTATATTCCCTTAGAGAAGCATACTTTGATAGTTAAAGAACTAGAAGACAGGCTAGAGAATAACTACAATTGCTTGGTGAGGAATCTCAACGAGAAAGCTAGCCTCAATTGTAGTTTAACAAATGCTACTGCTAAGGTCACTAACTTAGAAGTCCAACTAGATAAATCCAAGACTAAAGTTAGTGAACTAGTTAAAGAACTAGATGCTTGTAAAGCCGCCAAATTGACGATAGAAAACAACTATGTTCTCTTAGGTGAAGAACGTAAGAAATTATATGCCAAAATTAATAAATTAGATGATCTTCTTACGATGAGGGGACAGAGCGAACAAACAATTTTTCTGAATCAGCCCATGGATATAGAATTCTATAATCGATAGAAGGCTTAGGTTTCATTAACCCTTGTATATTAAAGAAAAAGGAAGCATATGATATAACATACATGGGTTTAGGCATGACCTCTCTTATGAACTTTACTAAAGTAGATGAACTAGGCGCTCTAGAACTAGCTAAGAGACGAGCCAAACATAGGGTTGAAATCCCCTTCAACTACAAAGATTTAAATGACAGTTACAAATCTCGGGAAACACCCTTGACGCGTGACTGTGATTTAGTCAAATCTCCTGAGCCTCAAACCGAAACTAAGGAAGCTCAAATTGTACATTCTGAAAATTTTGTCTACAAACCTCCTATCGTGAAACAGATAGAGGAATTATAAGCTACTTTAGTAAAAGAAAGAAAGGATTCCGAAGAGGAAAAGAACAAATTCCTAAAGGAGATAGAAAATCTCAAAGCTTCCTCTACCTCCCAAACTATTTGTCACGCATCTCCCTCAAAAGACAATTATTATGAAAAGCGTGAAGAAAGAAAAAATGCCTTCTACTAACTCAAAACCAAAGAATAATATTTTCAAAAAATTTATTTCTAATCTCGTCTCTACTACGTTTACAAGGAGCGTAGTGTCAGAACCTAAGGAGTCGAAGGTAATAGAGTCTAGTTTAATAATAAAGAAAGAGTCTCTAGGTGTCAATGTTCCAAATTTAAATTCTCCTTCTGTAAAAGCAAAAGACTCTCGTAGAAATAAAAGAGCCATTTCCTCACTTCAAATCATCGTTTATACATGTTCCTTAACGCCTACTATTTTTAGAAGCACTAATTTCGAAACATGCTCTACCGCAGAAATTAAAAACAATCATTCTAAGACAAATGCCGATAGGATGACTCGTAGGACAAGATCCAGCCATTAAGAAAGCTTATGGCGCCATTCACTCACGCTCTCACCTAAGGTATCCCGTAAAGATCCAATCCACAAAGCACCTTAGGAGACTATCAAATGAAAAGATCTTTTCTATGCTCAACCCTACCAAAGCATTTGCCCGCGCTGAAATTCGCCAGGTTCACCCCACATGGGTTCCTAAAACTCCGCCTAAGAAGCCGAAAGCCAAAAAGGCCAAGTCTTCTACAAAGCGCAAACCCAAATCAACTTCTTTGAAAAATGACTTGGGTTGCTAAAGCTCCTATTAATAATAGTTTGGGAACCATATCTGAACCTAAACATAAATCTGCTAATTTAAGAGGACCCATTTATGAGTGGGTACCTAAAGCTCTCAAATTTGTTTTTGCAGATCCATCATGTGCGGTACATCGATTCCAGTTGCTCCACACACATGACGGGAAATCAAGAGCTGCTGAGCAACTACCAAGACCGCTTAAATGGAAAAGTCAGATTCGGCAACAACGACTCCGCTCCAATTCTAGGACTTGGAGAAATTATTTTCGAGAATCTGATCATCAAAGATGTCTCTTATGTCGAAGGCCTCCGTCATAACTTGTTCAGCATAGGCCAATTCTGCGACGAAGGATTCCAGGTGATCTTCCTTTCTGACCGATGCAGAATTTTGGACAGTGAGGACAAAGAACTCCTTCAAGGAATTCGGAAATCAAATCTATACACGATCAACCTGACGTATGTGCGGCCTTCGACTGCTGTTTGCCTCATTTCTCTGACAAATATTCAGAGGAATAGCCTGTGGCATCAAAGGGTATCTCATCTTAACCTCAAAGTTCTACAGCGCCTTTCCACCAAGAAGTTGGTTGATGGTCTACCAGCTAATTTAACGGCGCAAGAGCATCAACGTTCGGCGTGTCAACTAGGAAAAATGAAGCGAGCCTCGCATCACGTCAAGCTAGTTGCCTCTACTTCACGTCCTCTGGAATTACTTCACATGGACCTCTGGACCTATGCAAACACAGAGTATCAACGGACGTAAGTATGTGCTGGTCATTGTTGATGACTTTTCTCGATACACATGGACGAAGTTCCTCCGAACAAATGATGAGATCGGGGAGTTGATTGTAAATTTTGTGAACACGACTCAGAACCTCCTACAGCAGACTATCCAAGCCATACGTACCGACAATGGCACTGAGTTCAAAAACAACTCTCTCAGTGACTCCTACCAGAAACTTGAAATCAGTCAGCAATTTTCAGCTGCAAAGACGCCTCAACAAAATGGGGTTGTTGAAAGGAAGAATAGAACTCTAGTGGAAGCGGCGCGTACGATGCTGATTCATTCCGGCCTCCCACACTTATTTTGGGCTGAAGCAGGAAATACCGCATGTTTCACTCAGAACAGGACGGTGGTTCACAAGCGCTTCGATAAAACTCCGTACGAGATCATCAACAAGCGAGTACCCAACATTTCTTTCTTCAAGGTCTTCGGGTGCAAGTGCTTTGTGGCGAACGACAAAGAGCTACGTGCTACGTTTGACCCTAAAGCATTCGAAGCCACTTTCGTCAGGTATTCTTCAACTTCGAAGGCGTACATAGTATACATCTAGTCCAACAGAACAATCAAAGAAAGCTACAATGTCACTTTCCAAGAAGTGGCAGAGATGGCTTCTTGGCACATCAGTCCAGAACCCGTGCCTAACCCGATGGCTTCTGAATATGACAGTTCAGATCCCGTGTGTACTGGTGTGTTGGCATAACCAACAGCAAGCGGCAACAACTCAAGATTCAATGTCAGAATAAGCTATGCGTTTGCTCTAGAAGACTTGGACTCGCTCTTTGAGCAGATATATCGGCCGAACAACACCGTTACCACACCTGCCGTGGAACCTTCACTTGACGAAGCCGATGTGCCAAGTACTTAAACTGTCCTCACCTCACCCGATTCAGAATTACCACGGAATGCTGTTACACCATCCATGGATGTTGACGGAACATCATCAGAGTCGCACAGCTCAAGTGCAGATACGGAATTACCTCGACAAGAAGAAAAGCTTGAGATCACCGGAGATCTCGCTCCACAAATGGCTGATGCTTCAAGCTCGGCTTTGCCTCATGAGCGGAAGTGGACTCGAGCACATTTAGTTGATCAGATACTTGGTGATCCTTCGACTGGAGTACGGACATGACATCAGAAAGGACTTTCGGCTGCTTCTTAAGCCAAAATGAGCAAACAAGGATTGGGTGATTACGATGCAAGACAAGTTCAACGAATTCAAACGTCTACAAGTGTGAACATTAGTACCACGTCCGCATGGGAAACAATTATGGTGACGAAATGGGTATTCAAGAACAAGAAAAATGAAGATGAAGAAATGATCAGGAACAAAGCAAGATTAATTGCTATGGGCTACAACCAACAGGAAGTCATCTATTACGACGAGACGTACGCTCATGTTGCTCGAATCGAAGCCATCAGACTATTTCTGGCTTACGCGACTCACAAGGACTTCAAAGTCTACCAAATAGACGTGAAAACCGCCTTTCTCAACGGCGTGTTAAAAGAAGAAGTCTACGTTGCTCAGCCAGAAGGCTTCGTCGATCAAGATCATCCTGATCACATCTATCGACTGAACAAAACTCTCTATGGACTAATACATGCCCCACGTGTTAGGTATGACGTCCTGAGCGAATTCCTCGTGAAGTCTGGATTTATCCAAGGAACCATCGATACGACTCTCTTCATCAAATAGCAAGACAAAGCCTTGATGGTCGTTCAAGTATACGTCGACGACATCATTTTTGGTTCAACCAATCCACGGCTTTGCAAGAGATTTGGAGATTTAAATAAAGAGCAAGTTTGAATGAGCCATATGAGAGAGATGCAGTTCTTCTTAGGACTTCAAGTCAGGCAGCTCGAAGATGGAATTTTTATCAGCCAGACGAAATACATCAAGGTCATTCTGAAGAAATTTCATCAGGATCAGAGCAAGCCTCTCAGCACTCCTATGGCTACAAGCTGCAAGTTGGATGTCGAGCCCTCTGGAAAAGCGGTCGACGTCACCCTTTATCGCTGCATCATCGGGTCTCTTCTCTATCTCACTCAAGCCGGCCGGACATCGTGTTTGCCACGTATTTGTGTGCCCGTTTCCAAGCCGATCCCAAAGAATCTCACATGCTCGCAGTCAAGGGGATCCTGCGCTAGCTCAATGGCACCTCTATATTAGGATTGTGGTATCCCAAAGGTACGAATTTCAAACTTATCGGTTACACTGACACTGACTATGCATGTTGCTGAATGGACAGGAAACGCACATCCGGTGGCGCTCAATTTTTAGGCGAAAAGCTGGTCTGCTGGTCATCCAAGAAGCAGAATTGCGTCTCATCGACGGCCGAAACGTTGCGGCTGCCAGTTGCTATTCGAAAATGCTTTGGATGCGGACTCAACTACACGATTATGGGTACAATTTAAATAATATACCCAAATATAGTGATAGTCAGAGTGCGATCGTTACATGCAATCCTGTTCACCACTCACGCACGAAACACATAGACATAAGATATCATTTTATCAAAGATCACGTAGAAAAAGGCACAATTGACATGTACTTTGTGAACACGGAATATCAACTAGCCGACATTTTCACCAAGGCATTGGATGAAAAACGATTCCAATTCCCTGTCGAAAAATTAGGCATGTTGAATCTCCCGTGATATGTGCTTTACCTGATTTTCAGTGCTTTCATATGTTCTATTCCGTGTGTTTTCTATACTTATGTGATATATCTTGCGTCAAAATTAAAACATATATGTATATATATATATATAAACTATATATAGTATAGAATACCAACAATAAAGATAATAATAAAAATCCAAAAATGCAATACATATACCTATAATATTCGGGGTATGAAGATAAACTTTTAGGATGCTTTGATCTAAGTCACAAATAATTTCCCCTGACATGCGACTGATTATTTTCTTAATTTTGTCAGTCTAAGTCGCATTCTTGTGTCTAAAGGTCATCAGTTTGTTCCACTAGCCACAAAGCCACTTTACATGAGGATTCTCGCCTTTTATTTTTCTATGGATTTGTTCCTGAGCGAGTCACACATCAATTGGTAGTGGTTCTTGGCCTCATACTCGCCTTGCGTCAGATCGTTAGGAAAATGATTAGGGCACTTAGGAAATTCCTCACTCGGCCATATGTCTACTTCAATCCTTTTACATAGCCTTTAGTCATCCACTTTGCGCCATCTCCGATTCCCTTTCTTCATTTGAATCCCGTTCAAGCCTTCAACCATTTCACAATCTTTGGAGGGATATTCAAACGAGAAAAGGAGGGGGAGAAATAGAAGAAAATGAAGGAAAAAGATGACAAAAGAAGGTGGAAAACGCACACGAATAATGCTTAATGCACATAAAGCAGTCCAAAAGAACATGCCCTCTCAATTATCGAGATCTTTTGGAAATCATAAGAAGAGGGGCATGGATCTTGCTGTGAACTTCTCCATCGATAATCTCATACGCTCGTCAGAACAGTTGGAAAGAGGAGCACCACGAAGTGAACTTCGCAAACGATAACCCGGTCTTATATCGGGAAACGAGAAGAGGAGCACGGCCTTGGGTTCGAATTCCATAACTGTGAACTTCTCCAAATCGATAATCTCTGAAACCTCTGTAGGGATTAAGAGAAGAGGAGCACGGTATCAGCCCGAGAACCAACGAGAAGAACTTCGCCTTAGATAATCTCTCAGCCTCGTACAGAAGCGGAGCTTCAGCTTGAGCAAGTGTAGAAAAATAAAGAAAAAAAAGGGGATGAAAAAGATAAAAGACGAAAGAAAAATGCCGACGAAGGAGAGTGACTAAGAAAAGGAAGATGAAGACAATTAAGTCCACAGTTCCCAATATTTTCCTTCCCTTCTAAGTCAAAGCCAAATTAAAATTCCTTTAAAGTCCCTTTGATTCCAAAACGATGGTATTTCGTTTAGGTGAAATGATTAAAAGCGCCTCCATCACATGTAAATTGACTTAATATTGCTTGTGTTGACTTGAGTGATATATATATATAAATCCCAAGGTAAAGTAATTGAGTGCTAGAGCGAACCTAGTGAGAGTTGTCGAATTGGATCATTCTATGAACTTATGACTTTAGTTGACGACATGACTTGACGGCATAATATCTTTCAAGTGTCTTGTGAAATTTTAGGCGCGACGATGATCAAAGCAAAATAATCTGACCCCATACTATTAATATCAATAAACATAAGAAATTAAAAATATATTTATATATATATATATATATAAATATAAAATTTATTTAATATTTTTAGTATCTTTTTAATCGCACATCTTGTCTTGCAAATTTATTTTGCATTTGCATTGAATTGTTAAAGTGCGATAATTTTTGTCTGATTCGCATATTCTGAACGCATGTTTAGCTTGCATTGGTACTGAATAGATTAAAATGCGAATGTTTTGTTCTTGCTCATACCCTCGCGCAACGCTTTAAACACCTGACCACGTATCTAAATTAATTTGATTAATTGCGTGTTTTTCGTAACTGTTACTTGCATAGCTCTAAGTGTTTGCATGACAAATCAATTTAGGTGCACTATTTGAGGGGGAGCATTCTTTCATAATATCATGCTTTAAGCTCCAAATATTTTTTATGTTTTCTCTAAGTGTTGCAGATTTTTTTCGATCTCCAAACCATACAAAGCGCACTACAAAGAGTACTTTGCGATCTGGAGCTAACGGCATTGGTATAAAAATTCATGGGGAGCCTGATTAGAACAATTGCTTCTTCATTAACTCTAAACAATCTCGACATTTTTGCTCTTAGTAATGCAGATTTCAAAATCAATTAAGGAGGCAGAAGTCACTGTTCAGAATCACAGGGAGTTAATTGCATTTATTTTAATTCATATGTGGAGCAAATGTATGGTGTTTAGCTGAAATATGGGTTATTCTGATAAAAATAAGAAACTTATCATCGAAAAACTTGGACCAAATGATAAATTTCAATCGCAGTTTCTCGAGCGAAATTGAATTAGGACCAAATGATAATTTTCAAATCCCAGTTTCTCGAGCGAGAAAAATAATTGAAATGGGCCTGTCTAATATGCAAACCAAATATGTCTAGTCAGCACATTAAAACAATTGTACTTTTTGCTGTCGAAAAAGTATTTCTCACGCAAAACCATCATTCGAGAATTTAACAGTGTCAATCGAAATTTTCTCTCTCGCGAAAAACTTACAATGACGAACTCAAAATTTCTCAAGTCTTTTATTTTTCAACAGATTTTCGTCTTTTTAAGGTAAATTCAACATTTGTTTGGCATTTGCGTGCATTTAACCTCCGTTTGTGTCTGCATTATGTAGTTTTTCGCATGATTAGGATTATATTCTCGTCTGTTTTTCAAACTGTGAAAACATGTATACTATCTTGAAATGATTAAGGCATGTTTAAGTGTTTATCTGGGTTAATGTTTGCATATTAAGATAGTTTTAGTGTTTTCGCGTCATCTGGTAGTATAGATTTTTGAACAATCTGCGTATTAGGCTTAAATCTAAGATACGACTAAACTGGATTTTTGAACGGTTGAAGCACTTGAAGAACATTTCCGATCGCAAACAGTTATAATTGAATTCCGATTCAATTAAAATACTGCTTGTATCTAAAAGGATTTTCGATCGCTAAATTGTGACTCAGTCGCTAAGCTGAATGACGTAGGTCAAACATTTACTTACCATCGAGAAATCTAATTTGGATTTTATGCAAGCAAAAAATTAAACAGTGAAATAGGTAAAATAGTTGCAATTTAGTACGAGCGCAAAACTTACCATCGAAATACTATATTTTCGATTTCGTTTTCTCGATCGTAAAATTTTAGCGGCGATAAAGTCAATTTTTTCGACGTTAAATTTCTCGATTGTCAAATACGCAGCAATGATTTTGTTCGGTCGAAAATTTTCTCGGCGATAAACTTAGTGTTTCGCTGTCAATTTTTTCGATCGATAAACTTCGCGGCGAAAAACAATTTTAAAATAAAAAAAACTTTCTCGCTCGATGACTTTCACGACAAAAAATTTTATACACGCGCGAAAAATTTCTCAATTGTAAATTTATGCGGAAATTAATTTTCTCGATCGTAAATTTACATGAAAATTTTTCTCGATCATAAAATTGATCGTCTACGGTACTGCACTTAACACTTCAACACTTAAAAATTTATCTAAGTCTTTTACACTGTAGCGAACTTAATGAATAAAATTTTTCGATCGCAAAATTACACAAAGACTTTACCATATGAAATTAAAATTGCGAATTCAATTTTCGAGCGGAAATTAGAAGGGAATGAACAGTGGTATGCGAGCGTTCAACACTTATAAAATTTTCGATAAAACACCTTATATGGTTTATACGTGACTTTCGAAAATTTCATTAAAAACCATCAAAGTTTGTTCATACCCGCATAATCTATGTGCAATATTATGTCTTACTTGTCTATCAAATATGCTATAAAGTGTTCAAATACTATAATTTGATATAATTTTTGACTCAATTTTCAAATTGAACTAATGAATTTCTGATTTCTTATTTTCAGATGGCTAACTATCCAGCATACGGCCATATATACGATCACAATTTGTACCTCAAAGTACATGACACGAATTTTCAGCTCGATCTGACTACCTTTCGTTGCCCAGACGAGATCATGGTGTCCATTCTATAAGGCCATCCCCTCTGGCACGCACTTACAGTGACGGCCTCGGTACCGATGGTCTACCTCCAACGGTTTTGGGGACGTATACAGAGTCATGTAATTGAGGGCACTTACAATTTCACAATGGTGGTCGGGACAAGACACATCAGCTTCAGCAAGAATGATTTTGGCCTTGTCTTGGACCTGCCATTCAGCCAAAATTACGACCCACTGCCGATGGATGAGGAGATTGTAATACCCGTAAAATTAATACGGGATTATTTTTGTAATATTCGAAATTAATGAAGATAATTGTCGAACGAAATCGAATTTTTGGGAGCGAGCCGAAAATGTTGGTTGGGCCGAAATTGATTAGGAAGTCCAAGAAATAAAATATCAAATTATAGTAGAGCCCAAATTAAATTATCAAAGCCCAAGACAACTAGTTGGTCCAAATGAATTAAATAAAGGGATAGGGACAAGCTTCCTTAAACTAAGGGAAGCCCACGCCTAGTGCCATACTTTTATTAGATATTTTGCATAAAATAATCCTTATTTGGCTAAGGGAAAAGCGTGGTAATTGAGAAGAAAACCTCACTTACAAGCCATCAAACCAACGAAGCCAAATAAAAAGAAAAACTCATTTCTCAAACCTTCGATCATCGTGAGTAGAGCAAAAGGAAAGGAATTAGGCAAAAATCAAGAAAGGAAAGGAGTCGAACTAAGGAGGTGAGAATTCCAATCTATAAACTCATATAATTATTTCTTGGTTAAAGGGATTAGTTAATATGTTTGATATAATAGTGGCGAACGAAGGAAGAGCAGATTTGGGCAAGCTCGAGCTCACGTCGATCTTCAAGCCAAGAAATTAGTCGAAATTTAGCTTGGAGGATAGGTAGGTGGTTTATACCCCTACAAACCCTTTTTAAAGCGTATTACATTCCGTAAAATTATCAGAATTCGATTGGAAGGCCATTCGAATTCATACTTTTAAGTTTTATGATTTTATTAATTTTCGTGGTATGTTATTATGTGCTATGAAGTGATTTCGAACTCAATATATGAGTTCTTGGGCTAGATGAGTTAACTGATGTGTTTATGTGACGATGAACTTGTTAAATTTCTGGAAAATTAGGGTTCGTTCATGATTCGCGAAATATGTAGTAGAAACAATGAAAATTTGGTGTTTTGCGGGTTGGAATAATTGCGAATTAGGTGTAGATGGTTTGCGGGTTGATTTTAAGTTAGCGGGCCATTCTTTACTTTGCGAATCGTGAGAGAGAGAAAAACTTTGCGGGCCGTGTTATTTGCGAATCGTGAGAGAGAGAAAAACTTTGCGGGCCGTGTTATTTTGCGAATCGGGTGAGAAATTATTTTAAAGGAAAGTAGAATTGGCCGAATTGATTTACGGGTCGCGCAAGTGTTTCGCGGGCCCAAGTATTTTGCGAACTGTGTGAGTGAAATGGTTTTCGCGGGTCAAAATTGGGATTTCGCGGGTTGAAGCTGTTTTGCGAATTGTGAGATAAGTCGCGGGCCGATTTTGAGTTTCGCGGGCCGACTTAATTTCGCGGGGTGATTCCTGTGAGTGACGTCGGGCTTCGCGCGGGCTTCAAAGTGGATTTCGCGGGCCTAATCGAACGATTTGCGAATTCGGCGATGGTTTTGCGAATTTGAATTTTGACTCGAAGTTTGCGGGTTGACCAAGTTTTAAAACGGCGATTCGCGAAGCGCGAGTGATTTCGCGAAGTCGGGTGTTGACCCGATAGTTTCGCGGGTTGACCAGCTTTTAAATGTGGGTTTCGGGCGATTATTGACCTGGGCTTTGACCAGCGATTTAATTTTGGGCTTTTGCCCTATTTTGGCCCCAAATAGTTTAAATAAGATTATTTTCAGCCCAAGTTAATTTTAAAATAAAATACTTTCGTATTATGATATATAAATAGAGTCAACCCATATTTTAAAGTATAAATAATATTTTGGGATTTTAAAACCTTCGGCCTAGTATCGAATTTTAATAAAATATAATATTTTCCGTGTTTTACTATTTACTATTGTAAGAAATGTGATGTGTTCATGTGATGATTTTTATGTGCATATCACGACATGCACGGGTGAGAGTGATGATGATGTACCGTATTCATACGGTGACGCCTTACGGTGTCGGATGAGTGGGGTAGAGTTACCGATGTTGGTAGTCAGGTCTAGACTCGATAGGGCACCTGGTGGGAGAGGGGGTTTGCGACACCCATCTACTCGGGATTGAGCCACCCGAGGTGTACACCACCGGTTACTATTTGGCTCAGGGACGGCAGACAGATGTGAGATTCCTGTCTACCCGGGTAGTGGTAGACTACTCGGGGCGTTACACCGAGGTGTAACACCGTCGGGATGAGATTGTGTGCGGAGGGAGCGACCCGGCGAGGCCGGCGTGGGCTACCGCATGATTATGGCGTACCTTGCCATGCGCGCGTGGGTGCCGAGTCTAGCCTAGGGCCCTGATATGTGATGAGACGTGTGCTAGGTCGAGCGTGCATATTTCATGTGAGAGGACATGGGATTGGGTTGAGTGCACGCACACATACGCATTGCATGTTTTTACTACCACCTACTGGGCGTTTTTGCTCAGGGTTTTATTTTATAGGTGAGACTGCGCCCGACACCGATGAGTGTCAGGGTTAGCTGTAGGCGGGCTGGCGGCGGTGACTCCACGGGCTTTTGAGGGCGGAGCGGTACATGGACGCGACCTGTGGAGAGGCGTAGTTTAGTTTAGTCGGGTTAGATTTTGAGGCTTCGGCCGATGTATATAGTAACGACTTTTGTAAAACCCGACCTTTGATATATTATGTATATTATTTTATTAAGAGTTTTTAATAAATCGGGTCCTCCGCGACTTCTGTTGCGGAAATCCGCCAACTAATTTAATTAGGAAGTAGGGTCGCCACAGGTGGTATCAGAGCGTTAGGTTTTAGGTTCTGAAGACTGTCCATGTACCGCCGCTCAGAAGCCGGGAGAACCAGCCTTGCCTGTAAGTGTTATATGCTATTGTGATTATGTGAGTTGATATGTGTTCGTTTATGTGCGCTAGCTAGCATTCGAGAATGTCGAGAGGAAGACCTAGACGAGAGTTCGTAGGAGAAACGAGTCGACGGGACGAACCTGAGTCTCCGACTCCTGAACACGACACTATCCGACGGTTGACTGAATTAATCCAACGACAGTCAGACCAAATCAACAACCTCATAAATCACCAAAGCTCATCTGAGCACCGTTCCTCCCCGCAGCCCGATCGTGTGGAAATTATCGGGGAGAGGTTTCGCAAACTCAATCCTCCAAATTTCGCCGAGGCCACTAACCCTGCGGTGGCTGAAGATTGGATCGGCACGATTGAAGACCTTTTCGTATATAGTCGCGTGCCGAACAACGAGAAAGTGTTGTGCGCCGTTTCCCTACTTCGGGGAAGCGCGCGATTCTGGTGGAACACCGTGAAGGTGTTAGAAGATCCCGCTGCTATGACGTGGGAGCGTTTCAGAGAATTATTCTACGAAAAGTACTTCACTGCTCACGACCAAGAGCAGCGGATGTACGAGTTCATGAACCTGAAACAAGGGCGAATGCCAGTTGCTGAATACATTCGCAAGTTCGAGGAGTTATCCCGCTTCGCTCCTCATCTCGTAGCGACGAACGCTCTCAAAGTTACGAGATTCCTTCGGGGACTGAAACCCGAATTCTACCGAGACCTCAGTGTGGCGGGTGTGCGCCAGCTGGAATTCCGCCAGGCGACAGAGCGCGCCTTAATTGCTGAGCAGGCAGAAGGTGTAGTAAGGGAAGCTCAGGAAGTGAACAGAAAGAGGGAGGCTCAACAAGGTGGAAGCAGTCAGAAACGCCCATTCTTCGGCAAGGGCCCGAAGAATAGAGGAAATCGAGCGGGTCAGCAGATGTGGCGCCCGAACACTTATCAGGGACCGACCAACGTCCCTAATCGACCACCGAACCCGGCGCCCCAATGCCAACAATGCGGACGAAACCACTTCGGTATCTGCTACGGACCTCGACCGGCCCAGAATCTACAGTGCTTCCGGTGTGGAAAGATGGGGCACACTGCACGGAACTGCATGGAAGGTCAGCCTCAGTTGCAGAACCAACCACAGAAATTGATCCGACCTCCACCCGTACGTGCGAGGGTTTTCACATTGACGAACGAGGAGGCGGAGGCGAATCCAGCCGTAGTGACTGGTACGTTGAATATCTTTCACGTACCATCTTCCATTCTGATTGACTCTGGAGCCACACACTCGTTTGTGTCGGCCAGTTTTGTGACCCGGGCGGGAATCTATCCTACCTCTTCATTGTGCAACTATATAGTTTCCTTGCCCCACGGAGACCCAACTAGGACGAACCTGGTAGTAGAAAACTGTCCCGTGAGAATTGAGGGTCGGGAATTGAATGTAGATTTGATAGTGATCCCGATGAATGACTACGACATCATATTCGGGATGGATTGGCTCTCGAAGTACGGAGCAATCATAGACTGTGCGAAGAAAGTAGTTAGATTTCAATCGACCGAGGGAGGCGAGTTTGAATTTTCGGGAAAGACGAACAATAAATCAATCCCTAGGATTTCTGCTCTGAAAGCTCAGCGACTAGTAAACACGGGTTGCGAAGCATTTCTGATCTTTGCGGTGAAAGCCGAAGAATCTCCTCAGCCAAAACTAGAGGAAGTTCCTATAGTAAAGGAGTATCCCGACGTGTTTCCGAGGATCTCCCGGGATTACCGCCAGATCGGGAGATTGAATTCGTAATCGATCTTGTGCCCGGAGCTGCCCCTATTTCTAAAGCCCCGTATCGGCTAGCACCGAATGAACTACGGGAGTTGAAAGAGCAACTGGAGGAATTATTGCAGAAGGGTTTCATTCAACCCAGTTTCTCGCCCTGGGGAGCCCGGTACTTTTCGTAAAGAAGAAAGACGGGTCGATGAGGTTATGTATAGATTATCGTGAACTCAATAAAATCACGATAAAGAACAAGTACCCCTTACCGAGGATAGATGATTTATTCGATCAATTACAAGGGGCAACGGTGTTCTCAAAGATCGACCTGCGTTCCGGTTATCATCAGTTGAAAATTCGTGAAAAGGATGTCCCGAAAACTGCGTTCAGCACGAGGTACGGCCACTACGAATTCTTGGTCATGCCTTTCGGGCTAACGAATGCTCCTGCCGCTTTCATGGATCTGATGAATCGAGTATTTAAGGAGTTCCTAGACCGTTTCGTTATAGTGTTTATCGATGATATCCTCGTATACTCGAAGACGAAGGAAGAACACGAAGAACATCTGAGAACGGTCCTTGGAATTCTTCGGGAGAAACAGCTGTTCGCTAAGTTTAAGAAATGCGAATTTTGGTTGGAACAAGTGGCCTTTCTGGGACACATCATTTCGGGGAGCGGAATTTCGGTGGACCCTAGTAAGATTGAGGCAATAGAAAATTGGCCACGACCGACCACTCCCACTGAAGTAAGGAGTTTTCTCGGGCTTGCTGGATATTATCGGAAGTTTATCAAAGACTTTTCCAGCATTGCCTCAACGCTCACAAACCTGACAAAGAAGAATGTCTCGTTCAAATGGACTGAACAGTGCGAGCAAAGTTTCCAGGAGTTGAAGAAGAGACTGACGACTGCTCCAGTTTTAGCAATACCGTCGGGCACTGAAGGATTCTCGGTGTATAGTGACGCCTCGAAGAACGGCTTGGGGTGCGTGTTAATGCAGAACGGGAAGGTAATCGCTTACGCCTCCCGACAGTTGAAGCCGTACGAGAAGAATTATCCCACCCACGATCTTGAACTCGCCGCAGTAGTGTTTGCTCTCAAAATTTGGCGACACTATCTGTACGGAGAAAGGTGCGAGATCTTTACAGATCATAAGAGTCTGAAGTACTTCTTCACACAGAAGGAGTTAAATATGAGGCAAAGACGCTGGCTAGAACTAGTGAAGGACTACGACTGCGTGATAAATTATCACCCAGGAAAAGCTAATGTAGTCGCAGACGCGTTGAGCCGGAAAGCTGTGAATACCGAATTGTGCCAACTCGGAGTTGAAGTAGTTCACTTCGGGGAGATTGAGACGAGATTGGCAGCGCTGACTCTCAAACCGACGCTGTTAGATCGGATCATCGAAGTGCAAAAAGTAGACGAGCTGTATTTGAAGGTTCGAGATGAACGAGATGAAAATGTCCCGTCAGACTTTGAATTTCGAGAAGACGGCAGCTTACGATTCAGAAATCGGTTGTACGTGCCTAAAGATGAAGAAATCCGTCGGACGCTGATGACAGAGGCACATGCGACAATCTACTCAGTGCATCCTGGTGCCACGAAGATGTATCGGGATTTGCGAACGAATTACTGGTGGCCAGGAATGAAGAGAGATGTCGCTACTTTCGTAAGCCGATGTCTGACTTGTCAAAAGATCAAGGCAGAACGCCAAAGGCCGGCAGGAATGTTGCAACCGTTGACGGTTCCCGAGTGGAAGTGGGACCACATAACCATGGATTTTGTCGTCGGATTACCCAAGACGGTGAAAGGACATGATGCAATTTGGGTAGTCGTTGATAGATTAACGAAATCTGCCCACTTTCTACCGATCAACCAGACATATCCCATGGAGAAGTTCGCAGAACTGTACATTCAAGAAATAGTGAGACTACATGGGATTCCGATGTCGATCGTTTCCGATCGCGATTCAAGATTTCTATCTCAATTCTGGGGGAGCTTACAGAAGGCGTTAGGGACCAAACTATCGTTTAGTTCAGCCTATCATCCCCAGACGGACGGACAATCGGAAAGGACGATCCAGACGCTCGAAGATATGTTAAGGCGTGTGTTCTGGATTTCCGAGGAAGTTGGAGTAAGTACCTCCCATTGATTGAATTTTCGTATAACAACAGCTTTCAAGCGACGATCGGGATGGCACCTTACGAAGCCTTGTATGGGCGTAAATGCCGATCCCAGTACATTGGGATGAAATCGGCGAGAAGGCACTATTAGGTCCTGAAATGGTTCGTGAGATGACCGAAGCTGTTAGTAAAATTCGGGAGAGGATGCAAACGGCCCAAAGTCGTCAGAAGAGTTACGCTGATAAGAGACGAAGGCCGTTGAAATTTGAAGAAGGCGATCAAGTCTTCTTGAAAATATCACCGATGAAAGGAGTTAAGAGATTCGGACGGAAAGGAAAGTTGAGTCCGAGATACATAGGACCCTTCCATATTTTGAAAAGGGTCGGTGAAGTAGCGTACCAACTAGAACTGCCTACTTCACTAGCACAAGTCCATGACGTCTTCCATGTATCTACGTTACGGAAGTACGTTCGGATCCAAGTCATGTGCTACGAAGCGAGACGCTTCATCAACAATTGAGACCGGATCTAAGCTATGAAGAAAGGCCGGTAGAGATTTTAATGTATGAGGTGAAGCGACTACGAAATAAGAATATCCCCCTAGTAAAGGTCTTGTGGCGGAACCAGACAATAGAGGAAGCCACTTGGGAGCGAGAAGATGAGATGAGAGAAAAGTACCCCGAGTTGTTTACGACGACTTAAATTTCGGGGACGAAATTTCTGTAAGGGGGGGAGGATGTAATACCCGTAAAATTAATACGGGATTATTTTTGTAATATTCGAAATTAATGAAGATAATTGTCGAACGAAATCGAATTTTTGGGAGCGAGCCGAAAATGTTGGTTGGGCCGAAATTGATTAGGAAGTCCAAGAAATAAAATATCAAATTATAGTAGAGCCCAAATTAAATTATCAAAGCCCAAGACAACTAGTTGGTCCAAATGAATTAAATAAAGGGATAGGGACAAGCTTCCTTAAACTAAGGGAAGCCCACGCCTAGTGCCATACTTTTATTAGATATTTTGCATAAAATAATCCTTATTTGGCTAAGGGAAAAGCGTGGTAATTGAGAAGAAAACCTCACTTACAAGCCATCAAACCAACGAAGCCAAATAAAAAGAAAACTCATTTCTCAAACCTTCGATCATCGTGAGTAGAGCAAAAGGAAAGGAATTAGGCAAAAATCAAGAAAGGAAAGGAGTCGAACTAAGGAGGTGAGAATTCCAATCTATAAACTCATATAATTATTTCTTTGGTTAAAGGGATTAGTTAATATGTTTGATATAATAGTGGCGAACGAAGGAAGAGCAGATTTTGGGCAAGCTCGAGCTCACGTCGATCTTCAAGCCAAGAAATTAGTCGAAATTTAGCTTGGAGGATAGGTAGGTGGTTTATACCCCTACAAACCCTTTTTAAAGCGTATTACATTCCGTAAAATTATCAGAATTCGATTGGAAGGCCATTCGAATTCATACTTTTAAGTTTTATGATTTTTATTAATTTTCGTGGTATGTTATTATGTGCTATGAAGTGATTTCGAACTCAATATATGAGTTCTTGGGCTAGATGAGTTAACTGATGTGTTTATGTGACGATGAACTTGTTAAATTTCTGGAAAATTAGGGTTCGTTCATGATTCGCGAAATATGTAGTAGAAACAATGAAAATTTGGTGTTTTGCGGGTTGGAATAATTTGCGAATTAGGTGTAGATGGTTTGCGGGTTGATTTTAAGTTAGCGGGCCATTCTTTACTTTGCGAATCGTGAGAGAGAGAAAAACTTTGCGGGCCGTGTTATTTTGCGAATCGTGAGAGAGAGAAAAACTTTGCGGGCCGTGTTATTTTGCGAATCGGGTGAGAAATTATTTTAAAGGAAAGTAGAATTGGCCGAATTGATTTACGGGTCGCGCAAGTGTTTCGCGGGCCCAAGTATTTGCGAACTGTGTGAGTGAAATGGTTTTCGCGGGTCAAAATTGGGATTTCGCGGGTTGAAGCTGTTTTGCGAATTGTGAGATAAGTCGCGGGCCGATTTTGAGTTTCGCGGGCCGACTTAATTTCGCGGGGTGATTCCTGTGAGTGACGTCGGGCTTCGCGCGGGCTTCAAAGTGGATTTCGCGGGCCTAATCGAACGATTTGCGAATTCGGCGATGGTTTTGCGAATTTGAATTTTGACTCGAAGTTTGCGGGTTGACCAAGTTTTAAAACGGCGATTCGCGAAGCGCGAGTGATTTCGCGAAGTCGGGTGTTGACCCGATAGTTTCGCGGGTTGACCAGCTTTTAAATGTGGGTTTCGGGCGATTATTGACCTGGGCTTTGACCAGCGATTTAATTTTGGGCTTTTGCCCTATTTTGGCCCCAAATAGTTTAAATAAGATTATTTTCAGCCCAAGTTAATTTTAAAATAAAATACTTTCGTATTATGATATATAAATAGAGTCAACCCATATTTTAAAGTATAAATAATATTTTGGGATTTTAAAACCTTCGGCCTAGTATCGAATTTTAATAAAATATAATATTTTCCGTGTTTTACTATTTACTATTGTAAGAAATGTGATGTGTTCATGTGATTGATTTTTATGTGCATATCACGACATGCACGGGTGAGAGTGATGATGATGTACCGTATTCATACGGTGACGCCTTACGGTGTCGGATGAGTGGGGTAGAGTTACCGATGTTGGTAGTCAGGTCTAGACTCGATAGGGCACCTGGTGGGAGAGGGGGTTTGCGACACCCATCTACTCGGGATTGAGCCACCCGAGGTGTACACCACCGGTTACTATTTGGCTCAGGGACGGCAGACAGATGTGAGATTCCTGTCTACCCGGGTAGTGGTAGACTACTCGGGGCGTTACACCGAGGTGTAACACCGTCGGGATGAGATTGTGTGCGGAGGGAGCGACCCGGCGAGGCCGGCGTGGGCTACCGCATGATTATGGCGTACCTTGCCATGCGCGCGTGGGTGCCGAGTCTAGCCTAGGGCCCTGATATGTGATGAGACGTGTGCTAGGTCGAGCGTGCATATTTCATGTGAGAGGACATGGGATTGGGTTGAGTGCACGCACACATACGCATTGCATGTTTTTACTACCACCTACTGGGCGTTTTTGCTCAGGGTTTTATTTTATAGGTGAGACTGCGCCCGACACCGATGAGTGTCAGGGTTAGCTGTAGGCGGGCTGGCGGCGGTGACTCCACGGGCTTTTGAGGGCGGAGCGGTACATGGGACGCGACCTGTGGAGAGGCGTAGTTTAGTTTAGTCGGGTTAGATTTTGAGGCTTCGGCCGATGTATATAGTAACGACTTTTGTAAAACCCGACCTTTGATATATTATGTATATTATTTTATTAAGAGTTTTTAATAAATCGGGTCCTCCGCGACTTCTGTTGCGGAAATCCGCCAACTAATTTAATTAGGAAGTAGGGTCGCCACAGAGATGATACACGACTTTCTCCACATGGGATACCATCCGCCGCTCACCAAGCGCGCGCAATTACAGAGCAACGTCATCCCACATCCATGGAAGACAATTTTTGTGATTATCAATAAGTGTCTATCGCCGAAGCACGCCGGATTTGACAAGGGCAACGGCAACATCCTTCGCATCTTCCATGGCATCGCGTTCTCACAAAATTAAGATTTCGCCCAACTGATATGGACCGATCACGCAGAATAGATCAGACAAAAGGAGAGCAGGCAGTCGAAGAATGCGCCTTACGCCAAGTGGTTCACCGTGATCATTATTCAACTCATGAGCTTCACGACAACATTCCTCGCCTGCCTCCAGGAGGAAACTACTAACCGCCCCAGCTCAAGTTCTTCCACAACCCCAGGCTCACGGATCTGGATCAGCCATCGATGCCGATCCCGTTCGAGTTGCTACGTCTCGCCGACCCAACAGGAGATGTATATCGATTATATTGTCGGGAACACCATCTCACCGAGGAGGAGCCTTCAATGTGAGCCCTCCCCAGCACCAACAACCAACTCCTGAGGCTGCCTTGATCGACGTTGTAGCCCAAGAACTAGCACTAGAGCTTCCCAGACGCCACGCTGATAGATGAAGTGGCCCAGGAGTTCGAAATCGAAGCTCAAGTGCAAGAACTCGAAGAACAGTTCCCAATTATTGTAGAAGTGCTTCAGGAACCAATTTTGAAGAGGTTCCTACCAACGAAGCACCGCTCGAGGCGGAAACGCGGTCCAGCCCACTTCAAGAGTCTCAACTGACAGTGCAAGCCCACGAGGACGTTAAACGAGAACAGACTCGTCACACGGCTACCTCGTCCGAGGCCACGATTTCAGATGAGGAGGTTCAACTGGTCAGACGGGTTCCACGACTTCAACTCCAATCCAGTCAACCCGTCGATACTACTGTCACGATGATGTCAGACACGACGCCAGTACTTACTTCAAGCACTGCGGACCTTCCTTCACTCAATCTTGAACCGCAGCACGACATTCCTGCATCAACAGAGGCCGAGGCTCAGACTCTTCTCACTACCGGCTATCCACAAGTGTCTGATATGCAAGTTCACTCAGTACTTGCAACAACATCCATAGAGACAATTCCTTTGGAATTATCTCAAGGATTGGGTGGAAGTCTCGAAAAGTCGCAACCTCAAGATCAACTCAGGCGACATCAGTTGTCACTGGAGGTGTTCACTGAAGGGTTGACAACAGGCGACATCAGTTGTCCTGGTCCATCAACGGAGGTGTTCTCGCCATTCGAGACCAAAGATCGACTCAAGGCCGCTCTCTCCAAAGCTCTCAGATCATTTGAAAACAAATTGATGGAGAGAGTGCACACGGCTATCGAGACGTCCCGCCAAGACAGAGAGAAAGCACCCGTATCCGAGGCCCCTTCGTCACGACTTAACCTCACACCCAATCAACTCATACTGACCACCACACCCATCCTATCTCTTAACCTTATCAACCCAGCCACTGTACCCATCAGCGAACTCCACTCCATTTTAGTCGCCCGACTCGTTGAGCTACCCAACCTGATGCCAGAGGAAGAAGACCTCTCCAGACGTCTGGTCGATCGTCCTGACTCACATACTGACTCATTCCGAGGACAAAGTGTGGCGCCACGCCTTCCACCACTACTTTCTTAACTAGTCTAAGCGACTAATGTCCTAATGACGAAATAGATCGTGCGAAAT
The DNA here is from genome assembly GCA_027422505.1 of Craterostigma plantagineum. Classification (NCBI taxonomy): domain Eukaryota; kingdom Viridiplantae; phylum Streptophyta; class Magnoliopsida; order Lamiales; family Linderniaceae; genus Craterostigma; species Craterostigma plantagineum. The sequence goes on along the minus strand of JAPQWV010000069.1, from coordinate 1,086,847 downwards.
TTCGTATAAAATTTTTCCTTTTATAAAAAGAAATCGTAAAGTTGTCTACAAAATCTATCTACTAGGCCTCCACGAGGTCGCATCCATGCACACACTTCCATCTCAAAAGCCCTCGGAAGCTTCAAAAGTTGGCCTCGCCGTGAAAATGATCACGTACCGTGATCGCGGGTCCTACAACACATAAAACGTGGAATGAATTTATAAAGCTCAGTAAGTGAAAACCATGCATGCAATGCCCTGACCTAAATAGCGAAGGCATTCGCGCCAATGCTATCTACCTCTCACATCCTTCTTGACCTTTCATAATATATTTGGGCCCCTTCGGCTTTCAATCTTACTATGCACCATATAGAGCTCAAACCCCTAAGGGTATAAATAAGTGACAGTACACACACTGGGAGGCTAAACCCGAGTACTCCATTTGTGCTTAACCCTATGGTGCCTTTCAATCCCAATGTGGTCCACACTGAGATGCTAATAGTGCTTTTCAATCCCAATGCAGTCCCATTGAGAGGCTAACCCGGCACACAGATTTCGTTTAACCCTAAGGCGCCTTTCCATCCCAATGCGGTCTGACACGCGGGCGCTTCTCACTGGTAGCTTACTACGAGGTCGCCAACACTTGAGGTTCCCTCGGTGCCGCTTATTCCCTCGAGTAGCATCCTCCAGGTTGCATCTCCCGCTACGGGGTATCCACCTGCCTCTCGTGAATCAGGCAATCGGCCTCGTGAATTGCCGTGGTGTATTTCCCCTACCTCTCGTGAATCAGGTAATTCGGCCTCGTGAATCATGTAAACATGCGTGCAATGTTCATAGAATAATTTACGTCACATAAAAGTCACGTAAGTCACATATGCAAATAGTCACATAAGATCATAAAAACACATAACACATAATTTCATGCACATAAAAATTATGCGTTGTAGTTGCGATTTCCACTTACCTGGTATCCTTAGCTATATCGTACGGTAAATCGCTAATCTTCAAACCCTAAGTATAGAAACATATAATTAGGGTTTGTTAGTCGATATACAGTTTTGCTAAAGTGGCTTATATTGAAAACCCTAGTTTCGACTTTTATAAATTTCGAAACCCTAAAGTTTCGAACTTTGACTTAAATTGGAAAATATCCCTTTGAAATTCATAAGGACCTCGAAGCCTATTTTCCACCTATCTTAAATTCCTATTAGACATAATTCTCGAGGTGCATTGCAAGATAAATCTCGATATGTTATATACAAAGGCTCGACAATGATTAAACAATACATGAATTTCAACATGGATCTCTAGATCCTATACCTTGATCTTGATATACACTTCGACATTGTACTATTAAAATTTCGAACTAACATAGATGAGATATATGTCGACATTATCAATGAAACTTCGAGCTTCTACACAAATTTTTTAATCGATCTTAAAATTGGATTTCGATATTAACATTTGAAGTCAGATCTCGACATTTAATTGCTCGACAATTACTTATTTCGAGATTCTTCCACTCGATACTCTTTCACATTCTTTGATATTAAAACTTAAGGATGTCGAGTTGTATGTTATAATTATAAATAAGATTTCAATTGGTTAACATCAAAGACAGACTTCGAGATTAATTAAGCACGAATGATTTCGAAGTGGACCTCGAGTTCCTTCTACCTTCATTATTGACCTCGAAATTATACCTACAAAGCTGAGATGGTTTCGAGATTCATAATCTAGATAATCCTATCATCGATCAAGATTTCTTCAAGCTACCTTCTTCTTCAAAGTGCACTCCTTACTTTATTACTCTTTTCAAACGTAACAATTAAAATATAATTCAGTCTCCTATGTTAACATGGCTTATAATAGAAACCCTAGAATCAATAACTTACCTAAAATTGAAATCCTACCTAATCCAGGAAAAAGATACCCTATAATTCTTCCTAATTCTTAAGCAACGTGAAGTGTTAAAAATGAAAACTTAGAATTAATTTACAAACTATAAATAAACCATACCTCCTTGAGTTGGAATTTCATTTTCTGACCTAGGTTCTTTCCTTCGGTTACTGATCGAATTAATTCCTCCCTTTCTTAATGCTTTTACTTTGATAAGCTTATACTATCGAGAAGCTTAGTCCTTAGATAAGCTTTGAGTGGCCAAAAATAGGGTTGATGGGATAAAGTGGATCACGTTACTTTTCCCTCATGATTAAGGAATATTAATAGTTATCTTCATTGTTAAATGGTTGGGCTTATTTAAAAAAAAAACTAGATTGTTGGTCCAAGTCTAACCATTCTAATCCTATTATTTGTTAGCCCATTTTTCCTAGTTATATTTTGGGCCTAGGTTAAAGTTTAATATAACTTAGTTGAATTGTAGTCTTATTAAAGTATTCAAATACTTTGATTTTCTTATACCTAATTCCTAACTTAATTTCCTATTCATTAAGTCGTCCAAGTAACACATGACATATATAATATTGTTTCACAGAGAGTATGAAATCATATAAGCATGTATATATGGTCGTAATACATTTATCATGTAATTCACGTAACACACAAGCCACGTAAAGCCCAAAAATAATAGTACATTTATTACAAAATAATTTGTGTGCCATACTTATCCTCCTATAGTCTTAACATTTTTATCTAATTAATCCAACAAGGTTTCTAATTAAATACTCTCCACCACTAATTTTATTGTAAATCCCGTAATTAAATTTTACGGGTATTACATCCTCCCCCTTTAAAAGAATTTCGCCCCCGAAATTCCGTCGGCTGGAATAATTCAGGGTAACGATTGGTAGGGAGTTGAACTGGCTTGGTTGGGTGATAGAAATTCATCCTAGGAAGTTATCAAGGAACCTCAAATAATTTCGAGGATAGAAAGGAATAGGATCCTGATGAAATAGATATGAATATTGTTCCAGTTAGTGGAACCCGTATTACCTAGAAGGGTTAACAAGAATTCCCAAAATTCTAACTTAGACAGAGATTGAAAATCATTAGCGTCCATCACGCTTCCGCTGCGCCATTCTGATATCGAACGAATATGTTTTCTCAGGATGATTAAAAGATTGGGGCATAGGATTATACCCCGGATATTATTATGTCTTAGGTTTCAGGAATTCAGGTATGGATTCCTATTTCGAAACCCTACTATGATCACGATTCAGGTCGACACTCGAACTGGTATCAACCAAATCGGTCAAAGGAAATCCCAAATCTTACCACATAAGTGGTAGACATAAGAGATAGTGTGGCTCCTAAGTCCATTAAAATGCATGTTGAGGTTTACTCGGTTAGGAGGGTACCTTCTATCTCGGATGGGTTGTTTTCTTCATCTTCCGCTGTAAGCATGTATACCCGAGCGGGTACCTTCTGTGGTCTAGTCAGATTGGCTGCCTGATTTCCCGGTGTATTATCCGGGCCACATTATAGCAAGTAGCATTTTGTGAGAAGCAGACACCCAGATGTCGTCGTGCACATTTCGGGCACATGGGTACGTTTGGTTGGGGTTTCCCTTGATTCAGATTAGTTTGCTGAAGTGGTTCAGGGCAATTTTGGAAATTGGGTTTTACATTCTTAGGAACAAACGGTTTCTTCGATTTATTTCCGTCCCATTTGGATCCTTGTTTGAACTTCCTTTTAATCTCCTGGGCTCGTACAATTCGGAATTCAGCTTGTTCCGCCATCAGGGCTCGTTCCGCCATTTGGGCATAAGTAACCCCTTGGAATCCAGCCATGCCAACGTCGCGATAGAGTTCTGGCTTCAAGCCTTCCATAAATCGCTCGATCTTTAACGCATACGTACTCACCATGTGGGTTGCAAATCGGGACAACTGTTCGAACTTTCGGATATACTCCGCCACCGTCATTGCTCCTTGGCGGAGATTGATGAACTTGTTCATCCTCTGGGCACGGACGGGAGCAGTGAAATACTTATTTCGGAAAAGTTCTTTGAAATGCTCCCAGGTCATTGTCAAGGGATCTTCGAGAGTTAGCATGGTATCCCACCAATGACCTGCGCTTCCCCTTAATAGGTAGGTAGCGCACAAAACCTTTTCTGTTTCAGGGGTACGGCTATGTTGGAACATAGTTTCTAGGGTTCGAAGCCAATCCTCAGCCGAGGTTGGGTCGAGAGCATCTTTGAAGGTTGGGGGTTAAGTTTGTGAAATCTTTCCCCGATCATTTCGATTCTATCGGCCTGAGAGGATCCGTTGCTTGATTGCCCGCCAGCGTTTTGTTGCTGGATCAGTTGCTGGATTTGGGCAGATTGTTGGCGGACTAGTTCCGCGAGTTGAAGGATAGTTGCATCCCGACTATCAGTAGAGGCTGCGGGTTCTTTATCTTTATCTGCACCCCCACTATTTTCACCTCTTGTTCTACCCATCGTTCCATTATCCTAATGTTCCTAAAATCAATCAATCATGTAATACAAGAAATTCATAGAAACGTTAAACTTACGAACAAGGCCGCTTCCGTGCTTTTGAGTGTGTGTACATGGACAGTCTACAGAACCTATATCCTAAGCTCTGATACCATATGTGGCGCCCCGCCTTCCACCACTACTTTCTTAACTAGTCTAAGCGACAATGTCCTAATGACGAAATAGATCGTGCAAAATTTCGTATAAAATTTTTCTTTTTATAAAAAGAAATCGTAAAGTTGTCTACAAAATCATCATGGGTCCTATTTACATAGGAAAGAGCGCATGCGAGTCAAAATAAATCTATCTACTGGGCCTCCACGAGGTCGCATCCATGCACACACTTCCATCTCAAAAGCCCTCGGAAGCTTCAAAAGTTGGCCTCGCCGTGAAAATGATCACGTACCGTGATCGCGGGGTCCTACAACACATAAAACGTGGAATGAGCTTATAAAGCTCAGTAAGTGAAAACCATGCATGCAATGCACGTGACCTAAATAGCGAAGGCATTCGCGCCAATGCTATCTACCTCTCACATCCTTCTTGACATTTCATAACATATTTGGGCCCCTTCGGCTTCCAATCTTACTATGCACCATATAGAGCTCAAACCCCTAAGGGTATAAATAAGTAACAGTACACACACTGGGAGGCTAACCCCGAGTACTCCATCTGTGCTTAACCCTATGGTGCCTTTCAATCCCAATGTGGTCCACACTGAGATGCTAATAGTGCTTTTCAATCCCAATGCAGTCCCATTGCGAGGCTAACCCGGCACACAGATTTCGTTTAACCCTAAAGCGCCTTTCCATCCCAATGTGGCCTGAAACGCGGGCGCTTCTCACTGGTAGCTTACTACGAGGTCTCCAACACTCGAGGTTCCCTCGGTGCTGCTTATTCCCTCGAGTCGCATCATCCAGGTTGCATCTCCCGCTACGGGGTATCCACCTGCCTCTCGTGAATCAGGCAATCAGCCTCGTGAATTGCCGTGGTGTATTTCCCTACCTCTCGTGAATCAGGTAATTCGGCCTCGTGAATCGCCGTGGTAGCATAGAAGAGCCGTGACTCATCATTGAGTCGACACAAATGCCCATATCGGCAATGAATCATGCACGCTCTCTTTCCCTGACTCTTATACTAGTCGTGCGTGCACGTGTTCATGCCATGAATCATGTAAACATGCGTGCAATGTTCATAGAATAATTTAGGTCACATAAAAGTCACGTAAGTCACATAGGCAAATAGTCACATAAGGTCATAAAAACGCATAACACATAATTTCATGCACATAAAAATTATGTGTTATAGTTGCGATTTCCACTTACCTGGTATCCTTAGCTATATCGGATGGTAAATCGCCAATCTTCAAACCCTAAGTATAGAAACATATAAAATTAGGGTTTGTTAGTCGATTTACAGTTTTGCTAAAGTGGCTTAATTTGAAAACCCTAGTTTCGATTTTTATAAATTTCGAAACCCTAAAGTTTCGATCTGTGACTTAAATTGAAAAATACCCCTTTGAAATTCATAAGGACCTCGAAGCCTATTTTCCACCTATCTTAAATTCCTATTAGACATAATTCTCGAGGTGCATTGCAAGATAAATCTCGATATGTTATATACAAAGGCTCGACATTGATTAACCAATACATGAATTTCAACATGGATCTCGAGATCCTATACCTTGATCTTGATATACACTTCGACATTATACTATTAAAATTTTGAAATAACATAGATGAGATATATGTCGACATTATCAATGAAACTTCGAGCTTCTACACAAATTTTTAAAGTCGATCTTAAAATTGGATTTCGATATTAACATTTGAAGTCAGATCTCGACATTTAATTGCTCGACAATTACTTATTTCGAGATTCTTCCACTCGATACTCTTTCACATTCTTTGATATTAAAACTTAAAGATGTCGAGTTGTATGTTATAATTATAAATAAGATTTCAATAGGTTAACATCAAAGACAGACTTCGAGATTAATTAAGCACGAATGATTTCGAAGTGGACCTCGAGTTCCTTCTACCTTCATTATTGACCTCGAAATTATACCTACAAAGCTGAGATGGTTTCGAGATTCATAATCTAGAAAATCCTATCATCGATCAAGATTTCTTCAAGCGACCTTCTTCTTCAAAGTGCACTCCTTACTTTATTACTCTTTTCAAACGTAACAATTAAAATATAATTTAGTCTCCTATGTTAACATGGCTTATAATAGAAACCCTAGAATCAATAACTTACCTAAAATTGAAATCTTCCTTAGAAACTACCTTAATCCAGGAAAAAGATACCCTATAATTCTTCCTAATTCTTAAGCAACGTGAAGTGTTAAAAATGAAAACTTAGAATTAATTTACAAACTATAAATAAACCATACCTCCTTGAGTTGGAATTTCGTTTTCTGACCTAGGTTCTTTCCTTCGGTTACTGATCGAATTAATTCCTCCCTTTCTTAATGCTTTTACTTTGATAAGCTTATACTATCGAGAAGCTTAATCCATAGATAAGCTTTGAGTGGCCAAGAATAGGGTTGATGGGATAAAGTGGATCACGTTACTTTTCCCTCATAATTAAGGAATTTTAATAGTTATCTTCATTGTTAAATGGTTGGGCTTATTTAAAAAAAAAACTAGATTGTTGGTCCAAGTCTAACCATTCTAATCCTATTATTTGTTAGCCCATTTTTCCTAGTTATATTTTGGGCCTAGGTTAAAGTTTAATATAACTTAGTTGAATTGTAGTCCTATTAAAGTATTCGAATACTTTGATTTTTCTTATACCTAATACCTAACTTAATTTCCTATTCATTCAGTCGTCCAAGTAACACATGACATATATAATATTGTTTCACAGAGAGTATGAAATCATATAAGCATGTATATATGGTCGTAATACATTTATCTTGTAATTCACGTAACACACAAGCCACGTAAAGCCCAAAACTAATAGTACATTTATTACAAAATAATTTGTGTGCCATACTTATCCTCCTATAGTCTTAACATTTTTATTTAATTAATCCAACAAGGTTTCTAATTAAATACTCTCCACCACTAATTTTATTATAAATCCCGTAATTAAATTTTACGGGTATTACACAAAGCTCCCGCTCAAAACGCCGACATGATGACCCTGACGATCATGGTCATCATGAGGGGAGAAGAGACTTAGGACCTCTACGGGCTATCAAGGACAAAGCTCGGGCGTGGCCGCTGAAACCTCACATCCTACTACCCATACACAAACCCAAACCACCACCACGCACCGCACCACCCAAACTCTCGAACCATACAAACCACCCACCCTACGGACGCCTCCACCCACACCAACGACGAGTTTCACAAGCCCCTTGCTTTCAGAAGAAGAAGCAAGTGTTGAAATGCTCGTGGCATTGGTAGAAACTCAGGCACCTCCTAGCTCGACCGCTCCAGACGAATCGGGAACGTCACGAAGTGGAGTCGACCCACAAGAAGTCCTCGATCATTATATCTTCATGGACAATGGTTGACCCACAGCGAACCTGCAGACATGGCTCAGAAAAGGCTCAAGGACGTTCGGCGCTTCCTACAATTAGCCTCGGTCGACCTAGTTCTACTAGAAGACGAAGAACTTCAGGAAGGTGAAGATCACGAAGTGATTCACCCAAGAACTAATTGCTCAACGAGAGGAAACACTCCTAGACTAACTCCAAGGACCGTTCGAGTCGACACGCCGTGGTAGAACATAAGTATAGAGCCCCCTTTCTTAGAAGAAGTTCGTCAGCGAATCTGGAGGTCACCGGACAAGATAAAGAAGTTGAACGAGTTCGAGCTCAGAGGTATCTCTCACTGGGAACAGCAGAAAAAGATGTCCTATCTTTGGATGCTAACCCAAAACGGACCTGATCGGAGGCTGGGGATTCCTAAAAAACAGCTAAAGAGCAATTTCAAGAACTCATCCCCGATAATTCAGCTGATAGGAGTCTACTACGCAAAAGGCGGCACTCCAACTCCAATCTACCAGATAGAGCGAATAGATAGAACTCGGGAAGAATTCACTGAGAGTGATCTACCGTATTCCTGCCAAAAAGGTCTACCATCTCTATCAGATGTACGTAGAGAAGTACAGGATCCTCAACGCTTCATGAAGAAGGAAGGGCTCGAGGGACTCAATAGGTTCATTGTGCGCCAAGTCAAGTTCTTTGCCGCACACGACCTCAGATCGCTCTGGAGAGCAACATGAAGAAGGTCAACATGACCGCTCCGCACAATAAAGGACTTGAGGTCGAAGGGCTTCCTAACAATCACGTACACATAAGCTCAGTCTTAGGAATCACCTACAACAATCCAATTGCTAAGAAGAATATGTCGATGCTGAAGACTGAGGTCCATCAATTCCGTGATGGGATGCCCAACGCAGTTAGGAAAAATATAGAGAAGAGATTGGAAGAGATCAATAAAGATACCATGCTGCATCTGCATAGGTTCGTGAGAGAACAACCGCGTCTGATGGAACTACTTGAAGCAATTGAGGAGCGATTGGAGCTGAGGAACTCCATAAGAATCTACGAGCGTGCGCTGGGCTTGCGCAAGTCATTCTACGCCCGACGAGGATGGATAGTGCAGAAGAGCGATCAAGCACAAAGGGGGAGAATACCTTCGATCTCCAGGCTAGGTAGAGTTGTGCTTTTATTTTATTAGCTGTCCTTGTAATTAGGGGCTCTTATTATATTTGTCCTTAGATTAGGACTAGATTGTTATTTATACCAAGTTTGTTTGGTATAAATACAATTGTAAACATTGTGCTTAATATGAGAAAATAGTTGAATTGATCCGAAAGGATTGCAATTCGAATTCTAGAGAGAGAAACAGAAGAAACTTTCTCACACTTAACGATTCTCTCTCGTGTTCTTCATCGAAAGGTTTCGATCGAAATTCATTCTTACAATTCTAATCGATTACCTTAGAATTGGAGTCTAAGATCATAGGAGTTGATAACTGGAGACCTAACAATACGTTACAAGAATGCACAACACCTTACACATAGATGAGAAGTGGTTCTACATTACAAAGACCAATGAGAGATTCTACCTATGTCGTGGGGAAGAAGATCCATATAGCTCATGCAAGAGCAAGAGATTCATCACAAAAATCATGTTTATGAGTGCTGTGAGAGGACCAGTGTACACAAAGGATGGACAACTTGTGTTTGATGGAAAAATAGGATTATTTTCTTTTACTCTAAAAGGTTCCAGCCAAAATAGATAGCAAGAATAGAGCTAAGGGCACATTCAAAACCAAAGCCATGTATTCAATCACTAAGGATGTGATCAAGGCATGTTTGATCAACAATGTATGTTGGATATTACCATCCACATAATATGAGTCTTCATATAGCAGGTAGTGTTCGCACAATGACTCATGTGTTACACCTCAGTGGCAAAATGCATTGCGAATCGTGCAAATGCATTAAATATATCATCAGACACATATTTATGCACATCATCTAGGTGGCCAATCAATTATAAGCATAAAGCATGCGCAAATGCATTGACAATCTAATCTGATGGTGACTACAAAAAACCTCATACATTGTGTTATGCAGATCATACCCGCAATCAAGCAAAAGTGGCCATCAAATGTAGATAAACATATCATAATCCAGCAAAACAATGCAAAGCCACATATAAATGATTCAGATCATGATTTTAGACAAGTTGCAGAATCTGATGGATTCAACATGAAACTACTTTGCCAACCAACTAATTCACCAGACACTAATGTCAATAATTTATGATGGTTCAGAGCCATTCAATCCTTACAAGTTCAGAGAGCAAAATACACAATTGATGAGTTACTTCATGTAGTGGAAGAATCATTTGAGCAGCTAAGTGATCAGACATTGAACAAGAGTTTAGAATGCAAACTCATAGTCTTGTACATAACGTTTTTCGTACAAGACACGTAGTAAATATGTATGCGTATATTAAAAACTTTCCTAACGGCTGAAGATCGTACCATAACGTAGGAGCCATAAAAGTGGGTCTCCAACCTCTATAGAGCGAAAGAGGCGAAGATCGTGTCCCGAAGACTATCAGCGATGTCTGCGATCAACACATGTAATGTATTAGTTTAAAATCGATAGTGTATTCGAGAAGATCCACTTAACGGTGGTAATCTCGCTTACGAATATCGAGACCACGTTTTGAGCACCGTATGCTTCCGCATAACGGCGTGATATCTCGTTAACGAAACGAGATAACCTTACGATGCCGTGCTTAAGGATTTAATGGTTACGGTGGTAACTCGAGTATGGGATCGAGACTACGTAATGGCTATCGTGACCAATATCCGTCATATCTAACATATATATCTTGCCAACATTATGCCCACTAGAAATAGACAAGTGATAAAAACGATAATGCTTAGCAAGAGTTCATCGAGACCTCAGTTGTAGAATTTGCTTTGTTGTTTGCGTCTTCACAAAGTCACAAGAACGGGTAAGTAATAGTTTTATGTATTCATACATGTTAATAATAAACCAACTTATGTACATATTTTCCGTGAATTTCATAAATTAGGGTTATTGTCTTATTCCAACGTTTACAATACTTGTGTCTTCGGACGAAGGATTGATTAACGTGCTTTAAATATATTCAGGGGGTGTTTGTTTCTGGTGATCCAGTATCACGGTGATAATCACATCACGGTATTGTGCGTACCACCGTGATGCGGATCAATGTGATATATCATCACTGTGTTTGTTTTGGGGTGATATTTTATTTAGCATATCAAGGTGATATTGGAATATTATGTTTGATTAATCACGGTGATATGGGGTGATATTGCATAAATGACGTATTTAACCCTACGTATATCATATAGGTAATGTGAATTAATATGTTTATGTTGAGATGATATTTTACGTAACAATGATCAATATTTTAGTATCGAGTTTATAGTGTTTTAAGCATTAATTATAAGTCTATTATATAATTATCATTATCATTTTATAGTTAAATTATTAAATATGTTTTTAAGATTTAAAATAGTTAGTTATATACAATATGAAGAAAAGGGTATATAAGGAATAAATGTTAAAATATCATGGGTAATATGTCCAAATAAAAATTCCAAATATCACCTCATCACCGTATTGTTGGATCACCTAGCTTATTTGGTTGATCCAAAAGTTGGAATATCACCCTACTTTGATCGCCTAGGTGATCCTTCATTATGGTGATTACTTATCACCTACGAAAAACAAACACAGTGATGGGGAGGTGATGTGAAGATCACGGTGATGTTTTGGAGGATCACCTCAAAACAAACAACCCCTCAAAGTTATATAACAGGTAAGTGAAAATATTTGAACTACGGCGCATAACATATTTTTTTGTATTATATTATATGTTATTATTTTTGTGGTATATTATATGTGAATTATATGTTTTGATGATATGGCGAAGTAAGTGAAAATTTGACTACGTCTCGTTGACATAATATTCGGTCTTCATTTTAAATATGTGCTTCTATGTTTAACCGCGGTGATGTAATGTTGTTTTATATATTTGTGCATTTGATATATGCAGTATGTAGTTTCATCGACCATATCATTCATCGTACATGTATGCAGTCTCCAGAAGTGAAATATTTGCCGATATTGGCTGTCGACTCACTTTGAGTCACCGGCTTTGCTATTGCACCATAGACGGAGGGGGCGACCTAGGGAAACCTAACGTGTGGGCTTCCGTCATATGTTGAGGCAGGAGGGCGGCATGGAGAAGGAGCAACCTAGGGAGACCTAGCGTATGCAACTCGGTGTGGCACACTGCCATAGATTTTCTTCTCTCTTTTTAACACGATAATCATGGCCTTAGATTCAAGATCTTTCGAAGACCAAAACGTCGAGCATGGCTGAACTGTTGGCCAAAGAGCTGAAGGATCGGTTTATTCCGATATCTCATGTCGAAAGAGTGAGTTGCTCGACTTCTTTTCACCATCATCTCAATATCCCTTTTTTGTTCCAAAAATTGTTTGATGGCGTACAACGCTGAAACCGATGCTCAAGAAAATCTTGCTGTGCTGCTCAAAGGTGATGCATTTCTTTCTTTTCCCAAACTTTGTGTATAGTTATTTCCTCCATAATTGTATGGTTCTGACATGTTCTAGTGGCTTTCTCAACCGGTGAAATTCAAGTTGAATGTGTTGGGAATGGTGGTGGGCCCCGCAGTGGTCGGTGGGCCCCGCAGCGGAACAGGTCCCGATTTGGCTCGGTACGACGATCGGGAGAAGTGGGACCCACGGGGTAAATTTGGTGGGACCCGCACAGTAACTACCACGGTAAAAATAAAATTTACCGTAAGGTAAGAAAGAACACCAGAACTTTAACGTGGAAAACCCTCTGTTAACGAAGAGGGAAAAACCACGGCCGAGTCGGCAAAATCTTCACTATAGTAAAAATTACAACCCTCGAATTTTTACTATCTCACTTTTACCACTCGTGTATACCTCACACCTCTCTGTGGATGTGGAACCCTATCAGTTTCTGCCTGAACTGATAACCTCACAATTCACTCGAACTACTTCTCTCTATATAGTAAAACTCGAATGAGTTTGTGATGATAATAACTGAAGAATCCTCAGCCTATTTATAGATGTCTTCAGCTCTTCTGGACCACTCGAAATGGGTGGCCAGGAATCAGCCGCGTCGCCCTTCAATATCAGCCGTTCATTAAAATAATAAAATATTAAAAATATTATTTTAATATTATTTTTTTTTCTTTCAAAGCTGGTGGGCGTCGTGTCTGGCAGGCTGGAAATGTCAACAAATCTCCCCCTCCAGCCTCATTCATTATTTGCGGGGAAGATCTCCTACGCCTCAGCGATAGCCCATGCCGGCTTGCCCGGCGCAGAACTCAGTCTTTTCCTTGGGAATCACCTTCGTCAGAATGTCCGCAACATTCTTGTCTGTGTGGATTTTCTGTAGCTTGAACGCTTTCTCCTCAATAGCCAGTCTGAGCCAATGATAACGAACGTCGATGTGTTTCGTCCTCGAGTGATACATAGTATTCTTGCTCAAGTCCAAAGCACTTTGACTATCGCAAAATATTATGTACTCTTCCTGCTGAATTCCCAACTCCTGAAGGAATCTCTTCAACCAGAGCATCTCCTTGCCAGCTTCCGTTGCTGCAACATACTCCGCTTCAGTAGTTGATAAAGAAACACATTTCTGTAACCTCGACTGCCATGAGAGAGCTCCCCCTGAGAATGTAAATATGTATCCCGACGTTGACTTTCTGCTGTCGAGATCACCGGCCATATCAGCATCCGTATAGCCTGTAAGAAAACATTTACCACTTCCAAATGTTAGGCATAATTTGGAAGTTCCTCTCAGGTACCTCATGATCCACTTCACTGCTTCCCAATGTGACTTCCCGGGATTTGATAGAAATCGACTCACAACGCCAACTGCGTGAGCGATATCTGGCCTTGTACATACCATGGCGTACATCAAACTTCCGACCGCCGATGAATATGGAACATCTGAGATATCTTCTCCGTCTTCGCTTGTTGATGAACCGGATTTCTTTCGCAACTGAAAGTGAGCGGCAAGTGGCGTGCTAACTGGCTTAGCATCTTTCATATTGAACCTCTCTAGAACTCGTTCAATATAGCGCTCCTGGGATAACCACAGTTTCCCAGCTTTCCGATCTCGGGTAATCTCCATTCCGAGAATCCGCTTTGCCGAACCCAAATCCTTCATGTCAAACGTCTTTGACAAATCTTTCTTTAACCCGCTAATCATCGCTGCATCTTGTCCGACAATTAGCATATCATCAACATACAGGAGAAGAACGATAAATTTACCGTTAGAGTATCTCCGGACGTAAACACATGGATCTGCATCTGTTCTCTTGAACCCCTGATGCACCATGAAAGAATCAAATTTCTTGTACCACTGCCGTGGAGCTTGTTTCAGACCGTACAAGCTTTTCTTCAGCCGGCAGACCATGTCCTCTTTACCTCTAACCTCGAACCCTTCTGGTTGTTCCATATATATCTCCTCATCAAGATCACCATGCAAGAATGCGGTCTTCACGTCGAGTTGCTCCAATTGAAGATCCATGGTAGCAGCTAGTCCCAAAATGACTCTGATTGAACTTATCTTCACGACCGGTGAAAATATCTCGTCAAAGTCGATCCCCTTCCTCTGAGTGAAACCTTTGACCACTAATCGAGCCTTGTATCTGACCAACTTGCCATCATCCTTCTTCAATTTGTACACCCATTTGTTCTTGAGTGTCTTCTTTCCTTTCGGCAATCGAACTAACTCGTACGTATCGTTCTTCTTCAGAGAATCCATCTCCTCTTGCATGGCCTTTGTCCAACAATCTTTGTCCCTACAAGATTGTACTTCCTGGAAGCTCTCTGGCTCCCCCTCGTCAGTAATCAAAATATAATCAGAACTCGGATACCTTGTAGATGGTTGGCGTTCCCTAGTTGACCTTCTCAGCTGAGGTTCAACTGCTTCTTGCACATCTGAAGGCTCCCCCTGCTCAGTACCTTCAGTGTGTTCATCTACGACAGGTTCATCATCATCATCAATGGCTGGCTCTTCTGGTTCAGGTTCTGATTGTTGCATTCCTTCCTCCGTGGCACCATCATATGGAATGCTGACTGGTGTATCGTCTACACCGCCACCTGTGGGTTTTGTTACATCCACGTCTAAGTCGCCCATGACCTCATGCTCATGGAATACTATGTCGCGACTTCGAACAGTCTTCTTCTTCTTTGGATCCCAAAGTCTGTAGCCGAACTCCTCGTCTCCATACCCAACAAAGATGCAAGGATTCGATTTGTCATCGAGCTTCGATCTTTGTTCCTTCGGCACATGCATGAACGCCTTGCAGCCAAACACTCTCAAATGTGAATATGAGATGTCTTTACCGGTCCACACCTTCTCTGGTATATCAAAATTCAACGCCGATGAAGGTAGCCGGTTGATAAGATAGACTGCAGTGTTGACAGCTTCCCCCAAAATGACTTAGATAGATTAGCCATTTTGAGCATCGCTCGGACTCTCTCCATAATGGTTCGATTCATTCTCTCTGCGACACCATTCTGCTGAGGAGTGCCAGGAACTGTCTTCTCATGCCTAATGCCATGCTTCGTGGAATAATCTCTTAACTCCCGAGAGATGTATTCACCACCGTTATCTGTGCGTAGACACTTTAGCGGCATTCCTGTTTCTCTTTCCACCATCGCATGGAACTTCTTAAAATAATAGAACACCTGGTCCTTCGTCCGCAACAAATATATACCCAGGTCTTACGAGATGCATCATCAATGAAGGTCAGAAAATATTTACTGCCTCCCAAAGATTCAACTTCCATGGGTCCGCATACGTCAGAGTGTACCAACTCCAACTTCTTCATTCGCCTGGTTAAGTTCTTCGCGAATGAAACTCTATGTTGCTTCCCAAATAAACAATAATTGCAGGGGCTCAGTGCTTTCTCCTTGGCTACTGGTATGAGGGACTTTCTAGCCAAGACATTCAACCCCTTCTCTCCTACGTGCGCCAGCCGTCTGTGCCACAAATTTGGAGAAGCATCATCTTCAACTGCATTCAGTTGGTTAGCACATATCGTTGCGTGCATCTTGTACAGCGAGCAGCATAGCTTTCCTCTCGCTACCACCAATGATCCCTTGGTGAGTTTCCAGTTGCTATTCGCCATCTCGTTATAGTATCCTTCGTTGTCCAGCACCTTCACAGAAATCAGGTTGAGACGCAGGTCTGGAATGTGTCGCACATCTTTCAGTCGTAATGTGCACCCCACGCTCGTCTGGATACAGATATCACCGATCCCCACTATTTAGAAACACTTTGGTTACCCATCTTGGTAGTGCCAAAGTTTCCCGCCTTATATGTGGAGAAGTATTCACGCCTTGGAACACAGTGGTAGGAGGCACCAGAGTCCACTACCCATTCGGTGCTTGCATCCGCAACATGACAACAGTCTGCTTCATTCACCAGAGTAACCTCTCCTCCATCGTTTGAGGCGATTGCAGACGTGTTCTTGTCATCGTCTTGTTTCTGTTTTCGGTTGAGAAGTCTACAGTTTCTTTGTAAGTGGCCAACTTTTCCACAATGGTAGCACTTCCTCATCTCCCTGGACTTGGATCTATTTTTGGACTTGTCATATCCTTTTGGTCCTCTACTCTTGCTCCGACCCCTATTCTCCATAACAAGGGCCTGATTTCCCGTACTGGTACTGGCAGCATCCTTTCGTCGCAGCTCTTCATTGTAGAGTCTGTTTTTCACCATCTCCATCGTGACTTTACCACTTGGTGCGGAGTTAGTGAGCGATACCACCAACGTATCCCAGCTATCAGGTAGAGATCCCAATAGTAGACATGCTTGTAGCTCATCATCAAGGACTAGACCGGCACTTGTGAGTTGAGTTACCAGTCCTTCGAAGTCGTTCAGATGTTCAGCAACTGATCGTCCCTCGTTCAGCTTCACATTCATGAGTTTTCGCATCATGAATACCTTGCTCAGCGCATTCGTCACCTCGTACATACCCTCCAATTTCGTCCAGAGTTTGTAGGGGTCTGTCTCATTTCGGACGTGGTTGTAGAGGCTAATATCCACCCATTGGCGGATCACAGCTAGCGTCTTTCTTTGCAATTTCTTCCATTGGTCAGCCTTCCCGCCTTCGGGCATCTTGCCTTCATTTTCTATTGGTTCATGGAGGTCTTTGCAATAAAGATAATCCTCCATCATTGATTTCCATATGGAGTAATTCGTTACTGTCAGCTTGATCATTCCTCCGTCGTTCTCCATGGCCGTCAAAATTACCAGCAACCTACTAGTACCTTTTCTGATGTGGAAGATCAGTCAAAGCTGCAACCACAGAGCATACTCAGAATACTATCAGGCTCTGATACCACTTGTTGGGAATGGTGGTGGGCCCCGCAGTGGTCGGTGGGCCCCGCAGCGGAACAGGTCCCGATTTGGCTCGGTACGACGATCGGGAGAAGTGGGACCCACGGGGTAAATTTGGTGGGACCCGCACAGTAACTACCACGGTAAAAATAAAATTTACCGTAAGGTAAGAAAGAACACCAGAACTTTAACGTGGAAAACCCTCTGTTAACGAAGAGGGAAAAACCACGGCCGAGTCGGCAAAATCTTCACTATAGTAAAAATTACAACCCTCGAATTTTTACTATCTCACTTTTACCACTCGTGTATACCTCACACCTCTCTGTGGATGTGGAACCCTATCAGTTTCTGCCTGAACTGATAACCTCACAATTCACTCGAACTACTTCTCTCTATATAGTAAAACTCGAATGAGTTTGTGATGATAATAACTGAAGAATCCTCAGCCTATTTATAGATGTCTTCAGCTCTTCTGGACCACTCGAAATGGGTGGCCAGGAATCAGCCGCGTCGCCCTTCAATATCAGCCGTTCATTAAAATAATAAAATATTAAAAATATTATTTTAATATTATTTTTTTTTCTTTCAAAGCTGGTGGGCGTCGTGTCTGGCAGGCTGGAAATGTCAACAGAATGCCACTCGAAATGAAAGCGCAGGAAAAGGTCAATCTTGAAATTGTTGATAAATCGCATGGGATTGGTTGAGTTTTCTGGCCAACTATGCTCATAGCTATTGGCATTTGACTTGGTTTGAAAAACTATCTTCATGTGAAATGTGAAACTCTTTAAATGTGAATTCGATAGAAAAATTGTGCAGATTATATTTGAAAAATCATGAAAGCTTGCATTATATCAACGAAGCTAAAGGGCACAGGTCATAGAAGCTTCCACATAATATTTTTAATATTAATTTACCAGCAACACCTGTAATGAATTATTCTAGTAGTATTCCTCGCCATAAAACACATGCTTCCTAGTTCATCTGACGTCCACCGAGCAACTGAATGTGAAGATGATACACCAAGTGACATGTCCAAAAAATTTGATTTCAAGTCGGGTATAGAAGCAAACGATAAATATGGTTTGGTAACTGTGATAAGATATGTTGGTTCATACATCCCATTCGGCCCACCGTTGCTCACAAGGCAGTACCCATCTTCAAGTTTTTCTTGTTTAGCGATGAGCTTTGCAGCGTAAAGGAGCCGGCCAAGAATCTCACAATGCTTCTCAGCCTAACAACCACAAGAAAAGCGCAACAAATATTTAACCAAATTAGAACTAGCAAAGAATATATGGTAAAGTTTAACAGTTTGGGATCTCTACGTATTAGAATCGTAAATTTAAAGAATTCAGATTAACAGTTTCGGTGATTGGACTTAACTTAATTGAATTACCGGTTACACGTGGGTGAAACCGGATACCAGTCAGCAGTTCGACAAACGCGACAAGCAACCGAATCAAGACTGCTACCAGAGGATCACTAGAGATCGGAATGCAGATACCGGATGTCCACGCTGGACTAAGATTCAATTATATTTGAAGAGCAACAAGTTAAAGACTTCTGACAAGCAATTAATTCAAGGCTGACAGGAAGAGCCAAGTAGAAGTCAAACTAAGCCAAATAAGGAATAAAGCAAAGTGCACATGGCGACTGCTGCAAAGACCGATCAGACCCATTTTGGGGAAAGACATTAAAAGCTCTGTCCGGTACAAAGATCTATCTCACAACGGCCTTCTACATCAAGCCCAACTATAAAAGGAGAAATGCAAGATGAAGAACTTACTTCACCATATTTGAAATCAAGAAACGAGAGAAAATGTCCAAGCTCGCAAACGATTAAGCAAGAAGTGCTTAGGTGTTGTCCTCACTGCATTCAAACCAGTTCGGTTAGTGAGTGACTTGTTCTCAAGGGACTATAAAAAGCACTTGAAAGTAGACGGACTGTAAAAAGCTGTCTAAGTGGTGTCTAGGAGTTTAGTTAGCTGAGTATAGCCGTGTGGGTTGTACTGTGTTAGTCTAGCTAAGGAGGTTGCGCAACGAGGATTGTAAAACCAAGTCTTCTAGTGGTGCCTTCCTTGCGGGAAAGAAGGGGAGACATAGGAGATTTTTGGCTCCGAACTTCCAGAAACAAACACACACACACACCCATCACATCTCATATCTAGTCTTGGTGCAAAACCGACCGGTTTGCTTCCGCACAAGTCACATACACAAATATCAAGCACCGGTATCTAACCTCAACCGTTTAAGAATCAAAAAAGAGCGAGTGTTTATTCACCCCTCTCTAAACACGTAACCTATCCTAACAAGTGGTATCAGAGCGGGTTGCATGATAATTTTCACTTTGCTAACCATGACTTCATCAAACAAACTTCCTATGTTTAGCAGGGAAAACTTCCTTGAATGGAAGATAAGGATAATGACTCACTCTATGCGCAAGACGATGAGATAATAGACGTGATAAACACGGGACCTTTCGTGTTTACAAATGTAAACGTACATCATGCGACTCATCCTGAAGAGTCGCAAGAAGTCCCAAAGGAAAGACACGAGTTAACCACAACAGAAAGGAGAAACGAAAATAACATTGCCAAGGACACCGTGTTCAAAACACTGGACATGGGGATATTTAGACAGGTCATGACATTTAAAACAGCAAAGGAGGTGTGGTCCATGCTATGCCAAATCTGCGAAGGCAATGACCAAACGAGGGAGAATAAGCTCGTCGTTGCCATTCAAAAATACGACACCATCAGAATGAAGCCAGGAGAAACCATGGCTGACTTTGAGGGGCGTTTTTGCTCCATTATCAACGATCTCTCAGCACTTGGGAGACAACTGGGAAAAAGGGATATGGCAATTAAGGACATGAAAGCACTCTCACGAGAATGGGATGTAAAAACAATGGCTATGAGAGAATCCAAAGACTTAAGCAAACTAATGCTGCATGACCTTTTTGCAGATCTAAAGGCTTAGAGTTCGAGCACCAGACAAGATTGGAGGAGGTGACACCGGTTCAACCGGTCAAGGCACTTGCAGTAATAGAACCTTCCACGAAGACTGCCAACGAAATGAGTGAAGAAGCTATGGCTCTCTTCATCAGGAAGTTCGGAAAGTTCGTGAACAGAACTCCGAATAAAACACCACGAGGTAAGCATGTTGGGAAAGATGAAGACTCTAACACATGCTTTAATTGTGGCAGGACCGGCCACTACATTGCTGATTGCCCAATAAAGAAGGAAAGATCAAAGGAGGCAAATAGATTGAAAAGTAATAGAAAGTCACGCGTCCTTGTAGCTGAAAAAAATACCCGCAGATGGGACGATACAGACTCAGAGGAATCTGTTGGGTTACCCGGTGTGTACCGGAGACGCACGTCCCCGGATACGGTGCGTAACAAAAACTTTCCGGATTCCCCGATTGCCCTCGAAGCTCGGATCAGAATAGTAACACATATTGCACGTAATAGGGATGGTCGAACCCGTAGAGATTTACCAGTTGAAGCGAGTGGCAGCTCTTCGTCCTTTTCTTCAACACTACGTCGATGGTGGTGGATGACACTAGATTGTCATGCCAGCCTCGCAGTGTACCACGGAATCAATTCTCTAAGGATGGCTAGAGAGAACTGTTCCGTCGCTTCAGGAGAAGGTGTGTACGTTTGGGTGTGTTTTTTATGCGCGTAACTTGTTGTTTTTGGACGAGGGTTTCACTCTTTTTACATTAGGGTAGGGCACAAAATTTTTTGGCCCAATTAGCAAGCCTTAATTTCGAATTTTAAGCCATGTTCAAGTGAGATCTTTTTGCCATAAATATCTCTTTCCTTTTGATTCCAAATCAATTAAGGACATCCATAATTACCTTACTAACTTTAGATATTTTCTCCAAATAGAATATCGTAAATGTGTATTAAATATCGAAAATTATACCATATATATTTCGAATTCTAAGTTTAAAATAAATAATATTCCGAATATTTTATTTCCATATTTATACACATAAAATATGTAAATTTCGAAAATACCATCAAAGGCATATTTCGAAATTAGCTTAAGGTGAAATCTAATTTTACCCTCAAGCCTATTAAGCACTTGGGCAAGCCCAAGTCTTAAAGTTAGTTTCATATGAAGTCCAACTTCGGTCCAATAAATGGCACGAGGCCCATTAAGGCGCGGCCCAACGGCCCAAGGCCCGTTAAGGCCCAAAACACTTTTCTCCTTCTCAGTACACGTTGATGGTCCTTTTTAAGCGCGACTCTCTAGGTTCGACTCAATCGGTAAGCGAGGAATCCAAGAGTCCGGTAGTTACCTAGCTAATCCGCAGTATCGGATCGTAACCCGATTCGAGTGCGAATTTCAACTTAGTCTTTGATGCGGGTATGACCCCGACCAACAAGATTTGGTCGGGGAATTAAAGATTGGAGGATGAAACTGACTGGGTTAGGTGTCTTAATGTGTGTTTAGATTCGTTGTTTAAGACGAGAAAGGAAAGAGACGCAGATTTTACGTGGTTCGGATAGGTATCCTACGTCCACGGGCCGCCGGAAACAGTATTCACTATTGACAGATAAGATTTACACCCTCAACCTCACTTCTCTCGTTACAGTATGTTGATGGTGAAGAAGAAGATGACTACAGGGAAAATCTCTAAGTGTTTAAGTGTATCGTGTTGAGTCTCTAATGGATCTGATCTCTCTCTCTCTTCCTCAATGTATTTCTCATCCTCCCTTGCCCAGCTGGCTGTCCCTTTTCGGGACCACTAGACTGCAGTTCCTGGTACAACCTTGGAGAGACAACTGTCGCAGGTGTACAATTGTCAGACTGGCGCGCCACCCTTCTGTCTACAATGCCAGCCACTCGTTGCCCTCCACGTGTTTTCTGGTCGGCCTTACCCAATATTTCCCGCTCAAACTACTTCGTTATCAGACCCCTTCCTATTTTTCCGTACAGAGCCTCTGGTATCCAGCTCTCCCTCTTACCTGCCTATTTATCCCAAAAGTTCCTATTTTCAAGTGGTCAAGTTAGGAGGAATGCTGGATCTTAGATCACCCCTATCATCCAGACCCCCTACTCTGAATTGCAATGCGCCAAGTATTGCATTTCGGAGTATACTTAATAGAGCATTCCTTCTTTCTAGTGCTCCTGGATCTTCTCAGCTGGTCTGCACTGCCTTTACTTCGATTGGACTGGTACAGTACCTTTTTGCAGGGAACTGACGCGTCCCCGAGAGGACACGTGTCTCTCAACTCCCCATTCTCTCTCTTGCTTGAAACTTTCGAGGCACTTTTCCCTTTCAATTTCCCCCCTTTTCAAAAACATTCCCAACACTTAATCGATTTTCAGTTCGTCGTCCTCCTAGGGTTTTCATCACCATTTCCGTTCAATCGCACAACGCTCCATACTTCAATCGCACAGCGCTCCATAATCGTCGATTTCCTTAGTCTTTCTTCTATCTCTTCTGTGCGCGGCAAAGATATGTCTGATAATATCACTTCTGAGAACACACGCCCCTCGTCGCCGGGACTTTCCGCCTCTTCTGCCGCTCCGGGCATCGCGGGTCGGAGTGTGTCTAAGCGGAAGGTCTCGTCGCAGGACGAGGCACCCTCTGAGTTGCCTATACCTTCCTCATCTCGCCCTTCTGTCGATACATCCATGCCGCCGCCATCGCAGCCAATCCCTGGTTCATCCGTGTCCCATCGAACCCGCTCACAGGGGACCGCTGGTGCCAGCACTGGTGTGGATGATTGGAAGGTGTTCAGTGCGTCTAGGTCAACCTAACGGTGATTGGAAAACTGGTCCCAGAGGGTTTCACGGCCCAAATTTCCATATTTCGATTCCAAACCCTAACCAGCGTGCTAATTTTCCGCCTTCTCCGGCGCTCGCATTTTGGGAAAGCCAGATATGGGCTGGGCTACGTTTCCCAGTCCACCCCTTTCTAACTTCAGTATCACAGGCCTATCGGGTACCTCAATCAACTCAGCCCTTCCTCTATTCACCAGCTGGTGGCTTTTTACGTTCTAGTCACTTCTGCAAGTGGGAAACCCACTGCGAAGCTCGTTCTTTCCCAGTTTCAGCTTAAGTCCGCTCCACCCTTTTTATATCCATGCGCAAATCCGCGCGGTCTCGTCCATTTCTTTGATAAGGGATCCCATGGAAAAGATAAGGAATGGCACCCTTTCTACTTTCTCGTGGCCCCGTGAAGGGTGATTGGGTTTTTCCTCATTGTCATTGGGTTCACCATGCCTCAACGACTCGCAGAAATTGAGCCCCAGTCTTCTGAAGATAATGAAACAGCTATCGGTCTTTTGAATCTGTTGGCTTCTGAAAAGAAGTTTAGTATGGTTGAGCTAGTGACTTATCCAGGCCTACTTTACCATTTCGGCCTCTCTCCACAGCCTCTGCCCTTCAATCCTGAGGGTAAGCAGGTTTCCCTCCTACCTATCTTCTTTTTAGATCTCCCTTTTGACTTGATAATTTTTTCGTAGGTATGTCATTTTCTTGGAGAGATGCGTTCAAGACCCTACCTGTCAAACAAGATGACTCCACTGTTCCCGTTGAGCCTCAACCCTCTAGAGCTCAAAGCGGTCTTGAACCAGCTGGTTCAGAAGCTTGTGGGAGGTCTTCTTTTCCTCGCCCTAGCTCTTCGAAAGGAGTTGCTGCAGATCCGGAGGTGGTGATATTAAGTTCAGGAGATGAAGCTGCCGAGAGGGTTAGTTCCCCTACTGTCTCGGCACCAGCTAAGAAGAAGCGAAAGACCTCTACTGCAAAGGGTAAGAAGCCACGTGTGGAGCCATCTTCTCCCATGTCTGATCCTTCTGGATTCATCCCCTTTACGTACAAGGGCCATGAGTGGGGCGTTGACCATCGTGCTGATGGAAAGATGGTGCTGGAGATGCCGAACAACTACGGCCTGGTCAACCCAGAGGAGAGGACAGATTTCCTCCGTGCCCTCGTACCCATCGAACAGCAACGGATGCTCCACCGCAAGTCTGATGCCTCAATTGCTGAGCTAGCTTCTTACTATTGGGCCGAGGTGACTCCTATCTCTGATTTTGTTTTTGTTTGTTGCTTCCTACTTTTTGTTGACACACGTTTGGTTGTTCCAGCTGTCGTTTATGCTGCCTCGCCTTCTTTCGGCGACTTCTGGGCAGGGTTCCGGGTCCGATGGTTCTGCACCCATTGACAGCTATGTATACGAGACGGTGAGAAAGCGGAATTTGGAAATCGAGAAGTTGAAGAAGGAACTTGAGCAGGAGAAGAATGGGTGGGAGGCTCGTGTTAGGGACTTAGCCTCGCAGAAATTGCGACAGTTGGAAGAAGAGAATGCAGCTGCTCTTGCTGCTAAGAAAGCTGAGCTCGTGCAGGAGCAACATGCCCTGATCGAGTGCAAAGCTGAGGAACTGCTCGCAGAGAGGGAGCAAACCCTGAAAGCTGATATGGAACGAGCTTTCGCATCCAAAATTGAGGAGGGGAGTTGTGCTGCTAAGCTGGAGGGGGTAAAGCTCTGCCAAAAGTATCTTCTAACTTCTCCCGTTGGTCGAGAGTTCATAGCCCAGCTGAGTCAACGTTGGCGTGAGGGCTATCTGAGAGACACCCTCTCTCTGATGGACTTCGTGCCCTACATGCAGCATTACTTTCTGGGTGCTTTCACAGGCGGGCGTGATCCAACTTCCACTCTTGATGCAGCAATGGAGGTTATGAGCGCTCCTCCCTCCTTCAAACGGAATCCAGAGGCAGCTCCCATTCCTAACTTCTGGCTTGTCGAAGGGCCTCATTGTTCCGCAGCTTCGTCAGAGATTCACCCGGGATTCTCCTAGGTCAGCTCTCGAAGCAGGAGCAGCAGGAGACGTCTGCTACTTCAGAGGTTCCTGACTCCGCGGCCGGTTCCAGCGTTCCTCCTTCCTGAACTGCTAACTGTCCTTTGCTTTAGAAAATTTATGTTATTTCTTTTTTCTGGACTATTTCCGTTGCTCGCTTTTGAACCTCTTTTGAACCTCTTTTCTGGACTATTTCAGTTTTCGCTTTTGAATCGTGTACGGTTGTTTGTGTGGTTTGTTTTCTCTCATTCCGTTTGCACTCCAACTTCGTTTTGTAGCTTGTTTTGCTATTAGTCCCAGGGCTTACCCCATCACCACTCTTCCCCCTACCTCGGATTGTGCTGGCGTATGTTAGCACATTCGAAGTATACAAAGAGTGTTCCTCTTGACTCACCAACCTCAGTTTTTCCACCCATTATGTTTTGTGGAACCCACGTCAAACCTCTTTCGTAAGTCATAGCTATCCAGATATTCGCTCGTATGCTCTCCTTCAAACGCTCTATTGTGTTTGCTTTTCTACTTCACGCTTAAGATTTTATTGGTGAACAGAAACGTGTACCTGGGGAGCTCCTAAGTGTGTCGAGCCCGACATCCCTTGTTTCCGTTTTTCCCAGATTCGTAGGGTACCGGTGGATCTCCGCATCTCCTCCGCGGCCAGTATTGGCTGGTTCTATCTCGCATTAGGGAGTAAGTCGGAGCTTAGTGGAACACCACCGTACCTGAAATGATCTAGGACCACCTGGAGTTTATGTGCTTTTCACAGATCCAATCAAGTGTCAATGCTGGAGTAATCAGCACTCGAGCGCCTTTCTGCGGCCATCAAGTATCCTAGACCGAAGTGATCCGAGACTTGGGCGCGCTTATTTTTTCTGCAGCCAGCAAGTGTCCTAGCCCGGAGTGATCCGAGACTTGGGCGCATTTTCTTTTTATTTACGCAGCCAGCAAGCATCCTATCCCGGAGTAATTCGAGACTTGGGCGGCGCGTTTATGTTTTATACAGCCAGCAAGTGTCCTAGCAGGAGTGATCCGAGACTTGGGCGCATTTACTTTTTATTTACGCAGCCAGTAAGCATCCTAGCCCGGAGTAATCTGAGACTTGGGCGCGTTTATGTTTTATGCAGCCAGCAAGTGTCCTAGCCGGAGTGCTCCGAGACTTGGGGGCATTTTCTTTTTATTTACGCAGTCAGCAAGCATCCTAGCCCGGAGTAATCCGAGACTTTGGCGCGTTTATGTTTTATGCAGCCAGCAAGTGTCCTAGCCCGGAGTGATCCGAGACTTGGGTGCATTTTCCTTTTATTTACGCAGCCAACAAGCATTCTAGCCCAGAGTAATCCGAGACTTGGGCGCATTTATGTTATATGCAGCCAGCAAGTGTCCTAGCCCGGAGTGATCCGAGACTTGGGCGCATTTACTTTTTATTTACGCAACCAGCAAGCATCCTAGCCCGGAGTAATCCGAGACTTGGGCGCGTTTTCGTCAATTCTGGGGGAGAGCTGAACACAGGTTTTCAAGATACATTTTTTCATTCAGAGGACGGTGCCTCGTTAAAACCTCGCCATGTAAAACCCCCTTGGGATAAAACTGAAGTGTAAAATATGCCTAAGAGGGGGGGGTTGAATTAGGCTATAAAAATTTTGGCTTGTTCTTCTTTGAAAAACACTTTTCTTTAAGAAGATATTTGCAGAGTATGTTATTTCCCAGAAATGGTTTCAAAGATATCACCTAGTTATTTGCACGTGTCCCGAGTTTGTCTCACAGAAAAGTAAATAGCAGAAAGTAAAGTGAGACGCAATTTTTATACAGGTTATATCCCCAACTGGGGTTTAATCCTGTCCTTGGGGTGTGATCTCCCCAAGAGTTCCAATCAATCACTAAGTGTTACCGGTTACACTATAATTGACCCGTACACAACCGAAGCACTATGGACACTAGACCTCGTTAGGCTGACGCACGCCAAGTTTCGATCCACGTCGTTTACCCAGGGAACCTATTCCCCGACTGGATGCAGCTTGCTACCGAAGGGCCACCGAATCCACAAAATTCATCCCTCCACGTGCGTAAGACTCCACTCGTGCTCCTTTGTGCGCTCACACGTCCGAAGACTAAGGTTTGTAGGATTTGGAGTTTCTAAGGATCGCTCAAAGGTACAGATTCGCAAATGAAAGCTCAATCACAAACTACGAATTAATGGCAAAGTAAAGCTCAAAACGTCTGAGGAATTTGATAGCTTGTGTGTTCGTTGTGTACCCTTCAATCGTGAAGTGTTTCCTTCTATATAGACCCAGTAATCGCTTCTACACTTCACAAGGAAAGTTAAGCACAGAATATGCAAGATAAAGCTCAATAATCACGTGCATTAACTCAAACAATCATGCCAAGAATAAACCAATTAAGCTCAACGGTCATGCATGATCACTTACCATAAATACCACAGATTAACATTCATTCCACAGTAATCTCATCCATTCGTCAGTATATTCCATATATATTCCACTCAGCATATTTTCAACGGTAAGCTCAATCAACTAATTTCTTTCCCAAAATATGATAGCCAATTCGCACAGAGAAAGATTTGATCTACTGAGTATAATGCAAAGCATACTTTCCATGTATAGTGATCTCATCCGATTTCAGCACATTCCATAAATAGACTCAAACAGCATCTTACCACATATAAGCCCAATCAATTAATCACTTTCCATAATATGAATCCTAAGTCGCACAAGGAAAGCAGGATTATGATTTACTGATTTAAGAGTTACTTAATATCGCACTCAACGGATATCTCATTAATATTCTTTCCTAAAATAGATAAATCATATGTAAGCACGTTATCAGAATATCTTTTCCATATATAGCATAGTCATTCATATCCGGATGATCACAGTGATATTCTTTCCATAAATAACTCAATCACGTGTACAGAAGGTATGATACCGATACCATATCAAAATTTTGGTATGATACCGTATCGAAATTTAAGGTATACCGAAATTTTGGTATGGTATTGGTATGATTTTTTTCGATACCGAAATTTCGGTACGGTATATGGTATCACAGTTTTGGTACGGTATACCGTACCGAACCACCCCTATGCATAATGACCATTTCTACCACAGCTAAAACATTAATCTTAGGCACAGAATGTTTAGCATGCTGTCCTTCAGTGGAATAACCTATCCCTGACGTACCAATGTTTCTAAGGGTACTTAGCAGCATATCTAGGTTCTGCTTGCCCTCAAGGAGCCTATCAACTTTCTGTTTTTCTCTATCTAAGGAATTTCTGAGTTCTACGATATCTCTGGATAAGTCACTGTTTTTCTTTTCTGTTTTCTCACAGTCACATGGAATTCCTTCTTTCTTAGCAGTAACTAACTCTTCTTTCAAACGCGAGATTCCTAGATCAGCATCATGTTTTTCCTTAGCTAGTTCCTCTCGCTGCCTTATCAGTTCCTTATTCAAGGAATTTAGTGACTTAATCTTTCTCTCTGCTTTTTTGAAGTAACCTACACAAATCTTCCTTACTTTCTTCTATATCAGAAACAGATGAGTCACTTTCATAACCATATAAATTGTTTAGGATATGAATTTTGTCAATGGAGGAAGAGCGAGATACCTGATCCTCGTCAGCCATATAAGCGTTATCCTCGTCCTCACTTTGTTCCATTTCAGGGTCGTTAGATTCTGTCACCATGGCCTTCTGCTTCCTTGGTTTCTCATCGTTATTTGTTGGGCATTCATGTGCATAGTGGCCTAGTTTGTTGCACCGAAAGCATTTCTGAATTTTTTTCCCTGACGTGGAGATTCCCTTGTTTTTGTTCTGGAATTTGCTGGAGTTCCTTTTAATCTCTGTTCGAATCTTTCAAATCTCTTTGTAAGCATGGCTAGATCGTTCATCAGGCCTTCTCGTTCATCGTCAGAATCAGATTCTTCTTGGTTGGATTTGAATGCGATAGACTTCTGATTTTTGGTTTGCGACTTCTCATTCATTGACGTTTGAATCATCTCGTAGGAGATAAGCGATCCAATCAGTTTGGAGATGCTCAGTGCTTCTAGATCCTTTGCTTCGTAGATGGCGGTAACCTTGGCATTCCATTCTCGTGGCAGTGATCTCAGTATCTTTCTGACTTGTTCACTGTCAGGAACCTTCTTTCCAAGAGAAAACAATTGGTTGATGATTCCCATGAATCTGGCATACATCTGGCTTATATTCTCGTCAGATTCCATCGAGAACAGTTCATATTGATGGGTTAGCATAGCTAGTCTTTGTTGCACAACTCGTTGGGTTCCTTCATGAGTAACTTGGAGCATATCCCACATAGCCTTTGCTGATGAGCAGGAACTGACCCGAATGTATTCTTCCCGTGTGAGTGCGCATGCGAGCATGTTCTTCGCCTTTGCGTTTCACGTGATTCCCTTTTTGTCATGAGCAGTATAATCTTTAGCGTCCTTTGGGGTTCCATCGGTCTTGCTAGCCGTATATGGTCCAAGTATGATTGTCTCCCAAAGATCATAATCGACAGCGATCAGAAACTCGATCATACGATTCTTCCATACTGCGTAGTTCGTTCCATCAAAGAGAGGTGGCCTAGAGTGGGATTGACCCTCTGCAAAAACATCACTCGAAAAAGCCATTAGATCTTAACTCAGGCGTGTTAGGCCTTTCGTTGAGTAACCGCTCTGATACCAAATGAAGTGTAAAATATGCCTAAGAGGGGGGGTGAATTAGGCTATAAAAATTTTGGCTTTTTCTTCTTTGAAAAATACTTTTCTTTAAGAAGATATTTGCAGAGTATGTTATTTCCCAGAAATCGTTTCAAAGATATCACTTAGTTATTCGCACGTGTCCCGGGTTTGTCTCACAGAAAAGTAAATAGCAGAAAGTAAAGTGAGACGCGATTTTTATACAGGTTATATCCCTAACTGGGGTTTAATCCTGTCCTTGGGGTGTGATCTCCCCAAGAGTTCCAATCAATCACTAAGTGTTACCAGTTACACTATGATTGACCCGTACACAACCGAAGCACTATGGACACTAGACCTCGTTCTAGGCTGACGCACGCCAAGTTTCGATCCACGTCGTTTACCCAGGAAACCTATTCCCCGACTGGATGCAGCTTGCTACCGAAGGGCCACCGAATCCACAAAATTCGTCCCTCCACGTGCGTAAGACTCCACTCGTGCTCCTTTGTGCGCTCACACGTCCGAAGACTAAGGTTTGTCGGATTTGGAGTTTCTAAGGATCGCTCAAAAGTACAGATTCGCAAATGAAAGCTCAATCACAAACTACGAATTAATCGCAAAGTAAAGCTCAAATCGTCTAAGGAATTCGATAGCTTGTGTGTTCGTTGTGTAACCTTCAATAGTGAAGTGTTTCCTTCTATATAGACCCAATAATCGCTTCTACACTTCACAAGGAAAGTTAAACACAGAATATGCAAGATAAAGCTCAATAATCACGTGCATTAACTCAAACAATCATGCCAGGAATAAACCAATTAAGCTCAACGGTCATGCATGATCACTTACCATAAATACCACAGATTAACATTCATTCCACAGTAATCTCATCCATTCGTCAGTATATTCCATATATATTCCACTCAGCATATTTTCAACGGTAAGCTCAATCAACTAATTTCTTTCCCAAAATATGATAGCCAATTCGCACAGAGAAAGATTTGATCTACTGAGTATAATGCAAAGCATACTTTCCATGTATAGTGATCTCATCCGATTTCAGCACATTCCATAAATAGACTCAAACAGCATCTTACCACATATAAGCCCAATCAATTAATCACTTTCCATAATATGAATCCTAAGTCGCACAAGGAAAGCAGGATTATGATTCAGTGATTTAAGAGTCACTTAATATCGCACTCAACGGATATCTCATTAATATTCTTTCCTAAAATAGATAAATCATATGTAAGCACGTTATAAGAATATCTTTTCCATATATAGCATAGTCATTCATATCCGGATGATTACAGTGATATTCTTTCCATAAATAACTCAATCACGTGTACAGCTCATATATCACTTAGCAGAATATATTTTCCATATATAGCACACAGTGAGATTCCATTCATGCGAAAACGTTCATAACCAGGTGATCACATAAATATTCCAGTTAAGCACAAGATCACACAAATTCGATTTTCTTATCGGTTTAATCATATTCAAGCGCTTAATCGAACATTTTCACATACTTAAACATCACATAACATGCATATCGAGTTTTCTAATTTGTACCCCCCAATTTACATAATTACTTGGAATAATCAAAACTCTCATAATCATTTGGACAAAAAAGGTCTACAATCTCCCCCTTTTTGATGATGACAAGTAATTAATGCATATCTTAAGCATATGAGTACACTCGATATGAAGCCATTTACGCACGTAGCATGTTTAAGTATCACAGCATACGACATATGATCAGAGCAAATAATTTTATCAGATTTCGAAGCATGCTCCCCCTGTCTAATTGCTACTATTCCCATGTAAAGCACAACAGCAAGAACATATAGCAATTACCAGGTTATATCATATGAAATGTTACAAGTCACCATGGAATGTCACAAATATTCAGATCATATCATATGGAATGTCACAAGTTACCATGGAATGTCGTAAATTATCACACCATATCAGTTTGCTCCCCCTGCCTATGTGCGAAATTCCTTAATCCTTAACCATGGAACCTAAGACAGTGAATGAAGCGCTTGACGATGAATCGTGGGTGATTGCCATGGAAGAAGAGCTGGCACAATTTGAAAAGAGCCAAGTGTGGACTCTTGTGGAAAGACCTAACGACAAGTCCATAATAGGCACGAAGTGGGTGTTTCGCAACAAACTGGACGAGAACGGTAACGTGACACGAAATAAGGCCAGGTTAGTTGCCAAAGGTTATTCCCAAGAAGAAGGTATAGATTTTCAAGAAACCTTTGCACCCGTAGCTAGACTCGAGTCTATACGTATTTTACTTGCATATGCATCTTTTAAAAGATTCAAGCTTTTTCAAATGGACGTGAAAAGTGCATTTTTAAATGGTTTTATAAATGAGGAAGTTTATGTCGAGCAACCTCCCGGTTTTGAAAAAGAAAAATTTTCAAATCACGTCTTTAAATTAAACAAAGCTTTATATGGTTTAAAACAAGCCCCTAGAGCATGGTATGAAAGACTGAGTAGGTTTTTGCTAGACATGGGCTTTACAACAGGAACAATAGATAATACTCAGTTTATAAAGTGCGAAGGGAATCACATACTACTTGTGCAGATATACGTTGATGATATCATATTTGGTAGCACTGACATCACTCTTTGCGATAATTTTTCTAAGTCTATGCAATAGGAATTTGAAATGAGCCTAGTGGGAGAACTCACGTACTTCCTTGGATTGCAAATCAAGCAATTGGATACGGGAACATTCATATCTCAAACGAAGTACACGAAGGAACTACTTGAAAAATTCGGAATGGCTGATTCCAAGGTACTTCCCACCCCTATGCATCAGACCGCTAAAATTGACAGTGATGAACAAGGTACGCCTTTTGACCAAACTAAGTATAGAGGTAACGGCAAGCAGACCCGACATTATGTTTGCTACTGGTCTATGTTCTAGATATCAATCGAGTCCTAGGGAATCTCACTTGACAGCAGTCAAGCGGATACTTAGATATTTGAAGGGAACAATCAATCATGGTATGTGGTATCCAAATTCTAAGAAATTCCCATTAATGGGATACTCGGATGCGGATTACGCCGGTTCTAGGGAAGATAGGAAAAGCACTAGTGGTGCTTGCCAAATTCTAGGGAATTCCCTTGTAACTTGGTCAAGTCGAAAACAAAATGCCGTGGCCCTATCCACAACCGAAGCCGAATATATGGCCTTAGGAAGTTGTTCTCAGCAAATCCTTTGGATGAAACAGACCTTGAGTGATTACGGTTTAAGTTACGATAAAATTCCCATTTTTTGCGATAGTACTAGTGCCATTAGTATCACTAAGAATCCCGTACACCACTCTCGAACTAAGCATATAGAAGTGAAACATCATTTTATTCGAGATCATGTTCAGAAAGGGAATATCAGCGTGAACTTCGTAGGAACTAATGATCAGTTGGCTGATATCTTCATGAAACCCCTTATTGAGAGCAGATTCTGTGATATCCGTGACCGACTAGGAATTATTGAGCTCAAATAGGAAAGGTGACTAGATATGTTAGCCTTTAGTATCTCCTTGATCTTATCCTTTAGGATCTCTGCGATTTTATTCCATGATTCTATTAAGAATATCTTCATTATCTTTTCAAATCCTTTCCATCCATGGGGAGAATATTTTTAGACTTTCTTCGACATTTATATCAAAATCTATTTTCAGCTAATATTGGTATCCTTTTATCCTCCCTCTGATCTTTACTTATTTCCTTCCTTAATTCCCGCGTGATATCCTTTTATCTTTAGCGGGCAGTTTCCTTCACCACTAAGTATTTCTTTTTCAAATTCAAATTTTGAAATTCCTTCCTTATCTAACAGCTTCGGCCCAAAAATGTTTTGGAGTATTATATTCGCTCAACATAGTCCTAGCCATTTCTTGTAATACTCTATTTTTCCTCTCGACCACTACGTTCTGTTGAGGCGTAATAGGGGCTGAAAAATTATGACTATAACCATTTTCGTCACAAAAAGATGCAAAGGATTTACTATCAAATTCTAGACCGTTATCAATCCTAATCTTACGGATCTTCATCTCTTTTTCATTTTCTAGCTTCTTAATCAGTGGCGCAACATTATCTAAAGCCTCACTTTTGTGTGCAAGAAATAAGACCCATGTGTACCTAGTATAGTCGTCTACAATAACAAAGGCATATCGTTTACCTTTCAATGACATAACCTGTACCGGACCAAAAAGGTCAAGATGCAGCAGTTCCAGTGGTCTGGACGTAGAGATCATATTCTTCGGTTTAAAGGACGTCTTGGTCTGTTTCCCCATTTGGCACGCTTTACAGATTCTGTCCTTGGTGGCTTTCATATCTGGAATACCTCTCACTAATTCATTGCATGATATGTGAGACATCAGTTCCATGTTAGCATGTCCCAAACGTCTATGCCATAACCATGTGATATCCTGCGTAACTGCTAG
The DNA here is from genome assembly GCA_027422505.1 of Craterostigma plantagineum. Classification (NCBI taxonomy): domain Eukaryota; kingdom Viridiplantae; phylum Streptophyta; class Magnoliopsida; order Lamiales; family Linderniaceae; genus Craterostigma; species Craterostigma plantagineum. The sequence goes on along the minus strand of JAPQWV010000069.1, from coordinate 1,052,529 downwards.
ACACTTGACATTTTGGTTAGCAATATCATCAAGAGTGATGCAGTAAATGTTACCATGTCTATCCGCACTAAACACAATCTCATCACCCTTTTTGATAAGGCACTTGTCTTTGGGAAACCTACGGTATGTCCATCATCACATAGTTGGCTAATGCTAATTAAATTATGTTCTAAGTTCCTAACAAACCGTACATTATCTATAGTGATATTTAAATTTTTACCAACAGTACCAACTCCCACGATTTTGGCTTTTGCATCGTTAGCGTACGAAACGTATCCTCTATCAACCGCCTTTAACGACACAAAATTACCTATATCACCTGTCATGTGGCGGGAGCACCCGCTGTCGAGATACCACCTGCTTTTCTTACTGGAATTCTTCCTTCGTACCTGTAGAAAGAAGTACTCTTCTGAGGTACCCAATTTCTGTTGGGTCCTAACATGTTAGCGGGGAAATAACTTCTGTTAACATACGAGATATCATTCTTCATAGATGGTGATCTCCTGCTAGATTCAGATACAACAGTGGCATTTACAGGTGATTTCTTAGGTCTCCAAACATACTTAGTTTTATCAACTTTCTTTAAAGGACAGTTGTATGCATAATTAGGGCTGGGGAAATATACCGAAATACCGATATACCGTCCTTATCATACCGTAACGTACAGAAAATATCGAAAATTTTGGTATATCGAAGTTTTTGGTAAGGTATGATACCGTACCGAAAATTTTCGGTACGGTAAAGGTATGAAAATTTTAAAATTTAGGTATACCGATTATACCGAAATACAAAAATTTTTAATATTTGATATATATATATATATATACACACACCTAGATATATTATATTATTTCAAATAATATAAAATGGATAAAAATATTATAAGGATCTTAATAAATTTATTTAGCCCATAAATTATTAACCATACCCAACTTTGTGGCTATCTAAGGTTCTTTGTCTCTAAGGAGACTGACTAAAATATATAAATTTATTAAGGTTATTTTATGAATTAAAAATCTTTTTATTTTGGAAAATTTGGTATTAATAATCCATCTTATCGGGGCCTAAGGAGTGTGAATTGACTAAAAATTCAAAAACAACAAATTAACGAGTTACGAGACACGCATGGTAAAACCCTCCGTGTGAATGGTATAGAAGGTATGATACCGATACCATATCGAAATTTTGGTATGATACCGTATCGAAATTTAAGGTATACCGAAATTTTGGTATGGTATTGGTATGATTTTTTTCGATACCGAAATTTCGATACGGTATACGGTATCACAGTTTTGGTACGGTATACCGTACCGAACCACCCCTATGCATAATGACCATTTCTACCACAGCTAAAACATTAATCTTAGGCACAGAATGTTTAGCATGCTGTCCTTCAGTGGAATAACCTATCCCTGACGTACCAATGTTTCTAAGGGTACTTAGCAGCATATCTAGGTTCTGCTTGCCCTCAAGGAGCCTATCAACTTTCTGTTTTTCTCTATCTAAGGAATTCCTGAGTTCTACGATATCTCTGGATAAGTCACTGTTTTTCTTTTCTGTTTTCTCACAGTCACATGGAATTCCTTCTTTCTTAGCAGTAACTAACTCTTCTTTCAAACGCGAGATTCCTAGATCAGCATCATGTTTTTCCTTAGCTAGTTCCTCTCGCTGCCTTATCAGTTCCTTATTCAAGGAATTTAGTGACTTAATCTTTCTCTCTGCTTTTTTGAAGTAACCTACACAAATCTTCCTTACTTTCTTCTATATCAGAAACAGATGAGTCACTTTCATAACCATATAAATTGTTTAGGATATGAATTTTGTCAATGGAGGAAGAGCGAGATACCTGATCCTCGTCAGCCATATAAGCGTTATCCTCGTCCTCACTTTGTTCCATTTCAGGGTCGTTAGATTCTGTCACCATGGCCTTCTGCTTCCTTGGTTTCTCATCGTTATTTGTTGGGCATTCATGTGCATAGTGGCCTAGTTTGTTGCACCGAAAGCATTTCTGAATTTTTTTCCCTGACGTGGAGATTCCCTTGTTTTTGTTCTGGAATTTGCTGGAGTTCCCTTTTAATCTCTGTTCGAATCTTTCAAATCTCTTTGTAAGCATGGCTAGATCGTTCATCAGGCCTTCTCGTTCATCGTCAGAATCAGATTCTTCTTGGTTGGATTTGAATGCGATAGACTTCTGATTTTTGGTTTGCGACTTCTCATTCATTGACGTTTGAATCATCTCGTAGGAGATAAGCGATCCAATCAGTTTGGAGATGCTCAGTGCTTCTAGATCCTTTGCTTCGTAGATGGCGGTAACCTTGGCATTCCGTTCTCGTGGCAGTGATCTCAGTATCTTTCTGACTTGTTCACTGTCAGGAACCTTCTTTCCAAGAGAAAACATTTGGTTGATGATTCCCATGAATCTGGCATACATCTGGCTTATATTCTCGTCAGATTCCATCGAGAACAGTTCATATTGATGGGTTAGCATAGCTAGTCTTTGTTGCACAACTCGTTGGGTTCCTTCATGAGTAACTTGGAGCATATCCCACATAGCCTTTGCTGATGAGCAGGAACTGACCCGAATGTATTCTTCCCGTGTGAGTGCACATGCGAGCATGTTCTTCGCCTTTGCATTTCACGTGATTCCCTTTTTGTCATGAGCAGTATAATCTTTAGCGTCCTTTGGGGTTCCATCGGTCTTGCTAGCCGTATATGGTCCAAGTATGATTGTCTCCCAAAGATCATAATCGACAGCGATCAGAAACTCGATCATACGATTCTTCCATACTGCGTAGTTCGTTCCATCAAAGAGAGGTGGCCTAGAGTGGGATTGACCCTCTGCAAAAACATCACTCGAAAAAGCCATTAGATCTTAACTCAGGCGTGTTAGGCCTTTCGTTGAGTAACCGCTCTGATACCAAATGAAGTGTAAAATATGCCTAAGAGGGGGGGTGAATTAGGCTATAAAAATTTTGGCTTTTTCTTCTTTGAAAAATACTTTTCTTTAAGAAGATATTTGCAGAGTATGTTATTTCCCAGAAATCGTTTCAAAGATATCACTTAGTTATTCGCACGTGTCCCGGGTTTGTCTCACAGAAAAGTAAATAGCAGAAAGTAAAGTGAGACGCGATTTTTATACAGGTTATATCCCCAACTGGGGTTTAATCCTGTCCTTGGGGTGTGATCTCCCCAAGAGTTCCAATCAATCACTAAGTGTTACCAGTTACACTATGATTGACCCGTACACAACCGAAGCACTATGGACACTAGACCTCGTTCTAGGCTGACGCACGCCAAGTTTCGATCCACGTCGTTTACCCAGGAAACCTATTCCCCGACTGGATGCAGCTTGCTACCGAAGGGCCACCGAATCCACAAAATTCGTCCCTCCACGTGCGTAAGACTCCACTCGTGCTCCTTTGTGCGCTCACACGTCCGAAGACTAAGGTTTGTCGGATTTGGAGTTTCTAAGGATCGCTCAAAAGTACAGATTCGCAAATGAAAGCTCAATCACAAACTACGAATTAATCGCAAAGTAAAGCTCAAATCGTCTAAGGAATTCGATAGCTTGTGTGTTCGTTGTGTAACCTTCAATAGTGAAGTGTTTCCTTCTATATAGACCCAATAATCGCTTCTACACTTCACAAGGAAAGTTAAACACAGAATATGCAAGATAAAGCTCAATAATCACGTGCATTAACTCAAACAATCATGCCAGGAATAAACCAATTAAGCTCAACGGTCATGCATGATCACTTACCATAAATACCACAGATTAACATTCATTCCACTGTAATCTCATCCATTCGTCAGTATATTCCATATATATTCCACTCAGCATATTTTCAACGGTAAGCTCAATCAACTAATTTCTTTCCCAAAATATGATAGCCAATTCGCACAGAGAAAGATTTGATCTACTGAGTATAATGCAAAGCATACTTTCCATGTATAGTGATCTCATCCGATTTCAGCACATTCCATAAATAGACTCAAACAGCATCTTACCACATATAAGCCCAATCAATTAATCACTTTCCATAATATGAATCCTAAGTCGCACAAGGAAAGCAGGATTATGATTTACTGATTTAAGAGTTACTTAATATCGCACTCAACGGATATCTCATTAATATTCTTTCCTAAAATAGATAAATCATATGTAAGCACGTTATCAGAATATATTTTCCATATATAGCATAGTCATTCATATCCGGATGATCACAGTGATATTCTTTCCATAAATAACTCAATCACGTGTACAGCTCATATATCACTTAGCAGAATATATTTTCCATATATAGCACACAGTGAGATTCCATTCATGAGAAAACGTTCATAACTAGGTGATCACATAAATATTCCAGTTAAGCACAAGATCACACAAATTCGATTTTCTTATCGGTTTAATCATATTCAAGCGCTTAATCGAATATTTTCACATACTTAAACATCACATAACATGCATATCGAGTTTTCTAATTTGTACCCCCCAATTTACATAATTACTTGGAATACTCAAAACTCTCATAATCATTTGGACAAAAAAGGTCTACAATCTCCCCCTTTTTGATGATGACAAGTAATTAATGCCTATCTTAAGCATATGAGTACACTCGATATGAAGCCATTTACGCACGTAGCATGTTTAAGTATCACAGCATGCGACATATGATCAGAGCAAATAATTTTATCAGATCTAGAAGCATGCTCCCCCTGTCTAATTGCTACTATTCCCATGTAAAGCACAGCAGCAAGAACTTATAGCAATTACCAGGTTTATCATATGAAATGTTACAAGTCACCATGGAATGTCACAAATATTCAGATCATATCATATGGAATGTCACAAGTTACCATGGAATGTCGCAAATTATCACACCATATCAGTTTGCTCCCCCTGCCTATGTGCGGAATTCCTTAATCTTTAACAAGTCACAAACTCAAGCACAAAGAGGATTAAGACATAAGCATTTAAAAGCAAGCAATCCGATTATATTATATCATTCCAAAATAACAAAATAAGGCATTAATTGCCTAGACTTCTCCCCCTTCAGCATCAAAAAGGAGGGACCAACACCACCAACATACCTAAACCTGCAACCAACCTCTACCCTCAAACCCAATAACCAGCGAAAAAGGCAAACTAGAACTAATCCTATCAGAGCTAGGGAATTACTAAGGAACAAAGATCTAAAGGCTGGAATCGCTATCGGATGAGGCAGATGAGGATTCAGGGATATTAAGAGCCACGAAGATCTCCTTCAGATACTTGTTAACCCTTTTGAAGTTCCGTGAGATCTTTTTGAACTTTTTGCGGTTCTCATCCTTCAGGCCCTTGATACTCTTTTTCAGATCTGCGATCGTTCCTTGCTCGTCGTCGCTATCGTCATCCCTTTTCTTCTTGATCGGAGTCTTTGAAGGAGTCTGCATAACCTTTGCTTTGAGCCAGCCTTGGCGCGCATCATAGCGTATACCAACACGCTTCAATGTGACCAGATCCACAGCATGCTTAGAGCTGTCTTCCCAAGCCTTGGGCGGAGAGATTCCCTCGGTCTCAAATAGATGTGTCAGTACCATACCATAGGGAAGTTCCTTATCTGAGCTCTGACTGGCATAGATCATGTACTTGAGGACGAAATATCCTAAGTTGAGTGGCCTATTTTGGGACACCATGTAGAGAGTCAGCATGCTCATATTGTTCATCGTGGTGGAATGGCCTCCACTGCCAACACGGGCGCTCCATAGCGTAAAATACAGGACTTTGTAGAGAAAGAACAGATCTATGGGATGTTGGTTCAAGGCTTCTCCTTCAGGGAACTTTGGCTTCTAGGGGGAATTCCAGAGAGCTATTGCACAGTCTCGCATGGATACTTCAGAGGCACACCAGTGGACAAAGTCAAAGTAGCGGAGCCCTTCGTTCTCAACCCCTAGCATCTCATTCACTTTAGCGCTATTCCATTCAAGGGTCTTTCCAAGCACATATGATTTCACTGTGATCTCAGTTCCTGTCTTCAAAGAAAGTGAGATTGGCATAGAAGATTTTCACCGCCTCCACGTACAAGGACTTGTTAATCCTCAGGAAATTTTCCCAGCCATATTCCGTCAGCCACGTCACGACTTGGCTGTCCGCCAACTCATCAAACTTCACGCACCTACCTTGTGCAACGCGTCGCTTCTGAAGCTTTCCATGAAGTTCCTTTGCATTCTCAGTAAGGAATTTGATCTGGTCGGTGATTTCTTCTGGATTATCAGGGTTGAACAGTGAGGTCGTATCAGCATCACGGCGGGTGTCTCGTGGAGATAACTCGATTTGGGCAGAGACAGATTTTTCTGGAGAGGCAGGTTTCTCGTGCAAGGCAGATTTCTCCGAAGATGCAGGCTGATTATCAGAAGAGGCAGGAGAAGGAGTAGGGGATGCAATAGGAATTTTATCGATCTTAGCCTTTTTCTTCTTAGGTTTCCTAGGAGATTTCGTGGATTTTGGACTGCTCTTTGACTTGGAACGGGTGGCTTTTAGAGAGAGTGGAGTTTCGACTAGGGCAGCCTCTCGCTTTTTGTCGGACTTAGATCCGGCGCCTTTGGTTTTCACCATGGTTGATATCGAAGAGTTGAAGAAGGAAAGTATGAAGTGGAGAGCTTAGGGTTTGAATGGAATGGAGAAACAAATAAGGGACGGTTTATAAAAGGCCGAGTCCTTTTGGATAAGGATGGAAAGAAGTTAAAGAGAGATGTGATCATGACAAGACGTGTGTCAGATAAGGAAGGAATTTCAAAATTTGAATTTGAAAAAGAAATACTTAGTGGTGAAGGAAACTGCCCGATAAAGATAAAAGGATATCACGCGGGAATTAAGGAAGGAAATAAGTAAAGATGAGAGGGAGGATAAAAGGATACCAATATTGGCTGAAAATAGATTTTGATATAAATGTCGAAGAAAGTCTAAAAATATTCTCCCCATGAATGGAAAGGATTTGAAAAGATAATGAAGATATTCTTAATAGAATCATGGAATAAAATCGCAGAGATCCTAAAGGATAAGATCAAGGAGATACTAAAGGCTAACATATCTAGTCACCTTTCCTATTTGATCTCAATAATTCCTAATCGGTCACGGATATCACAGAATCTGCTCTCAATAAGGGGTTTCGTGAAGATATCAGCCAACTGATCATTAGTTCCAACGAAGTTCACCTGATATTCCCTTTCTGAACATGATCTCGAATAAAATGATGTTTCACTTCTATATGCTTAGTTCGAGAGTGGTGTACGGGATTCTTAGTGATACCAATGGCACTAGTACTATCACAAAAAATGGGAATTTTATCGTACCTTAAACCATAATCACTCAAGGTCTGTTTCATCCAAAGGATTTGCTGAGAACAACTTCCTAAGGCCATATATTCGGCTTCGGTTGTGGATAGGGCCACGGCATTTTGTTTTCGACTGGACCAAGTTACAAGGGAATTCCCTAGAATTTGGCAAGCACCACTAGTGCTTTTCCTATCTTCCCTAGAACCGGCGTAATTCGCATCCGAGTATCCCATTAATGGGAATTCCTTAGAATTTGGATACCACATACCATGATTGATTGTTCCCTTCAACTATCTAAGTATCCGCTTGACTGCTGTCAAGTGAGATTGCCTAGGACTCGATTGATATCTAGAACATAGACCAGTAGCAAACATAATGTCGGGTCTGCTTGCCGTTACCTCTATATAGACCCAATAATCGCTTCTACACTTCACAAGGAAAGTTAAGCACAGAATATGCAAGATAAAGCTCAATAATCACGTGCATTAACTCAAACAATCATGCCAAGAACAAACCAATTAAGCTCAACGGTCATGCATGATCACTTACCATAAATACCACAGATTAACATTCATTCCACAGTAATCTCATCCATTCGTCAGTATATTCCATATATATTCCACTCAGCATATTTTCAACGGTAAGCTCAATCAACTGATTTTTTCCCCAAAATATGATAGCCAATTCGCACAGAGAAAGATTTGATCTACTGAGTATAATGCAAAGCATACTTTCCATGTATAGTGATCTCATCCGATTTCAGCACATTCCATAAATAGACTCAAACAGCATCTTACCACATATAAGCCCAATCAATTAATCACTTTCCATAATATGAATCCTAAGTCGCACAAGGAAAGCAGGATTATGATTCAGTGATTTAAGAGTCACTTAATATCGCACTCAACGGATATCTCATTAATATTCTTTCCTAAAATAGATAAATCATATGTAAGCACGTTATCAGAATATCTTTTCCATATATAGCATAGTCATTCATATCCGGATGATCACAGTGATATTCTTTCCATAAATAACTCAATCACGTGTACAGCTCATATATCACTTAGCAGAATATATTTTCCATATATAGCACACAGTGAGATTCCATTCATGCGAAAACGTTCATAACCAGGTGATCACATAAATATTCCAGTTAAGCACAAGATCACACAAATTCGATTTTCTTATCGGTTTAATCATATTCAAGCGCTTAATCGAACATTTTCACATACTTAAACATCACATAACATGCATATCGAGTTTTCTAATTTGTACCCCCCAATTTACATAATTACTTGGAATAATCAAAACTCTCATAATCATTTGGACAAAAAAGGTCTACAATCTCCCCCTTTTTGATGATGACAAGTAATTAATGCATATCTTAAGCATATGAGTACACTCGATATGAAGCCATTTACGCACGTAGCATGTTTAAGTATCACAGCATACGACATATGATCAGAGCAAATAATTTTATCAGATTTCGAAGCATGCTGCCCCTGTCTAATTGCTACTATTCCCATGTAAAGCACAACAGCAATAACATATAGCAATTACCAGGTTATATCATATGAAATGTTACAAGTCACCATGGAATGTCACAAATATTCAGATCATATCATATGGAATGTCACAAGTTACCATGGAATATCGTAAATTATCACACCATATCAGTTTGCTCCCCCTGCCTATGTGCGGAATTCTTTAATCCTTAACCATGGAACCTAAGACAGTGAATGAAGCGCTTGACGATGAATCGTGGGTGATTGCCATGGAAGAAGAGCTGGCACAATTTGAAAAGAGCCAAGTGTGGACTCTTGTGGAAAGACCTAACGACAAGTCCATAATAGGCACGAAGTGGGTGTTTCGCAACAAACTGGACGAGAACGGTAACGTGACACGAAATAAGGCCAGGTTAGTTGCCAAAGGTTATTCCCAAGAAGAAGGTATAGATTTTCAAGAAACCTTTGCACCCGTAGCTAGACTCGAGTCTATACGTATTTTACTTGCATATGCATCTTTTAAAAGATTCAAGCTTTTTCAAATGGACGTGAAAAGTGCATTTTTAAATGGTTTTATAAATGAGGAAGTTTATGTCGAACAACCTCCCGGTTTTGAAAAAGAAGAATTTTCAAATCACGTCTTTAAATTAAACAAAGCTTTATATGGTTTAAAACAAGCCCCTAGAGCATGGTATGAAAGACTGAGTAGGTTTTTGCTAGACATGGGCTTTACAACAGGAACAATAGATAACACTCAGTTTATAAAGTGCGAAGGGAATCACATACTACTTGTGCAGATATACGTTGATGATATCATATTTGGTAGCACTGACATCACTCTTTGCGATAATTTTTCTAAGTCTATGCAATAGGAATTTGAAATGAGCCTAGTGGGAGAACTCACGTACTTCCTTGGATTGCAAATCAAGCAATTGGATACGGGAACATTCATATCTCAAACGAAGTACACGAAGGAACTACTTGAAAAATTCGGAATGGCTGATTCCAAGGTACTTCCCACCCGTATGCATCAGACCGCTAAAATTGACAGTGATGAACAAGGTACGCCTTTTGACCAAACTAAGTATAGAGGTAACGGCAAGCAGACCCGACATTATGTTTGCTACTGGTCTATGTTCTAGATATCAATCGAGTCCTAGGGAATCTCACTTGACAGCAGTCAAGCAGATACTTAGATATTTGAAGGGAACAATCAATCATGGTATGTGGTATCCAAATTCTAAGAAATTCCCATTAATGGGATACTCGGATGCGGATTACGCCGGTTCTAGGGAAGATAGGAAAAGCACTAGTGGTGCTTGCCAAATTCTAGGGAATTCCCTTGTAACTTGGTCAAGTCGAAAACAAAATGCCGTGGCCCTATCCACAACTGAAGCCGAATATATGGCCTTAGGAAGTTGTTCTCAGCAAATGAAACAGACCTTGAGTGATTACGGTTTAAGTTACGATAAAATTCCCATTTTTTGCGATAGTACTAGTGCCATTAGTATCACTAAGAATCCCGTACACCACTCTCGAACTAAGCATATAGAAGTAAAACATCATTTTATTCGAGATCATGTTCAGAAAGGGAATATCAGCGTGAACTTCGTAGGAACTAATGATCAGTTGGCTGATATCTTCATGAAACCCCTTATTGAGAGCAGATTCTGTGATATCCGTGACCGACTAGGAATTATTGAGCTCAAATAGGAAAGGTGACTAGATATGTTAGCCTTTAGTATCTCCTTGATCTTATCCTTTAGGATCTCTGCGATTTTATTCCATGATTCTATTAAGAATATCTTCATTATCTTTTCAAATCCTTTCCATCCATGGGGAGAATATTTTTAGACTTTCTTCGACATTTATATCAAAATCTATTTTCAGCTAATATTGGTATCCTTTTATCCTCCCTCTGATCTTTACTTATTTCCTTCCTTAATTCCCGCGTGATATCCTTTTATCTTTAGCGGGCAGTTTCCTTCACCACTAAGTATTTCTTTTTCAAATTCAAATTTTGAAATTCCTTCCTTATCTAACAGCTTCGGCCCAAAAATGTTTTGGAGTATTATATTCGCTCAACATAGTCCTAGCCATTTCTTGTAATACTCTATTTTTCCTCTCGACCACTACGTTCTGTTGAGGCGTAATAGGGGCTGAAAAATTATGACTATAACCATTTTCGTCACAAAAAGATGCAAAGGATTTACTATCAAATTCTAGACCGTTATCACTCCTAATCTTACGGATCTTCATCTCTTTTTCATTTTCTAGCTTCTTAATCAGTGGCGCAAGATTATCTAAAGCCTCACTTTTGTGTGCAAGAAATAAGACCCATGTGTACCTAGTATAGTCGTCTACAATAACAAAGGTATATCGTTTACCTTTCAATGACATAACCTGTACCGGACAAAAAAGGTCAAGATGCAGCAGTTCCAGTGGTCTGGACGTAGAGATCATATTCTTCGGTTTAAAGGACGTCTTGGTCTGTTTCCCCATTTGGCACGCTTTACAGATTCTGTCCTTGGTGGCTTTCATATCTGGAATACCTCTCACTAATTCATTGCATGATATGTGAGACATCAGTTCCATGTTAGCATGTCCCAAACGTCTATGCCATAACCATGTGATATCCTGCGTAACTGCTAGACAATTGACATTTTGGTTAGCAATATCATCAAGAGTGATGCAGTAAATGTTACCATGTCTAGCCGCACTAAACACAATCTCATCACCCTTTTTGATAAGGCACTTGTCTTTGGGAAAGCTACGGTATGTCCATCATCACATAGTTGGCTAATGCTAATTAAATTATGTTCTAAGTTCCTAACAAACCGTACATTATCTATAGTGATATTTAAATTTTTACCAACAGTACCAACTCCCACGATTTTGGCTTTTGCATCGTTAGCGTACGAAACGTATCCTCTATCAACCGCCTTTAACGACACAAAATTACCTATATCACCTGTCATGTGGCGGGAGCACCCGCTGTCGAGATATCACCTGCTTTTCTTACTGGAATTCTTCCTTCGTACCTGTAGAAAGAAGTACTCTTCTGAGGTACCCAATTTCTGTTGGGTCCTAACATGTTAGCGGGGAAATAACTTCTGTTAACATACGAGATATCATTCTTCATAGATGGTGATCTCCTGCTAGATTCAGATACAACAGTGGCATTTACAGGTGATTTCTTAGGTCTCCAAACATACTTAGTTTTATCAACTTTCTTTAAAGGACAGTTGTATGCATAATTAGGGCTGGGGAAATATACCGAAATACCGATATACCGTCCTTATCATACCGTAACGTACAGAAAATATCGAAAATTTTGGTATATCGAAGTTTTTGGTAAGGTATGATACCGTACCGAAAATTTTCGGTACGGTAAAGGTATGAAAATTTTAAAATTTAGGTATACCGATTATACCGAAATACAAAAATTTTTAATATTTGATATATATATATACACACACCTAGATATATTATATTATTTCAAATAATATAAAATGGATAAAAATATTATAAGGATCTTAATAAATTTATTTAGCCCATAAATTATTAACCATACCCAACTTTGTGGCTATCTAAGGTTCTTTGTCTCTAAGGAGACTGACTAAAATATATAAATTTATTAAGGTTATTTTATGAATTAAAAATCTTTTTATTTTGGAAAATTTGGTATTAATAATCCATCTTATCGGGGCCTAAGGAGTGTGAATTGACTAAAAATTCGAAAACAACAAATTAACGAGTTACGAGACACGCATGGTAAAACCCTCCGTGTGAATGGTATAGAAGGTATGATACCGATACCATATCGAAATTTTGGTATGATACCGTATCGAAATTTAAGGTATACCGAAATTTTGGTATGGTATTGGTATGATTTTTTTCGATACCGAAATTTCGGTACGGTATACGGTATCACAGTTTTGGTACGGTATACCGTACCGAACCACCCCTATGCATAATGACCATTTCTACCACAGCTAAAACATTAATCTTAGGCACAGAATGTTTAGCATGCTGTCCTTCAGTGGAATAACCTATCCCTGACGTACCAATGTTTCTAAGGGTACTTAGCAGCATATCTAGGTTCTGCTTGCCCTCAAGGAGCCTATCAACTTTCTGTTTTTCTCTATCTAAGGAATTCCTGAGTTCTACGATATCTCTGGATAAGTCACTGTTTTCTTTTCTGTTTTCTCACAGTCACATGGAATTCCTTCTTTCTTAGCAGTAACTAACTCTTCTTTCAAACGCGAGATTCCTAGATCAGCATCATGTTTTTCCTTAGCTAGTTCCTCTCGCTGCCTTATCAGTTCCTTATTCAAGGAATTTAGTGACTTAATCTTTCTCTCTGCTTTTTTGAAGTAACCTACACAAATCTTCCTTACTTTCTTCTATATCAGAAACAGATGAGTCACTTTCATAACCATATAAATTGTTTAGGATATGAATTTTGTCAATGGAGGAAGAGCGAGATACCTGATCCTCGTCAGCCATATAAGCGTTATCCTCGTCCTCACTTTGTTCCATTTCAGGGTCGTTAGATTCTGTCACCATGGCCTTCTGCTTCCTTGGTTTCTCATCGTTATTTGTTGGGCATTCATGTGCATAGTGGCCTAGTTTGTTGCACCGAAAGCATTTCTGAATTTTTTCCCTGACGTGGAGATTCCCTTGTTTTTGTTCTGGAATTTGCTGGAGTTCCCTTTTAATCTCTGTTCGAATCTTTCAAATCTCTTTGTAAGCATGGCTAGATCGTTCATCAGGCCTTCTCGTTCATCGTCAGAATCAGATTCTTCTTGGTTGGATTTGAATGCGATAGACTTCTGATTTTTGGTTTGCGACTTCTCATTCATTGACGTTTGAATCATCTCGTAGGAGATAAGCGATCCAATCAGTTTGGAGATGCTCAGTGCTTCTAGATCCTTTGCTTCGTAGATGGCGGTAACCTTGGCATTCCATTCTCGTGGCAGTGATCTCAGTATCTTTCTGACTTGTTCACTGTCAGGAACCTTCTTTCCAAGAGAAAACATTTGGTTGATGATTCCCATGAATCTGGCATACATCTGGCTTATATTCTCGTCAGATTCCATCGAGAACAGTTCATATTGATGGGTTAGCATAGCTAGTCTTTGTTGCACAACTCGTTGGGTTCCTTCATGAGTAACTTGGAGCATATCCCACATAGCCTTTGCTGATGAGCAGGAACTGACCCGAATGTATTCTTCCCGTGTGAGTGCGCATGCGAGCATGTTCTTCGCCTTTGCGTTTCACGTGATTCCCTTTTTGTCATGAGCAGTATAATCTTTAGCGTCCTTTGGGGTTCCATCGGTCTTGCTAGCCGTATATGGTCCAAGTATGATTGTCTCCCAAAGATCATAATCGACAGCGATCAGAAACTCGATCATACGATTCTTCCATACTGCGTAGTTCGTTCCATCAAAGAGAGGTGGCCTAGAGTGGGATTGACCCTCTGCAAAAACATCACTCGAAAAAGCCATTAGATCTTAACTCAGGCGTGTTAGGCCTTTCGTTGAGTAACCGCTCTGATACCAAATGAAGTGTAAAATATGCCTAAGAGGGGGGGTGAATTAGGCTATAAAAATTTTGGCTTTTTCTTCTTTGAAAAATACTTTTCTTTAAGAAGATATTTGCAGAGTATGTTATTTCCCAGAAATCGTTTCAAAGATATCACTTAGTTATTCGCACGTGTCCCGGGTTTGTCTCACAGAAAAGTAAATAGCAGAAAGTAAAGTGAGACGCGATTTTTATACAGGTTATATCCCCAACTGGGGTTTAATCTTGTCCTTGGGGTGTGATCTCCCCAAGAGTTCCAATCAATCACTAAGTGTTACCAGTTACACTATGATTGACCCGTACACAACCGAAGCACTATGGACACTAGACCTCGTTCTAGGCTGACGCACGCCAAGTTTCGATCCACGTCGTTTACCCAGGAAACCTATTCCCCGACTGGATGCAGCTTGCTACCGAAGGGCCACCGAATCCACAAAATTCGTCCCTCCACGTGCGTAAGACTCCACTCGTGCTCCTTTGTGCGCTCACACGTCCGAAGACTAAGGTTTGTCGGATTTGGAGTTTCTAAGGATCGCTCAAAAGTACAGATTCGCAAATGAAAGCTCAATCACAAACTACGAATTAATCGCAAAGTAAAGCTCAAATCGTCTAAGGAATTCGATAGCTTGTGTGTTCGTTGTGTAACCTTCAATAGTGAAGTGTTTCCTTCTATATAGACCCAATAATCGTTTCTACACTTCACAAGGAAAGTTAAGCACAGAATATGCAAGATAAAGCTCAATAATCACGTGCATTAACTCAAACAATCATGCCAAGAATAAACCAATTAAGTTCAACGGTCATGCATGATCACTTACCATAAATACCACAGATTAACATTCATTCCACAGTAATCTCATCCATTCGTCAGTATATTCCATATATATTCCACTCAGCATATTTTCAACGGTAAGCTCAATCAACTAATTTCTTTCCCAAAATATGATAGCCAATTCGCACAGAGAAAGATTTGATCTACTGAGTATAATGCAAAGCATACATTCCATGTATAGTGATCTCATCCGATTTCAGCACATTCCATAAATAGACTCAAACAGCATCTTACCACATATAAGCCCAATCAACTAATCACTTTCCATAATATGAATCCTAAGTCGCACAAGGAAAGCAGGATTATGATTTACTGATTTAAGAGTTACTTAATATCGCACTCAACGGATATCTCATTAATATTCTTTCCTAAAATAGATAAATCATATGTAAGCACGTTATCAGAATATATTTTCCATATATAGCATAGTCATTCATATCCGGATGATCACAGTGATATTCTTTCCATAAATAACTCAATCACGTGTACAGCTCATATATCACTTAGCAGAATATATTTTCCATATATAGCACACAGTGAGATTCCATTCATGAGAAAACGTTCATAACTAGGTGATCACATAAATATTCCAGTTAAGCACAAGATCACACAAATTCGATTTTCTTATCGGTTTAATCATATTCAAGCGCTTAATCGAATATTTTCACATACTTAAACATCACATAACATGCATATCGATTTTTCTAATTTGTACCCCCCAATTTACATAATTACTTGGAATACTCAAAACTCTCATAATCATTTGGACAAAAAAGGTCTACAATCTCCCCCTTTTTGATGATGACAAGTAATTAATGCCTATCTTAAGCATATGAGTACACTCGATATGAAGCCATTTACGCACGTAGCATGTTTAAGTATCACAGCATGCGACATATGATCAGAGCAAATAATTTTATCAGATTTCGAAGCATGCTCCCCCTGTCTAATTGCTACTATTCCCATGTAAAGCACAGCAGCAAGAACATATAGCAATTACCAGGTTTATCATATGAAATGTTACAAGTCACCATGGAATGTCACAAATATTCAGATCATATCATATGGAATGTCACAAGTTACCATGGAATGTCGCAAATTATCACACCATATCAGTTTGCTCCCCCTGCCTATGTGCGGAATTCCTTAATCTTTAACAAGTCACAAACTCAAGCACAAAGAGGATTAAGACATAAGCATTTAAAATCAAGCAATCCGATTATATTATATCATTCCAAAATAACAAAATTAGGCATTAATTGCCTAGACTTCTCCCCCTTCAGCATCAAAAAGGAGGGACCAACACCACCAACATACCTAAACCTGCAACCAACCTCTACCCTCAAACCCAATAACCAGCGAAAAAGGCAAACTAGAACTAATCCTATCAGAGCTAGGGAATTACTAAGGAACAAAGATCTAAAGGCTGGAATCGCTATCGGATGAGGCAGATGAGGATTCAGGGATATTAAGAGCCACGGAGATCTCCTTCAGATACTTGTTAACCCTTTGAAGTTCCGTGAGATCTTTTTGAACTTTTTGCGGTTCTCATCCTTCAGGCCCTTGATACTCTTTTTCAGATCTGCGATCGTTCCTTGCTCGTCGTCGCTATCGTCATCCCTTTTCTTCTTGATCGGAGTCTTTGAAGGAGTCTGCATAACCTTTGCTTTGAGCCAGCCTTGGCGCGCATCATAGCGTATACCAACACGCTTCAATGTGACCAGATCCACAGCATGCTTAGAGCTGTCTTCCCAAGCCTTGGGCGGAGAGATTCCCTCGGTCTCAAATAGATGTGTCAGTACCATACCATAGGGAAGTTCCTTATCTGAGCTCTGACTGGCATAGATCATGTACTTGAGGACGAAATATCCTAAGTTGAGTGGCCTATTTTGGGACACCATGTAGAGAGTCAGCATGCTCATATTGTTCATCGTGGTGGAATGGCCTCCACTGCCAACACGGGCGCTCCATAGCGTAAAATACAGGACTTTGTAGAGAAAGAACAGATCTATGGGAAGTTGGTTCAAGGCTTCTCCTTCAGGGAACTTTGGCTTCTAGGGGGAATTCCAGAGAGCTATTGCACAGTCTCGCATGGATACTTCAGAGGCACACCAGTGGACAAAGTCAAAGTAGCGGAGCCCTTCGTTCTCAACCCCTAGCATCTCATTCACTTTAGCGCTATTCCATTCAAGGGTCTTTCCAAGCACATATGATTTCACTGTGATCTCAGTTCCTGTCTTCAACGAAAGTGAGATTGGCATAGAAGATTTTCACCGCCTCCACGTACAAGGACTTGTTAATCCTCAGGAAATTTTCCCAGCCATATTCCGTCAGCCACGTCACGACTTGGCTGTCCGCCAACTCATCAAACTTCACGCACCTACCTTGTGCAACGCGTCGCTTCTGAAGCTTTCCATGAAGTTCCTTTGCATTCTCAGTAAGGAATTTGATCTGGTCGGTGATTTCTTCTGGATTATCAGGGTTGAACAGTGAGGTCGTATCAGCATCACGGCGGGTGTCTCGTGGAGATAACTCGATTTGGGCAGAGACAGATTTTTCTGGAGAGGCAGGTTTCTCGTGCAAGGCAGATTTCTCCGAAGATGCACGCTGATTATCAGAAGAGGCAGGAGAAGGAGTAGGGGATGCAATAGGAATTTTATCGATCTTAGCCTTTTTCTTCTTAGGTTTCCTAGGAGATTTCGTGGATTTTGGACTGCTCTTTGACTTGGAACGGGTGGCTTTTAGAGAGAGTGGAGTTTCGACTAGGGCAGCCTCTCGCTTTTTGTCGGACTTAGATCCGGCGCCTTTGGTTTTCACCATGGTTGATATCGAAGAGTTGAAGAAGGAAAGTATGAAGTGGAGAGCTTAGGGTTTGAATGGAATGGAGAAACAAATAAGGGACGGTTTATAAAAGGCCGAGTCCTTTTGGATAAGGATGGAAAGAAGTTAAAGAGAGATGTGATCATGACAAGACGTGTGTCAGATAAGGAAGGAATTTCAAAATTTGAATTTGAAAAAGAAATACTTAGTGGTGAAGGAAACTGCCCGATAAAGATAAAAGGATATCACGCGGGAATTAAGGAAGGAAATAAGTAAAGATGAGAGGGAGGATAAAAGGATACCAATATTGGCTGAAAATAGATTTTGATATAAATGTCGAAGAAAGTCTAATAATATTCTCCCCATGGATGGAAAGGATTTGAAAAGATAATGAAGATATTCTTAATAGAATCATGGAATAAAATCGCAGAGATCCTAAAGGATAAGATCAAGGAGATACTAAAGGCTAACATATCTAGTCACCTTTCCTATTTGATCTCAATAATTCCTAATCGGTCACGGATATCACAGAATCTGCTCTCAATAAGGGGTTTCGTGAAGATATCAGCCAACTGATCATTAGTTCCAACGAAGTTCACCTGATATTCCCTTTCTGAACATGATCTCGAATAAAATGATGTTTCACTTCTATATGCTTAGTTCGAGAGTGGTGTACGAGATTCTTAGTGATACCAATGGCACTAGTACTATCACAAAAAATGGGAATTTTATCGTACCTTAAACCATAATCACTCAAGGTCTGTTTCATCCAAAGGATTTGCTGAGAACAACTTCCTAAGGCCATATATTCGGCTTCGGTTGTGGATAGGGCCACGGCATTTTGTTTTCGACTGGACCAAGTTACAAGGGAATTCCCTAGAATTTGGCAAGCACCACTAGTGCTTTTCCTATCTTCCCTAGAACCGGCGTAATCCGCATCCGAGTATCCCATTAATGGGAATTCCTTAGAATTTGGATACCACATACCATGATTGATTGTTCCCTTCAACTATCTAAGTATCCGCTTGACTGCTGTCAAGTGAGATTCCCTAGGACTCGATTGATATCTAGAACATAGACCAGTAGCAAACATAATGTCGGGTCTGCTTGCCGTTACCTCTATATAGACCCAATAATCGCTTCTACACTTCACAAGGAAAGTTAAGCACAGAATATGCAAGATAAAGCTCAATAATCACGTGCATTAACTCAACAATCATGCCAAGAATAAACCAATTAAGCTCAACGGTCATGCATGATCACTTACCATAAATACCACAGATTAACATTCATTCCACAGTAATCTCATCCATTCGTCAGTATATTCCATATATATTCCACTCAGCATATTTTCAACGGTAAGCTCAATCAACTGATTTTTTTCCCAAAATATGATAGCCAATTCGCACAGAGAAAGATTTGATCTACTGAGTATAATGCAAAGCATACTTTCCATGTATAGTGATCTCATCCGATTTCAGCACATTCCATAAATAGACTCAAACAGCATCTTACCACATATAAGCCCAATCAATTAATCACTTTCCATAATATGAATCCTAAGTCGCACAAGGAAAGCAGGATTATGATTTACTGATTTAAGAGTTACTTAATATCGCACTCAACGGATATCTCATTAATATTCTTTCCTAAAATAGATAAATCATATGTAAGCACGTTATCAGAATATATTTTCCATATATAGCATAGTCATTCATATCCGGATGATCACAGTGATATTCTTTCCATAAATAACTCAATCACGTGTACATCTCATATATCACTTAGCAGAATATATTTTCCATATATAGCACACAGTGAGATTCCATTCATGAGAAAACGTTCATAACTAGGTGATCACATAAATATTCCAGTTAAGCACAAGATCACACAAATTCGATTTTCTTATCGGTTTAATCATATTCAAGCGCTTAATCGAATATTTTCACATACTTAAACATCACATAACATGCATATCGATTTTTCTAATTTGTACCCCCCAATTTACATAATTACTTGGAATACTCAAAACTCTCATAATCATTTGGACAAAAAAGGTCTACAATCTCCCCCTTTTTGATGATGACAAGTAATTAATGCCTATCTTAAGCATATGAGTACACTCGATATGAAGCCATTTACGCACGTAGCATGTTTAAGTATCACAGCATGCGACATATGATCAGAGCAAATAATTTTATCAGATTTCGAAGCATGCTCCCCCTGTCTAATTGCTACTATTCCCATGTAAAGCACAGCAGCAAGAACATATAGCAATTACCAGGTTTATCATATGAAATGTTACAAGTCACCATGGAATGTCACAAATATTCAGATCATATCATATGGAATGTCACAAGTTACCATGGAATGTCGCAAATTATCACACCATATCAGTTTGCTCCCCCTGCCTATGTGCGGAATTCCTTAATCTTTAACAAGTCACAAACTCAAGCACAAAGAGGATTAAGACATAAGCATTTAAAATCAAGCAATCCGATTATATTATATCATTCCAAAATAACAAAATTAGGCATTAATTGCCTAGACTTCTCCCCCTTCAGCATCAAAAAGGAGGGACCAACACCACCAACATACCTAAACCTGCAACCAACCTCTACCCTCAAACCCAATAACTAGCGAAAAAGGCAAACTAGAACTAATCCTATCAGAGCTAGGGAATTACTAAGGAACAAAGATCTAAAGGCTGGAATCGCTATCGGATGAGGCAGATGAGGATTCAGGGATATTAAGAGCCACGGAGATCTCCTTCAGATACTTGTTAACCCTTTTGAAGTTCCGTGAGATCTTTTTGAACTTTTTGCGGTTCTCATCCTTCAGGCCCTTGATACTCTTTTTCAGATCTGCGATCGTTCCTTGCTCGTCGTCGCTATCGTCATCCCTTTTCTTCTTGA
The DNA here is from genome assembly GCA_027422505.1 of Craterostigma plantagineum. NCBI lineage: Eukaryota > Viridiplantae > Streptophyta > Magnoliopsida > Lamiales > Linderniaceae > Craterostigma > Craterostigma plantagineum. The sequence continues at coordinate 1,031,554 of JAPQWV010000069.1, read as the reverse complement.
TCGGAGTCTTTGAAGGAGTCTGCATAACCTTTGCTTTGAGCCAGCCTTGGCGCGCATCATAGCGTATACCAACACGCTTCAATGTGACCAGATCCACAGCATGCTTAGAGCTGTCTTCCCAAGCCTTGGGCGGAGAGATTCCCTCGGTCTCAAATAGATGTGTCAGTACCATACCATAGGGAAGTTCCTTATCTGAGCTCTGACTGGCATAGATCATGTACTTGAGGACGAAATATCCTAAGTTGAGTGGCCTATTTTGGGACACCATGTAGAGAGTCAGCATGCTCATATTGTTCATCGTGGTGGAATGGCCTCCACTGCCAACACGGGCGCTCCATAGCGTAAAATACAGGACTTTGTAGAGAAAGAACAGATCTATGGGAAGTTGGTTCAAGGCTTCTCCTTCAGGGAACTTTGGCTTCTAGGGGGAATTCCAGAGAGCTATTGCACAGTCTCGCATGGATACTTCAGAGGCACACCAGTGGACAAAGTCAAAGTAGCGGAGCCCTTCGTTCTCAACCCCTAGCATCTCATTCACTTTAGCGCTATTCCATTCAAGGGTCTTTCCAAGCACATATGATTTCACTGTGATCTCAGTTCCTGTCTTCAACGAAAGTGAGATTGGCATAGAAGATTTTCACCGCCTCCACGTACAAGGACTTGTTAATCCTCAGGAAATTTTCCCAGCCATATTCCGTCAGCCACGTCACGACTTGGCTGTCCGCCAACTCATCAAACTTCACGCACCTACCTTGTGCAACGCGTCGCTTCTGAAGCTTTCCATGAAGTTCCTTGGCATTCTCAGTAAGGAATTTGATCTGGTCGGTGATTTCTTCTGGATTATCAGGGTTGAACAGTGAGGTCGTATCAGCATCACGGCGGGTGTCTCGTGGAGATAACTCGATTTGGGCAGAGACAGATTTTTCTGGAGAGGCAGGTTTCTCGTGCAAGGCAGATTTCTCCGAAGATGCAGGCTGATTATCAGAAGAGGCAGGAGAAGGAGTAGGGGATGCAATAGGAATTTTATCGATCTTAGCCTTTTTCTTCTTAGGTTTCCTAGGAGATTTCGTGGATTTTGGACTGCTCTTTGACTTGGAACGGGTGGCTTTTAGAGAGAGTGGAGTTTCGACTAGGGCAGCCTCTCGCTTTTTGTCGGACTTAGATCCGGCGCCTTTGGTTTTCACCATGGTTGATATCGAAGAGTTGAAGAAGGAAAGTATGAAGTGGAGAGCTTAGGGTTTGAATGGAATGGAGAAACAAATAAGGGACGGTTTATAAAAGGCCGAGTCCTTTTGGATAAGGATGGAAAGAAGTTAAAGAGAGATGTGATCATGACAAGACGTGTGTCAGATAAGGAAGGAATTTCATAATTTGAATTTGAAAAAGAAATACTTAGTGGTGAAGGAAACTGCCCGATAAAGATAAAAGGATATCACGCGGGAATTAAGGAAGGAAATAAGTAAAGATGAGAGGGAGGATAAAAGGATACCAATATTGGCTGAAAATAGATTTTGATATAAATGTCGAAGAAAGTCTAAAAATATTCTCCCCATGGATGGAAAGGATTTGAAAAGATAATGAAGATATTCTTAATAGAATCATGGAATAAAATCGCAGAGATCCTAAAGGATAAGATCAAGGAGATACTAAAGGCTAACATATCTAGTCACCTTTCCTATTTGATCTCAATAATTCCTAATCGGTCACGGATATCACAGAATCTGCTCTCAATAAGGGGTTTCATGAAGATATGTTAGGAATTAATTATAGTGTCCTCTAGTTATTTGTGTTTTGGGTTAAAATTGTGATATTAATGTATTGTAGTAGGTTGGGGAGACAATTAGTACTTTGTAGAAGTTTTGGACTTGGGCTTTAATATACCAAAGAGTTTGTGGTATATAAAGCCCGTTATACCCTTGTTAGGGTTTATCAAAAGAAAATTCTTTGAAGCAGTTCTCGATAAACACACACACAAACACACACTAAAAGGTGCTTCATACGGTCTTAATCTTTCTAATAATCTTTTGATCCTTGTTTGGTAACAAGTGGACCTACAAGTGGTATCAGAGCAAAACGTGGATCGATCTCATCAATTTGAATCCAGTTTTGTTCAATTCTGAAAAGATTTGAAAGAACCTATGCTCAAAATCCATTTTCGATTTTTCATTAATATGCCTTTTAAATCGTTTTAATTACCATCTTTTGGTGAGGAAAATCGTTAATGAGTGCATATCTGTTCTTTCACATATATTATAGTCAAGTTTGAGTTGTTTTGAAACCAGAAAATCGAGTCTGAAATTTTTTTTCTGGGTCTGTTCTTCACTTTCGGGTAGATTTTTCACACAGCCTTTTGAATTTTGAAGAATTCGATGGAGATGGCTTAATTTCGCAGAAATCGCCCGATTCCTATCACATAAGGGAAAATCGATCGATTGCACCACAATCGTCCGATTTAAGCCTCGGCGATTTCCAGTCTCTAAGACTAAATCGCCCGATTTCTTTCCTTCCTGAAGAGAAAATTGTATGATTCCACCGAATCGCCCGATTTCACTGTAACGAACATGAATTCTCTTCAAAAGACTAATTGGGAGTTTGAGTCAAATCGCCCGATTTGATAAATCATCCGATTAATACACGATTTCGCTCAAATTGTCCGATTGACACATTCTTATTTTACCACAAATCGTCCGATTTAAATCTCTTAGTAATAAGTTTCAAATCGTCCGATTTCTCTTTTTAACTAAAGTCATCCGAATCAAATCCTTTTAAGTCTCACCCGAAACATATCTCGTCCAAATTTTAATTTCTGACCCAACCTATCCAAGTAAATTTGTTGAGTCGCCCTATTTAAATCAACATCAAGTCACTCAATTTTCACATTTAGGATTTGTGCTGTCCTATTCCAGCTCTTTACCTGTCCGATCAATTTAAAACTGAAATCGTCCGAGTTATTTTCTAAACAAGAGTCGCTAGAACCAAAAGTTTTGAAGTAAACTCGACTAGTCTTGATTATTTCTCTTGCAACAACCACTATATTATCAATAAATAAAATAAGAATACTAAATATCATTCTCATTTGTTTCAAACTTGACTAAAATTGTTCGAGACTAACATTTCATTTCGCAGATCACCTCCACGTAACGATCACTACCAAACAACAAATGGATTCATTAGCCATGGGAAGCGACATCCGGGTTCCAGTTCTGAGGCGCGGAGACTTCGGAGTCTGGAGAAGCAGATTCCTGAACTTTCTTGAAATAAAGGACAATGGCGAAGACATTATCGATTCTCTTGAGAATGGACCACAACAATTCTGGGTCACAGTTCGTGGTGACAACACCATCACCCCAGCAGTTCAAGAAAGCACAATACTCAAAACTCCAGCACAATACAATGATGCGGAAAAGAAACGAGCTAAAGCAGATCTTCTGGCAAGAAATTATTTGATGCAAGCCTTACCTAATGACATACTGATTCAAGTGGATAGCTTTCCAACCGCTAAAGCCATGTGGGATGAGACTGCAAAATTAATGCAAGGAACAGAGAGTGGACTAAGAGCCAAGAAAGCCAACACCCTTGCAGCATATGATTCATTCAAGGCTAAGCCTGATGAGCAAATCAGTGAGACCTACAATAGGTTCATGGTCCTCTTGAACGAATTAAGGAAGATAAACATCATAAAAACTAACATGGAACTCAATGTCAAATTTCTTACCTCCCTACCTCCAGAATGGAAGAGAGTCACCACACACTTCAGGCTCAACAAGGACCTAGATCAGATTGATATTCACAGTGTTTACGAAAGTCTGGAGCAGCACAATGACGATGTTTATGAAGCGATCGGAGAGAAGAAGGGTAAAGCAATCATGGACACAGTTGCCCTAGTGACAGATACTAATCTTAAGAAAAGTGCAAAAGCCGCAAAGAGTAAATCTGTTAAGTCCTCCAGTCCATTAGAAAGTGAAGACTCTGAGTCAGAATCAGACCCTGAATTCAAAGATTTTGAGAAGCACGTGGCTTTTATAACGAAAAGAATGGCAAAACAATATTTCAAAAAATCATCATCATCTGCCAATCGTCAGAGAGTCTCATCAAGTTCCAAACAGCTGCCAAAGCCTTTCCAACAACCTGATACTAGGAATGACTCCGAGCCTAGCAAATGCTTCAATTGTGGAAAGCCTGGGCACTTCGCTAGAGACTGTTACCTTCCTAAGAAAAAGGATGAAGAGTACTACACCAGAAAACTTCAACTACTCAAGCAGAAGAAATCTGGAACCGCATTGATGGCTGAACAGGACCACTGGCTAGAAGATACATCTGAAAGTGAGACGGAGAAGATAGCCCTGATGGCTCTGGTGGAAGAAGATGACTCTGAGCAAAAGAACATGGAAGCCAATGCTGATACTGAAAACAAGGAGCTGTCTTCCGGAAAGGAGGTAGAAACCCTTAACTTAAGACTGTATTCTGAACTTCAAGAAAAAAACATTATCCTTCAAAATGAACTTAAATATCTCAGGTCAACAGAAGTGAAATTATCTAACACATTAGAAATCCTAGATACGACCCGTGATGAAGTATGTAGATTAGAAACTTGCTTAGTTGACTTGAGAGCTTACCTATCTGAATCTGAATCAAAAGTCAATGACCTACAGGCTCGGTTTGACAATAATTATGCATGCCTACTTAAGCAATTACGAGAGAATAGCAACCTAGAATGTCTGCTAGAAGTAGCACAGTCTAAAGTTGATAGTCGAGACTTAGAAATAGAAGGTTTGACAACACAGATTAGTGAGCTAAAAGACAAATTGACAACTTGCAACGATGAGCGAATCAACAAAACATGCGAGTTCGATATCTTAAATAAAGAACGTGCAAAATTGTATGCTAAGATTAAGAAGCTCGAAGACTTACTTATTAGGAGAGGACAATCAGATAGAACGATCTTCATGAATAAACCTAGAGACATAGAATTCTATGACCCACATGAAGGATTAGGGTTCAATCCAAACTCTCTAGTAAAGATACCACTCCCTCTTTATGATGTTAGTTTCTCGGGGTTAAATCTGCCTTATCTAATGCCTTTCACAACCTCATCTGCGCATGATGCACTAGAAGAGAAAAAGAGAAATAGGGAGAATTGGGCAGAAATCACTATTAACTATGATGAACTGTATGATAGTTACAAGGCGAGGGAAATACCATTATACAATCCTGATGACTACTTACTTATTTATTCACCTTCGTCAAAAGAAGTAAGTATCGAAGAACCAAATATCTCTAATGCATATATACCAACTAAAATCAAAGTAATCTCTGACTTGCAATCAAACCTGGAATCTGAAAGGATAAAGTTCCAGATAGAGAATGGAATACTGCTTAGTATAATTTCCTCATTTGAAAAACAAATCGACAGCGACAGAACTACAGTCTCAACTCTAGAGTCAGAAAGGATAACTCTACAAGTAGAGAATGAAATTCTATTAAGTATAATTTCCTCTCTAGAGACTCAAATCGACATCGGCATAGCTTCAGGATCTCTACAAACTCCTTTAACCAAATGTCAAATATCCATCCCCATCGACACTAGGAAGAAAAGAAAGCAGATTGCTTACAAATATAAGCTTACTAACCCATCCTTGCATGTGCTCACAGGCAATCCTCTAAATAAGAAAGGGAAGTAGAAAGCCACAGGAGACAGTCTACCAAAGAGCGATGTCGCTTATTCCCCTAATAGGAAGCAGCTTGTCGATTTTGAAGCGTCTAGTTCTAATTCTTGTATTAGGCGTCAATTGTGTGCAAATAATTATCCTGCTGAACCTTCGTCTATTCTTCTTAAGCCTGTAACGACCACTAAGAATCGTACCTACTATTCTAGCTATGATGATGCTTTTATCTTAAATGCTAAATACCAATCTACCAATGTCAGTACTTCCAAGGAAACACCACCATCCTCTCTTAAATCAAAGTACAAACCTGACAAAAGACAAAAACAAGCAAACAAAGTCAAAGCTATAGGAATGCGTAGCATATGGGTTACAAAACAACAACTCAGAGCATGGACAAATCACTGCCATCCTCTTGGGATTAGAAAAATATGGGTCCCTAAGCAATCAACTGGAGTTGTAAAAAAATTTAATACTGACCTTAGAAACCAACCCATAAGAAAGACATACACAGACTATAAAACTAATAAGGGAGGACCCGTCCTTAAATGGGTACCTAAATCTTATTGATTATTTTTTGCAGATCCGTCATGTGTGGATACTTGATTCTGGTTGCTCTACACACATGACGGGAAGAAAAGAGCTTTTGAGCAACTACACCGAACAATTCGGTGGAAATGTGCGCTTTGGAAACAACCACGCGGCTCCTATCCTAGGACATGGCGATCTGATTCATGATAACCTGACGATCAAGGGGGTTTCATATGTTGAGGGTCTCAGTCATAATCTCTTCAGCATTGGTCAATTATGCGACCGACAACTAAAGGTTCAATTTCATGCTGAAGGTTGCAGTATTACTGATAAGAGTGGTCGAGACCTTCTAACTGGAACGAGGAAGACAAATCTTTATACCATCGATTTGAAAACTACTCAACCCTCGTCCAAACTGTGTCTCATGACGAAGAACTCAATTCAACAAAGTGACCTTTGGCATCAAAGACTATCCCACATCAACATCAAAACATTGAATAGACTACACACCGACAAACTAGTGAGTGGATTACCAGCCTTGAAATATCACAAGGAACATCTCTGCAGTGCGTGCGAAATGGGGAAAATGAGAAGAGCATCACACAAGGCAAAGCTCGTAGCTTCAACGTCCCGACCACTAGAACTACTGCACATGGATCTGTGTGGACCTATGAGAGTACAAAGCATCAACGGACGATAATACGTTCTGGTAATAGTGGATGATTTCTCTCGATATACGTGGACCAGATACCTTAGGACGAAAGATGAGACGCCCGACTTGATCATAGATTTTGTGAGGAAGACTCAGAACTCACTTGAATGCAATGTTCAAGTGATTCGAACTGACAATGGCACTGAATTCAAGAATCAATTGCTTGACAATTTCTATTCATCACTGGGAATCACTCAGCAATTCGCAGCAGTGAGGACACCCCAACAGAATGGGGTTGTGGAAAGAAGAAATCGTAGTCTAGTTGAAGCAGCTCGTACAATGCTAATACAATCGAAACTTCCTCATTTTCTCTGGGCCGAAGCGGTGAACATAGCCTGTTTCACTCAGAACAGAACTAGCGTTCATAAAAGATTCGAAAAAACTCCTTACGAGCTCATCAACAAAAGAATACCAAGCATTAAGTTTCTTCGAGTATTTGGCTGCAAATGCTTCGTTCTAAATGATAGAGAAGACCGAGGAAAATTCGATCCTAAAGCAGTCGAAGGGATATTCATTGGATACTCTGCCGAGTCCAAGGCGTACAGAGTCTACCTGCCACAAAAACGAACCGTCATGGAAAGTGCAAATGTTACGTTCGATGAAACGCCATTTATTGCTGCTGAACAGATAAGTCCACAACCTGGAGTCTTAAGAGTATTGACTGAAGATCAACATAACCCTTCAACCGAAGAAGGATCATCTACTTCACAGACATTTGATGAAGATGAACTGAATCTCCTGTTTGATCAGCTATATATATGCCCTCGCTCACAACGAACAGATACAACAGTTCCGTCTATACACACTTCAACAGAGGCTGATGAAATGACTTCAAGCATCCCACCTCAGCAAATCCACAATGTAGATGCAAGGAATGTCCCATCGGATAATTCAGGCAACGAAGATCAAATTCCCATTGGAATTTCTAGTACCAGCGAAGCTGAACCTAGTGAGGAACTTGACCATGAGGAATTGAGTCAACCACTTCCTCACACAAGAAAATGGACTAGAGCTCACCCAACGTCTCAAATTATCGGGGATCCAAATCAAGGAATAAGCACACGCTCCTCAACAATAAACGAGAACTTATATGCATGCTTTCTAAGTCAAAGCGAACCAAGTAAGATCGAAGATGCATTAGCTGATCCAGACTGGATACAAGCCATGCAGGAAGAAATCAATCAATTTGAGCGACTCCAAGTGTGGAAATTAGTCCCAAGACCACAAGGCAAAACAATTATAGGAACCAAGTGGGTCTTCAAAAATAAAAGAGATGAAGATGGAATCGTCATTCGGAACAAGGCCCGATTAGTGGCAAAAGGCTACAATCAACAAGAAGGAATTGACTACGACGAAACATTTGCTCCAGTTGCTCGAATTGAGGCCATTCGACTATTTCTTGCGTATGCAGCTCACAGAAACTTCACTGTTTATCAGATGGATGTCAAGACAGCCTTCCTCAACGGGGTACTGAAAGAAGAAGTTTACGTAGCTCAACCTGCAGGCTTTGTGAGTGAATCTTATCCTGACCATGTGTACTTTCTAGAGAAAGCTCTATATGGACTAAAACAAGCCCCACGTGCTTGGTACGAGGCACTCTCAGAATTTTTGATTAAATCAGGGTTCACGAAAGGAAAGATTGACACAACACTCTTCATTAAAAGGCATAAATCAGGGAGTCTCCTCGTTCAAATATATGTTGATGATATTATCTTTGGGTCCCCAAATCCAAAATTGTGCAAAGAATTTGGCGATTTAATGAAGACGAAATTCGAAATGAGCATGATGGGAGAACTCAACTTTTTTCTTGGACTTCAAGTTAAACAACTTTCAGAAGGCATTTTTATTAACCAATCAAAGTACATCCTCGACATACTCAAGAAGTACAACTTGGAGAACTCAACTACGAAGAACACCCCAATGTCTCCTTCCTGTAAGCTTGACTCAGACCCAGATGGAAAGCCAGTCAATCCAACCACATATCGGGGAATTATCGGATCACTCATGTATCTCACAGCCAGCAGACCTGACATTGTTTTCGCCACATGTCTATGCGCTCGGTTCCAAGCCAATCCAAAGGAGTCACACATGCAAGCTGTGAAGAGAATAATGAAGTATCTCAAAGGAACCTCAACACTTGGACTATGGTATCCTAAGAACTCAAATTTTCAATTACTTGGTTATACTGACGCGGATTTTGCAGGATGTAAGATGGACAGGAAAAGTACATCAGGAGGACTACAATTAACTAGTAAGTTGGTCATCTAAGAAGCAAAACTGTGTATCCACATCCACTGCCGAGGCGGAGTATGTAGCTGCGGCGAGTTGCTGCTCTCAAATTCTGTGGTTGCGAACGCAACTACAGGATTACGGGTTTGATTTCAATAATATTCCTATATATAGCGACTCAAAGAGCGCCATAGCCATTACTTGTAACCCTGTTCACCATTCTCGCACAAAGCACATAGATCTTAGGTATCACTTTATAAAAGACCATGTGGAGAAGGGCACAATTGCCATGTACTTCGTAAATACGGAGGTTCAGTTGGCCGACTTATTTACCAAGGCTTTGGATGAAACACGATTCCATTTCCTTGTATCTGAGTTAGGAATGCTGAATCGTGAACCTTAGGTGATATACCTTCACCACGTCTTTTGTAAGAGTACACATACCTGTTCTTCTTATTTAATAATTAAAATAATAAAAAAAAATAACATATAAAAAAAAACAAATAAATAAATAAAATATATAAAAAAATATAAAAATAATAATATAAAAAAAAAATATTATTATTAGTATTTGGTTTAAGGGCGGCTTAATAATATATGCTTAGTTTGAGGAGGCACTTAATTATATGCATATATGCTTTGTTTGAGGGGGAGTTTTTCGCAGGAATTACTCGAATCTAGCGGGAGCGCTTTAATGATATACACAGATTGAAGGGGCGTAGTTGGTTTCACAAACTTTCCTTTTAATGATTCGTACATCCTTCAATAAGCGAAACACGCTATTACAACTCAAATACGCAAAACATCTTCAAAATGCCAAATCACTCCAGCAAGGAAAACTATGAAAATCACTTGGAATGCGTAACAAGGTCTCAAAAGCCAGTACGGCGTGTTAAAACCCAAAACAGAATCGCCATAAAAACGACAAACAAGCACATAAGGAGTGCAATCTCCAGTACTAACATATCCAGATTGTGATTGAAGCGACGCACTAACTCTGCGTGCTCCCTGTTCTCCTTTTGGTCTCGCTGCTGATTCCAGTTCATCTTTAGGAACTCGATTCGTTTGATTGAATGATTTACGATCTTACCATGTAGGGTTTCTCTTCGGGTCTATTTATAGGCACCAATCCAACAACAAAATCGTTCGTACAGAGGACCTAATCAATGATACAGATGAACTTTTGACTTGAGGGTTTAGCACCGCGAACGAAAGCGAAGCTTTCTTTGTCGTTTATCGGATTCTGTCTCACAGAAATCGATCTTGGAAAACTCGGTGATTTGATATTAAATTTTGGTGCCTAGTATCATAGATTACTTGACCATTTTGATATCCTTGATATTCTTCACAGCTAATTTATACAAAGCACACGAATCGTTCGTTCTTCTAAAATTAGCCATTTGGCCCGATTTCTAAATGATCAATTTAGCTACAGTAAGTCTCCCTAATGTAAATTTCAATTCGGCCGATTTCTCAAAATCGTCCGATTATTATAACTGTGCCATTCAGATTCAGCTAAGGATTGATTTCGGCGATTTGCTTTTCGCCCGATTTCTCTATCAACCACTTAGCTACAGTAACCGTCCTTCATATAAATTTAAAATCGCCCGATTCCCATTATCTTCCCAAATTTACGCGATTAACGCTCTTTTATCCCTCTCAAATCTTGAAATACCTACATAGCTCAAGCTCACAAATTCCTCTCTTTGCATCTTTCTGGACATTCCGCCCTATCTCCGAAAGCGCAATCACTGCATCTGCAAGTATTGGTTCGATTTTTACTTATTTCTCAGAGCTGTCAGTTTAGGGTTTACGCGTTCGTTCATATGTAACCATTACATTGCTTTGAATATGCAAATGTCTATTCTATGTGGTTACTGAGATAATCTTCATATCAATTATCTGCTTTGCTTGGCCTGCCTTTGTGATTTCCGATTGCTTCGCCTGATTTTAGGTTCTTAGCTGTTTCGGATAAAATGTCTTTAATCGCTCGATTTTACACCCAAATTCAACAGTCTAATTTCTTCCTAAATCGCCCGATTTGTTTTAATCGCCCGATTTCGTATGTGTTCTTTCTCACAGCTGTCCCAAAATCGCCGAAAATTGATTTTCTACTTTCAAGTTCAATTTCGATTTTAATTTCAATTGCCTATGTCTACTTACAATCGCCCGATTTCACTCAATCGCCCGATTTCACTCAATCGCCCGATTTCACTCAATCGCTCAATTTGACCCTCAATTGACTCTAAATTGTCCGATTTCAACCTTAAATCTTAAATCGCGCGATTGCATCTTAAATCTTCCTATTCTACTCTCAATCGCCCGATTTGACTCTCAATCGACTCTAAATTGCCCGATTTCAAACTTCAATCTCAAATCGACCGATTGCATCTTAAATCTTTCTATACTATTATGGCTAACATATTATCCGATTATCATACTGTGCGATTATCATTAAATCATATTGTGCGATTAACATTAAATCGTCCGATTATCATTCAAAGACAAGATCTTGAAATTTTTCTAAGTCCCGTACACATCTTATGCGATTCTTCATCCTAAAGCGATATAAGTAGAAATCTTCGAGTATGGGTGCGATTTTTTTTTTCTTCTTTCTTATGTTTGCATTCTATCTCTACAGATTGATCACTATGGTGCGCGCAATTGACGAAGTTTTCCCATCTAAAGACTGGGCTCAAAGGCTTCCAAATAACGTCCAATTGGATTTTGAAAATACCCAATGCCCCGATCCTATCATCCTCAAAATTCTTCAAAACCATCCCCTCAACAATGCCTTTTGTAAAATCGAGCGTGTCCCCGAAGTTTACGTACAACAATTTTGGTCCTCGCTCCAAAATCCAACTGACAACCCACAACCAACCCGTCTCTCTGCCCAAATTGACCACACCATTGTCGTCCTGACCCCCGCTATAATACGCTCCCAACTAAACCTACCATCCTCACTCATTTATGATAAACATCCGACTTCTGTTCATTTGATTGCCGACTTCCTCTTCATGGGATACAAGCCCAATGGCCAGCAATCCATTCATCTCCCAGATTTTTGCCGCCAAAGACATACCTCGACCCTGGCGGACGCTCTTCTTAATCGTCAACAAGTGCCTATCACCTAAGCACACCGGATCAGACCGCTGCAACCGCCATATCATGTTGATCTTCCACGGCATTGTCTTCAACAAAAACTACGACATCGCCCAACTAATATGGTCTGACCTTGTTGATCAACTCCGAAGACGAAAATACAGCTCCACAAGAGTCCTCCCTTACGTGAGATGGTTTCCCATTCTGGTTCAACACTTCATCGACCTTCACCCAGAAATCAAACGTCGTCCCCAACTCGAAGGCTATGATATACCTAAGCTCGGCAAAATACAATCCACCAAGACAAAGTCAAAATTCGATGAAGAAGCCATGCTATTGGGGGAACACCTCCTTCAACTCCTCGACAAAGCAGATCCCATGCTACAAGCCTACCTGCGAGCCAACAATCTCGAAGATATCCCCACGATCCAACAGAACCCAGTTGGATCTAACCCCGGGACTAGCCAACCCCAACAACCGGTTATAGGTCTAGGACACTCCGCATCTCCAAAACAAAAACGAAAGAAAAAATCGAAAGGGGATGCCACCAGCAGCAAGAAGGAACGGCGTACTAAACAAAAGCACGATCATCCTACTCCATCCTCTAGTCAGCAAATAATCCGGACCGATCCCATAGGTTCAGGGGATGACTTTGTCCTCCCCCGAGTAGTAGTCGCGACATCTGGTCCAATCGTGCAAAGTATCCCACCCGTCCACTCAATCGTCTCTCAACAGACGATTGTTTCACTTTCTCACGAGGAACCACGTCAGCCATCTCCTCCTCGCTCTGAGGGGGTCGATGTTGAAATACGCAGTCCTCCGCCTCACACTGCACTTTCATTGTCCACAACGAGTCTAGTAACCTCACCACCTATATTTTCTTCTTTTACTAGGACACATACACCTCCTTTTGCACTAACAGGTCTTGGTGATCTGTTCGGAACGCTCTTCGATGTCTCTGTACTAGCTACTAGTCTGGGACAGAGCGGAAGTCCCACAGTGGTCAACGTCACTCCAGCTGCTGATTTGGGCCATCGATCTGAGCCTGTCTCAGCATCGATGTCAACGATTTGCCTTAGTGGCTTCGGTTCATTCAGTCCTGTGCAAACAGGCGGCACATCAGTACCTTCTACTGATGTTGTGACGACGGAACGTCTTCGTGACTCCGTCTCGTTATTTTCCCCGTTCGTGACTGAGGCCACACTCAATGCTCGCCTAGCTGCATTCGCCAAAGACCTCCAAGACTCCATAATGACCCAAGTGTACGACGCGATTGGGAGTTCTTCTCGAGACAAGGGCAAAGCCTCCGTCCCCGAACATCCCCTTACTGCCCCTGACGACGGTCCGTGGAATGTCCCTGTGACGGAACTGATTGATGTCGTTATCGCCAGACTCCGCACTGCAACGCAGCGCAACGAATATGAAGCGGAGGTTCTTCGACGTCTTGAGCTTCCGTTCACGTGCCGAGGTGAGGCTCAGACTTCGAATCAGCCGCGTGACGACCCTGACGGTGAGGGTCGTCCCGAGGGGGAGAAGCAGCCAGAGCCACAACATCAACAACAGCAAGTGACTCGAACTACCAAAACACCTACTCCCTCACAAACCAAAAAATCTACCCGACCTACTACCAAAACAACCCAACAAGCCACATCACCAGACACACACTATCTAAGAAGCCCTCCAATATCTTCCTCGTCTCCTACCAATGAGCCCATCCTATCCCTCGAAGAGTTATACAATCCTCACACCACTGTTGAAAAGTACATTTTCAACGAGGATTGGATAACAAAACCAATGGACCCAGCCATAGCTAAGGGCTTAATGGAGAATGCCAGATACTTTCTGATGAAAGCCAACGTAAGCCTTGCCCTTATCGACGATGACGAGCTTGAGGAAGGTGAAGACTACGAAACCGCAATTCCAGAACTTCCCGAGCTTCTCAAACACCACGTCGTTGATGAAGAATGCCCTCCCCCGAAGACAAAGATAAGAGAAGAGCTTAATCTACCATGGGAGAATGCCAAAGTAGTAGCTCCCTATCAAGAAGAGATACGACGGAGAATCTGGAGAAAAGAAGATATGATTAAGCAGCTGGATGAACTGGAACTCAGAGGTTTAACTCATCTTTCAAGACCAACTGCTATTCGGTACCTGCTTTCTCTCCGTAGAGGACTTAGGATGAAAGGGAAAGGAGCTGATGTTGAGACTCTTCGAAGTGAAGAGAAGGAACGAGCCAGAATTAGGGCAATCATCGGAGTACGACGAGCTCGACTCGACTTCTACGAATTTCCCATCTACAAGATAGGGCGAGAAGATGGAACAATCGAAGAAATGACTGAAGGCGATCTCTCCTACTTAAGAGGTGAGGACATTGTTCGGATGGTTGGAAGCTACAGATTTCTTGGAACGCTTCAGAATCCAGACCTCAACGTTGGATATGTCGCTCTTAAGCGATTCTTGATGCGCCAAGTCAAGTTCAACACGACTTATGACCTCCAAATGGCAGTGGAAAGCAATATGAAGAGGGTGAACCTGACAAAACCGTCCTTTGAAGTTCCTGACACAGGTCTTGGCGAAGGACACATAATCAATGAAGTTGATGATCCATCTGTCGTTTACATCAACTACAAAGGAGATAAAAGGCTAATGAAGACATCAGAGATCAACAAGTTCAGCGACGGTACACTTCGAATCATTAGCAACAAGCTTAGAAGTATTCTCAAACAGCTGAAAGATGAAGAACACGAAGTCCAAGAAAAGTACAAGAAGCTGATCGAGATCATATCTGAGAGAATATCATTTCGAAGTGTTTTAAGGTCATATGAACACATCTTAGGACTTCGGAGATCACCATACGAGCTAGCGAGCCCCAAGAAAAGGAAGACGCAGAAGACATCAACAAAAGGACGAGGACACTAAGGGGGAGATTGTTAGGAAATAATTATAGTGTCCTCTAGTTATTTGTGTTTTGGGTTAAAATTGTGATATTAATGTATTGTAGTAGGTTGGGGAGACAATTAGTACTTTGTAGAAGTTTTGGACTTGGGCTTTAATATACCAAAGAGTTTGTGGTATATAAAGCCCGTTTATACCCTTGTTAGGGTTTATCAAAAGAAAATTCTTTGAAGCAGTTCTCGATAAACACACACACAAACACACACTAAAAGGTGCTTCATACGGTCTTAATCTTTCTAATAATCTTTTGATCCTTGTTTGGTAACAAGTGGACCTACAAGATATCAGCCAACTGATCATTAGTTCCAACGAAGTTCACCTGATATTCCCTTTCTGAACATGATCTCGAATAAAATGATGTTTCACTTCTATATGCTTAGTTCGAGAGTGGTGTACGGGATTCTTAGTGATACCAATGGCACTAGTACTATCACAAAAAATGGGAATTTTATCGTACCTTAAACCGTAATCACTCAAGGTCTGTTTCATCCAAAGGATTTGCTGAGAACAACTTCCTAAGGCCATATATTCGGCTTCGGTTGTGGATAGGGCCACGGCATTTTGTTTTCGACTGGACCAAGTTACAAGGGAATTCCCTAGAATTTGGCAAGCACCACTAGTGCTTTTCCTATCTTCCCTAGAACCGGCGTAATCCGCATCCGAGTATCCCATTAATGGGAATTCCTTAGAATTTGAATACCACATACCATGATTGATTGTTCCCTTCAACTATCTAAGTATCCGCTTGACTGCTGTCAAGTGAGATTCCCTAGGACTCGATTGATATCTAGAACATAGACCAGTAGCAAACATAATGTCGGGTCTGCTTGCCGTTACCTCTATACTTAGTTAGGTCAAAAGGCGTACCTTGTTCATCACTGTCAATTTTAGCGGTCTGATGCATAGGGGTGGGAAGTACCTTGGAATCAGCCATTCCGAATTTTTCAAGTAGTTCCTTCGTGTACTTCGTTTGAGATATGTATGTTCCCGTATCCAACTGCTTGATTTGCAATCCAAGGAAGTACGTGAGTTCTCCCACTAGCAAACAGAGTGTTATCTATTGTTCCTGTTGTAAAGCCCATGTCTAGCAAAAACCTACTCAATCTTTCATACCATGCCCTAGGGGCTTGTTTTAAACCATATAAAGCTTTGTTTAATTTAAAGACGTGATTTGAAAATTCTTCTTTTTCAAAACCGGGAGGTTGCTCGACATAAACTTCCTCATTTATAAAACCATTTAAAAATGCACTTTTCACGTCCATTTGAAAAAGCTTGAATCTTTTAAAAGATGCATATGCAAGTAAAATACGTATAGACTCGAGTCTAGCTACGGGTGCAAAGGTTTCTTGAAAATCTATACCTTCTTCTTGGGAATAACCTTTGGCAACTAACCTGGCCTTATTTCGTGTCACGTTACCGTTTTCGTCCAGTTTGTTGCGAAACACCCACTTCGTGCCTATTATGGACTTGTCGTTAGGTCTTTCCACAAGAGTCCACACTTGGCTCTTTTCAAATTGTGCTAGCTCTTCTTCCATGGCAATCACCCACGATTCATCGTCAAGCGCTTCATTCACTGTCTTAGGTTCCATGGTTGACAACAGCACGTCATGTGATTCCTCATCAATATCGTTTCGTGCAGTTGCTCTCGTTTTGATCCCTGAAGTGATATTTCCTATGACTTGTTCAGTGGGATGGCTGGAAGCATGTTTGAATTTTCTGCACTGTTGTTCGTCTGAAGCATCAGGTTCCTCTGACTCAGTATCTAGTTCCAATGGAATTGCGTTCACTCCTTTGTCAGTAACCTGTATACCTGCAGGAGACACAACTATACCTTCCTCAGTAGCATCTGCGTCAGGAAATTCATCAAACGTAACATGCACAGATTCTTGAACAGTCTTCTTCCTATTATTAAACACTCGAAAAGCTTTGGAATGAAGGCTGTAACCTAGGAATATCCCTTCATCTACCTTGGAATCGAATTTTCCTCTTTTATCCCTATCATTCAAAATGAAGCATTTGCAGCCAAATACATGGAAATATCCTATGTTAGGCGTTTTATCGTTCCAAAGTTCATAGGGAGTTCTCTTAATAATCGGTCTAAGGAAAATCCTATTTGAGACATAACATGCCGTACTAACAGCTTCGGCCCAAAAATGTTTTGGAGAATTATATTCGCTCAACATAGTCCTAGCCATTTCTTGTAATACTCTATTTTTCCTCTCGACCACTCCGTTCTGTTGAGGCGTAATAGGGGCTGAAAAATTATGACTATAACCATTTTCGTCACAAAAAGATGCAAAGGATTTACTATCAAATTCTAGACCGTTATCACTCCTAATCTTACGGATCTTCATCTCTTTTTCATTTTCTAGCTTCTTAATCAGTGGCGCAAGATTATTTAAAGCCTCACTTTTGTGTGCAAGAAATAAGACCCATGTGTACCTAGTATAGTCGTCTACAATAACAAAGGCATATCGTTTACCTTTCAATGACATAACCTGTACCGGACCAAAAAGGTCAAGATGCAGCAGTTCCAGTGGTCTCGACGTAGAGATCACATTCTTCGGTTTAAAGGACGTCTTGGTCTGTTTCCCCATTTGGCACGCTTTACACATTCTGTCCTTGGTGGCTTTCATATCTGGAATACCTCTCACTAATTCATTGCATGATATGTGAGACATCAGTTCCATGTTAGCATGTCCCAAACGTCTATGCCATAACCATGTGATATCCTGCGTAACTGCTAGACACTTGACATTTTGGTTAGCAATATCATCAAGAGTGATGCAGTAAATGTTACCATGTCTAGCCGCACTAAACACAATCTCATCACCCTTTTTGACAAGGCACTTGTCTTTGGCGAAAGCTACGGTATGTCCATCATCACATAGTTGGCTAATGCTAATTAAATTATGTTCTACGTTCCTAACAAACCGTACATTATCTATAGTGATATTTAAATTTTTACCAACAGTACCAACTCCCATGATTTTGGCTTTTGCGTCGTTAGCGTACGAAACGTATCCTCCATCAAACGCCTTTAACGACACAAAATTACCTATATCACCTGTCATGTGGCAGGAGCACCCGCTGTCGAGATACCACCTGCTTTTCTTACTGGAATTCTTCCTTCGTACCTGTAGAAAGAAGTACTCTTCTAAGGTACCAAATTTCTGTTGGGTCCTAACATATTAGCGGGGAAATAACTTCTGTTAACATACGAGATATCATTCTTCATAGATGGTGATCTCCTGCTAGAATCAGATACAACAGTGGCATTTAAAGGTGATTTCTTAGGTCTCCAAACATACTTAGTTTTATAAACTTTCTTTAAGGGACAGTTGTATGCATAATGACCA
This sequence comes from Craterostigma plantagineum, assembly GCA_027422505.1. Classification (NCBI taxonomy): domain Eukaryota; kingdom Viridiplantae; phylum Streptophyta; class Magnoliopsida; order Lamiales; family Linderniaceae; genus Craterostigma; species Craterostigma plantagineum. Next base: position 1,013,003 of record JAPQWV010000069.1, on the reverse strand, counting down.
TTTCTACCACAGCTAAAACATTTAATCTTAGGCACAGAATGTTTAGCATGCTGTCCTTCAGTGGAATAACCTATCCCTGACATACCAATATTCTTAGGGGTACTTAGCAGCATATCTAGGTTCTGCTTGCCGTCAAGGAGCCTATCAACTTTCTGTTTTTCTCTATCTAATGAATTCCTGAGTTCTACGATATCTCTGGATAAGTCACTGTTTTCTTTTCTGTTTTCTCACAGTCACATGGAATTCCTTCTTTCTTAGCAGTAACTAACTCTTCTTTCAAACGCGAGATTCCTAGATCAGTATCATGTTTTTCCTTAGCTAGTTCCTCTCGCTGCCTTATCAATTCCTTATTCAAGGAATTTAGTGACTTAATCTTTCTCTCTGCTTTTTGAAGTAACCTACACAAATTTTCCTTACTTTCTTCTATATCAGAAACAGATGAGTCACTTTCATAACCATATAAATTGTTTAGGATATGAATTTTGTCAATGGAGGAAGATCGAGATACCTGATCCTCGTCAGCCATATAAGCGTTATCCTCGTCCTCACTTTGTTCCATTTCAGGGTCGTTAGATTCTGTCACCATGGCCTTCTGCTTCCTTGGTTTCTCATCATTATTTGTTGGGCGTTCATGTGCATAGTGGCCTGGTTTGTTGCACCGAAAGCATTTCTGAAATTTTTTCCCTGATGTGGAGATTCCCTTGTTTTTGTTCTGGAATTTGCTGGAGTTCCCTTTTAATCTCTGTTCGAATCTTTCAAATCTCTTTGTAAGCATGGCTAGGTCGTTCATCAGGCCTTCTCGTTCATCGTCAGAATCAGATTCTTCTTGGTTGGATTTGAATGCGATAGACTTCTGATTTTTGGTTTGCGACTTCTCATTCATTGACGTTTGAATCATCTCGTAGGAGATAAGCGATCCAATCAGTTCGGAGATGCTCAGTGCTTCTAGATCCTTTGCTTCGTAGATGGCGGTAACCTTGGCATTCCATTCTCGTGGCAGTGATCTCAGTATCTTTCTGACTTGTTCACTGGCATACATCTGGCTTATATTCTCGTCAGATTCCATCGAGAACAGTTCATATTGATGGGTGAGCAGAGCCAGTCTTTGTTGCACAACTCGTTGGGTTCCTTCATGAGTAACTTGGAGCATATCCCACATAGCCTTTGCTGATGAGCAGGAACTGACCCGAATGTATTCTTCCCGTGTGAGTGCGCATGCGAGCATGTTCTTCGCCTTTGCGTTTCGCGTGATTCCCTTTTTGTCATCAGCAGTATATCTTTAGCGTCCTTTGGGGTTCCATCGGTCTTGCTAGCCGTATATGGTCCATTGATGATTGTCTCCCAAAGATCATAATCGACAGCGATCAGAAACTCGATCATACGATTCTTCCATACTGCGTATTTCGTTCCATCAAAGAGAGGTGGCCTAGAGTGGGATTGACCCTCTGCAAAAACATCACTCGAAAAAGCCATTAGATCTTAACTCAGGCGTGTTAGGCCTTTCGTTGAGTAACCCGCTCTGATACCAAATGAAGTGTAAAATATGCCTAAGAGGGGGGGTGAATTAGGCTATAAAAATTTTGGCTTTTTCTTCTTTGAAAAATACTTTTCTTAAAGAAGATATTTGTAGAGTATGTTATTTCCCAGAAATCGTTTCAAAGATATCACTTAGTTATTTGCACGTGTCCCGGGTTTGTCTCACAGAAAAGTAAATAGCAGAAAGTAAAGTGAGACGCGATTTTTATACAGGTTATATCCCCAAATGGGGTTTAATCCTGTCCTTGGGGTGTGATCTCCCCAAGAGTTCCAATCAATCACTAAGTGTTACCAGTTATATTATGATTGACCCGTACACAACCGAAGCACTATGGACACTAGACCTCGTTCTAGGTTGACGCACGCCAAGTTTCGATCCACGTCGTTTACCCAGGAAACCTATTCCCCGACTGGATGCAGCTTGCTACCGAAGGGCCACCGAATCCACAAAATTCGTCCCTCCACGTGCGTAAGACTCCACTCGTGCTCCTTTGTGCGCTCACACGTCCGAAGACTAAGGTTTGTAGGATTTGGAGTTTCTAAGGATCGCTCAAAGGTACAGATTCGCAAATGAAAGCTCAATCACAAACTACAAATTAATCGCAAAGTAAAGCTCAAATCGTCTAAGGAATTCGATAGCTTGTGTGTTCGTTGTGTACCCTTCAATAGAGAAGTGTTTCCTTCTATATAGACCCAATAATCGCTTCTACACTTCACAAGGAAAGTTAAGCACAGAATATGCAAGATAAAGCTCAATAATCACGTGCATTAACTCAAACAATCATGCCAAGAATAAACCAATTAAGCTCAACGGTCATGCATGATCACTTACCATAAATACCACAGATTAACATTCATTCCACAGTAATCTCATCCATTCGTCAGTATATTCCATATATATTCCACTCAGCATATTTTCAACGGTAAGCTCAATCAACTGATTTCTTTCCCAAAATATGATAGCCAATTCGCACAGAGAAAGATTTGATCTACTGAGTATAATGCAAAGCATACTTTTCATATAGTGATCTCATCCGATTTCAGCACATTCCATAAATAGACTCAAACAGCATCTTACCACATATAAGCCCAATCAATTAATCACTTTCCATAATATGAATCCTAAGTCGCACAAGGAAACCAGGATTATGATTCACTGATTTAAGAGTCACTTAATATCGCACTCAACGGATATCTCATTAATATTCTTTCCTAAAATAGATCAATCATATGTAAGCATGTTATCAGAATATCTTTTCCATATATAGCATAGTCATTCATATCCGGATGATCACAGTGATATTCTTTCCATAAATAACTCAATCACGTGTACAGCTCATATATCACTTAGCAGAATATACTTTCCATATATAGCACACAGTGAGATTCCATTCATGCGAAAACGTTCATAACTAGGTGATCACATAAATATTCCAGTTAAGCACAAGATCACACAAATTCGATTTTCTTATCGGTTTAATCATATTCAAGCGCTTAATCGAACATTTTCACATACTTAAACATCACATAACATGCATATCGAGTTTTCTAATTTGTACCCCCCAATTTACATAATTACTTGGAATAATCAACTCTCATAATCATTTGGACCAAAAAAAGTCTACAAAAACCTTGGCGAAGGAAGAAGAGTACACCTCATTGTTTGATTTATGTACAACATTCCAACAACACTAAGCATAATACTTTTTCAGCTTCGCTATATTGCAGGGACGTGGCACTCCACGCCCATCCTTGTCTTCCAGCTCGTAAGCACCTCCCCCAAGAATACGGGCCACCTTGTAGGGGCCTTCCCATGTCGAGTCCACCTTCTTGAGCGGCTTGAGCACATCTGCTCGCCTCAAGACCAGATCTCCCACTTGGAACTGCCTGGGCTTTACTCGGCGGTCATAAGCCGCCTTTACTCGACTCTTGTACCTTTCCATTCATATCAGGGCCAGCTCCCTTATTTCCCCGATCATGTCTAGATCCTTCCTTCTGAGCTGCGCGTTCTGCTCCTCCTCATAATGGATGACCCTATGTGTCTCAATTCCTATCTCAACAGGTATCAAGGCAGCAGATCCGTAGACTAACTGGAAAGGTGTTCCCTCCGTAGCTTCCCACGGAGTAATGCGGTATGCACATAGTACAGGATCCAGAGATTCCAGCCACCTTCCACCTTCTTGTTCTAACCTGGCTTTCAGCCCTCGAAGGATGGTACGGTTGGTGACTTCCACTTGTCCATTAGCCTGTGGGTGTCCCACGGAGACGAATCTCTGTTGTATTTTCATCCCCTTCCAGAATTCACGAACCTTGGCCCTGCAGAACTGTGTACCATTGTCAGAGACAAGGATTCGCGGAGCTCCGAACCTGCAACAAATGTGGTGCCACAAAAAATCTATTACATTAGCTTCGTCAATTTTAGACACAAACCTTGGCTTCTACCCATTTACTGAAGTAGTCGACCGCCACTATGATGAACTTTTTCTGGGACTTCACCACGGGCATAGGTCCGACGATATCTATTCCCCATTTGTCAAAAGGACAAGGAGAATGCATGACCCCCAGCTCTTCTGCTGGTACATGAATCTGCGGGCAATGTTTCTGACAGCTTTCGCATCGTCTAACCAACTCATTAGCATCTCTCATCATCGTTGGCCAAAAATATGTGGCTCTGATTGCTCTTCGAGCGACGGCTTTGTATCCGGCATGATCCCTAGCACATCCTTCGTGGATTTCCTCTAATACCAACATTCCTTCCTTCTTAGTCAGACAACGGGCATAAAGGTGGGCGAAAGCCCTCTTGTACAGTTTGCCTCCGATGATGCAGGACTTGTGACGATATTTACCCGCATCCTCGTGTTTAGGGTTGTATAAGGCCTCCAATAAAGGAGCTCTCCAGTCTTCCTCCTCATCTTTACACCCTACCTGCTCCTCTCGTTCTGCCCTACTGGCTGTGAGCATCGTAACTTTCCTAGATCCCTCCGGAACTGCTGCACTGGCTAACTTTGCTAGATAGTCCGCCCGACTATTTTCCTCCCGGGGTATTTGCCGTATCTCGAAAGTATTGAACTTGTTGAGCCACTAACTGAGAATCTGAGTAGATGATTACTCCCGTAGCTCCTAAGCTGTTAAGAATTTCCATTGCCTTTACTAGTGCCTCATATTCAGATTCGTTATTCGACGCCGGGAAGTCGAATGTTATGGCAAATTGTAGTTCATCTCCCCTGGCGTAATAATGAGAACACCGGCCCCTGCTCCCGTCGTCATTGATGAGCCATCGACAAAAGCTTTCCAGGTTAATGCCACTTCTCCTCTGGTGGACTCCAACAGGAAATCCGATAAGGCTTGTCCCTTAATGGCTTGTCGTCTTTCGAACTCGACGTCATATTCACCCAGCTCAACTGCCCACTTGACCATCCTGCCGGAAATGTCCAGCCTACTCAAAGTTTGTCTCAAAAGTAAATTGGTACGTACCCGTACTTTGTGAAATAGGAAATAGGGGCATAACCTTCGAACCGATACCATCACCGCCAGGGCCGCCTTCTCAATTTCGGAGTACCTGCTTTCAGCTCCGTGCATTGTCTTACTCACGAAGTATACTGGATTCTGAGTGTTGCCTTCCTCTTTTAGGAGGACTGAACTTACAGCATGCTCCCCTGTGGAAAAATACAAGATGAGCTCATCGCCAGGTAGTGGCTTAGTTAATAATGGCATGTGATGTAAATAATCTCTTAACCCTTCGAACGCCGCTTGGCATTCCTCTATCCATTTGAATTGGCATCCTTTCCGCAGCACTTTGAAGAAAAGAGGCTCATGTCGGCGGTTTGGCGATGAACCTGCTCAAGGCTGCCAACCTGCCTGTTAAACGTTGCACCTCCTTAACATTCCGAGGCGGCTGCATCTCCAGTATCGCCTCACCTTGTTGGGGTTCACCTCGATTCCTCTCTTTGTTACCATGTACCCCAAGAACTTACCCGACTGTACTCCAAACGTGCACTTCTCGGGATTCAGCTTCATACCACTTTTCCGAATGGTCTGGAAAGCTTCCTCCAAATCAGTGACATGGTCTTTGGCCCACGTTGACTTGACCAGCATGTCGTCCACATAGACCTCCATATTACGTCCTAACTGGTCCTTGAACACCGTGTCAACCATCCGCTGGTAAGTAGCTCCCACATTCTTAATCCCAAAGAGCATCCGGACGTAGCCGTACGTGCCACCTGCTGTAATGAAGCATACCTTGTCTACGTCACCTGGATTAAGTTGGATCTGGTGGTATCCTTGATAAGCATCCATCATACTCAGCATTTCGCATCCAGATGTGGAGTCTACTAACTGATCTATCCTTGACAGAGGATAATGGTCCTTGGGACAAGCCTTATTGAGATCTCGAAAATCAACACACTTTCTCCAAGAACCGTTTCACTTTTTACCATAACCACATTGGCTAACCAAGAAGGAAATTGCACTTCCTTAATATGTCCGGCTCTGAGCAGCTTCTCCACTTCGACCTTGATACCCTGATCTCTCTCTGCTCTAAACCGCCGAAGACGTTGTTTTACTGGGTGGCTCCCCGGGATGACATTCAAGTAGTGCATGGCTATCTTGGGGTCTACCCCCGTTATGTCTGCTGGTAAGAAGGCGAATAGGTCCGCGTTCCATCTTAGGCACTCCACTAACTGCAACGATATTTCTTTGTCCATCTTCGTTCCTATCTGAGTGATGAAGCCCTCCTTACCTGGGTACAGTTCCACCGTCAGTAGTTCCTCATTGGGCTGAGGTTGCAGTAGCGTAGGTTCGCCTTCCTCCTCTTCTAGTTTCATACGTTTTGCCTGCTTGGCCTCTACTCCGTTATTCTCCTATCCTCTAGTTACGACCTTGACTTCGTTCGCGTAACACCGGCGAGAGCTTACCTGGTCCCCGGAAACTTCTCCCACCTGTTCACCTATCGGAAATTTGATCTTCAAGTTGTATGTTGACGGTACTGCTCTGAATCTATTGATAGCTGGTCGTCCCAATATGATGTTGTATGAAGAAACGGCGTTAACTACCAGGAAGTTGACCATTCCACCACCCGTCTAGGATCCTCACCTAACCCCACAGGAAGCGTGACCTACCCCTAGGGTTGTATGCCAGCTCTGCCAAATCCGTATAAGGAGGTGCCACTAGTTTTAGCTCCGTTCCTAACCTCATCTGCTTGCAGCATTCCAGTAACATTATATCCGCTGAGCTTCCTCCGTCTATAAATACCCGTGAAACATTGTACCCTGCCACATCAGTGGCGAGAGCATCATTATGAGGTCGCACAACATCAACCTCGTTCTTTGCCTTAAACTGGATGTTCCCCGAGGTTTCCATCTGTCCCACCAAGCTGCTATCAGTCAAGGTGTTCTCATTCTTCCCCATCCGGGCATACAACTTTTGGGCCCTATGCGAATCTCCGCTCTTCGGACCTCCTACTATGAGAATGATATGAGCTCGTTGCTGGATGGGCCCTGGCCTATTAGGTTCCAGCATAGGTTGTTTCCCCTTGGCTTGCACCGGGCCCTCCCTCTCTCTAGGTGGCCCTGGTGGAATCAGCCCTTGGTCTCGATATATGAACTCCTTGAGGTGTCCCGCTTTTATCAGCCTCTCAATCTTATTCTTCAGATGCACCCAATTGCTAGTGTGATGCCCGTGCTCGTTATGAAAATGGCAGAAAGGTCCAGATGTGGGCTTCGTAGGTCCCCGTGGGTTGACCTGAGGGTATCTGTGATAGCAGGATGTCTTGATGCCACAGCCAACACATCCTCTAAGTTCGTCCACATAGGAGTATATCTTTGATACATAGGGGGGAACCTGTTCCCTCTGCCTGGCATAGGTCTCCTGACCACTGGAGGGCGGGTTATCCGGCTACCCTCCCTGCTCCGATTGTTGTCCTGTTTATCCCTCTTAGGAAACGCCCTAGGTGTTGCCTCCTGAATCTTTGCCAGTTTGCTCTCCTCCAGATTTATATACTTGTCTGCCCTTCCCAGCAACTCGTCAAATGTTTGCGGGGTTTCTTGGAGAGCGACGCGAAGAAATCACCAACCTGCAAACCATGAACCAAAGCATTATTGTTAACAGAAGTAGTGGCGGAAGGTACCTCTAAGGCCGCCACGTTGAATCTTTTGACATAGGATCGGAGGCTTTCATCCGATCGCTGTTTGACTTGGAATAAGGACATGTCGGATCTGGGTGGTCTCCTAGCGCTGGCAAACTGGTTGACAAACATCTCTTGAAACTCCTCAAATGAGTGGATAACCTCCGGTTCTAGCTGGTTGAACCATTGTTGAGCAGCTCGTACCAACTCACCTCCGTGTCATGTTCCCCAGTTCTTCTGTTTCCCTCTGCCCTGTATCCACTGGCTATAGTCACCAGAGGTGCCGTTCTCTTGGGTTTGTTGGCCTGGGCCCTTCATGAAATTCTCTAAGGCGTTCATTGCTTCGTCGAGGAGGTGGAGTCGGCATTTCCTCATCCCTTCCTCTTTGAGCAGCTCCTATCTCGGACGGATTTACCTCAAGCTGAGGACCCAAGGTCTCCCCTGTAGCCATCACATTTTCGCCTACGGTTTCTCTCAATTCTGAGGCATGTCTACCCGATGTTCTTCCCCGAATAGACATAGCCTGTTTCCGCTTGCCTTTGCTCTTCGCTTTGTTAGCTGTCATCGTCGCAACCACCGCGTTCTTCATCAGCAAGTGCAGCTGCTCCACCGTCAAAGTTATAGGCGTCTGGGGTGGAAGCGCGCCGGAAGGTCCCGCAAAGGTGGGTGTTGGCGCTGGTGGGGAGACCCGCCATCGGTGACGCCAAAGTTGGGGCTGGCGTGGGATTCGCCCCTGTCTCCTCTGCAGCTTCTTCGAATCGTTCTTGCAGATTCTGCACTAACGGTGACTGTTCCTCCATCGCTGTAGCTCCTACTCGTCTTCAAAACCTACCGTTCTTCCAGCAATAGCACCTTCTGGCTGTCTCCTTAACATTTCATCTGCAAACAGGCACAAGCTCGGCCTGTCTTCTCTGCCACAACTGTAATACCCGTAACTTAAATACGGGAAATTAGGATATAATTAATCCGATAGATGTATGAATTAATGAAGTTAATATCCGAACGAATCAAAGGCCGAATGAGAAACTGGGCAAAATTGATATTCGACCCAATTGATCTTGGCCCAACTCAACATAATTTAATAAATAAAATAATCCAAATTAATGCTAGAGCATTTTGAGGCCCAATTAGGAGTGCGTAATTAATAAAGAAATTCGGCTCGATTAAAAGGTTTATTTAAAAGCTAATAATATTAGGACCCAAGTGAATAAATTCAAAAAGACCCAAGTCAATTTTCATGTTGGCCTAACTCAATGGAAAATAGTCCAATAAATAATTTAGGCCAAGAAATATTAGAGCCCAACTAAATGAGTTAAGAAGGCCCAAGTAAAGATATATGCATATATGAATAATAAGTTGGTCCAATTATAATTAATACAAGTAATAATGGATATTGAAAATAGTAAGGCCCAACCAACAAAATTACATTGGGTCAAACCCAATAGAATAAAGATGGAAGCTAGTTAAAAGGGGAAGAAAGCCACGTGATAGGTATGCTACCCCATACCACTTAGACTAAAAACAATTATTGTTGGTCAATGAGGAGAAAACGAAAGAGAGAGAAAGAGAGAGAGAGAGAGACGAGAAAGAAGAAAAACCGAAGGAAGAAGAAGCGAAGAAGGCGAAATGGAGAAACGATTTTCGCAAGCTCATCTCAACCCAAACCATTTAGCCTAGCTTAGGGAAGTGAGGTAGGTGAATTAAATTTGGTTTACAACACGTGAAAGCCCTTAATTAATTTTAGACTTGACGATCCACGCTTGGCTCGAACTTTCTTCCCCATGCTAGATTTCATGTGATTTTGTGCGATTATGGGTGTCGTTTAGAACCCAAAAATATGAGTTCAAACCTGTATTTTCGTGTTGTTTTGATGCTATGAGGTTCTGAAATCATTTGGGGGTTCGAATGTTTAGAGTGTTGGGTATTACGAGTGGGAGTAGGAAATTTTAGGGGTTTAATTGCTACGTTTCAAGTCCAAAGCATGGGTTTAAAATCTGTATTTTCGAGTTGTTTTTGAAGCTATGAGGGTCTGAAATCGTTTGGGGGTTTTGAAGAATTTAAGGTGTGAGTGTTAGGAGTTTACGGGTGGAAATAGCGAATTTCAGGTGACGTGTAGACCTCGGGTTCACGGGCTGAGATGTTTGGCGAATGACGGGGCTTATTAGGTCAATAAATTTTGCTCGTGGGTTAGGATGTTTGCGATGAGAAAGGGGATTAGTTTCACGGTCCATTTATTACTTTTCACGGGTTGGGGTACTTCGTGAATTGGGGAGCGATTTCGGGTCGGTAGTTTGCGGGTTAGAGACGTTCGCGAAGTGTAAGGCGGGCTGAAATTAGTTCACGGGCCGAGGGCTTCGTGAAATGAGAGACGGGTCGGATCGCTAGGTCGATTGCGGGCTAACGAATTTGGAGAGGATTTTTAGGTAGTTAAGTAGTTTTGTGGGTTAGAGACTTTCCGTGAATTTTGAGTTAGGATCGAAGCTTTCGACTATAGAAACTTTGTAGCGACAATTTAGGTAAAGTGATTTTATACGAGTTTATGTGCCTAACCCATTTTCGAGTTTATGAGGTTTATTGTTTTAAGATGTACCATTTTTCCACGTTAGGGATGATTTTTATAATAGTTAGTTTTGGGAAAATTTTGGGAATTATTGAAATCGGGTAGAATAATTTTTAGGTGTACGATGCATGTTTCAAAAAGGGATTTTTGATAATATATCAATTTTGAAGGTTTCGACCGATTCTAGGTTTCGAGCTATTTAAAGTTTGGATCGATTTTTAAATCGCGGGCCGTTTTATTTTAAACTATGAGTTAAATAGAATTTGAACTAATAGGGAAATCGGCCGAATGGGTTTCGGGTCGCGAAAGTGTTTCGCGGGCCCAAAGGATTTTTATGTGCGAGTAAAATAGGTATTTTGCGGGCCAAGGCTTCGAGTTTCGCGGGCTTAAGTCTTTCGCGGGCCGACTTGAAGGGTGATTCCTGTGAGAGGCGTCGCGGGCCAATTTCAGTTTCGCGGGCCGATGGACTTTCGCGGGGTGATTCCTGTGAAGGGCATCGCGGGCCGACTTTAGGTTTCGCGGGCCGATTGATTCCCACGGGGTGATTCCTGTGAGAGAAATCGGCCGATTCGCGGGCTTAAAATTGGGCTTCGCGCGTCCAATCGGGCGATTCGCGAACGCGGCGAAAGTCCCGTGAATTCGAGTGTTGACCGCAAGTGTTTCGGGTTGACCATCTTTGAAAATGGGATTGGGCGATTTAAATTTGGGCTTTAACCGGATTTGTGGGAGTTTGATCGACGCTTTACGTTTTTGGGCTTTTGCCCTATTTCAGGCCCAATCATTTTAAGTAAATTTCTTTTCGTCCCAAATCAGTTTTAAAATAAAGTATTTTCTTTACTAATATTTTCGGGTCAACCTATATTTTATAATTTAAAGGTTATTTTGGGATTTAAAACCTTCGGCCTAGCTTGATATTTTACGAGTTAATTTGACTTAGCGAACTCTTTTCAAACGGTCACCTTCCGAATGTAGTTTCGAGCAATGTTATTTCAAATAGTATTAAATATATTATGCAATGCTTAGGAAATTTAATAACGTAAATATTCAAGTAATTTGGTGATGTACTGATGTAACGATTTTATGCCTAAGGTCGAGGTTAGGAACATCGATGAGCTATTAACGGGTAATCGACGGACGACAGGTAAGTAGAAGTCCAACTACGACACACAACTTGTTTTACGTGCCTAATTTGCGTGATTACGTGCTTACGTGGTTTCATGAATTAGTAAATTGATTGAAGTATTTAAATGTGGTAAGTCTACGTTGCATTTACCTGTATCTGCATATGCATACTCACGTGCACACACGAACTCGTGAGGAAGGGTCGTGGGATTGAGTGTGCGTAATGATGTGTCGCTTGTACGCGACGAGGACTTGCCGATGTGGGCAAGTGTGTCGACTCGTAGTTGAGTCAGGGGCTGTCTCCTATGCTACCAGGGCGGCGTTTTAGCGTCGTCGTACTATTATTGTAGATATATATATTGATATCCTATGGATAGGATTTGGGCATGGCCCGTGGCGGTAAGGTGCGACCTGGAGGGTGCGACCTGAGGGTATAAGCGACACAGGGTGGAACCCTGGTGTAGGCGACCTCAGCGTGGGCTACCAGCGTGAGCGACCGCCGGACAGTCGGGGACGACCGAGTTCATATGGCGACCTAGGGGAACGATGTGCATCCTAGGGTTCGGCCATCCGGCGTGGACCGCTGTCGTGTTGTCCCTGAGGGACGTGAGCTCTTGTGGTGCATAGTGAGATTAGCCGAGGGCCCTGAGTGACATTAGCCTGAGTACGTTGGTACGATTGTCATATGCATTGGCGTGGATTGCCTTTGCGAGTGTTATATGCATCGGCGCGGATTGCCGTTGCGGGGGAGTGTCACGTGCATACATGCATGATTTCTGCTTACTGAGCCTCGGTGGCTCATTCCTTATGTTGTGTGTTGTAGGTACGATAGGTCGGGCGTTGCGAAACGTCTCGACTAAGGCAAGCTGACGGCGGTACTCCACGGGCTTTTGAGGGCAAGACTGTACATGGATGACGACCTGTGGAGCAATGTTAGGAAGTGTTAGTTAGCGTAAATAGTTTTGGAGGCTTCAGCATTTGTATAGCTAGACAATGTAGATTACGTCTCGTCGTAATATATTTATTTTAGGAAAAAGTTTTTGTAAATCGGGTCTTCCGCGGCTTGCGTGGCGGAAATCCGCCGCTAATTAGTATTAGAAAGTGAGGGTCGTCACAGGTGGTATCAGAGCTTAGGATATAGGTTCTGTAGACTGTCCATGTACAGCCGCTCAAAAGCGTGGAGGATCAGCCTTGCCTGTAAGTATGTTTGATGTGATTATGTGTTTACAATAACGTGCCTACTTGCTTGACTGATTGTAGAATGACGAGCGAAAATAGAGAATTTATTGGCGAGTCAAGTCGTAGGGTTGCACTTGAGTTTCATGTAAATGAACATGACTCGTTGCTCCTACACCTTACGGAAACTGATCCAAGATCGAACGGATCAGATCAATGAACTTAAGGATCAAGTCAATAAGCTTAAGGATATGATCTATAAGCTTGTTAACACTTCAAGTTCACCCAAACCAATTTCCTCACTATGAATGTGCGACAATTATAGGGAAAAGAAAAGTGAATGAACAATTAGAGCAAGCAGTTTTAAAAAAAAAAAAAAAAGAGAGAGATTCGACCTTTCAAGGATCCTAAATTGCAAACAAGGCCGAATCCGTGGGGAATTAACTTATCTACTCGAGCTCCAAGTTCTATTCCTCAATGCCTACAATATGGGCAATTCCATAGGGGCATTTGTTATGGCCCAGGATTAAAACTCTACCTTCAGTGCTTCCGATGCGGGAAGGTGGGACGCCGTGCTATAGATTGTGAGGCGCGAATCTGTTCCGTTGGACTTAGCTCAGACGTTGATATAACCCTTACTGGTTCCAGTTCGGTGGTTCAATCTAAACCTAGAGGAAACAGAAATTCCTTCCACGAAAATGACGAGCTTTCAAAACTTGAAGACGTAATTGATTTGCGTAGGAAAGATCATATGTTTCAGTTACCCGAGAGGAGTAATATCCGTTTGCGGGTAAGACCAGTCCAAGTAGAATTATCGACATTTGAGCTAAAGATTTCGTAAATTCCTTCCGACAAATTGTGAATCTTTTCTCGCATCCATGCTTAGACAGAGGAATTGCCTCAGTCTTAACTGAAATCGTGCTAGTAGCTAATGACATCGCTGATGTACGTCCCAGTGACCTCCTGGGGCTACACTTGATCAATTCGCAATCAAACCATATTCTTTTTCCATCAAATGATCTTTCTACTGAAATATGATGTTGAAACCACATTTCAATTCTTTCGCCACAACAAGCCTAAACTGAATAATACCAGAGTATAACCCTATGCTCTAATCTTTCAGCTTGTCCTGAGGGACATCCATGTTCAGTACCAGAGTGGCGCAGCGGAGGCGTGATGGACGCTAATGATTTTCAATCTCTGCCTGAATATAGCTATTTCCATTAGTTCCTTATGGTGATACAGATCGACATACGTGTGCCCTATTGAGAAATAAATGTTAGAATCCAAGACGACAAGAGCGACCTTACGTTAACCCTTATATTCTTGTTTCCCTTCATTCTACTTCGATGGCGTGTTCTACTTTCTTGAACTCCTGTACGCCATGAAACATTTATTTCCGGACTTCTAGAAAGGGAGGTTAGGCAGATCTTTTAAGCCGGGAGCATGGTATAGACTAGTTATAGGTTTTCCTCCCCGTATTGAATATAGGATAAACCATGACTCGGCCATCGATAGATTTTCACTCTCCAATAATTGTAGATCAGGAGTCATTCTAAGAGGGAAGGATAACTTTCGATATGAGAGTATCAACCCAAGTAGAAAAGTTATCCACAACTTCGATCCTCTGTCCTCAAATTTGACTTGCAGAACTCGAAAGAATGTTTCTACTTGCATTCGTTCTTTTCAAAGTCATCCAGTAAAGATTTCCTCTAAGAACTACTAGGTGATTATCTATCTCCTAACCAAGCTAACCACTCCCCTAACGATCGTTACCCGGAATCATTGCAACGGGCGGAATTTCGGGGGCGAAATTCTTTTAAGGGGGGGAGGATGTAATACCCGTAAATTAAATACGGGAAATTAGGATATAATTAATCCGATAGATGTATGAATTAATGAAGTTAATATCCGAACGAATCAAAGGCCGAATGAGAAACTGGGCAAAATTGATATTCGACCCAATTGATCTTGGCCCAACTCAACAGAATTTAATAAATAAAATAATCCAAATTAATGCTAGAGCATTTTGAGGCCCAATTAGGAGTGCGTAATTAATAAAGAAATTCGGCTCGATTAAAAGGTTTATTTAAAAGCTAATAATATTAGGACCCAAGTGAATAAATTCAAAAAGACCCAAGTCAATTTTCATGTTGGCCTAACTCAATGGAAAATAGTCCAATAAATAATTTAGGCCAAGAAATATTAGAGCCCAACTAAATGAGTTAAGAAGGCCCAAGTAAAGATATATGCATATATGAATAATAAGTTGGTCCAATTATAATTAATACAAGTAATAATGGATATTGAAAATAGTAAGGCCCAACCAACAAAATTACATTGGGTCAAACCCAATAGAATAAAGATGGAAGCTAGTTAAAAGGGGAAGAAAGCCACGTGATAGGTATGCTACCCCATACCACTTAGACTAAAAACAATTATTGTTGGTCAATGAGGAGAAAACGAAAGAGAGAGAAAGAGAGAGAGAGAGAGACGAGAAAGAAGAAAAACCGAAGGAAGAAGAAGCGAAGAAGGCGAAATGGAGAAACGATTTTCGCAAGCTCATCTCAACCCAAACCATTTAGCCTAGCTTAGGGAAGTGAGGTAGGTGAATTAAATTTGGTTTACAACACGTGAAAGCCCTTAATTAATTTTAGACTTGACGATCCACGCTTGGCTCGAACTTTCTTCCCCATGCTAGATTTCATGTGATTTTGTGCGATTATGGGTGTCGTTTAGAACCCAAAAATATGAGTTCAAACCTGTATTTTCGTGTTGTTTTGATGCTATGAGGTTCTGAAATCATTTGGGGGTTCGAATGTTTAGAGTGTTGGGTATTACGAGTGGGAGTAGGAAATTTTAGGGGTTTAATTGCTACGTTTCAAGTCCAAAGCATGGGTTTAAAATCTGTATTTTCGAGTTGTTTTTGAAGCTATGAGGGTCTGAAGGGTTTTGAAGAATTTAAGGTGTGAGTGTTAGGAGTTTACGGGTGGAAATAGCGAATTTCAGGTGACGTGTAGACCTCGGGTTCACGGGCTGAGATGTTTGGCGAATGACGGGGCTTATTAGGTCAATAAATTTTGCTCGTGGGTTAGGAGGTTTGCGATGAGAAAGGGGATTAGTTTCACGGTCCATTTATTACTTTTCACGGGTTGGGGTAGTTCGTGAATTGGGGAGCGATTTCGGGTCGGTAGTTTGCGGGTTAGAGACGTTCGCGAAGTGTAAGGCGGGCTGAAATTAGTTCACGAGCCGAGGGCTTCGTGAAATGAGAGACGGGTCGGATCGCTAGGTCGATTGCGGGCTAACGAATTTGGAGAGGATTTTTAGGTAGTTAAGTAGTTTTGTGGGTTAGAGACTTTCCGTGAATTTTGAGTTAGGATCGAAGCTTTCGACTATAGAAACTTTGTAGCGACAATTTAGGTAAAGTGATTTTATACGAGTTTATGTGCCTAACCCATTTTCGAGTTTATGAGGTTTATTGTTTTAAGATGTACCATTTTTCCACGTTAGGGATGATTTTTATAATAGTTAGTTTTGGGAAAATTTTGGGAATTATTGAAATCGGGTAGAATAATTTTTAGGTGTACGATGCATGTTTCAAAAAGGGATTTTTGATAATATATCAATTTTGAAGGTTTCGACCGATTCTAGGTTTCGAGCTATTTAAAGTTTGGATCGATTTTTAAATCGCGGGCCGTTTTATTTTAAACTATGAGTGAAATAGAATTTGAACTAATAGGGAAATCGGCCGAATGGGTTTCGGGTCGCGAAAGTGTTTCGCGGGCCCAAAGGATTTTTATGTGCGAGTAAAACAGGTATTTTGCGGGCCAAGGCTTCGAGTTTCGCGGGCTTAAGTCTTTCGCGGGCCGACTTGAAGGGTGATTCCTGTGAGAGGCGTCGCGGGCCAATTTCAGTTTCGCGGGCCGATGGACTTTCGCGGGGTGATTCCTGTGAAGGGCATCGCGGGCCGACTTTAGGTTTCGCGGGCCGATTGATTCCCACGGGGTGATTCCTGTGAGAGAAATCGGCCGATTCGCGGGCTTAAAATTGGGCTTCGCGCGTCCAATCGGGCGATTCGCGAACGCGGCGAAAGTCCCGTGAATTCGAGTGTTGACCGCAAGTGTTTCGGGTTGACCATCTTTGAAAATGGGATTGGGCGATTTAAATTTGGGCTTTAACCGGATTTGTGGGAGTTTGATCGACGCTTTACGTTTTTGGGCTTTTGCCCTATTTCAGGCCCAATCATTTTAAGTAAATTTATTTTCGTCCCAAATCAGTTTTAAAATAAAGTATTTTCTTTACTAATATTTTCGGGTCAACCTATATTTTATAATTTAAAGGTTATTTTGGGATTTAAAACCTTCGGCCTAGCTTAATATTTTACGAGTTAATTTGACTTAGCGAACTCTTTTCAAACGGTCACCTTCCGAATGTAGTTTCGAGCAATGTTATTTCAAATAGTATTAAATATATTATGCAATGCTTAGGAAATTTAATAACGTAAATATTCAAGTAATTTGGTGATGTACTGATGTAACGATTTTATGCCTAAGGTCGAGGTTAGGAACATCGATGAGCTATTAACGGGTAATCGACGGACGACTGGTAAGTAGAAGTCCAACTACGACACACAACTTGTTTTACGTGCCTAATTTGCGTGATTACGTGCTTACGTGGTTTCATGAATTAGTAAATTGATTGAAGTATTTAAATGTGGTAAGTCTACGTTGCATTTACCTGTATCTGCATATGCATAATCACGTGCACACACGAACTCGTGAGGAAGGGTCGTGGGATTGAGTGTGCGTAATGATGTGTCGCTTGTACGCGACGAGGACTTGCCGATGTGGGCAAGTGTGTCGACTCGTAGTTGAGTCAGGGGCTGTCTTCTATGCTACCAGGGCGGCGTTTTAGCGTCGTCGTACTATTATTGTAGATATATATATTGATATCCTATGGATAGGATTTGGGCATGGCCCGTGGCGGTAAGGTGCGACCTGGAGGGTGCGACCTGAGGGTATAAGCGACACAGGGTGGAACCCTGGTGTAGGCGACCTCAGCGTGGGCTACCAGCGTGAGCGACCGCCGGACAGTCGGGGACGACCGGGTTCATATGGCGACCAAGGGGAACGATGTGCATCCTAGGGTTCGGCCATCCGGCGTGGACCGCTGTCGTGTTGTCCCTGAGGGATGTGAGCTCTTGTGGTGCATAGTGAGATTAGCCGAGGGCCCTGAGTGACATTAGCCTGAGTACGTTGGTACGATTGTCATATGCATTGGCGTGGATTGCCTTTGCGAGTGTTATATGCATCGGCGCGGATTGCCGTTGCGGGGGAGTGTCACGTGCATACATGCATGATTTTTGCTTACTGAGACTCGGTGGCTCATTCCTTATGTTGTGTGTTGTAGGTACGATAGGTCGGGCGTTGCGAAACGTCTCGACTAAGGCAAGCTGACGGCGGTACTCCACGGGCTTTTGAGGGCAAGGCTATACATGGATGACGACCTGTGGAGCAATGTTAGGAAGTGTTAGTTAGCGTAAATAGTTTTGGAGGCTTCAGCATTTGTATAACTAGACAATGTAGATTACGTCTCGTCGTAATATATTTATTTTAGGAAAAAGTTTTTGTAAATCGGGTCTTCCGCGGCTTGCGTGGCGGAAATCCGCCGCTAATTAGTATTAGAAAGTGAGGGTCGTCACAACAACTACCCAGCGTTCTCACGTCTCAGTCCGTCTTTCCCACAGACGGCGCCATTTGATGCGGGTATGACCCCGATCAACAAGATTTGGTCCGGGAAGTAAAGATTGAAGCATGAAATGGACTGGGTTAGGTGTCTTAATGTGTGTTTAGATTCGTTGTTTAAAACGAGAAAGGAAAGAGACGCAGATTTTACGTGGTTCGGATAGGTATCCTACGTTCACTATTGATAGATACGATTTACACCCTCAACCTCACTTCTCTTGTTACAGTATGTTGATGGTGAAGAAGAAGATGACTACAGGGAAAAATCTCTAAGTGTTTAAGTGTATCGTGTTGAGTCTCTAATGGATCTGATCTCTCTCTCTTCATCAATGTATTCGTCATCCTCCCTTGCCCAGTTGGCTGTCCTTTTCGGGACCACTTGACTGCAGTTCCTGGTACAACCTTGGAGAGACAATAGTCACAGGTGTACTATTGTCAGACTTGCGTGCCTCCCTTCTGTCTACAATGCTAGACACTCGTTGCCCTCCACATGTCTCCTGGTCGGCCTTACCTGCCTATATATCCCAAAAGTTCCTATTTTCAGGTGGTCAAGTTAGGAGGAATGCTGGATCTTAGATCACCCCTATCAGTCTTTATTCCAGAACCTTACTTTAGATTATATTACTACATATAAACCCTTCAGCTATGTCCCAATCGAGTGAGAGTCACGGTCTATGTCAAACTCACTGAACTCGATTCTATGATAAAACATAAATGCTGCAAATTACCAAACTACCCTCCATGTCTAACATGAGTTAGTTCAATACATTGGCCAAGGATTTCGTAATTTCCCGTCGCATCCACATAGGACACTTGTCCCGATTACTTACAAGATTGCGAATCCGTATTTCGCGGTCTGAGCCCGGCAATCACAAATTGTTATCAAGACTGCATCTGGCCCGCTGACCCATGCAACAGCAAATTGGGTCGATGGCAACCAGTGATAGTCGAGACTTCGAAGTCAACTCCGTCAAAGCCCCTTTCAGTCTAAGGTTCAAGCAGACTACTATAGTGTTGTCGTCGGTCATTGACACTCCTTGAGAAATAAGACATGTTCGACCGTACGACCCGTGAGTCAGTGTCCGTGTAGCGATTCAATCCCTTGATTCGACTCGTATCAAGTCATGACCTCCGCTTCCAAGAGGGATGTCGACACACGATAGGTCATCGACAAATAAGCCGTGATTGGTTATCCAGCACCCATTTGGAGCCTTAGGCTTACGGACTTTTAATGTTCGAGGTTAAGAGTCCTGTAGTGCCTTCCTCTCTCGTGCCCGTAGAGAATAGTGACTCAACTCGACACATTTGGATTTGTTCATTTATTGCATTACCGGATGCTAAGTAAGAACTCATATATCAATAAACGAACAATGCCTTTCTATAAACACACAAAAATATTTTATTACATAAGAAGTCGAATGATAAATAAGCCAATGCCCTATACAATCTAATCCTCGTATATCATTCGAGGGCATATTTATAACATTCTCCCACTTGCACTCAATGCCATGCGCTGCAGTATTTAATACCCATCTTTTCGATATGTCTAGCCAGCACTGCCTGTGATAGAGGCTTGGTGAATGGGTCGGCCACGTTTTCCGTAGTTGCAATCTTCTACACGGCTATGTAGCCATTCTCAACGAATCCACGCAACACGTGGTACTTTCTTTCTATATGTTCGGACCTGTTATGAGATCTTGGTTCTTTTGCATGAGCAGCACCAGTATTGTCACACCACAATGGCAATGGCCTATCTGCTACAGAAACGACACCAAGTTCTTCCAAGAATTTTCTCATCCAAACACCTTCCTTAGCTGCCTTTGAGGCCACTATATACTCTGCTTCGCAGGTGGACACTGCTCCACTGTTGAGCATGAAGACGAATCCCGGAGTGGATTTTCGGTCGTCCACGTCTGACTGGAAATCCGAATCCGTATACCTTTCCACTTCCAATTCTCCATTGCCATAGACCAGCATCATATCCTTACTGCGTCTGAGGTACTTGAGGATAGTCTTGACTGCTGTCCAATGTTCCTTACTAGGGTTAGCTTGAAACCGACTAACTACACTCACAGCGTGTGCCAAGTCAGGTCGCGTGCAAAGCAATCGTGTACATCAAGCTACCCACTGCGGATGCATAATGGATTCCATTCATCTCTTTTCACTGCAACTCACTTTGAGGGCTCATAGTCTTGGAAAGGTGAATCCCATGTCGCATAGGCAGGAACCATTTCTTAGAGTTGTCCATATTATATCACTTTAGGCCTTCTCTAAGTAAAGGGCCTGGGAGAGTCCTAACATATGATTTGCTCGATCTCTATAAAGCCGAATACCCAAGATGTAGGTAGCTTCCCCCAAATCTTTCATGGAGAATTCGGTCAAAATCCACGCTTTCACCATCGAGAGCATTCCAATATCATTTCCTATCAAAAGGATGTCGTCCACGTACAATACGAAGAAATGTATTTTGCTCCCACTGCTTTTCTTGTAGATGCAAGGTTCGTCTTCGTTCTTCAAGAATCCGTGGCCTTTGACCACTTCATCGAACCGAAGATTCCAGCTTCTGGAGGCTTGTTTAAGTCCATAAATGGACTTGTTTAGTTTCCACACCTTATGAGCATCTCCTTGCGATGTAAAATCCTTGGGTTGCTCCATATATATTTCCTCCTTGAGGTATCCATTTAGGAACGCAGTTTTCACATCCATTAGCCAGATCTCATAGTCATAGTGTGCATCTATAGCAAGCAATGTTCGAATGGACTTCATCATAGCGACAGGCAAAACGGTCTCCTCATAGTCAATGCCCTTTTTTTATTGTACCCTTTCGCTACAAGCCTAGCTTTGTATGTACAACCAATCCGTCAGATCCAATCTTTTTCTTGTAGATCCATATACACCCAATTGGTCTAAAACCATCTGGGAGGTCTACTAAAGTCTAGACTTGGTTTTCGTGCATAGAATCCATTTCGGCTTGCATAGCTATAAGTCATTTTTCCGAAACTTTATCCCTGATTGCCTGGTCATAGGTGGTGGGATCGTCTCCGACGTTCCCTTCCATCGCAGCAACCTCGTGCTCGATGTGGACCATCCCGTATCTCTCAGGCTGGCGAGATACTCTACCCGACCTGCGCAACTCAGGTTGCGTCTCGGACTGCTCTACGGTGTCTTCCGACACTGGAGTCTGTGAAAGTGCTTCTGACGACTCTCCAAGAGTTACTTCGCGACCCGCTCCACCTTCTCGAATGAACTCTTCTTCGAGAAAGTGAGTCTGAAGGGCTACAACGATTCTCTGATCATCATGGAAGTAAAACTGGTATCCCATGGAATCCTCAAGATACCCGACAAACGTCCTTTCAAATCCTTCGATTCTAGTTTATCTGTCTTAAGACCTGTAAAAATGGTCTGCGACCGCGAGCCGGCCCGCCCCGCCCTGCCTATGGGGCGGGCTGGGCTGAGATTTTTTAGTCCCGCCAACGGGCTCCGCGGGCTAGGCGGGGCGGGCTGGCCCGCCATATATTTTAATCAATTTGTTTAATACATTAAATATATATTATTTAAATAGAGGAATTAATTAATGATTTTATTTATAATTAATGATGCATTTATTAATTAATACATAATTAATGTATATTTAAATATCATAATTATATAAATAATTCTTAATTAATTAAAAAGTTTAAATAAAAAACAATCAACGCGGGCGGGGTGGGCTTCAGTTTCGAAGGCCCGCCCCGCCCTGGCCCATTGACAGTTCTATCTGTCTTGAGCTTTTTCACGAATGCGGGGAAACCCAGATTCTAATGTGATTCAAGCTCGATTTTCGCCATGTCCATATCTGATACGGAATACGATCGACAGACTTTGTAGGATATCTATTCAGATTGTGTGCCGCTGTAAATAGGGCATGACACCACAACGATATGGGCAGGTCTGTATAGCTAAGCATATATCAAACCTTATCCAACAGAGTTCGATTTCTGCGTTCGGACACACCGTTCAACGGCGGTGTTTCGGGCGGTGTCATCTGTGAAATGATCTCGTTCTCTTTCAATAACTCGTCAAACTCGAGGATCGTGACTCGCAGCC
The DNA here is from genome assembly GCA_027422505.1 of Craterostigma plantagineum. NCBI lineage: Eukaryota > Viridiplantae > Streptophyta > Magnoliopsida > Lamiales > Linderniaceae > Craterostigma > Craterostigma plantagineum. Next base: position 990,658 of record JAPQWV010000069.1, on the reverse strand, counting down.
TCGATCTGATCGAACGGCTTTAATGCTCTTTCCAGTCTGATTTTCCTCCAAAGACCTGTACTCTTTGTACCATTCAGAAGTATCAGACTTGTGCTTCATGAGATACACCTTACCGAAGCGAGAGTGATCATCAGTGAAGGTAATGAAATAATGGAAGGTACCGCGAGCCGCTACCCCGAACGGTCCACAAACATCTGTGTGGATCAAACTGAGAAGTTATGCGGCTCTTCTGAAAGTTCCTGTGAAGGGGGACTTGGTTATCTTTCCAAGGATACAAGATTCACAAGTCGGATAGGGATCAGACCCAAGTGGCTTTATTTGCCGGTTTTATCCAACTCAAGAATATTCCGTTCTCCAGCGTGACCGAGTCGAAGATGCCACAGCAGTCCGAATCCAATTTTCGTTTATTGGTGATTTTTTGTTTTATCTTCGACATTAGATAATACAATCCATTTAGTAAACTTGCACTTCCGACGCAATTATTTCCAAAATAAATATTACATATATTATTACAAAAACGGAACTCGTAACCGTTTCCGCTCAAAAAGGGAATTGAAACAATATTCTTAAGCCCCTTGGGCAAAACTAAACAGCCAGAAAGCACTAAACTATGTCTAGTAGATAAAACGAGAGCTCTTGATCCAATGTGGGTCGCCGGCACACTATGTCCACTTCCTACGTTGATCATGATCTCTATCGGTCTGCCAGCTTCCTACTTCGTTCCAGACCCTGGTTCGAAACACAGATGTGAGCACTAGCTCCAGAGTCTAAAATCCACGAAGCGGAATATACCGTCATAGAACAATTAGCTTCTAAAACATAAAGTTCTTTACCTGAGGCGGCTAGCTTCGGGAAATCGGCCAATTCGATTGCCAAGCTCATTGCAGTGAAGACACTTGTCCGTCGGCTTGGCGCCTTTAAACACGTTCTTCTTCGCCTTGCCTTTCGAAATTTGTCCTTTGGGCCTAGTGGGCTTGTCCGACTTTATCTTTCTACTCGACCCTCGAGTCTTAGCATTCACGACAAGAACAACTTCCTTTCCTTTCACCTTCTTCATCTGAGTCTGCGCCACCGACAAGTGGTTCAACAACCCAGTCAATGTCATCTCGGCCTTGTTCAGATTAAAATTCACAATGAACGAATTGAAGAAAGGTGGGAGCGACTGAAGTATGAGATCGTTGTTGAGCTCATTATCCATGATAAAGTCCAGTGCCTCGAGTCTTTCGATCAACTCGATCCCACTAAACAGTTTCTCTAAAGCAGCATAGTAATAATGTTCGTCATTGCAGTAAATAGAAAAAAACGTAAAAGGCAGAAAATAAATATCTAATTAGGTTTATCTTATCATTCATCAAGCGCAAACAAGGACTTTTCATTTCGCTTGACCCCCACTATTTTTCTCGAAAAACTATCTTCCCGAGAAGAGTTTAAGAAACCTCGTTGAAAGTTTCATAGTGGAGCTGATGTCCCCTACTCGACTACACTCGCCTCAGCCTTTAATGCAATATTTGGCTCATCTAATCTTATCGAAGTCACGTCAAACGTGAACTTATCCAATAAGAGTTGCAACTATCTTTGTCTCAGTCATTGACACTTACAGCAAACTCTGCTTATTGGGTATAACTGCCTAAGTGTGACCTATCAACTTATGCTAAAATCGCACAGAATATACCGCCCCTTGCTGCCATACGCTTCGTCGGGGCTGGACTGGTATGACGAGCGGCGTCCAAGTCGCACCCGAGACGCTAACACTGGGGCGGGATATACGACGCCAACTTCTCGGAACAAATCGCATAACACCCCAATGCTAGACATCTCAAGCATGATAGAAGACACGAATCCAATTCATTTACCCACTTAGTATTTATCAAACAGGAGAATAAACCATCTCACATAAGAGCACATAAAACACGCATATCATTTCAAAAACCAACACGCATGTAGGTAGTAAATTAACCCTAGGAAATTAAACTACAAGACAACACAAGCGGGTTATTTCTAGTCTATCCCTATTACATGCGCCTCCAAAAGACTTCGGGTCGTCGCTCGGGTCTTGAAGTCGTCAAACGTCCTTCGTCATTCGAACGGCCTCAAAGTCACCGAACGTCCACCACCTTGTCACAGCCCGGGGGGGGTCTCCATCCATCAAAGGGTTTCTCGTGTTCATATTCAACATGGGGGGATCATAAGTCCCGAACAACCCGTATAAAACAAATATAACCCGGGGGACGTAATCCTTAACAAATGACCTGGAAACCAAATTCCTAAACCCGCAATGCCTTAAATCACATTCATAATGAGCATGTTGACAATTACATAATTTTAAAAATGAAACGAAAATTAGGCCTCAAACGGGCCAAGCCCATTAAAAGGCCCGTTAGTGCTTTGAGCGCGAAGCCCTAACGTAGCCGTCGCGACTCAAATCGCTCAGCCATCAAAACACGCTGGAGAGCCAGGGCGGAGTAGGCCGTCGGCACGGAGTCTCGACCGAAGCCTAACCGCCGCCGCTGGCCGAATTTTACGCGGCTGATTGGTTGTCGTCGCAGCCGCTCGACGAGACGGCACCACCCTGGAATGGCATCGGAGCCACCATGGCCTGTGCCAGACCCAGAGATCACCGCTGATCGGGCCTGCTCCGAGCAGCCCGATTGTATGAGCGCGTACCGCGCGCAACGAGCAGCCGCTGCCGGATTGCGTCGCCGCTCATGGCTGCCCGCATTCCGGTCTTGATGGTGGATGCCTCGTCGGCCACGCTGCATGAGGTGGTGCCGTGGGATGGCAAACAACGCATCGATAGCCCCACGCTGGTCAAACCGCGTTGGCTTTCGATCGTCTCCCACGCGCCTCGTTTTAATTTAAACACGTTATGATTCCGATCACGAGCGTCCTCTCTGATACCACTGTTGGGTTACCCGGTGTGTACCGGAGATGCCACGTCCCCGGAAACAGTGCATAACAAAAATTTTTTGGGTTCCCCGATTGCCCTCGTAGCTCGGATCAGAATAGTAACACATATTGCACGTAATATGGCGGGTCAAGCCTGTAGAGATTTACCAGTTGAAGCGAGTGGAAGATCCTCGTCCTTTTCTTCAACACTACGTCGATAGTGGTGGATGGCACTAGATTGTCACGCCGACCTCGCAGTGTACCAAGGAATCAATTCTCTAAAGATGGCTCGAGAGAACTGTTCAGTCGCTTCAGGAGAAGGTGTGTACGTTTCAATGTGTTTTTTGTGCGCGTAACTTGTTGTAGTTTTGGACGAGGGTTTCACCCTTTTTATATTAGGGTAGGGCACGAAACTTTGGCCCATTAGCAAGCCTTAATTCGAATTTTAAGCCATGATCAACTGAGATCTTTTTTGTGCGCGTAACTTGTTGTAGTCTTAAAGTTAGTTTCATACGAAGTCCAACTTCGCTCCAATAAATGGCCCAAAGCCCATTAAGGCGCGGCCCAACGGCCCAAGGCCCGTTAAGGCCGAAAACTTTTTTCTCGTTCTCGGTACACGTTGATGATCATTTTAAGCCCGACTCTCTAGGTTCGACTCAATCGGCAAGGGAGGAATCCAAGAGTCCGATAGTTACCTAACATATCCAGTAGTACCGGACCGTAACCCGATCGAGTGAGAATTTCGACCCAGTCTTTATTCCAGAACCTTACTATTGATTATAGTACTACATATAAACCCTTCAGCTGTGTCCCAATCGTGTGAGCCATGGTCTATGTCAAACTAACTGAACTCGATTCTATGATAAAACGTAGACGCGACAAATTACTAAACTACCCTTGTCTAACATGAGTTAGTTCAATACCTTGGCCAAGGATTTCGTAATTTCTCGTCGCCGTCCACATAGGACACTTGTCTCGACTACTTACGAGATTGCGAATCCATACTTGGATGTAGCGACCCTAGCCATCGCTACCAATTCTAGCGTTAACCTATGAGCCTAACGGTGTATTAATTAAAAGAGATGCGGAAGTGCATATGAAATTTTTTTTTCCTTTTACGCAATGGAAGTCGTTCATTATATGTCAAAAGTCTAGTCCTAGTTACATGGAACCGTATACATGCTTTACAAAAAAAAATCTATACACCTGGCCTCACAGGTCGTCATCCATGCAAACACCACCCCCAAAAGACGCTTGGAAGCTTAAAAGAATTGTCTTGCCAGCTAGGCGATCACGTACCGTGTTCGCGTGCACCTACAACACATAACATAAGGGTGAGCCGCCAGTCTCTGTAAACAGAAATTATGCATGATATGCACGTGTCAACCCCCGTGAAGGCAATCCACGCCAATGCACTTAATACTCATACTCTTTTCACTCAGGGCCATCGGCTAATCTTACTATGCATCACAATGAGCTCACGTCCATTAAGGACAAATACGATACCATTCCATATCACATAAAATCACGTTGTAACCATACAATTCCAGTCAATTCCATATAGAACGCAAATTACAAAATCATCAATCATTCAATTAAACGTTACTCATTTCATGTCTACATGTATACAATGCTATACTCACATCCTTATTTCACATATTTTGTACATCTATCAAACCACCTTTTTCACATAATAGCATGTTACGGCATATAAACCCAATCAATTAATATAGAACGTATATCGTAGAATTATAAACCAATAAATTTATATAAACATGTAAACCACATAAAAACGGAGCACATGTTGCATATCATACTCACAATATGGCTTAAAGCCCCGTTTGTGACTCGACGTTACCTTGCCTTTTTCGGAATCCGAACCTATTAAAATATTAAGCTCGATAAATATAAAAACCCTAAAATGTCACGTATATTGTGATATGCATGCTGTTGATGTTGAGGCTTCAATATTGGCAATATTAGGGTAACATTCTAGCCAACATTTGTTGGTCGAGAATGTCTCTTTTCTCAGTTTTATCTTTCATGCCCAAAACGTGTTTAATCCATATCTTGGCTATTTTTAGTGATGTGCAGGACTTATATAAGGATAGGGAATGGATCAAACCGTGTGGAAAATGTGTGGAGCTGCTTGTACGAATTTGGGAAGCGCATTTACCTTAAATAGAAGATTTGAAGATCAAAAGAGAATTAGTCAAGCGACTACCAAGATTAGAAGATCTCAATATTAAAGGAGAATAAGTCAATCGGTTACCATAAATAGAAGATAAGAGATCGGCCAATTAGGTGAGAAGATTCGAACTAAATATATATACTATATTTAGAGAGATCTTCGAAGATATATTCAAGGGATCTTTTACCAATTCAAGATGGAGCCAAGACCTTTAAATAAGAGTTATTTTCGAGCTGCAAAGTACGACTTTCGAGAGAACTTTCATTGAGTAACTTTGAGCGACATATTGAGCGAAAACTATGAGCGAAACACATATCGAGTTGAGCGAGTTTTACATATTGCGAGAGTTGTTTTTTAGTCGAGCTTTTCAAAGGTCGAAAGATCTTGTAGTTTGCAGAATCCTTTTTGATTCGTAGGTTTTGCTAGACGTGTTTTTTACTATCCTTTTTGATAGTTTGTAATCCATCTTTATAGTGGAGTTTTGCGCCTTGAGGCTCGCAGCTAGTTGTATGACTTGCTGCATAAAATCATCTCTTGTGTTCGTTTCGTTTTATCACTAACTTATCAACATTTCCGCTGTGCTTTTCTAAGTGAGTGTGAGTGTTAGCCCAACATCACGTCCAACATCAGTTTACAACTTAGTGTGTTTTACATCCATTTGTACGAGACCCCCTTCAAAGTGGTATCAGAGCCTCCGCTTGACGTGACTAAGCATTTTTTATCCTTTATAATGGATGTACAAGTTCAAATTACATCGGCAAAGTCCCTGTGTTAGACGGCTCCAACTACGTCTATTGGAATGTTCGTGTTCGGCAGTGCATCAAATCCATAGATTTGCGAGCATGGGAGTCTGTGCTCCACGGTTATTCTACACCAAAAACTGCCCAGGATGTTGATGGTGAAGTCGTTGAGAAACCAGTCAATCAGTGGACTCTCCAAGAGAAGAGCGCCGCCGAGTTCAATGATAAAGCCCTTAATGCCATCTTCTCTTCGGTGGATATCTTCATGTTCAAGATCATTCAAAATAGTACTACGGCAAAGGATGCGTGGGATTTACTTCAGAGGTACTGTGAAGGCGATGTGAGTGTGAAGCAGACTCGTTTTCGGCTACTTCTCAACCTATTCGAAAACCTCAGAATGAAGGATGATGAGGATGTTACCACATACTTCGGCAAAATACTGTCGATCTCAAGCGAGTGCGCCAGTCTCGGAGAGCCGATCGCGAATAAGGTATTAATATCTAAAGCAATTCGTACACTGAATGCGAAGTTTAATATGAAGGTAGCTGCGGTCGAGGAAGCCCACAATTTGTCGATGATGGATCTCAACACGTTGATGAACATATGAAGAACTTCGAGACCAATCTCGAAGTACAAGATAGGGCCTCCCGCGAAAAAAGTCTCGCACTGGTCAGTCAGCCGTCCAAGGATCTAACTGAGGTTGACCTCAATTGTGAAGAGGACATGGCCATGCTCGTGAAGAAATTTGCTAAGTACATCAGAAAGAAGAATGTTGTGCAAAATGTTGGCCCAACATTCAGAAAAGGCCAGAATGCCAAAGCTGAATCATCTTCTGCTCCACCGTTCTTTAAACGCAAGCCATAAGGTAAGCCAGACGGGAAGAAGAAGAACATCAACTATGAATCTGTAAGATGCTATGAATGTCAAGGTTGGGGCCATTTTGCCAACGAGTGCGCAAACACTCTTCGTAAGCACGGAAAGGTCATGTGGATCGATCTATCTGATGATGAAGATGACCAAATAGAGACCAAGCAATCGTCTGTCACTATCCAGTCCTTTTCAGATGGTGAAGACGATGAGGATCAGCAAGTTGGCTTCACTGCGGTAACTGATATTGAGCCAACATCTGACTCAACATCTGAAAAACAAATTATTTTTTATTATGATGACTCAAACTGTTGTGATGGTTATTTGAGTTCTGATGATTTAGGTACAGAATGTTGCGAAGAAGTTCAGCTGAACGAAGCCTTTGAGTTGATGTCCGCACAATACGAAATTGAGAAGGCGAAAAATTTGCAACTCAAAGCCGCGGTGAAAGTACTGTCCGAGGAGAATGAGAAGAATGAAAAACTGATCAAAAGCTTGGTGGATGGTATGAATAAAATGGAGGCCGTGCTGACACGAAAGGACACAGAAATTGACAAACTACAGAAGCGGGTTGACGAGGCTGACCAGACCTTCTTGAAATTGAACAAGGATAAATAGACCCTTGATGAGGTATTGTCCCTTGGTGTTTTTGATAAGCAAGGTCTTGGATTTAGTTCTCAGCCCATTACTGATCCAAAACCCGTAACCCATGTTCAGCCTAAGATAGTTTTTGTTAAACCTCGTGCCACGAGTGATGTTAGTGAAAATGTGAGAGTTAATCCAAGTCCGAAGAATGCTACCCCTGAGAATAAGGATAGCTCATATATTTGTCATCATTGTAAGCATACTGGTCTTTTAAAACCATTTTGCTGGAAATTGAAGAGGGAGATCTCTGCAAAGAAATCGATGTCGGCAGAAATGTCATCCAACATCCCACTCAACATTGAGAGATCAGCATATTCAATCAGTGCCTAGAGCAGTGTCAGCTTGATGAAATAAGGAGAACTGGATGCAATTACACATGGACTAATAAGCAAAAGCTGAGAGGAGGATTTGGTGTAAAATCGACTGGGCACTTGCTAACCAGGAGTGGATCAATAAATACTTTGATTTTTCTGTTGATTTCCTAAATGAAGGTATCTCTGATCACACCCCCATTCTGATGAGAGATAATTCCCAGACTCAGAAACACAGAATTCCTTCCAAATACTTCAACATGTGGAGTATTGCACCATCATTCTTGAGCACAGTCCAAACCTGCTGGAACCCTAGTGGATCAACGATGAGGGACCTATACAGAAACCTGTTCAAACTTAGAGGGCCCCTTAAGGAGCTAAACAAAACTATGTTTGCCAATATTGTACAAAAGACTGAGACTACCAGAAAGCTCTTAGATGAGTATCAGATGGCCTTACATCTGGACCCTATGAATGGAGAATTGCAGAACAAAGAGGCAACCACCAGAATGGAATATAATTTCCTTAGCAGGGCAAATGACAGATTCCTAGCCGAAAAAGCCAAAGCTAGATGGCTGGATAAAGGTGATCAAAATACAGCATTCTTTCATGCTATGATCAGAAAAAGGACATACAAGAATAGAATCCTCTCCATAACGGACAAGAATGGAAACAGCATAACTGAAACAGAGGGCATCCAAAACCATTTAATAGAATACTTTCAGAACATGCTGGGGGCACAGAATTCAAGCAGAATAAGCCCTGATCCTCTAGTGGCAGCAAAAGGGTACACTCTCACCCTGGAGGATCAGATCAAACTTACCCAACCTTTTGACAGGAAAGAGGTACTTGAGGCTATGGCATCTATTCATGTGGATGCTGCTCCCGGGCCAGATGGATATGGGAGCGGATTCTTCAGACATGCCTGGAAAATAGTGGGGAACCAAGTGACTGATGCCATCTTAGATTTCTTCGATACAGGTAAGATGATGCCTTGACTTAATAGCACAGTTCTATGCCTTATCCCAAAGACTGAGCACCCTGTTTCAGCACAGGACTTTAGGCCTATAGCATGTTGTAACACAGTGTATAAATGCATTTCCAAGATGCTCAGTAGCAGGCTCAAGCCTCTACTGCCCAACCTTATCCATTTAAATCAAAGTGCATTTGTTGAAGGGCGATTTATAGTGCACAATATACTACTATGTCAGGAATTGCTTAGACTCTATAACAGAAAGAATGCATCCACTCAAGTCCTCATGAAAGTGGACATAAGAAAGGCATATGATACAGAGATTGGAACTTCCTTAGGACTGGCTGCGGCTGCTAAAATTTCCTCTGAAATTTATCCGATGGACCATGGAATGCATAACTACTGCAGCGTATACCATATCATTCAATTGATCACAGATTGGTAGCTTCAAAGGGGGTAAGGGTCTGAGACAAGGAGATCCCATCTCGCCCTTATTATTTGTTATCATCATGGAGTATCTAACAAGGAAAATGCTACTCTCCTCACGTGACCCTCGATTTAAATTTCACTCAATGTGCAAACAGTTCAAGTTGATTAATCTTTGCTTTGCAGATGATCTTATGATCTTCTGTAAAGGGAGAAGCGAAGCAGTAAAGGTGATTAAAGAAGCACTTGAACATTTCAAAGCAGCGTCTGGGCTGGAAGCAAATGAACAGAAATCTAGTCTCTTTCTACCGGGTACCTCCGATGCAGAGATGGAGAAAATCAAGCTAATTACAGGTTATCAATTAGGGAATTATCCTATGCGTTACCTGGGCATTCCAGTGTCTCCAAATAAATGGAATCGACAGTCCTGTCAGCTGTTGGTGAGTAAGATCACTACGAGATTGAATTGCTGGTCCACAAGGAACCTATCATATGTGGGGAGGCTATGCTTGATAAACTCAGTTCTTTTGGCCACACATGGATATTGGGGGTCCATTTTCCTATTACCCAAATCTGTGACAAGAGAGGTGGATAGTATTTGCAGGGATTTTCTTTGAGGGAGGAAAGAGCAAGGCAAAAGTATTCCTCTTATTTGCTGGAACCAAGTCTTCTACGCTAAGAAACATGGTGGATTAAATATAAGGGACTGTGAGAATTGGAATAAGGCATTTGCAGGGAAACAGATTTGGGACATTACCTTGGATAGTGAGTCTCTTTGGATCAAATGGATAAATGCCATCTATTTGAAGGGGACTGGTTTCTGGGAATATACTCCACAAAGTAATTCTCCCTGGTACTGGAAGAAAATCCATAGTTTAAAAGCAAGATTTAAAGAGGGGTATAGCGGAAGGATTTGGATACCAGCATCTGATGGGAAGTACTCCGTAAAACTGGGCTACGAGTGGCTTAAAGGTGAACAGCCTACTTTTCCCTACCATAAGGCAGCGTGGAATCGATATACCATTCCCAAACATTCGTTTTTGGTATGGTTAATGCTCCATAAGAAGCTATTAACAGTGGACAGACTGGAAAAATGGGGACTGAGTATAAGTGAGAGGGAGTGTCGACTATGTGATACAGCTGAAGAATCCATTGAGCATATCTTTCTATCGTGTGAATTTAGCCAAAGGATGGTTCAAAAAATTAAAACTTTGCTGAACTGTAAGGATACATTTCAAACCTATGAAGAGCTGTGTGACTGGTTGGGCAGGAATGGAAGGAAAAAGAGTGTGCAAAGTGGGATCAAGGTGGCTGTTGTGTCTGCAATGCTTTACCACTTATGGAAGGAGAGGAACATGAGGAGACATGCAGCAGATCCGAGGAGTACTGACCAGATTTTCCAGCAGATAAAACGGGAGATGCAGTGGAGAATTAATAATTTCTGTTGGGTGAAGAATGCATCCAAAACTGAAGTGTTTCTACGTGTATGTTCTGCTGTTAGCTTCAATTAGTTTGCTTGATTAGATTGGTTGGTTATTTGTTTGTAACTAATTGTGTCTCCCCAGTGGTAATGAAAACTTCTCTTACAAAAAAAAAGCATTGAGAAATCAGTGTTGACAGGAGTGTCTGGAGAAAGCTCAGCTGGCTCATCTTCAATTTCTGGTAATCAAAATGCTGTTCTGTCATCTAAGAAAGTGTGGGTCGAGAAATTTGTTCATAAATGCCATGTTGTATATACCTCTTTGCGAGCTAACGTGACAGGTTCTTGGTACTTCGATAGCGGGTGTTCCCGACATATGACGGGTACCAAGGCATATCTAAGCGATTATATACCATTAAGAAGTGGATCAGTGACGTTCGGAGGAGGTGCTAAAGGGCGAATTCTCGGCCGAGGTAGACTCAACGTGCCCGACTTTCCCAAGTTGAGCAATGTGCTCCATGTCAACGGGCTCGTTGCAAACCTTATAAGCATAAGCCAACTCTGTGATGACGACCTTGAGGTAAGGTTTAATAAAGAGTGTTGTGAAATATTTAACAGCAATTCTGTGCGAGTGATGGCAGGTAAAAGATCGAGTGACAACTGCTACCTAGTCGGCGACAAATCCGGTGTGAAGGACGTGTGCCAACTATCAAAAGCCGAGGATGATGTGGTTCTTTGGCATTTTAAATTGGGCCACGTCAACTACAGAACGTTGGAACAACTTATCAAACCTGATGCAATCAGAGGCATTCCAAAACTTAAGGAAGTTGGTAAGGTTGTTTGTGAGTCGTGCTTGAAGGGTAAGCAGACGCATGTTAGCCATAATGTTGACCAACAAGCTGACCAACATTTTAAAACTGCTCACTATTTTCAGTTGGTTCATATGGATTTGATGGGTCCGATGGAAGTAGATAGTATTGGTGGTAGGAAATATGCTTATGTGCTCGTGAATGACTTTTCTAGATATGCATGGATATTTTTTCTTAGGGAAAAATCTGAATTTTTTGATTTCTTTAAAAAATTTTGTGATATGCTTATGAATAATTTCAGTGCATCTATCTTTTGTATTAGGTCTAATCATGGTAGAGAGTTCGAAATCAGTACTTTGATGAGTTTTGTGATAAGAAAAGCATTGTGCATGAGTATTCGTCTCCTAAGACGCCCCAACAAAATGGGGTTGCCGAAAGGAAAAATAGGACTTTACAAGAAATGGCACGTGTTATGTTACTATCTAAGAGTGTCACTAAGCTTTTTTGGGCTGAAGCATTGCATACTGCTTGTCATATATCGAATCGCGTGTTCTTTAGGCATGGTACTAAAAAGACCTCATATGAATTATTGAATGGGAAAAAGCCTACTGTTAAGTACTTTCATATTTTTGGTTGCTACTGTTATATGTTGAATGATCGTGAGTACTTGACCAAGTTCGATTCGAAAAGTAATAAGTGCATTTTCTTAGGATACTCGTCTAATAGTCGCGCATATCGTGTGTTTAACTTGCGCTTGAAGTCCGTTCAGGAGTCAGTGAATATAGGGTTTGATGATGCTACTGATCTTAGCAAAATGTCTCCTCAAGTTGATATTCAGATGTTATACAAGTAATCAATGAAACAGAGGAGACTGGGGATGACAATGTTGAGCCAACATCTGACTCAACATCTGTGACAGAACAGAACACTGAGGCTGAACCCAGTGAAGTGCGACGAGATCCGCCAGCTAAGATTCAGAAAGATCATCCCACTGACCTTATAGTTGGAGACGTGAACGAAGGAAGGAAAACAGAGACAAACCACGCAAGGATTACAAGTCTATGGTAAGGAACGTATGCATGAACTCGGTATACGCTGAGGTACGGTTTAATTGTTTTGTTTCTGAGGTAGAACCTAAGAATGTCCTTGAAGCTCTCAAGGATAATTTCTGGATAAATGCGATGCAAGAGGAACTCTTGCAGTTTGAGAAAAACCAAGTTTGGATCTTAGTACCACGGCCGAAAGACATTAATGTCATAGGCACGAAGTGGATCTTTATGAATAAATCTGATGAACCTGGTAGAGTTGTTAGGAACAAAGCACGATTAGTAGCTCAGGGTTATACTCAAGTTGAGGGCATAGACTTTGATGAGACTTCCGCTCCCGTGGCTAGGTTAAAATCAATTAGGTTGTTATTAGCTATTGCATGTTGGCTTAACATCACGTTACACCAAATGGATGTTAAGGGTGATTTTTAATGGGTATATTGATAAAGATATCTATGTTGAACAGCCTAAGGGATTTGAGGATCCACATTTTCCTAACCATGTTTTTTAGCTGCAGAAAGCTTTGTATGGACTAAAGCAAGCGCCTCGAGCTTGGTATGGTAGGTTAGCTACATTTTTACTTGAATTTGGATTCACTCGAGGTGAGGCAGACCGTACGCTGTTTGTTAAAATAGTCGGTTCTGATCTTTTAATTGCTCAAGTTTAAGTAGATGATATCGTTTTTGGCTCGAGCTCACAGTCCATGTTAGATCAGTTTGTGCAGGCGATGAACTCCACGTTCGAAATGAGCATGATTGGAGAGCTAACTTATTTTTTAGGCTTGCAGATTAAGCAAAGCGGCAACGGGATCTTTATGTCCCAAGAGAAGTACGCGAAGAACACTGTCAAGAAGTTCGGATTGGACACAGCAAAGGTAATGAAAACGCCTACGGGGTCTACGCAAAAGTAAGTAAGGACAATGTTGGACAGAATGTTGACCCAACATTGTATCGATCTATGTAGGCAGTTTATTGTACTTGTCCGCTAGTAGACCCGATATCATGTATAGCGTATGCGTATGTGCTAGATATAAATCTGAGCCTAAGGTTTCTCATCTTAATGCCGTTAAGCGTATTCTTCGTTATGTGAGTGGAACGTGTAGCCTAGGATTGTGGTTCTCCAAAGATACTAATATGAGTCTTGTAGGCTATAGCGATGCTGATTGGGCAGGTGACGAGGATGATCGCAAGAGCACAAGTGGCGGCTGTTTCTTCTTAGGTAATAATCTTGTTGCATGGTATAGTAAGAAGCAAAATTGTGTGTCTTTATCTACTGCTGTAGCACCCGGGTCCTCGTGAAGAGTAGGGCCAATAAATTTGCGTGAATGTTAATCAAAATTATGTGCCTTTCGTGCGTTAATTTCGTGCCTATGTGACCTACGTGAAATTTAGTGGGGAAAATTACGTGAAAGAATGCAAACAGCACAGAGCAGACAAAAGAATTATGCGGATCGGAGACGTAGACCCTTAGAATTCGAAGTTGATGACTGGGTTTTCGTGAAAGTATCGCCAATGAAGGGCGTTAAGAGATTCGGCAAGAAGGGAAAATTAAGCCCAAGGTACATTGGTCCTTTCAAGATAGTGAAAAGAGTTGGCGAAGTAGCGTACCAACTGGAACTACCAGCATCGTTGTCGCAAGTGCACGATGTGTTCCATGTATCGACTTTGCGAAAGTACCTCGCTGACCCAAGCCATGTACTGATAAACGACTCGCTGCACCACCAGTTGAAGCCGGATTTGAGCTACGAGGAAGTGCCAATAGAAATACTGATGCACGAAACGAAGAGGCTTAGGAATAAAGAGATTCCCCTAGTAAAAGTTTTATGGCGGAACCAGTTAATAGAGGAAGCAACTGGGAACGTGAGGATGAAATGAGGGTCCGCTATCCTGAATTGTTCCAAACGGGCTGATTTCGGGGGCGAAATCCTCTTTAAGGGGGGGAGGATGTAGCACCCGGGTCCTCGTGAAGAGTAGGGCCAATAAATTTGCGTGAATGTTAATCAAAATTAAGTGCCTTTCGTGCGTTAATTTCGTGCCTATGTGACCTACGTGAAATTTAGTGGGGAAAATTACGTGTCTAAGTGATTTTGTGAAATTTGGTGCAACTAATTTGTACCAAGTAATCCTTAATTGATTTAGGAAATTTTCGAAAATAGGCTAAAGGAAATTTGGGCCATGAATAAAGCTTGAACTAGATTTAAGAATTGGGCTAAATTAAAACCTTGGGCCCAAACTCACCTAGGGATATTGCTAGGACAAACTTTCCCTAATTTATGGGATATTTCGTTCCATACATCCCATCACCATCACTTAATAAACAAATAATTACCTAAAAACCATTTGGAACCTCACGAACTCCATTGGAGAAGGACACCGAGAGCTCAAGCAAAAAGGGAACGAGAGGTTGGGTTGAAAACCACACAAGTTCGAGCTAGGTATCGGTCCCTAACTGTGATGTTTATATTTTATCCCGGGAATTAATATCATTTAGGGATTAGAAGCACGAGAATAGCATACGTTAGGACTTGGGTGATTCTAGTCCTTAAACACACACTTTCTTGCCTTGATTTGGTGTTCTAAGTCTAGATTAACATAAATTAGGAATTTATAGGGCACGAAAAATAAGTCTAGGTTTGCCTTTTTGTTAAGCTCGAATTTTAGGTTCAGGAGATTCATACCGATCTTCAACGTGTTCTTAGAAAAGCCGCTTTTTAATCCTTAAAATTAGAGTTCGTCGAACTGAAAGTTGTATTTGTAAGACAATCCTAAATCTCACAGCGTATGAGTTCGCGAATTCGACCTGGAAAATTTTACGGGTTGGACGATTTGCGAAACGGTATTAATAAAGGTAGTAAAACTTCGCAAATAGACCCTTTGGCGAACCAAAGTTTTGCGGGTTCAAAAGAGGATCGCGAACTCTTGACTTCGCGAACTCAAGTGACACACTCGGCTATTCGCGAATTAACTGGTTCGCGAACCCATACCTTTCGCGGGTCGTGATCATTTTTGCGAACTCACACATATTTCACGGGCCGAGTAAATTTGGCGAATCATGAGCTTCACGAATTCATGTGAGCCGTGATTTTGCGAATTCATCATAAAGTATGGATATAAAATATTAATAACATGTAGTTTGGCGAATTGTGTATGATGTTAATTCACGAATTGTGAGTGGTAGAGAATTTTGCGAATTGTGATAGTGGAAACTTTACGAATTATGATGAGTTGACATCAATAATTATATATGGACTTAGGTGAATGGAAATTTGACGTGGCAAATTACATGTGCATATGGGAAGTCCACGTTGCCTAATGAAATAGAATAATATTATGTGTTACATAGGACTTCATAAAGGAATAAAATAATAATATAGGCACATAGACTTCACGAATTCATAGATAGGAACTTCACGAACCCAATTAAGTCACGTAACTAGTAAAATAAAACTTCACGAATTTAAGTTTGCACGGCTTGAGAGGTTTGCGAACCCTAAGTCACGAATTCTTAGCAAAATAAAACTTCATGAAACCATGAATATTTCGCGAATCAATGGTTGGGAAACAATTCGAAAAGTAAGAATAAAATAATAATATTATGTAGACTTAGCGAACTCCTTATAAAATATTTTATTTATCTAATATTATTCTACATCTGATATTTCAACACTTAAAGGAATACGAGAATTTAGATAATATACTGATGTTGTGATTTTATGCGTAAGGTTGCAAATTAGGAATTTCGCCGGATCAGTAGCTAGAAATCTACGGACGACAGGTAAGTGGAAATCCAACTACAACACATAACATGTGTGTATGTGCCTAAATTATGTGATTACTTGATAAGGTGCTTACGTGCTTATGTGAATGTGTATGATATTATTTCATGATTGTTAGTTAGCGTTATGGCATTAACGCATTCTGCATATGCACGAGCATGCACGAAACACTTGGGGTTAATAAAGTGGTGAGCGTGCATGATTATGTCACAAATAGCGAAAAATAGATGCCGAGATGGGCAATGATGTCATAAGCTAAGTTAGTGGGCGGCTTCCGGGGCACCGAGACGGCGTTGATGCGCCATCGGCGACGTTGATGTGTTGCCAGTATACGAACGACGTTAATGCGCCGGGGGATACCATGGTTGGGTTGATGCCCTCATGGTCGGGTTGATGCCCTTATATCCCTGATTAGCGTGGTTGGGTTGATGCCCTCATGCTTTAGTATGGCTGGGTTGATGCCCTCATACTTTGGGCTGATGCCCGTGGTTGGATAGAGCTCTTTACGGTGTACGCCTGGGTAAAAGTCTGCCAAGGGCCCTAAGATAAACGATATGAGATTGAGTTCGATCTACAAGACGTAAGATGCACTGGCGTGGATTGCCTTTGCGGGGTTTTTTTTCACGTGCACGTCATGCATGATTTCTACTTACTGAGCATATCGCTCACCGCTTACGTTATGCGTTGTAGGTACACGCGACCACGGTATGTGATCTCTTTAGATGGCAAGGAAATTCTTTTGACGCTTCCAGCAGCTTTTGGGGTGGGAGTGTGTGCATGGATGACGACCTGTGAGGCCGGGCGCATAGGATTATTTTGTATACGCTTCCATGTAATTAGAATTAGGATTATTCTTTTGACATGTAAAGAACGGTGTTCCATTACACAAATGGAAAAATTTCATACGCGTTTCCGCACTCCATTTAAGATTTACACATCGTTAGGCACATAGGATAACGTTAGAATAGGTAACGAGGACAGCGGGTCCTGACAGAGTGGTATCAGAGCTTCAGTCACAGGTTCTGTAGACTGTCCATGTACACACACCCAAAAGCGTGGAAGCAGCCTTGCCTGTAAGTGTTATATCTATATGAAGTTTTGTGTTGCATAATTTATTGGCCATAGGACTATCAGGATAGATAAGGAACGATGGTTAGAACTAGAGGAGAGAGCAGCGGAGGTGATGATCAGAACAGGGGAAACGCAGCCCCTAGTGACAATCGTGATGCGACCATTTTCCAACTCACGGAGTTGGTGCGCCAACAGTCCACCCAGATTCAGCAGCTGATTCAGCAGAACAACACAAATGCTGGATCCACTCAGGTTGACAGGACAGAGATAGTTGGTGAAAGATTCCGAAGGCTGAACCCACCAACATTCGAGGATACAGCCGACCCAACGGCAGCTGAAGACTGGATCAGGACCTTGGAGAGCATGTTCGTCTATAGCCGCGTCCCTGAAGCAGAGAAAGCCCTATGTGCCGCGTTCTTACTAAGAGGAAGCGCGGGGCATTGGTGGGACACCATTATGGTGATTGAGAACCCTGCAACCATGAGCTGGGACAGATTCAAGGAGTTGTTCAGGGGCAAGTATCTTACTGCCCCGGTGCGAGCCCAGCGCTTAAACGAGTTCATAAACCTCAGGCAGGGATCAATGACAGTAGCCGAATATATCCGAAGGTTCGAACAACTGTCAAGGTTCGCAGCTCATATGGTGAGCACGGACGGTCTCAAGATTGAACGATTCCTCGAAGGATTGAAGCCCGAATTATATAGGGACGTCAGCATGGCTGGACTACAAGGAGCCACGTATGCTCAGGTGGCAGAAAGAGCGATGGTAGCGGAACAGGCCGAGGCCAGAATCGTACGTGCGCAGGAAGCAAAGAGAAAATTCGCACAAGTACAGGGGTCATAATGGAGCGGGGGAAGTCAGAAACGCCAGTTCGTACCCAAAGGCGGGAAGCCGAACTTTCAGAATAAGCCGCCACAACGCCCGCAAGGAATCCCAAATAGACCGCCTAACCCAAATCAAGGGGGATTTCCAGCACCTACTATTCCAAACTGCCCAAAGTGCGGAAAGAGACACTCCGGCAACTGCTATGCCCAGACCAACAACTGTTTCAAATGCGGGAAGCCAGGGCACTTTTCGAGGCAATGCCCAGATTGGGCGACAGGAAGTCAAGTCGGAGGCCAGACAAGGCCACCAATGGTACCAGCTCGGGTGTACACAATTACATCCGAGGAGGCAGAAAACAACCCAGCAGTGGTGACAGGTACCCTCCTTATCCACCAAACACCCACATGCATCTTAGTAGATTCCGGGGCGACCCACTCATTTGCATCCATTCAATATGTGACGAAACTCGGGGTCACACCTCGTCAAACTGAGTGCGAATATAGGGTGACTATGCCACATGGGGATTCAACTAGAACTAATAAGATGTTAAGAGATTGCCCAGTACTAGTTGGGGACAAGGAGTTACACGTAGACTTGATAATCATCCCAATGAATGACTATGAGGTTATTCTCGGGATGGACTGGCTTTCAAAGTACGGAGCGGTGATAGACTGTAGTCGTAAGGTAGTCACGTTCAACTTAGACGGAAGTGAGCCTTTTACTTTCGCGGGGGTAGTAAAAGAAAGAAGTGTATCGAGAATATCAGCGCTAAAGGCCCAGCGATTAATCCGAGCAGGATGTGAAGCGTATCTCGTTTTTGCGATGAAATCGGAGGAGAGTTCATCCCCAAAACTTGAAGAAGTACCGGTAATTCGAGATTTTACGGACGTATTCCCTGAAGACCTACCAGGATTACCGCCTGACAGAGAAATTGAGTTCAGAATAGATTTGGTGCCTGGAGCAGCGCCAATATCGAAGACTCCTTACCGCTTAGCGCCGACTGCGCTGAAAGAACTGAAGGAACAGCTAGACGAACTTCTGCAGAAAGGATTTATCCAGCCAAGTTTTTCTCCCTGGGGAGCGCCGGTCCTGTTCGTAAGAAAGAAAGACGGAACCATGCGACTGTGTATTGACTACAGGGAGTTGAACAAAATAACGATCAAGAACAAGTATCCCCTCCCAAGGATCGACGATCTATTTGATCAACTACAAAGCGCCACAGTGTTCTCAAAGATTGACCTATGATCCGGATATCACCAGCTAAGGATTCGAGAGGAAGATATCCCTAAGACTGCCTTCAGTACGCGCTATGGACACTACGAGTTCCTAGTCATGCCTTTCGGGCTGACTAACGCGCCGACAGCTTTTATGGATCTGATGAACAGAGTGTTCAAACAGTTTTTGGACAAGTTCGTCATAGTGTTCATTGACGACATTCTGATCTATTCAAGGACGAAGGAGGAACACGAGCAACACCTGAGAACAGTTCTTGGAGTATTACGAGGAAAGCAGTTGTACGCCAAATTTAAGAAGTGCGAGTTTTGGCTAGACCAAGTAGCCTTCTTGGGACATATTATCTCCGGAGCGGGAATTTCAGTAGATCCCAGCAAAGTCAAAGCCATCAGCAACTGGCCTCCACCAACAAATGTGACCGAGGTACGGAGTTTCCTCGGCTTGGCAGGCTATTACAGGAAGTTCATCAAAGACTTGTCGAAAATCGCTTCAACGCTGACGAAGTTAACTAGGAAGTACACGCCGTTTCAATGAAGCGAGGAATGTGAGCAGAGCTTCCAAGAACTGAAAAGGCGATTGACTACGGCCCCAGTTCTCACGATACCATCAGGAACCGGGGGATTCTTAGTATATAGCGACGCTTCGAAGAACGGATTAGGATGTGTGCTAATGTAGAACGGGAACGAGTGGCCTACGCCTCACGACAATTGAAGGAATACGAGAAAAAACTATCCGACACATGACCTGGAATTGGCAGCAGTGGTCTTTGCCCTGAAGATTTGGAGGCACTACCTATACGGAGAAAGGTGCGAAATCTACACGGACCACAAGAGCCTGAAGTATTTCTTCACGCAAAAAGAGTTGAACATGAGGCAGAGGCGATGGCTGGAACTCGTGAAAGATTATGATTGCAAAATCAACTACCACCCAGGAAAGGCGAATGTGGTAGCTGTTGCTCTAAGTCGAAGAGTGGTGAGCGCGGAACTACAACGACTCGAAGTGGAGATCGTGCAACTGGGTGAAGTCGAGACTAGACTAGCAGCTTTGACACTGCAACCTACTTTACTGGAGCAAATCAAAAAGGCGCAGGAGAACGATGAGTTCTATATCAAGGTTAAAGGGACACAGATAGAACATCTGGATACAGATTATGTATTCCAAGACGATGGAAGCATGTACTACAAGAGCAGGTTATATGTACCGAACGATGCAGGACTTCGAAGTATTATAATGGCAGAAGCACATACTACACCGTACTCAGTACATCCGGGAGCCACGAAGCTGTATAGAGACTTACGGGCGCACTACTGGTGGTCAGGGATGAAGAAAGACGTAGCCGAATTCGTGAGTCAGTGTTTCACTTGTCAACGAATTAAGGCAGAACACCAACGGCCAGCAGGAACGCTGCAGCCTTTACCAATCCCAGAGTGGAAATGGGACAACATAACGATGGATTTTGTAAGAGGATTGACGAAGAATGTAAAAGGGCACGACGCAATTTGGGTGATTGTAGACCGACTTACGAAATCTACCCATTTTCTGCCGATAAGCATGACGTTTACCATGGAGCGATACGCAGAACTGTATATCCAAGAGATAGTACGACTCCATGGAGTACCATTGTCAATAGTCTCAGACCGCGACTCAAGATTTCTATCCAAGTTCTGGACAAGCTTACATAAGGCGATGGGTACAAAATTGTCGTTTAGCACGGCTTATCATCCGCAGACGGACGGCCAATCCGAGCGGACTATCCAAACGCTAGAAGATATGTTACGAGCCTGTGTGCTTGATTTTAAAGGCAATTGGAGCAAGTACCTTCCACTCGTGGAATTCTCGTACAATAATAGCTACCAAGCTACGATTGGAATGGCTCCGTATGAAGCCTTGTACGGGCGTAAGTGCAGATCCCCAGTGCATTGGGATGAAGTCGGTGAAAGGGCGATGTTAGGTCCAGATATGGTACGAGAAATGACAGAAATCATCGCAATGATACGAGAAAGAATGCAAACAGCACAGAGCAGACAAAAGAATTATGCGGATCGGAGACGTAGACCCTTAGAATTCGAAGTTGATGACTGGGTTTTCGTGAAAGTATCGCCAATGAAGGGCGTTAAGAGATTCGGCAAGAAGGGAAAATTAAGCCCAAGGTACATTGGTCCTTTCAAGATAGTGAAAAGAGTTGGCGAAGTAGCGTACCAACTGGAACTACCAGCATCGTTGTCGCAAGTGCACGATGTGTTCCATGTATCGACTTTGCGAAAGTACCTCGCTGACCCAAGCCATGTACTGATAAACGACTCGCTGCACCACCAGTTGAAGCCGGATTTGAGCTACGAGGAAGTGCCAATAGAAATACTGATGCACGAAACGAAGAGGCTTAGGAATAAAGAGATTCCCCTAGTAAAAGTTTTATGGCGGAACCAGTTAATAGAGGAAGCAACTTGGGAACGTGAGGATGAAATGAGGGTCCGCTATCCTGAATTGTTCCAAACGGGCTGATTTCGGGGGCGAAATCCTCTTTAAGGGGGGGAGGATGTAGCACCCGGGTCCTCGTGAAGAGTAGGGCCAATAAATTTGCGTGAATGTTAATCAAAATTAAGTGCCTTTCGTGCGTTAATTTCGTGCCTATGTGACCTACGTGAAATTTAGTGGGGAAAATTACGTGTCTAAGTGATTTTGTGAAATTTGGTGCAACTAATTTGTACCAAGTAATCCTTAATTGATTTAGGAAATTTTCGAAAATAGGCTAAAGGAAATTTGGGCCATGAATAAAGCTTGAACTAGATTTAAGAATTGGGCTAAATTAAAACCTTGGGCCCAAACTCACCTAGGGATATTGCTAGGACAAACTTTCCCTAATTTATGGGATATTTCGTTCCATACATCCCATCACCATCACTTAATAAACAAATAATTACCTAAAAACCATTTGGAACCTCACGAACTCCATTGGAGAAGGACACCGAGAGCTCAAGCAAAAAGGGAACGAGAGGTTGGGTTGAAAACCACACAAGTTCGAGCTAGGTATCGGTCCCTAACTGTGATGTTTATATTTTATCCCGGGAATTAATATCATTTAGGGATTAGAAGCACGAGAATAGCATAAGTTAGGACTTGGGTGATTCTAGTCCTTAAACACACACTTTCTTGCCTTGATTTGGTGTTCTAAGTCTAGATTAACATAAATTAGGAATTTTTAGGGCACGAAAAATAAGTCTAGGTTTGCCTTTTTGTTAAGCTCGAATTTTAGGTTCAGGAGATTCATACCGATCTTCAACGTGTTCTTAGAAAAGCCGCTTTTTAATCCTTAAAATTAGAGTTCGTCGAACTGAAAGTTGTATTTGTAAGACAAGATTCGCAAAACTCAAGTTTCGCGAATCCTAAATCTCACAGCGTATGAGTTCGCGAATTCGACCTGGAAAATTTTACGGGTTGGACGATTTGCGCAACGGTATTAATAAAGGTAGTAAAACTTCGCAAATAGACCCTTTGGCGAACCAAAGTTTTGCGGGTTCAAACGAGGATCGCGAACTCTTGATTTTGCGAACTCAAGTGACACACTCGGCTATTCGCGAATTAACTGGTTCGCGAACCCATACCTTTCGCGGGTCGTGATCATTTTTGCGAACTAACACATATTTCACGGGCCGAGTAAATTTGGCGAATCATGAGCTTCACGAATTCATGTGAGCCGTGATTTTGCGAATTCATCATAAAGTATGGATATAAAATATTAATAACATGTTGTTTGGCGAATTGTGTATGATGTTAATTCACGAATTGTGAGTGGTAGAGAATTTTGCGAATTGTGATAGTGGAAACTTTACGAATTATGATGAGTTGACATCAATAATTATATATGGACTTAGGTGAATGGAAATTTGACGTGGCAAATTACATGTGCATATGGGAAGTCCACGTTGCCTAATGAAATAGAATAATATTATGTGTTACATAGGACTTCATAAAGGAATAAAATAATAATATAGGCACATAGACTTCAGGAATTCATAGATAGGAACTTCACGAACCCAATTAAGTCACGTAACTAGTAAAATAAAACTTCACGAATTTAAGTTTGCACGGCTTGAGAGGTTTGCGAACCCTAAGTCACGAATTCTTAGCAAAATAAAACTTCATGAAACCATGAATATTTCGCGAATCAATGGTTGGGAAACAATTCGAAAAGTAAGAATAAAATAATAATATTATGTAGACTTAGCGAACTCCTTATAAAATATTTTATTTATCTAATATTATTCTACATCTGATATTTCAACACTTAAAGGAATACGAGAATTTAGATAATATACTGATGTTGTGATTTTATGCGTAAGGTTGCAAATTAGGAATTTCGCCGGATCAGTAGCTAGAAATCTACGGACGACAGGTAAGTGGAAATCCAACTACAACACATAACATGTGTGTATGTGCCTAAATTATGTGATTACTTGATAAGGTGCTTACGTGCTTATGTGAATGTGTATGATATTATTTCATGATTGTTAGTTAGCGTTATGGCATTAACGCATTCTGCATATGCACGAGCATGCACAAAACACTTGGGGTTAATAAAGTGGTGAGCGTGCATGATTATGTCGCAAATAGCGAAAAATAGATGCCGAGATGGGCAATGATGTCATAAGCTAAGTTAGTGGGCGGCTTCCGGGGCACCGAGACGGCGTTGATGCGCCGTCGGCGACGTTGATGCGTCGCCAGTATACGAACGACGTTGATGCGTCGGGGGATACCATGGTTGGGTTGATGCCCTCATGGTCGGGTTGATGCCCTTATATCCCTGATTAGCGTGGTTGGGTTGATGCCCTCATGCTTTAGTATGGGTGGGTTGATGCCCTCATATTTTGGGCTGATGCCCGTGGTTGGATAGAGCTCTTTATGGTGTACGCCTGGGTAAAAGTCTGCCAAGGGCCCTAAGATAAAAGATATGAGATTGAGTTCGATCTACAAGACGTAAGATGCACTGGCGTGGATTGCCTTTGCGGGGTTTTTTTTCACGTGCACGTCATGCATGATTTCTACTTACTGAGCATATCGCTCACCCCTTACGTTATGCGTTGTAGGTACACGCGACCACGGTATGTGATCGCTTTAGATGGCAAGGAAATTCTTTTGACGCTTCCAGCAGCTTTTGGGGTGGGAGTGTGTGCATGGATGACGACCTGTGAGGCCGGGCGCATAGGATTATTTTGTATACGCTTCCATGTAATTAGAATTAGGATTATTCTTTTGACATGTAAAGAACGATGTTCCATTACACAAATGGAAAAGTTTCATACGCGTTTCCGCACTCCATTTAAGATTTACACATCGTTAGGCACATAGGATAACGTTAGAATAGGTAACGAGGACAGCGGGTCCTGACAACTGCTGAGTCTGAGTATGTTGCGGCGGGTAGTTACTGTACGCAATTAATATGGTTGAATAGCATGTTGTGTGACTATGGGTTAGAGTGCGAATCTGTTCTCATGTATTGTGATAACCTTAGTGCCCCATCAACATATCTAGGAACCCTATTCAGCATTCACGCACGAAGCATATAGATATAAGACATCATTTTCTGAGAGATATGGTCGAAAAAGAGTTAGTCCGCATTGAGCATATAGACACTAAGCATCAGTTAGCAGGCATTTTCACGAAAGCGTTGGATTCTGAAAGGTTCTCAGACCTGAAGAAATCCATAGGGTTGCACATGTTAGTTTAAATGTTGGTCCAACATCTGGATCAGCATAGCATATGTCAAATTCGATGGTTACTGCTTTTATGTTTGGTTTAATATTCTGTTCTGTTTTCCTGTGAAATAACTTGATTCTTCTTGATTGGTCCCTAAATGAACCCGATCCCTTTTTAAAGGCTCTTGGTAATACGTTCCTAGGTACACGACATTCGCTGTGACGATGTACTCTTTGCGACAAAAAAGCCAATCCTTGTTGCGTATAAGTATGCTCATAAACTCTCTGCTAGATATAGGTATTTGGTAATAAGATTCCTTAGGTACACGGCATTCGCGGTGACGATGTATACTATGCGACAAAAAGCCGAACCTTGAGGCTGAGGGTATAAGGGAGTGCATAAATTCGGTTGGTTAAATAAGGTGAAAGGGTAGAAATAAAGGGAACTGGTTTTGAGAAGGATTGAGCAGAATAGTCGAGGATTACGGATGTAGAATGTTGAGTCAAATGTTGGGGCAACATGTGTAACTGTCAGTTTGATATTGTTACACTTTTGTGCTTTCGTTT
Source organism: Craterostigma plantagineum (assembly GCA_027422505.1). NCBI lineage: Eukaryota > Viridiplantae > Streptophyta > Magnoliopsida > Lamiales > Linderniaceae > Craterostigma > Craterostigma plantagineum. The sequence goes on along the minus strand of JAPQWV010000069.1, from coordinate 965,180 downwards.
TATTTGTGTCTGCCTTTAGTACTGCATTAGTGAGTATATTGTGTCTAGTTTAGAAATCTCTCCGAATTGCATTAGAATTCCTCGAAGAACAGCTCGTTACGCTTGTCTCAAGTGATCATCATTGACGCTCAAACGGTTAGTCTTGCTTGCTTCTACCTTGACTTTTGACTTGGTGTCTTTGGGTTGGATCATGATCTGATGTGCTCCTATTTGCTCGCATGACTAATTCGTCCACATAATATATTTTAGCTCCATGTTTACTTAGACAGTTGTGACCTAATTCGACCTTATCCTCTAAACTGTCTAAATTCTATTTGAGTCCAACGGTTATATTTTTTTTTTGGCCTTACCTATTCGACAATGAAATTATTGCTGAGTGACCTTTTTATCTTTTACCGTTGGAACTGTTTCTCATATTTATGCCTTGGCTTGAATCGATTTAAAGCATTCCACACAAACCATATTTTCATAATTTGAGTTGCCCCCTGATATTACTCTCTGCTCTTTAAGTTTATGATATAATTCAAGAGTTATACATTCTGCTCTTATATCAATTTCTTGAATTTATCTTTGATTTCTTTATGGCGAACTCACCTGTTTCTGAAATGATTAAGTGTCTGAAATGACAAGATTATTCTGATTGCTCAGAGAGAAGTTCTCTGAGGTTTTACTTTCTTCCCAAAAAGGGGGAGAAGGTTGTGCAGAGAAAAAGGGGGAGACAAGAAAATTCAGGGGGAGCAGAATAAGGAGCCGAACAAACAGGGGGAGCTGACCAAGAAGGAGAAGCAGCCGAGAAAGCATCAGAAGGAAACTCCATACTCCATTGAGAGTGAAGATCTGATCCTTTCTATTTTTACATGCATAATTGATTTTTGTGTGCACGCTAAGTTATCCCCTTTGCATGCTTGATTGAATTGTTTTTACTATGTGCATGCTGATTTGCTTCTCTGGTATGTTTACATGTTTGCCTGCTTACTTGCTAAAAATATTTATTTTGCAGATGTTTAACATAAGACCTTGTTATGGCTATGTACTATTTTCGTAGTACTTTGAATAGTTTAATCGCTATTCTGTTTGCGTTACTCTAACCATCTTTTGATGTTTTGCGGTTGGGTAGATTTACCTTCAGGGGGAGTTTCACTATGTCTAACGTCTGCTTTAGTTTTGGGAAAAAAGATAGAAATGGGGAGATTGTTGATGTTGAGGCTTCAACATTGGCAATGTTAGGGTAACATTCTAGCCAACATTTGTTGGCCGAGAATGTCTCTTTTCTCAGTTTTATCTTTCATGCCCACAACGTGTTTAATTCGTATATTGGCTATTTTTAGTGATGTGCAGGACTTATATAAGGATAGGGAATGGATCAAACCGTGTGAAAAACGTGTGGAGCTGCTTGAACGAATTTGGGAAGCGCACTTACCTTAAATAGAAGATTTGAAGATCAAAAGAGAATTAGTCAAGCGACTACCAAGATTAGAAGATCTAAATATCAAAGGAGAATAAGTCAATCGGTTACCATAAATAGAAGATAAGAGATCGGCCAATTAGGTGAGAAGATTCGAACTAAATATATACTATATTTAGAGAGATCTTTGAAGAGATATTCAAGGGATCTTTTACCAATTCAAGATGGAGCCAAGACCTTTAAATAAGAGTTATTGTCGAGCTGCAAAGTACGACTTTCGAGAGAACTTTCATGGAGTAACTTTGAGCGACATATTGAGCGAAAACTATGAGGGAAACACATATCGAGTTGAGCGAGTTTTACATATTGCTTGAGTTGTTTTTTAGTCTATCTTTTCAGATCTTGTAGTTTGCAGAATCCTTTTTGATTCGTAGGTTTTGCTAGACGTGTTTTTGACTACCCTTTTTGATAGTTTGTAATCCATCTTTATAGTGGAGTTTTGCGCCTTGAGGCACGCAGCTAGTTGTTTGACTTGCTGCATAAAATCATCCCTTGTGTTCGTTTCGTTTTATCACTAAGTTATCAACATTTCCGCTGTGCTTTTCTAAGTGAGTGTGAGTGTTAGCCCAACATCACGTCCAACATCAGTTTACAACTTAGTGTGTTTTACATCCATTTGTACGGGACCCCCTTCACATGCTTTATTATGCATGATCTGTTTCTTATAAATTTTTAATATCCCTAACGTTGCCTATCCAGTTACACTTAGTCAGTATCAAAACTTCGCTAAATTGAATGACGTATACGTTACTAAATTTCCTAAATATTGAGAAGTTCTCGTTTCCGTAATATGATATCATATGCAAGTTCAAAATTTTCTTTCAAAGATTCGATCAATTCATTATGGCCCGTGAAAATCCTATAATTCGCGAACCATTCCAATCTATGGAATCCTTACACTTCGCAAGCTTATCAACCCACAAAATGTTTATGATTCGCGAAGTTCATCTACCCATGAACCTATACTTTGCAAATCTCTTTGGCCCACAAAATACTTATGATTCGCAAAGCTCATCGACTCATGAACCTTATACTTCACGAACTCATCTATAAGCCCGCGAACAACTTCTGATTGGCGAAGTGTCTCCACTTATATTTCACGAACTCATCGATCGGCCCGCAAAGTCTTATTCTTCGCGAACTCATCGATCAGCCTGCGAACAACTTCAATTTCGCGAAGTTTTTCGATCCCGCGAAACCTTATACTTCACGAATCCCTTCACCCCGCAAGGTCCTTGTAATTCGCGAAGCTCCACCAGTTTGAGCCAAACTTCACTTCGTGAATCTCATCAACCCGCGAAGTTCTATTCTATCTCACATGTCAACAATCAACTTAGTCCGTGAGTTACCAAAAATTGACCCGATACATTCTTATGGTTCACGAAAATCAAACTTTGTAAAACACTATTTCTTTCCAAAAGTCCTAGTAATCTTCGATCAAATTATAATTAATCAAAACCGAAAGAACTTCATGAAAACCCTAATTCATTTTCCAAATCTAAAAATTAAAGACTACATGAAACATAGGTTTATACAACTTTTCATGCTTACAAATACCTCAAACATGATAACCATAACTAAAAACGTAAACTTAAATTAAGAATTCATACCATTCCAACCTTGAATCGATCCCTTTTTGTCTTCTCTATTTTCTCTCTTCCTTTAAAGTTTTGAAAGTGATGAGATGCTCTCTTCTATCTTATTCTACGTTTAGGTGTTACAATAAACAAATCATTATTGTTGTGAAATGGACAGCTTAACGAAATTGAAAATGACTGTGGGGATTAAATGAACACGGGAATTTACGTGGAAAACCCCTTTTTAACTTGGGGTAAAAAACCACGGGCGAGGTAGAAATTTATTACTGGGGTAAAAACAGGGGTTACAACCTCTCAATCTATAAAGGAGAAAACACACACTATCTCTCTTTATAGTCGGAGCAAATACCGAACAAACCCTCTATTTTTCTCTACCTTCTATTTCTATCTCTCTCTCTTGTTTCTCTTTCTATTTGGTGTTGGTGTGTTTCTAACGAATGAAACCATAAGGTATTTATAGGACAACATCATTGCTATAAGCCAAAGATCTATGAATCATCCCTTACGTCACTTTGCTTGATTGATCAAATAGTTCCACTTTGCTTGTACTACCGGTTGTGAATCTAGGAACCAAACGATATCCCCTGCTCCATTTCCTTCGCGATCCTTCGGGAATTAAGGCTATGTATTTGGACTTATTGTTGTGGGCCTGGAATTTGAAGGTAATGGCGAAACGAAACTCCTTTCCTCTCGGGCTAATGTTAAGGACATCTGCTCCAAATCTCTGGGAAGTCGTAGATCCGAATGCGTGCACCTCCCGTTGCTGCTTCTGTGGTCCTTTGGTGGTCTCAAGCACAAAGTCGAAGAGGGTCTGCGCTTTTTGTCGGTATTTCATTGTCTGAATTCCACGTCGCACTCCCCTAGCTTGATGGTGCATTTCACCATTCTCTCGCGTAGATCTGGCCGACTTATCGTCTGGTTTTATCTTCCAACAGCACCTTGCTTCACCAAGTAGGTCGGCTTTTGGGAGGTCCCTTCTTTCTTTGGAGAAATACAGCGCCGACTCGTCCCTTCGCGCTCCTTGCTCTTTCGCAACACTTTGAAGAATGGAGACTTTTCTCAGCTGAGAGCCACTAACCTTCCTACTGGCCTCTGGATCTCCCAAATCCCCTGGTAGGCATCCGTCGTGCTGGGGACCTCACACCCAGAGGTGGCGCTTACTAGCTGATCCATTCGTGGTAATGAATAATGATCTCTACGACCTGTTTTGCTCAGGTCCCTGAAGTCATTCCACCTCCTTCGCTTTCCATTTCTTTTTTATAAGGACGACATTAGCCAGCTATGTAGGGAACTGGATCTCTTAGATATGGCCTGCTTGGAAAAGCTTGTCTACTTCCTCCTTTAGTATCTGGGCTCTTTCAGCTCGCACGGTCGGAGCTTCTATTTGATGGGTCGACTTCTTGGTAGGATAATGTGTGGCGATATCCGGGCAAACTCCACTCATGTACACTGGAGAAAATGCGGATAGGTCTGCATTTTTTGTAGACATCCCATCAGCTCCTTGTCTGGCTCTAGTTGTAAGCTAGAGGGCCCCTTTCCTTCTATCGTCATCCTCTGATCTCCCATTTTTTCGTGATGTGGCTTCCTTTTGTTGCTGTCTATCATTGGCGTCGCATTGTCAGGAGCTTCGTTGATCCCTCCGCCATTGAATGGGCTCTTTCTCTATGTCCTTTAAGCGGCGAATGAGCTTTGTCATTTGCGTTGTATCTTCAGAGGTCGGACTTATGTCTTCGGCGATAACCAAGGCATCGTTATGTGACCTGGACACATGTGTTCCATCTCCTGGCACGAATCGACCTTCGGCCGACGCATCCTTGTAAGTCTCACAAATCCCCTTGCGTTTGGGACTCTTGGGCTCTCGTCGAGATCTTCTTTATTTGGTCTTCCCACAATGATGAGGATAAAGGCTCTGGATAGAACGGACGTGACCTAATTTGGAGGAAGTGAGGGTTGTCTGCCTTTATTAGGCACAGATCCCCCTACTTCTTTTCGTGGCGAGCTTGGAGTCATGTTTGCCATCGCGGCCAACAAGCTCACCACGGGTCCCGCTTGGGTAAGTCTATTTATCTCCTTCAAATGATAACTATTGTTCTGATGAAAATACCACGATCTGCGGAGCTTAGGATCTTTGACTGCTCGGGTATACGATTTTGGGCTCTGTTGGGATCCACCTTGCCCGGAGCTCCTATTATGATAGAGATGTGAGCCTTAATCAGCACTGGCCCACAGAAGAGGCGGGGGTTGTCTGCCCTTAGTCGGCGCAAATCCTCCGGACTTCTTCTCGGCTACCTTCAGACCTTGGTTGAGGCCATGATTTACGAACTTCCTCCGATGTTCCGTTAGGATGGGCCCTTCGATTTCATCCTTCATATGATAGTAATTGTTAGCATGATGCATGTATTTAATATGGTGTCGAGAATGTAAATAAAAATGAGATTTAGATGGCCCTGGAGCTCCGGCTAAGAGCCTTTTTGTCACGGGATGTCTCCCGGCTGATGTCATGACTTCCTCCATGTTGTTGCGTAACAGTATGGAGTTCCACAAGACCCTAAGAAGAGATCCCGTCAGCTCCTTGTTGTGAGGTTAATGCAGTAATGGTTTTCTTTGGTCATGTTTCTCGCTTGCTTCCTTCCCGTTTGGTTGTCGCCTACTTTTCTTCATGGGCATTGGCGACTTTACTTCGTTGATGCTAAGGTACATGTCCTCCTGCTGATGTATGCGTGGAGGTCCCCGTTCTCCCTCGCCTCTTCATATTATTTTCGGGTTATCTTTTCGATCCGATGAATTTGTATGACGAGCACGATGTGGAGTTCCCTCGAATGACTGAATGAAGTTGGGAACTAGCTACAACAACTGTTGAACGATCGTGACTTGGGGTCGAGAAGGATCTCCACATAGGAGCATCTCGGATGCTTCATGGAGCTAATATAGTAGATCCCTAACAGAAGGATCGGTGTTTCGCCATCATAGTGGAGCTGGTTCAGAGGTCCCCAAGAGCGAACCTTCGCATGCAACCGAGGCACAAGACTTGGAGATCCCGGACTCATAACTCGTGTCTTTGTCTCCAGACAGTTGGTCTTTCATAAATCCCCTTAGGTTGTTTTCTAATGCTAGTGGAGAGCAAGGGTCATAGGTCCCGATCTGACAGGTAGGTCCTTCTCACGTACTTCCTTCATTACCAACGCGGAGCTGGTCTCTGGAGACCCTCCTTGGATGATTTAATCTTCGCATGCCAGCGAGGAGCTGGGCTTGTGAACTCCGAACGGAGAAATCGAGCTTTCGTATGTTAGTACGGAGTTGACTTTGACCCTCATGTGGATCTTCGTACACCAGTGCGGAGTCGAGCTTAGGTCGGGTCTGCGATTTATACGGCATAGATCCCTAGGACTCCTTGTCGATCACCTTCAAATCATGTTTGCTACCGCGGCTAGCACCACTTTGAGGTGTTTCACCATGATGAGCCACTTGATCATATCCTTCAAATAACAAAAATTGTCAGTGCGGTGCATATATTTATCACGATAAAATGAGATATAACAGAGAATGGGATCTAGAGGGCCCTGAGGTCCCGGCTTAGAGCCTTATCAATGCGGGATGTCTCCCTTGGATCTTCATGTGCCTGCATGGAACGGAGCTTTTATCTCGTGGATCTTCGGACGTCAGCCCGGGGCTGGCTTCTAGGTCCCATAGACCTTCGTGTGCCAGCGCGGAGCCTCACTTGTATCTCTCGCAAATCGTCGGACATCAGCGTGGGGCTTGGCTTCTAGGTCCCACGGACTTTCGCGTGCTAGCGAGGAGCTTGAATGGTATCTCCCGCGACTCTATGGATGTCAACGTGGAACTTGGCTTGTACCTCCCGCATATCTTCAGATGTCAGCGTGGAGATGTTTTATAGGTCCTGCGGACCTTTGCGCGTCAGTGCGGAGCTTGGCTTGTATCTTCCGTGAATCTTCGGACGTCGGTGTGGAGTCGGGCTTCTTTGCCTTCATTCCAGCACGGAGTTGGTCTTCGTAAACCTCAGTGGTTCTCCACAAAGGAGTTGAGTTATACGGATCAACTTGGAGCTTGGCTCTTAGATCCCAAATATAGGAGCTCGGGTCTTCATGGAGCTGGGCTTTTTAAGCCTTCTGCTGACGCGGAGCTAGACTTTTGGGTCTTCTGCCAGCGCGGAGCTGGGAGGTCCAGAATGCGGAGCTTCGGGTCTTCGTGCTAACGCGGAGCTGAGGAGATTCCTAATGCGGCGCTTCGAACCTTCATGCCAGCGCGGAGCTGGGCTTTTAGGTCCCGAAGGGGGAGTTCGGGTCTTCTCGCCAGTGGGGAGCTGGGCTTTTAGGTCCCGAAGGGGGAGCTTCGGGTCTTCTTGCCAGCGCAGAGTTGGGCTTTTAGGTCCCGAAGGGGGAGCTTCGGGTCTTCTTGGAGCTGGGATTTTTAAGCCTTCTGCTGGCACGGAGCTAGACTTTTGGGTCTTCTGCCAGCGGGGAGCTGGGAGGTCCCGAATGCGGAGCTTCAGGTCTTCGTGCTAGCGCGGAGCTGAGGAGATCCCTAATGCGGCGCTTCGGACCTTCGTGCCAGCGCGGAGCTGGGGAGATCCCGAATGCGTAGCTTTCCGTATTCGTGCCAGCGGAGCTAGATTTTTAGGTCCCAAAGGTGGAGCTCCGGGTCTTCTTGCCAGTGGGGAGCTGACGAGATCCCGAATGCAGAGCTTCAGACCTTCGTGCGCTGGGGAGATCCCGATTGAGCAGCTTCGGGTGTTCGTACCAGCACGGAGTTGGGCTTTTAGGTCCCAAAGGGGGAGCTTTGTGTCTTCTTGCCAGAGTGGAGCTGGGCTTTTAGGTCCCGAAGGGGGAGCTCCGGGTCTTCTTGCCAGCGCGGAGCTAGGCTTTTAGGTCCCGAAGGGGGAGCTTCGGATTTTGCTCTGGGATATGGAACGGGACCTCGGACAGACTCCTTTAGGGCAACTGCCTGGATGAGCCTCTCTATTTCGTCCTTCAAATGATAGCAACTGTTAGTATGGTGCCCATATTTATTATGATAACGACAAAATAAATTAGAATGAGGTTTAGAAGGCCCTGAAGTTCCGGTCGCAGGTCTTCTCATCGCTGGAAGCCTCCGTTCTAAGGTCAGGATCTCTTCCGAATTGTTGTGTAGTGGCATGAACTTTTATGGGGCCCTCAAAAGAGATCCCCAAGGCTCCCTCCTTTGCGTGACTACTGGCTTTTCCTCTGTTTCAGGTCTTCCTGGGTGTTCTGAGATCTCTTTACTTTTTATAGGTACCGTCTTGCTTGTCCTCATCATCTCAGGCCTGTGTTTCAGGTCCTGGACGTTCCTCAACACATTTGGCAGTTTCTGGAGGTCCACCTCTGCAAATTGTGGGTCTAGGTTCTTCAATATGGACAAATCTTCCTCCATTGACGTCTCGCGCATTTCGTTTCGTCCCAACAGAACAGAAGAAGGGAAAAAACAGTAAATCCTCAGCACAACTTCGCACAGTAGCAGTAAAAATTACTCACGCCTTCAACTCGGAACTTCCCACAGACGGCGCCATTTGATATGGGGCTCTCCCAATCAACGAAATTTATATGTGTGGGTAAATTTATATAGCAGTAGATCGGATATTATGAAGATTTTAAGGGCATAAGGTGCTGTTTTTACGGGGGGACGTAAAGGGGACGTAAACGAAAAGGACACGAGGATTTACGTGGTTCGAACCCTTTCGGGTTCTACGTCCACGGGGCGCTGCGGAACTTCCTTTCACTATACTGTTAAGAATTACACGCTCAAATAACCTCACTTTCACTCATAAAAGACATAAAAAAAAACTTGTTTTAAATGTTGAGAGAGAAAATATAGAATGCCTCTCGTATGTGGAATGATCCTCTTTGTGAAAATAACTAAGTCCCTCTTTTTATAGCAGCTCCCAGCAGCTTCTTCTATGTAGAATTCAAGAAATTCGGGGACGTGACCCCTAGGGTACTGTGCACAGCAGGAAACTGTGGACTGAGTGATCTCTGTGACGGCTACAGCTTTTTAAACAGTGACATCGCCCTATTGTGGGTCGACACGCGTCCCTGTGGCTCCTTCCTCATATCTTTGCTGTCTTTTCGTCTGGGTTTTAGAGGGATACTTTCTTTTTTGCCCGGATATTTACTCTTTTACCCAGGGGTCCTCACGAGGTCTCCCTTTAGATATTTCCTGACTTGTGGGCCTGTAATACCCGTAAATTCTAATACGGGTTTTATGTAATTAATTATGCGATTTTGAGTAAGTTATGAATTTATAAAGAGATCAAAATATTTAAATAATTAAAAATGGGTCATTTGAAGACTTTGAGTAAATTTCCAAAGGCCCAAAATATAAGGTGAGATAAGATGATAATACTTTGCTTAAGCCTAAAGGAAAGACTCGTCATCTACCTACTTGTCTAATCAACACTAAGATCGAAGACGTGAATGTGTATATCCACATTCTTAAGCTAAAAATCTTCATTTTTGGAAAAAGAAAGAACACAAAAAAAAGGGTCGAAAGCAACTAGGAGAAGAAAGAATATTGTGGCAAGCTTAAAGTTACTTAACGAATTCAAAGCTTTTGAAGTAAGGAAGGTGAAAATTCTACCTTTAATACGTAATTCCTTTATGCTTAATATAGGTTTGTGTGTTCTAATACTTTATGTAATTGGATGTTAATCATATGAAGTCTAATTCGTGTTAGGTATATTTAAAAGCTTAGAATTTCAAGTTTTCATATGTGATTTACTTGGCTGAAATGATATTCAATTGATGCTTCATGATCTCTGTGAATTGGTGCTTGTTCGAAGTAATATAGATAGTATGTTTGTGACCTTAAGTATTAGAATTAAGGTTCCAGGTTTAATAGGAATATTAGGTGCATATAGGTAATAAGGGGAATGGTTTCGGTATTAGAACAAAGGGTAGACATTTAAAGATTGGTAGTGTATTACTAATTAGGGTTTGATTCCTCCTAAGTGTAGTAAGTTTTCGTGAAGGTGAGGACTTTAGGTATTTCAAACCCTTTTCGTCAATTCATTGATTTTGATACTTGAGAAAATAACTTTGAGTACTTGTATATTTTCAATCGGTGGAAGCTGTGTTTGAATGTATAAATATCGATATATGATTATTGTAGGATGATGTCGAAATGTGTTCTAGAAAGTCGAGAGATATAATACCAAAGATGTCGACATCAATTCGACATTAAAATGGAACAACTTCGAGACATATAGTGAGAGATGTATTTGGAAGATATCGATAGGAAATCTCGATATGGTTTGTATATGAAAAAGGAGTCTCGACATTCTATAAGGGTTTCGATATCTTCAATGAATAAGCCTCGACATTTATTAGATATAGATCTCGACATTTTAACCAAGGACATCTCGACATTTATATTGTTCAGTTCTCGACATTTACAAGGTCTCAACATTAATTGATGAACTCGACATTTTAATAAGTAAGGATCTCGTATTATGATGTGTCTCGACATTTGTATAATTCGACAGCTTTATATGTCTCGACATTGTGTTTTAATTAATAAATTTTCGGTATTTTAGAATTTTTGCTATTTCTAGGGTTTTCAATATTTTAGGATGTATTTATTTTAAGAATATCATTATTTTTAGGTTTTCATAAATTTTAGGGTTTTCTATAATTAGGGTTTGGGAATTTACAACTTATACAGTTTAGCAAATAAACTGATATAATAATATTTATTTATTCAGAGGATCGACCGTTAGAGACTCCACCCGAGTTCTCGATTGACAATAGCGAGAGGGCAGGTAGGTGGATTATCCATCTACAATACGTAAACACAATTATGTGTTTCATGTGATTATGTGGTTTACGTGACTTATGTGATTTACATGTTTTACGTGCGTTTTATATAAATCATGTTTTATGATATTTTTATATGAATGGCACGTGCATATCACGTTAGGGCGAGAGATGTTTATACCGTAGTGTGACGGTAATAATATGAGATATTGACGTACGGGGTAGAAAGAGATGCTTGTGATTGGTGACTCTTAGAGGAGTCGAGGTTGGGCTCACTGGGCACCTGGCGGAGACAGACGTGATCGATCTGTCTACCCGGACGTGATCGATTCGGGGTGCATACCGCCGGATGGGATTTTCTTTATGATTGGTGCGGGAGATATACGACCTGGTAGGAGGACATTGACGTGATCGATCAGTGCACTACCGGCGTAGCTCGCCGCGAGACTTGGGGGTGGCCTCCCAGTAGTCTATTGCGCGCAGAGGTGTCGAGCCTAACCTAGGGCCCTGTGTTGTGTGAAATAGGAATGTGGGAAAAGAAGAGTGTGCATTATATTATGTTGTGAGATATTGGGTTTGGGGTTGAGTGCACACTTGCATACATGCATTTTATTCACCTACTGGGCAAATTGCTCAGTGTTTACGTGTTGTAGGTACTGAGTCCGACGCTGATACGCGTCGTGACTGAGGCGGCTGGTGGCGGTGCTCCACGGACTTTTGAGGGCGGGCGGTACATGGATGAAGACCTGTGGAGCGGCTTTAGGACTTTTGGTTATTTTGATATTTTTGGGGCTTCGGCCCGTGTACAGAGATAACGATGTAGACGTATTTTTATATTAGTATATATTATTTTAGGAAAAAGTTTTAATTAGACGGGCCTTCCGCGGCTTACGTTGCGGAAATCCGCCACTAATCGTACTTAGAAAAGTAGGGTCGCCACAGGTGGTATCAGAGCTTCGGTTTTAGATTCTGAAGACTGTCCATGTACTGCCGCTCAAAAGTCTGGAGAACCAGCCTGGCCTGTAAGTTTACTTCTTGAGTATGTGATTACGTGTTATTTGATATATGTGCTTTCTATGACGGATTGTAGAATTAGTTGAAAATGCCGAAAGGACGTCGGGATATAGGCAGTTCCAGTCGTAGAGCGGGGTCTGAATCCCCACCGAATGAGGACCGCTCTACCATTCATCAGTTAACTGATCTGATTCGGCGGCAGTCCGATCAGATTAACGATCTTATTCATCGCCAAAATTCCTCGGAACGTCACTCGTCCCCTGGCCTAGAACGTGTAGAGGCTGCCGGGGAAAGGTTCCGACGGTTAAATCCCCCTTCGTTCGAGGAGGCAGTCGATCCTACCTTTGCGGAGGATTGGCTCAGAACAATAGAAAATATGTTCCGAGTTAGCCACCTGCCTGATACGGAAAAGGTGACGTGTGCCACCTTTATGTTACGTGGGAACGCGGGCTATTGGTGGGACACCATTCAGGTGCTCGAGGATCCCAATATGATGACTTGGGAAAGGTTCAAAACGCTCTTTCGGGGCAAATACTTTACCGCACCTGATAGAGCACAGAAGCTGAATGAATTTATAAACCTGAAACAAGGAGGGATGTCCGTAGCCGACTACATCCGCAAATTTGAGCAACTCTCGAGGTTTGCGCCACATATAGTGGCTACAGATGAGCTGAAGATTGAGCGTTTTCTAGAAGGTCTCAAACCTGAGATCTTCCAAAGTGTTAGCATGTATGATACTGAAGGAAAGACTTACGCTCGTATCGCTGAACGAGCAATATTAGCTGAGCAAGCAGAGAGTAGAGTTACCAAGGCTCAAGATGCCAAACGACGAGCAGAGGTGCAACAAGTAGGAGGGAGTCAGAAACGCCCGTTCTTTGGCAAGAATCTGAACAATCGTGGAAATCAACCAGGCCAGCAGAACTGGAGACCGAGGCCAAACCAAGGACCAGCTAACGTTTCGAACCGACCCCTAAACACTGTACCCCAGTGTCGGCAGTGTGGGCGCTACCACTACGGAGTATGCCATGGGCCGAGACCAAACCTAACTCCCCAGTGTTTTCGGTGTGGAAAGATTGGCCACTATGCCAGGGCCTGTAACGAGAAAATACCGCAAGCTTCGAATCAACCCTTAATCCGACCTCCACCGGTTCCAGCACGCGTCTTTACTTTGACAAACGAGGAAGCTGAAGCAAACCCTTCGGTAGTAACGGGTACGTTAACAATTTATAACGTACCCACTTCTGTGTTAATCGACTCTGGGGCCACACATTCATTTGTGTCGGTCAATTATGTGGAAAAGGTGGGAGTTTCTCCTACCTTATCTGAGTGCAACTACATAGTTACCCTACCACACGGTGATCCGACACGCACTAACCAAGTGCTGGGAGGATGTTCTGTGAACATTGAGGGCAGAGATCTGAGCGTCGACCTGATTGTGATCCCAATGAACGATTATGATGTTATTTTTGGGATGGATTGGCTTTCGAAATACGGAGCCATCATAGATTGCAACAAGAAGGTCGTAAAATTTCAACTGCCCGAAGAAGAGGTGTTCACTTTTTCGGGGAAAACTACTTTGAATCGTATTCCGCAAATCTCTGCGTTGAAGGCTCAACGACTGTTGAGATCCGGTTGTGAGTCTTATCTCGTATATGCAGTGAAGGCAGAGGAGTTACCTCAGCCGGAACTGAAGGACGTACCGATAGTTAACGAACATGCCGATGTATTTCCCGATGATCTCCCGGGGTTACCCCCTGATCGAGAAATACAGTTTACAATAGATTTGATGCCGGGGTCCGCCCCGATTTCTAAAGCTCCTTATCGCCTAGCGCCGAACGAACAGAAGGAGTTGAAGGAACAGCTAGAAGACTTGTTGCAGAAGGGGTTTATTCAACCCAGTTTTTCACCATGGGGAGCGCCGGTTTTATTCGTGCGAAAGAAAGACGGGTCGATGCGACTATGCATCGACTATAGGGAACTGAATAAGATCACGATCAAGAATAAATATCCGTTGCCGAGGATCGATGATCTGTTCGACCAACTACAGGGTGCTACGGTATTCTCGAAAATTGATCTCCGTTCGGGATACCATCAGTTGAAGATCAGGGAGGTAGATGTTCCTAAAACCGCATTCAGTACGAGGTACGGCCATTACGAGTTTCTGGTCATGCCTTTCGGACTGACAAATGCCCCAGCTGCTTTTATGGACCTGATGAATCGGGTCTTTAAGAACTATCTCGACCGTTTCGTAATCGTCTTTATTGACGATATTCTGATCTATTCTAAGACGAGGGAGGAACACGAGAATCATTTACGAATCGTCTTAGGAATCCTGCGAGAGAAACAGCTTTTCGCCAAATTCAAGAAATGCGAATTTTGGCTTGAGCAAGTAGCCTTCTTGGGACACATGATTTCCGGGAGTGGAATCTCCGTGGACCCGAGTAAGATTGAGGCCGTGACAATTGGCCACGACCAACTACTCCGACCGAGGTTCGAAGTTTTCTTGGGCTTGCGGGATATTACCGTAAGTTCATAGCTGACTTCTCTAGCATAGCCTCGACTTTGACGAACCTGACCAGAAAGAACATACCTTTCAAGTGGTCTGAAGCTTGCGAACAAAGTTTTCAGGAGTTGAAAAAGCGACTCACATCTGCTCCTATTCTGACTATACCCTCGGGAACTGGAGGATTCTCAGTTTATAGTGATGCCTCGAAAAATGGACTGAGATGCGTGCTGATGCAAAATGGGAAGGTGATCGCTTATGCTTCACGACAATTAAAAGAATACGAAAAGAACTACCCAACCCACGACTTAGAACTTGCAGCAGTCGTTTTCGCCTTAAAGATTTGGAGACACCACCTTTACGGAGAACGGTGCGAAATCTTTACAGACCATAAGAGTCTGAAATATTTCTTCACCCAGAAAGAGCTGAATATGAGACAACGACGATGGCTGGAACTTGTAAAAGACTACGACTGCGTTATTAATTATCATCCGGGCAAAGCGAACGTAGTCGCAGACGCGCTCAGTCGAAAGGCGATGAGTACGGAATTGCACAGACTTGGAGTGGAAATAGTCAATTTAGGCGAACTCGAAACGAGACTAGCAACGCTAACTCTTCAGCCGACGTTGCTAGAATGAATTCAAAAAGCACAAGAAGAGGATGAATTCTACCTAAAGGCGAAGGATACACTACCCGAAGACTTCGAAATCCGGACAGATGGAACCTTATTATACAAGAATCGGCGATACGTGCCCAATGACGAGGAGTTACAACGAACGATAATGACAGAAGCCCACGCAACAACATACTCTGTACATCCGGGAGCTACAAAGATGTACCAAGATTTACGGATGATATATTGGTGGCCGGGAATGAAGAAGGACATCGCCACGTTCGTAAGTAGATGTATGGCGTGCCAGTTGATCAAAGCGGAACACCAGCGACCAGCTGGAACTCTGCAGCCTTTACCTATTCCTGAATGGAAATGGGACCATATCACGATGGACTTCGTCGTTGGTTTG
Source organism: Craterostigma plantagineum (assembly GCA_027422505.1). Taxonomy (NCBI): domain Eukaryota; kingdom Viridiplantae; phylum Streptophyta; class Magnoliopsida; order Lamiales; family Linderniaceae; genus Craterostigma; species Craterostigma plantagineum. The sequence goes on along the minus strand of JAPQWV010000069.1, from coordinate 949,791 downwards.
CCTAAAACGACGAAAGGCCACGATGCCATTTGGGTGATTGTTGATCGCCTAACCAAATCAGCCCATTTCATTCCAATCAGTTCTACTTTCTCCATGGAACGCTACGCTGAATTGTATATTCAGGAAATTGTTCGACTCCATGGAATTCCAATTTCCATCGTCTCGGATCGAGATTCGAGATTTCTATCCAATTTCTGGCAAAGCTTACAAAGAGCGATGGGTACTAAGCTCTCGTTTAGTACTGCATATCATCCCCAGACCGATGGGCAGTCTGAACGGACGATCCAAACCCTTGAGGACATGTTACGAGCGTGCGTCCTAGACTTCAAGGGAAATTGGAGCAAATATTTGCCGCTGATCGAATTTTCTTACAATAATAGCTTCCATGCTACGATCGGGATGGCACCGTACGAGGCATTGTACGGGCGTAAGTGCTGATCTCCTATTCACTGGGAGGAAATAGGTGAACGGGCATTACTGGGACCAGATATGATCCGTGAGACTACAGAGGCCGTGACGAAAATTCGAGAACGAATGCGAACCGCTCAGAGTCGACAAAAGAGTTACGCTGATCATCGACGACGACCTTTGGAATTCGCGGAAGATGACCAAGTATTTTTGAAGATCTCCCCGATGAAGGGAGTAAAACGCTTCGGACGAAAGGGCAAGCTGAGTCCCCGCTACATAGGCCCATTCAAAATCCTTAAACGAGTCGGTGAAGTTGCATACCAATTAGAGTTACCGGCTTCGTTATCACAAGTTCACGACGTATTTCACGTATCGACATTACGAAAATACGTCGCGGACCCGAACCATGTCATTCAGAACGAGCTTCTTTATCAACAGCTCAAGCCTGACTTGAGTTACGAAGAGAAGCCTGTAGAAATTTTGATGTATGAGTCAAAACGATTACGGAATAAGACCATTCCGTTAATTAAGGTTTTGTGGCGGAATCAATCAGTTGAGGAAGCCACTTGGGAGCGTGAGAGCGATATGAGAATTCGTTATCCCGAATTATTCCCATCGGCGTAATTTCGGGGACGAAATTCTTTTAAGGGGGGGAGGATGTAATACCCGTAAATTCTAATACGGGTTTTATGTAATTAATTATGCGATTTTGAGTAAGTTATGAATTTATAAAGAGATCAAAATATTTAAATAATTAAAAATGGGTCATTTGAAGACTTTGAGTAAATTTCCAAAGGCCCAAAATATAAGGTGAGATAAGATGATAATACTTTGCTTAAGCCTAAAGGAAAGACTCGTCATCTACCTACTTGTCTAATCAACACTAAGATCGAAGACGTGAATGTGTATATCCACATTCTTAAGCTAAAAATCTTCATTTTTGGAAAAAGAAAGAACACAAAAAAAAGGGTCGAAAGCAACTAGGAGAAGAAAGAATATTGTGGCAAGCTTAAAGTTACTTAACGAATTCAAAGCTTTTGAAGTAAGGAAGGTGAAAATTCTACCTTTAATACGTAATTCCTTTATGCTTAATATAGGTTTGTGTGTTCTAATACTTTATGTAATTGGATGTTAATCATATGAAGTCTAATTCGTGTTAGGTATATTTAAAAGCTTATTTCAAGTTTTCATATGTGATTTACTTGGCTGAAATGATATTCAATTGATGCTTCATGATCTCTGTGAATTGGTGCTTGTTCGAAGTAATATAGATAGTATGTTTGTGACCTTAAGTATTAGAATTAAGGTTCCAGGTTTAATAGGAATATTAGGTGCATATAGGTAATAAGGGGAATGGTTTCGGTATTAGAACAAAGGGTAGACATTTAAAGATTGGTAGTGTATTACTAATTAGGGTTTGATTCCTCCTAAGTGTAGTAAGTTTTCGTGAAGGTGAGGACTTTAGGTATTTCAAACCCTTTTCGTCAATTCATTGATTTTGATACTTGAGAAAATAACTTTGAGTACTTGTATATTTTCAATCGGTGGAAGCTGTGTTTGAATGTATAAATATCGATATATGATTATTGTAGGATGATGTCGAAATGTGTTCTAGAAAGTCGAGAGATATAATACCAAAGATGTCGACATCAATTCGACATTAAAATGGAACAACTTCGAGACATATAGTGAGAGATGTATTTGGAAGATATCGATAGGAAATCTCGATATGGTTTGTATATGAAAAAGGAGTCTCGACATTCTATAAGGGTTTCGATATCTTCAATGAATAAGCCTCGACATTTATTAGATATAGATCTCGACATTTTAACCAAGGACATCTCGACATTTATATTGTTCAGTTCTCGACATTTACAAGGTCTCAACATTAATTGATGAACTCGACATTTTAATAAGTAAGGATCTCGTATTATGATGTGTCTCGACATTTGTATAATTCGACAGCTTTATATGTCTCGACATTGTGTTTTAATTAATAAATTTTCGGTATTTTAGAATTTTTGCTATTTCTAGGGTTTTCAATATTTTAGGATTTATTTATTTTAAGAATATCATTATTTTTAGGTTTTCATAAATTTTAGGGTTTTCTATAATTAGGGTTTGGGAATTTACAACTTATACAGTTTAGCAAATAAACTGATATAATAATATTTATTTATTCAGAGGATCGACCGTTAGAGACTCCACCCGAGTTCTCGATTGACAATAGCGAGAGGGCAGGTAGGTGGATTATCCATCTACAATACGTAAACACAATTATGTGTTTCATGTGATTATGTGGTTTACGTGACTTATGTGATTTACATGTTTTACGTGCGTTTTATATAAATCATGTTTTATGATATTTTTATATGAATGGCACGTGCATATCACGTTAGGGCGAGAGATGTTTATACCGTAGTGTGACGGTAATAATATGAGATATTGACGTACGGGGTAGAAAGAGATGCTTGTGATTGGTGACTCTTAGAGGAGTCGAGGTTGGGCTCACTGGGCACCTGGCGGAGACAGACGTGATCGATCTGTCTACCCGGACGTGATCGATTCGGGGTGCATACCGCCGGATGGGATTTTCTTTTTGATTGGTGCGGGAGATATACGACCTGGTAGGAGGACATTGACGTGATCGATCAGTGCACTACCGGCGTAGCTCGCCGCGAGACTTGGGGGTGGCCTCCCAGTAGTCTATTGCGCGCGGAGGTGTCGAGCCTAACCTAGGGCCCTGTGTTGTGTGAAATAGGAATGTGGGAAAAGAAGAGTGTGCATTATATTATGTTGTGAGATATTGGGTTTGGGGTTGAGTGCACACTTGCATACATGCATTTTATTCACCTACTGGGCAAATTGCTCAGTGTTTACGTGTTGTAGGTACTGAGTCCGACGCTGATACGCGTCGTGACTGAGGCGGCTGGTGGCGGTGCTCCACGGACTTTTGAGGGCGGGCGGTACATGGATGAAGACCTGTGGAGCGGCTTTAGGACTTTTGGTTATTTTGATATTTTTGGGGCTTCGGCCCGTGTACAGAGATAACGATGTAGACGTATTTTTATATTAGTATATATTATTTTAGGAAAAAGTTTTAATTAGACGGGCCTTCCGCGGCTTACGTTGCGGAAATCCGCCACTAATCGTACTTAGAAAAGTAGGGTCGCCACAGGGCCTCCTTCTTTGTGGGCTTGCTGGGCCTTATATATTTTTCGTTCCTTGGCCCGTGTGCTTTTGGTCCGTATCAATTATCATTTTATATCCTGGATTGCTATTCACCGCCCCCTTTTTCCTAGTCACCGCCCCCTAAAGGGCTGAAAAAAGACAAAATTACCCTTTTGAATTAAATTTTTTATTTAAAGTCCTTTTCCAGACAACAATTTTCATATAGAATTAAACATTCAAATCAGACTCAAACAAAACAAAAAAAACGTTCAAATCGCAATCAAACATTCAAATCAGACTCAAACAAAACAAAACAAATTAACGTAATATTCGTCCGTACGAATGTGAATTATCGAACTTGATTCGATCACGCGCGAAAAAAGTCCCGACCGAAAAACAATCTCGTCTTTTTGGGTCGGACCGAAAAATAATTTCGGCCACATCAAGGTAGGACCGAAACAGTATTTCGGTCGTACCTTGACCGAAATTGTGTTTCTGTCGTGACTGTTCCGACCGAAATTATGTTTCGGTCGGAACTGTTATGACCGAAAATTCATTTCGGTCGGATCCGCCCGGGCCAAAAAAAATTTTCGGCCGGCACCTATAGTGGCCGAAATTTCTCTTCGGCTATGTATATATATATTTTTTTAATTCGCTTATTAAATTATTTAATTAGATTATTTAATTGGATTATTTAATTAGATTATTTAATTGGATTATTTTGTATTATTTAATTCGATTATTTAATTGGATTATTTAATTAGATTATTAATTGGATTCTTTAATTAGATTATTAATTGGATTTTTTAATTATATTATTTGATTGGATTATTTAATTAGATTATTTAGTTGGATTATTTAATTAGATTATTTAATTGGATTATTTAATTAGATTATTTAATTGGATTATTTTGTATTATTTAATTCGATTATTTAATTGGATTATTTAATTAGATTATTAATTGGATTATTTAATTAGATTATTAATTGTATTATTTAATTCGATTATTTAATTGGATTATTTAATTAGATTATTAATTGGATTATTTAATTAGATTATTAATTGGATTATTTAATTATATTATTTAATTGGATTATTTAACTAGATTATTTAATTGGATTATTTAATTAGATTATTTAATTGTATTATTTAATTAGATTATTTAATTGGATTATTTAATTAGATTATTTAATTGTTATTATTTTGTATTATTAATTTTTTTTATAATTATGTTGTAATATTACGGGTCCTAAAAGACTCAACCCAGCCGGGTCCGGGTCGGATCTCGGGTCCAGCCAACCCCGGCCCGATTCCCGACCCAAAACTCGTCCCGGTTATTTTTTCGTTACATATTTTTATATATGTCATAATTGTTAATAAAAAGCTATGTAGTCCAATGGATAAGTACTTTCTTTATCAAGTAGAGGTCATGGGTTTAATTCCTAAATACTACTATATATGTTGAGTTTTTATAAATTACAATAAAAAATAAAAAAAAAACGAAAAAGTGAAAATTAATCGGGCCGAACTGAAATTTCGGTCGGGCCTGTGCGGTCCGAACTTGAATTTCGGTCGGGCCTGTGCGGGCCGAACTGAAATTTCGGTCGGGCCTGTGCGGGCCGAACTTGAATTTCGGTCGGGCCTGTGCGGGCCGAACTTGAATTTCGATCGGGCCCGCACAGGCCCGACCGAAATTTCAGTTCGGTCCGTGCACAGCCCGGTCGAAAATTTCGTTCGAATTTCCTTAGCGATCGATCGTTCGAATTTATTTGTGTATGTAGTTTTCGGTATTTCATACCATAATTATATATTTAGTTAGTTTTTTCTTTTTAAATTGATTTAAATATCATAAGGGCAAAATTGTCTTTTTTCAGCCCTTTAGGGGGCGGTGACTAGTAAAAAGGGGCGGTAAATAGTAACTCCCTTTTATATCGCATGAGTATATTATAAAAACTTTCCCTCGCCTTCAAGTTTCGAAGAAGAAGATGATTAAGCTGTTCAAGTGTTATTCACTTTCTATTTTCTTATTATTCCTCTATCCTATTCTTCGTTCACGAGGGTTTCTTCTTAAAGGATTGTTATAGATATTTATCATAAAATATGATTTTACAAGTCGGTGTATTTTCCTCCCATACTAAGCAATTTTATATCGATACTTATCTTCTATTTCTTTGTTAGGACAAACCCATGACATCGATGCTTTCCTAACTCTAATCTCAATTATATTTGTTTAATTATTATCATATTCACTTATCAACCAACTCCACTAGTCCATCAACTTCCCGAATCAGCCATCTTCACGAATCCATCTACTTCACGAATCTCCCAACTTCAGAAATCAAACTTCACAAAATAATTCTTAATTCGTTAACTTCTTTCAAACTTCGCGAACTATTACTCACAAAATAAACTTCGACTCTAGAAAATAATTCATTTCGCAAATCACAATTTCCTCATACATTTAATTTTGGAAACTATACATGTGAAAACCCTAATATTTCGAAATTTCCTTCTTTGAAAAATTTTAAGCTACAATACCTTAATCAAATATTCCTTCCATATATATATATTTCAGAAATTAATCATGCAAATGCATGAATTCTTGTGAATGTATTATTCGTACAAATGTTATGACATGAGTTTTTCGATTCCTGACAATTTTCCCCCTTTTAAAATTTCGTCCCCGAAATTTTGTACCGTATTCCTAAATAACCATAAGTATTACATTTCATATTTTTTTACTAACAACATTGCATTTTTGCTATGCTGTATTTACTATGACTAATTTACCTTTGGCAGTCAAATATAAGTCAGTCGCTATACTGATACTAGCTAAAATTAGCACGAGTTATGTAATATCTTTGTAGTGATTTCGTCGGCGCCTATGATTTCTCGATGAGGAAAACAAATTTGTTTTCTCCACCTCATATGGCGCCGAGTTCATAAGTCAAAGAAAATATCTGCCTCATTAATGAGGGAGATGAGCTGTGCTGATCGTTAGGTGTTGTCTTTTTCTCAGAAAAACACCTATAAATGGAAATCGTTCATTAAGGCTAGGAATATCATAGCACTCTCTCTATAAACAACGTCCCTTCCTTGAAAATCATCGTTTTTCCTTTTTGGCCTCTCGATTGATAATCTTGACAAACTCAGGCTCGAGCTAGCGATTTACGAGGTTTACTTGGAAGTGCAATACCAATCTTCGTATATTGGGTCGTTACGAGATGCACCTGGTCCATTTATTAAAGAAGCTTACTTAACGTATCAGTGTTTATCTCAGTCCGCTCCTCTTTTGTCTATCATTACTATGAGTTTGGCTATATGTATTTTTGGGTGATGATCATATAAAATATAAAGAAACAATAATCCATCTATATTTTTATACACCAAACGTCTTAAGACTATACTTCCTTAGTTTCCTTTTATGGCGCTTTTCAGTCTTACGATTGTCGGAAAGAAGAAATCTATTGACAGTCAAGTTGCAGTTTGTTCCGCCTAAGTAAATAAATCCTAATACGAAGAATAAAAATTTATTGCTCCTTGCGAAGTCGCTGTGTACATTTATTAACTTAAACTCATTATATATATAAATATGTATATATATTTATTTTTTTTTTCATTTTTCCACTGGAAGATTCTTCATCTGCCCTTCTTTCACTACTTCGAAAATTTCTCGATTCTATTTATTTATTTATATGTATATATATATATATATTTTCAGCACGAATTACTATTCTTTAATTTTCCATACAACTCCATATCTAATGAGTGATACATTTTCAAATCGTATAACTAAATATTGCCTCAACTATTCAACATTATTCCAATGGCAACCCTGTGAGAAACATAATGGGATGGTTAATCCTATAATACTTCATATCTGCCTATCGACCTATCTCCTTATTTCAGCTCTAACAATTCCTTTTTTTATCTTTATAAATTTCCAGTATGGAAATATCATTAAATTTTCTTAAGAAATCCTCCCAAGTAAACTTGGGGTTTATACTATACTATCCGAAACTATTTCTCATCATTCGTATACCTGTCCCTGTAAGAATGAGACTACCTAGTTAATCTTTCTTCCGAAACACGCTGCACCATGTTAAACATTCTTTCTATTCTTTTCAACCATGTTTCTGCTTCTGCAAAATTTATTATACCATAATGTTCACAGTATTCATCTTTCTCAGCTTACGTTACTATCCTTTACGGGAATTGTCGGGAGTTTACAATCTCAGATAACCTTAGGCGTATGAAATGAATGTGATTCAGGTACGGCCGGTCTTCCTCCTCCTTTTCATAAGTTCATCGTGTTCTATATGCATCAGTTCATCTATTGCCCTTTGGCCAAGATATGCAAAAAGAATCTAAGGCTGGACCCATAAAGTACACATACCATGCAATTATCTACAGAACCTAAAGCCTAGGCTCTGATACCATACATGTAACGCCCCATTTTTCTATTTCCTTATTTGCGCAGCTAAAACATTTTTCACATAAAATTTTTCGCTTTTCTTTCCTTTCCATAAAACATAAACGAGGGCGTACATCTGGTCTAAAGCTTTTCACACATAATGTACATACTATCACGCGTAATTATTTTAGCATCATACAAAAATTGCTAATGTTCCTTAACCTATATGCATACGATGAACTCTGGGGAGTAGGATGAAACATAGCCGAACGACCTGGAATCCATGCGCTATGAGATAATGCCCTTTATGATGCCTGTTAAGTATCTACAAAACTGCGGAGACAAACTTCACTGAGTATGATCGCAACATGTTATTCCAGTATATCACAATAATAAAAAATGTAACTTGAAAATAATTAATTTTCACTGATAATCACGTAATAAAGTCTAACAAGAAATCTTTTCCCTTCTATCAATGTCAACAATTTCATCTTATTTTCCACATTGTAGTAAATAATTAATTTCTTTCCATTCAAGTTTACTTAAACAATCTCCTCATGAGAGTACCATTCATAAGATCAATAAATTAAATAAAACCATAACAAATATTTAGTTTCCTTTCCAAGAACATTCATATAAATAATTTTCATTATATTCCATCGTATCACCATTGCCCATAAAATCTTATAATCAACATTCATAAATTATTATTATAAGTTCCTACAATTATAAGTCCTCATATACTAATCGTTCGAATTTCGTAGATCATTTACAACAAATAAACGTAACAAATAAACAATTCTTTCCTATCAATTTTCACATAGACTATCTTTATCATATATCCATCGTAACTATTGTAACAAATAAGCAAATCCTTTCCATTCAAATTCATGTAAACAATCCCATAAAATGTGATAATTAGTTATTACATTTTCAAGAATATATCGTAACATTCTAATCACATAAACATTCCTTTCCATTGAAGTTCATATAAACTTCTCACTTTCAACTCTCATTCCAATCACAAGGACACATAACCATTGTTCGTAAAACATTTCAATCACATGACAATAGTCCGTAGAATTCGTATATCGGATGCAATTCTATACACTCGTGTACATGTTCATGTAAACAATTACGTCATAACCATCATTCGATCATAACTATTATTCATAAGATCCATAGATCGTATGCAATACTATATGCTCGTGTACACTTGATACTCCCGTTATGAACCGGCTAGACTCGTATTACTGACCCCGTAGGGGCCCATGCATGGGACTCTGTAACTGTAAATATTCTTATGTGCCTGTACAGGACTCTGTAGTTCCCCGATTTGTAGGGATGTAACCATAGTATCCCCCAATTTGTAGGGATATAACCGTAGAATGTGGTCCGAAGCCGTAGCAGTCATAACGGTTTCTCCTTTTGTTTCATGTATGAATGCGGTACTATACATGCAGCTTTGTATGAAACATATATCATAAATTGATTCACATATATCACTTAAAGGCACATTTTAACCATACCATTAAAATCACACATATCACGTAAAAGCGCATTGTAGCCATACCGTTCAAGTCACACATATCACATAAAATCACGTTATAGCCATACCATTCCATATCACATAAAATCACGTTGTAACCATACAATTCCAGTCAATTCCATATAGAACGCAAATCATAAAATCATCAATCATTCAATTAACCGTTACTCCTTTCATGTCTACATGTATACAATGCTATACTCACATCCTTATTTCACATATTTTGTACATCTATCAAACCACCTTTGTCACATAATAGCATGTTACGGCGTATAAACCCAATCAATTAATATAGAACGTATATCATAGAATTGTAAACCAATAAATTTATATAAACATGTAAACCACATAAAAACGGAACACATGTTGCATATCATACTCACAATATGGCTTAAAGCCCCGTTTGTGACTCGACGTTACCCTTGCCTTTTTCGGAATCCGAACCTATTAAAATATTAAGCTCGATAAATATAAGATCCCTAAAATGTCACGTATACTATGATATGGATGCTTTATTATGCATGATCAGTTTCTTATAAATTTTTAATATTCCTAACGTTGCCTATCCAGTTACATTTAGTCAGTATCAAAACTTCGCTAAATTGAATGACTTATACGTTATTAAATTTCCTAAATATTGAGAAGTTCTCGTTTCTGTAATATGATATCATAATGCAAGTTTTCTTTCAAAGATTCGATCAATTCATTCTGGCACGTGAAAATCCTATAATTCGCGAACCATTCCAATCTGTGGAATCCTTACACTTCGCAAGCTTATCAACCCACAAAATGTTTATGATTCGCGAAGTTCATCTACCCATGAAACCTATACTTCGCAAATCTCTTTGGCCGGCAAAATACTTATGATTCGCAAAGCTCATCGACTCGTGAAACTTATACTTCACGAACTCATCTATAAGCCTGCGAACAATTTCTGATTGGCGAAGTCTCTCCACTTATATTTCACGAACTCATCGATCGGCCCACGAAGTCTTATTCTTCATGAACTCATCGATCAGCCTGCGAACAACTTCCAATTGGCGAAGTTTCTCCAACCCGTGAAACCTTATACTTCACGAATCCCTTCACCCCACAAGGTCCTTATAATTCGCGAAGCTCCACCAGTCTGAGCCAAGCTTCACTTCGTGAATCTCATCAACCCGCGAAGTTCTATTCTATCTCACATGTCAACAATCAACTTAGTCCGTGAGTTACCAAAAATTGACCCGATACATTCTTATGGTTCACGAAAATCAAACTTTGTAAAACACTATTTCTTTCCAAAAGTCCTTAATCTTCGATCAAATTATAATTAATCACAACCAAAAGAACTTAATGAAAACCCTAATTCATTTTCCAAATTTGAAAATTAAAGACTACATGAAACATAGGTTTATACAACTTTTCATGCTTACAAATACCTCAAACACAATAACCATATATATTCCTTAATCATGCAAATGCATGAATTCGTGTGAATGTTTATACAACTTTTCATGCTACAATACCTTAATCAAATATTCCTTCCACATATATATTTAAGAAACTTAATCATGCAAATGCATGAATTCGTGTGAATGTATTATTCGTACAAATGTTATGACATGAGCTTTTCGGTTCCTGACACCTTCCTCCGATAATCTTTCAATTTCTCAGAAAAAAAGGGGGTATATGTGATCCTAAGAATGAAAGAAGAAGGACTTAGTGAAATAACGACGAGCCCTGCTTAAGTGTGGGGAGATTTGATAAACGTATTTTAGTACGTTTATATTTATTATTAGTAAGTCTTTTGCAAGTTAAATTTAATTGTTTTGAGACGTTTTAAATGTTTTGGTTTGAATTTAGACGTAGAAGACCAAAAGAACTTTTAATGGGCCATTTAATGTTATTAGGACCACTTGGGCTTGGGTTGATCCGTCACGTGAACTGCCATTTTATTATTTAGCAAGATTTACACATATGATTACAATTGCACAACAATCCAAGACATGAAATAGCTTTCAACGAAGAAGAAAACAGAAGTCGACTATGAAAATGATTTTGGGCTGCTCGGTGTGGATTTTAGACGGCTGCGCAAGAAAAAAAAAGAAGATAAGTAAACATCTCACATCAACAAACGGCTCAAGATCCAAGCGCAAAGGCGATGAAAAGGGCTGCGCAAGCACCCACACAAAGACCGAGAAATTGATCCACCTTGCTTCAAGAGGTTTCTTTCAATAGAGCTGTGAAGCTATTGAGAGAGAACTTGGGGGAAAAAAGAGAGCTCACTATCATCAACCGATTAAAGAGAAATACCTCTCTGTTGAAGGCCACATACACGCACACACACGGCAGAACAGAGAGAGCTGTGAAACTTGGGCAGAACCTTACAGACCGGAGCTGACGATAGGGCAGCACTTGACGCTCATTCCAAAGCAGATCGAGCAAGCACAACCACAGGCCAAATCAGGGCAGCTCACGGGGCAGCAGACGTGCTGAATTCTGTGACAGCAGCCGCATGTAAGAAGCTGTTCTGGTCCAGATCGAGGCAGCAACAACGCGCGAGCAGTGGGTGAAACCAAGAGCTGAGCATAAGGAAAAAAGTTAGAACTGCTTTTGGTTGAATCGTTGGACACTTGATGAAAAAAAGAACGTTGTAGCTAGGCTGTCACGTGAGCTGAATTTCTTGTTGGGCTTGGGCTGATTTTCTTGTTGGGCTTGGGCTGAATTTCTTGGTGGAGGACATCGAAAACGTAGGAGCAACTGGGATACCAACATGCCGAACCGGGACTGAAATTCAGCACTTCGGACGGTTGTAAGCTAAATCAATTCTCAATATATGCCGTTTCATATGAATTGCTTTTGAAGGGGGTCCCGTACTAATATGGATGTAAAACACTAAGTATGGACTAGATGTTGGGTAAAATGTCGGGGTAACACTCAACCTAACATTCAGGTGCACAGCGGAATATTGAGTAACTTAGTGACGAAACTGAAATAACACGAGATGTAAATCTGTGCAGCAAGTCAAATAACTTGCTTGCCTCAAGGCGCAAAACTCCACTATAAAGATGGATTACAAACTATCAAAAAGGATAGTCAAAAACACGTCTAGCAAAACCTACGAATCAGAAAGGATTCTGCAAACTACAAGATCTTTCGACCTTTGAAAAGCTAGACTAAAAGACAACTCTCGCAATATGTAAAACTCGTTCAAACGCGATATGTGTTTCCCTCATCGTTTTCGCTCAATATGTCGCTCAAAGTTACTCCATGAAAGCTCTCTCGGAAGTCGTACTTTGCAGCTCGAAAATAACTCTTATTTAAAGGTCTTGGCTCCATCTTGAATTGATAAAAGATCCCTTGATTATCTCTTCGAAGATCTCTCTAAATATAGTATATATTTAGTTCGAATCTTCTCATCTAATCGGCCGATCTCTTATCTCCTATTTATGGTAGCTGGTTGAATGATACTCTTTTGATATTCAGATCTTCTAATCTTGGTAGTCACTTGACCAATTCTCTTTTGATCTTCAAATCTTCTATTTAAGGTAAGTGCGCTTCCCAAATTCGTTCAAGCAGCTCCACATGTTCCCCACACGGTTTGATCCATTCCTTATCCTTATATAAGTCCTGCACATCACTAAAAATAGCCAAGATACGGATTAAACAAGTTTTGGGCATGAAAGATAAAACTGAGAAAGGGAACACTCTCAGTCAACAGATGTTGACTAGAATGTTACCCCAACATTTCCACTGTTGAAGGCTCAACATTAACAATCTCCCCCTATTTATCTTTCTTCCCAAAACTAAAGCAGATGTTAGACATAGTGAAACTCCCACTGAAGGCAAAATCTACCCAACCGCAAAACATCAAAAGATGGTTAGAGTAAACGCAAATAGAATAGCGATTAAACTATTCAAAGTACTACGAAAATAGTACATAGCCATAACAAGGTCTTATTAAGTTAAACATCTGGAAAATAAATATTTTCGGCAAGTAAGCAGGCAAACATGTAAACATACCAGAGAAGTAAATCAGCATGCGCATTGCAAAAACAATTCAATCAAGCATGCAAACAAAAATCAATTATGCATATAAAAATAGAAAGTATCAGATCTTCACTCTCAATGGAGTATGGAGTTTCCTTCTGATGCTTTCTCGGCTGCTTCTCCTTCTTGGTCAGCTCCCCCTGTTTGTTCGGCTCCTTATTTTGCTCCCCCTGAATTTCTTTATCTCCCCCTTTTTATCTGCACACCTTCTCCCCCTTTTTGGGAAGAAAGAAAAAGAACTCAGAGAACCTCTCTGTTAGTCAACTTGCAGATGTCGAGGTAAATGTGGGGCTAACATCTGGGCCAACATTCTGAGACTCAGAAACAAGTCAGTTCGCCATAAAGAAATCAAAGATAAAACCACAAAAATTAAGTGAGAACAGAATGAGTAACCCTCTATTATATCAACCACAATCAAGAACAGAGAGAGTAATATCAGCGAGCAACTCCAACGGTAAAAGATTACTCAGCAATAATTTCATCGTGGAAGAAGTAAGACCAAAAAAATTAACCATTGGACTCAAATAGAATTTAGACAGTTTAGAGGATAAGGTCGAATTAGGTCACAACTGTCTAAGTAAACATGGAGCTATAATATATTATGTGGACGAATTAGTCATTCGAGCAAATAGGAGCACATCAAATCATGATTCAACCCAAAGACAAAGTCAAAATCAAGGTAGAATCAAGCAAGACTAACCGTTTGAGCGACGAAGATGATCACTTGAGACAAGCGTAACGAGCTGTTCTTTGGGGAGTTCTAATGCAATTCTGAGAGATATCTAAACTAGACACAAAAGACAAACTGATGCTGACCTAAAAGCTAATGCAAATAAACGAAAGCACAAAAATATAGCATGATCAAACTAACAGTCACATATGTTGCCCCAACATAAGACTCAACATTCTATTCTGAAATTCCAGACTTTTCTGTCCAACACCCTAAACTCAATTCCCTTTCATTTTCTGCCCTACTTTACCTCAGTTATAGACTTATTACTTACAGCCCGTATGCTTTCCTTATCATCAAAGTTAGGACTTTTGTCGCAAAGAGTACATCGTCACCGCGAATGCCGTGTACCTAGGGAAGCTTATTACCTGAACCTGTATCTTGAAAAAGGATCACGAGCAATTTTTTTTTTAAGGAAGAGGGTCATTTCAGGGAACGGTCTAGGTGAGTCAAATCATTTCACAGAATAACGGAAAGAACATTAAATCAAATATCAAAACAGTAACCATCAAGTTCGACATATGCTATGTTGATCCAAATGTTGGACCAACATTCAGACAGTCTGATGCAAACCTATGGACTTTTTCAGGTCCGAAAACCTTTCAAAATCCAATGCTTTCGTGAAAATGTCAGCTAACTGATGTTTCGTGTCTATATGCTCAATGCGAACTAACTCTTTTTCGACCATATCTCTCAGAAAATGATGTCTTATATCTATATGCTTCGTGCGCGAATGCTGGATAGGGTTCCTAGATATGTTGATGGCACTAAGGTTATCACAATACATGAGAACAGATCCGCACTCTAACCCATAGTCACACAACATGCTATTCAACCATATTAATTGCATACAGCAACTACCCGCCGCAACATACTCAGACTCAGCAGTAGATAAAGACACACAATTTTGCTTCTTACTACACCATGCAACAAGATTATTACCTAAGAAGAAACAGCCGCCACTTGTGCTCTTGCGATCATACTCGTCACCTGCCCAATCAGCATCGCTATAGCCTACAAGACTCATATTAGTATCTTTGGAGAACCATAATCCTAGGCTACACGTTCCACTCACATAACGAAGAATACGCTTAACAGCATTAAGATGAGAAACCTGGCTTAGACTGATATCTAGCACATACGCATACGGTATACATGATGTCCGGTCTACTAGCAGATAGGTACAATAAACTGCCTAACATAGATCGATACAATGTTGGGTCAACATTCTGTCCAACATTGTCCTTACTTACCTTTTGCGTAGACCCCATAGGCATTTTCATTACCTTTGCCGTGTCCAACCCAAACTTCTTGAAAGTGTTCTTCGCGTACTTTTCTTGGGACGTAAAGATCCCGTCGCCGCTCTGCTTAATCTGCAAGCCTAAAAAATAAGTTAGCTCTCCAATCATGCTCATTTCGAACGTGGAGTTCATCGCCTGCACAAATTGATCTAACATGGACTGTGAGCTCGAGCCAAAAACGATATCATCTACGTAAACTTGAGCAATTAAAAGATCAGAACCGACTCTTTCCACAAACAGCGTACGGTCTGCCTCACCTCGAGTGAATCCAAAATCAAGTAAAAATGTAGCTAACCTATCATACCAAGCTCGAGGCGCTTGCTTTAGTCCATACAAAGCTTTCTTCGGCTTAAAAACATGGTTAGGAAAATGTGGATCCTCAAAGTAGGCTGTTCAACATGGATATCTTTATCAATATACCCATATAAAAACGCACCCTTAACATCCATTTGGTGTAATGTGATGTTAAGCCAACATGCAATAGATAATAACAACCTAATTGATTCTAAACCTAGCCACGGGAGCGAAAGTCTCATCAAAGTCTATGCCCTCAACTTGCGTATAACCCTGAGCTACTAAACGTGCTTTGTTTCTAACAACTTACCAAGTTCATCAGATTTATTCTTAAAGATCCACTTCGTGCCTATGACATTAATGTCCTTCGGCTGTGGGACTAAGGTCCGTACTTGGTTTTTCTCAAACTGCAAGAGTTCCTCTTGCATCGCATTTATCCAGAAATTATCCTTGAGAGCTTCAAGGACATTCTTAGGTTCTATCTCAGAAACAAAACAATTAAAACGTACCTCAGCATATACTGTGTTCATGCATACGTTTCTTACCATACACTTATAATCCTTGCGTGGTTTGTCTTTGGTTCTCCTTCCTTCGTTCACGTCTCCAATAATAAGGTCAGAGGGATGATCTTTCTGAATCTTAGCTGGCGGATCTCGTCGCACTTCACTGGGTCCAGCCTCAGAGTTCTGTTCTGGCACAGATGTTGAGTCAAATGTTGGCTCAACATTTTCATCCTCAGTCTCCTCTGTATCATTGACAGCTTGTATAACATCTAAAATATCAACTTGAGGGGACATTCTACTAAGATCAGTAGTATCATCAAACACAATATTCACTGATTCCTGAACGGACTTCAAGCGCAAGTTATACACACGATATGCGCGACTATTAGATGAGTATCCTAAGAAAATGCACTTATCACTTTTCGAATCGAACTTGGTCAAGTACTCACGATCATTCAACATATAGCAGTAGCATCCAAAAACATGAAAGTACTTGACAGTAGGCTTTTTCCCATTCAACAATTCATACGAAGTCATTTTAGTACCATGACGAAAGAACACTCGATTAGATATATGACATGCCGTATGCAACGCTTCAGCCCAAAACCTCTTCGAAAGACTCTTAGAATGCAACATAACAAGTGCCATTTCTTGTAAAGTCCTATTCTTCCTTTCGGCCACCCCATTTTGTTGGGGCGTCTTAGGAGATGAATACTCATGCATAATACCTTTCTTATCACAAAATTCATCAAATGATTGATTTTCAAATTCTCTACCATGATCAGACCTAATAAGAAAAATAGTAGCACTAAAATTGTTCTTAACCATAGCAAAGAATTTTTTAAAGAAATCGAAATTTTTCCCTAAGAAAAAATATCCATGCAATCTAGAAAAGTCATCCACGAGCACATATGCATATTACGTACCACCAATACTATCTACTTCCATCGGACCCATTAAATCCATGTGAACAAGCTGAAAACAGTGAGCAGTTTTAAAATATTGGGCAGCATGTTGGTCAACATTATGGCTAGCATGCACTTGCTTACCCTTCAAACATGACTCACAAACAACCTTACCAAACTCCTTGAGCTTTGGGATACCTCTGATGGCTCCGTGTTTGATAAGCTGCTCCAAGGTTCTGTTGTTAACGTGGCCCAATTTGAAATGCCAAAGTACCACATCGTCCTCGGCTTTTGATAGTTGGCACACGTCCTTCACACCGGATTTGTCGCCGACTAGGTAGCAGTTATCACTTGATCTTTTACCTGCCATCACTCGCACAGAATTGTTGTTAAACACTTCACAACACTCTTTATTAAACCTTACCTCAAGGTCATCATCGTAGAGTTGGCTTATGCTGATTAGATTCGCAACGAGTCCGTCGACATGGAGTACATTGCTCAACTTGGGAAAGTCGGGCACATTGAGTCTACCTCGGCCGAGAATTTGCCCTTTAGCACCTCCTCCGAACGTCACAGATCCACTCCTTAAGGGAATATAATCACTGAGATATTCCTTGGTACCCGTCATGTGTCTGGAACACCCGCTATCGAAGTACCGAGAACCTGTCATGTTAGCTCGCAAAGAGGTATATACAACATGGCATTTATGAACAGATTTCTCGACCCACACTTTCTTCGATGACAGAACAGCATTCTGATTACTAGAAAATGAAGATGAGCCAGCTGAGCTTTCTCCAGACACTCCTTTCAACACTGATTTCTCAATGTTGAGTAGGATGTTGGATGACATTTCAGCCGACATCGATTTCTTTGCAGAAATCTCCCTCTTTAATTTCCAGCAAAATGGTTTTAAATGACCAGTTTGCTTACAATGATGACAAATATATGAGCTATCATTATTCTCAGGGGTAGCATGCTTCGGACTCGGATTAACTCTCACATTTTCACTAACATCACTCGTGGCACGAGGTTTAACAAAAACTATCTTAGGCTGAACATGGGTTACGGGTTTTGGATCAGTAACGGGCGAAAACTAAATCCTAGACCTTGCTTATCAAAAACACCTAGGGACAGTACCTTATCAAGGGTCGATTTACCCTTGTTCAGTTTCAAGAAGGTCTGATCAGCCTCGTCAACCCGCTTCTGTAGTTTGTCAATTTCTGTGTCCTTTCGTGTCAGCACGGCCTCCATTTTGTTCATACCATCCACCAAGCTTTTGATCAGTTTTTCATTCTTCTCATTCTCCTCGGACAGTACTTTCACCGCGGCTTTGAGTTGCAAATTTTTCGCCTTCTCAATTTCGTATTGTGCGGACATCAACTCAAAGGCTTCGTTCAACTGAACTTCTTCGCAACATTCTGTACCTAAATCATCAGAACTCAAATACCCATCAAAACAGTTTGAGTCATCATAATAAAAAATGATTTGTTTTTCAGACGTTGAGTCAGATGTTGGCTCAACATCAGTTACCGCAGTGAAGCCGACTTGTTGATCATCATCGTCTTCACCATCTGAAAAGGACTGGAGACGATTGCTTGGTCTCCATTTGGTCATCTTCATCATCAGATAGATCGACCCACATGACCTTTCCGTGCTTGCGAAGAGTGTTTGCGCACTCGTTGGCAATATGGCCCCAACCTTGGCATTCATAGCATCTTACTGAATCATAGTTGATGTTCTTCTTCTTCCCGTCTGGCTTACCTTCTTTTTGATGTACTTAGCAAATTTCTTCACGATCATGGCCATGTCCTCTTCACAATCGGGGTCAACCTCAGTTAGATCCTTGGATGGCTGACTGACCAGTACGAGACTTTTTCCGCGGGAGGTCCTATCTTGTACTTCGAGATTGGTCTCAAAGTTCTTCATGATGTTCATCAACGTGTTGAGATCCATCGTCGACAAATTGTGGGCTTCCTCGACCGCAGCTACCTTCACATTAAACTTCGCATTTAGTGTTCGAATTGCTTTAGATATTAATACCTTATTTGCGATCGGCTCTCCGAGACTGGCGCACTCGCTCGAGATCAACAGAATTTTGCCGAAGTATGTGGTAAGATCCTCATCATCCTTCATTCTGAGGTTTTCAAACTGGTTGAGGAGTAGCCGAAAACGTGTCTGCTTCACACTCGCATCGCCTTCACAGTACCTCTGAAATAGATCTCACGAATCATTTGCCATAGTACTATTTTGAATGATCTTGAACATGAATATATCCACAGAAGAGAAGATGGCATTAAGGGCTTTATCATTGAACTCGGCGGCGCTCTTCTCTTGGAGAGTCCACTGATTGACCGGTTTCTCAACGACTTCACTATCAACATCCTGGGCAGTCTTTGTTGTAGACTAACCGTGGAGCACAGATTCCCATGCACGCAAGTCTATGGTTTGATGCACTGCCGAACACGAACTTTCCAATAGGCGTAGTTGGAGCCGTCTAACACTGGGACTTTGCCGACATAATTTGAACTTAAAAAATCCATTATAAAGGATCAAAAATGCTTAGTCACGTCAAGCGGAGGCTCTGATACCACTTTGAAGGGGGTCCCGTACTAATATGGATGTAAAACACTAAGTATGGACTAGATGTTGGGTAAAATGTCGGGGTAACACTCAACCTAACATTCAGGTGCACAGCGGAATATTGAATTACTTAGTGACGAAACTGAAATAACACGAGATGTAAATCTGTGCAGCAAGTCAAATAACTTGCTGCGTGCCTCAAGGCGCAAAACTCCACTATAAAGATGGATTACAAACTATCAAAAAGGATAGTCAAAAACACGTCTAGCAAAACCTACGAATCAGAAAGGATTCTGCAAACTACAAGATCTTTCGACCTTTGAAAAGCTAGACTAAAAGACAACTCTCGCAATATGTAAAACTCGTTCAAACTCGATATGTGTTTCCCTCATCGTTTTCGCTCAATATGTCGCTCAAAGTTACTCCATGAAAGCTCTCTCGAAAGTAGTACTTTGCAGCTCGAAAATAACTCTTATTTAAAGGTCTTGGCTCCATCTTGAATTGATAAAAGATCCCTTGAATATCTCTTCGAAGATCTCTCTAAATATAGTATATATTTAGTTCGAATCTTCTCATCTAATCGGCCGATCTCTTATCTCCTATTTATGGTAGCTGGTTGAATGATACTCTTTTGATATTCAGATCTTCTAATCTTGGTAGTCACTTGACCAATTCTCTTTTGATCTTCAAATCTTCTATTTAAGGTAAGTGCGCTTCCCAAATTCGTTCAAGCAGCTCCACATGTTTCCCACACAGTTTGATCCATTCCCTATCCTTATATAAGTCATGCACATCATTAAAAATAGCCAAGATACGGATTAAACAAGTTTTGGGCAATGAAAGATAAAACTGAGAAAGGGAACACTCTCAGTCAACAGATGTTGACTAGAATGTTACCCCAACATTGCCAGTGTTGAAGGCTCAACATTAACAGCTTTTTAATGGGCATGTATCGTAGCTAAATAGTTGAAGTATTGTCGAAACCTTGATTTATAATATTTTGAGATTATTGTGCTTATTCGTGAACGCGTGAGTATTCGTTTAAGCTTGAATTTATTTCAGTTGATGAACTTAGTTTGATTAATAGTTGCAAATGTTTAATTAATCTAGATGAGTCCGTGGCTAATTAAAACGACAAATCCGTTATTGTTGATTCGTTTTAATAAGTAGCGAACGATATTCAACTTCTCTACCTTAGCTAAGTGTAAGTTATATTGTAGTTTACGCGATTTGATTTTAACGGACCAGCGTCGTTTCTTGCGAGAGCGTCGTCCGAGCGAGTTAGTCAATAATCGGGTCTCTTTTGTTTTTAATGCTGTCGGAATCTTAGACCTTGCAGGGCGTCCCGGAGGTTACTTTTCGATTAGGGAAGTAATTATATTGGGAAACTAAGAAGAGATTGGTTGTTAGGCGTTCGTCGACAGCTATAACTTATTATGCTTACGTATACACGTTATTTAATAATCGATGATCGATAACATAAATCAAGGTGGAGAACGACTACTTCAACTATTATTTATATTCGTTAGTATTTATTTTTTTTTCCGTCGTCTATTCTTAGTTTAATTTCGTTTCTATTTGAACCGTAAACAACAAACCCCCCATTATATTATTATTATTATTATTATTATTATTATTATTAATCGAATTTTGATATAGAAGTAAATCAACTATCTTCCCTGTGGAGACTATCCTTACTTTCGCTATACTCGTATTAGTATGATTATAAATTTTATTTTTGGCCGTTTACGACGCGACCAAATTTTGTCGCCGTTGTCGAGGAAGGTGGTTCTAAATTGATTTACTTCTACTTCTATTTCGATTTTCTTTGTCTAGTCTCGATCTTCTCAACAGGTATGCTAATTGATCTTGTAGAGGAGAAGGCGAAAGCGGAAAGTTGAAAGGCGGAACATGACTTTTCGGTAAAGTGACATCGAGGAAAACGAACAACAACTACCATTCCGTGTTACGTTGAGGGAGGATCGCACTACGATTTTCAACCACCTTGAACATTTTTTCGGACTATGTCTAGCTAAAATACGTTAAAGAAAAGCGCTTCTTGGGAGGCATCCCAATTATTATTGATGCATATCTATTATAAAATAAAAAAAATATCAGTTTTGTCTCTTATATTTCGGTATCGTAAATTCGCTATGACGTGCCGTTAGCTATGATTGGCTACATGTTCTAAGCTGATTTGGGCAAGGTCCGTTCATCGAAAGCTTGCATTTCTAGCTGTTAGCGGGAATCAAATTCTAAGTGTGGGGAAAACGGTTTTTGAGAAGCATGCACATCAACTATTCAGGGAAGTTCGCTTATCAAATTTTTCCTTTCCTTGTGTTACATGATTATTACGTTGAGGACAACGTAAAATTTAAGTGTGGGGAGAGGAAATTTCTGCGAAACCGATGCGATCGTTACTATTATATATGTGCATGATTTGTTGAATTACATAAAAAAAAAATGAGAAAAAAGGGGTAAAATTATTCCAAATTATGTTTCTTATCATTGAAAGATTGATTTTAAGTTAGACTAATGCGAGTAATTAGGTTGCACATGCGTACGATGTCTTTCTTGCATGATGAACTTAGCAATACCCGAAAGATTCGTACGCATAACCCAATTTTTGTGAGATTTTTTAGCCTAGAACTTTTTGCTAATTTCTTTGGTTGTGTGAATCATGCTTAATTTATTTTTCTCTAGAACTTGCTTGCGTATTACGTTTTGAAATTGCTTAAAGTGAGATTGCGTGAAATATGGAAGGTATTAGGAATTAAGTCATAGCCAAAGTTCCCGACCACGACTGATCACCGTAGTTAGCCACTTTGAGTCTGAACCTTTTCTTTCTGAAAACCCGATAAAAAGAAGTCCGACTCGAATAAGCCTTCAGAAATTAATCCAACCGGAGCAATAGTGAAAGTGGAGGTTGAATGCTGGAGTTGAGATGCGCAGCCGGACCTACCAAATTTGAGCGTGAAAAGAAGTTAAGAACTCTTCCATTGATAATCTCTCACTCACAAAGAGGCCGAGAGAAGGGGAGCTTAGCACCGTCGAAAAATTCTAAAAACCCTTATGTAACGCCCCGTTTTTCTATTTCCTTATTTGCACAGCTATAACATTTTTATTGTTATTATATTATTATTATTATTATTATTACCATTACTATTATTACTATTACTATTATTATTGTTGTTGTTATTATTATTATTATTATTATTATTATCGATCGAGTTTTGATATAGAAGTAAATCAACCATCTTCCCTGTGGAGACGATCCTTATTTTCGCTATACTCGTATTAGTAGGATTATAAATTTTATTTTTGGCCGTTCACGACTCTCTCTCTCTCTCTCTCTCTCTCTCTCTCTCTCTCTCTCTCTCTCTCTCTCTCTCTCTCTCTGTGTGTGTGTGTGTGTGTGTCTGTGTATGGTAAACGTTTAGATTTTTGTGTTTTGTTGCAGTCGAGAGATGCAAAGGGCAAAAGAGCAACTCTAGCTTAAGAGCATAGTTGAAGATTGGAATGCCGCTGTGAAATATTTTTCAGTTTCAAAAAAAAAAAATATTAAAATAGTTTTTATTGATATGTATTTCGTTTTATTTTAATTTTTATCTATTAACTTATTATCATTTTAAATAGTAATTAAATTTTATAGAATCATGTCGTTCATATGAAGATGGATCTTCTGCTCCTAATTTTATTTACAATGATCGTTACGCTATGTAGATAATATTTTTACGAAATTTTCCAAAATATTATTATTAATTGTAATTTTTACTTAGTAAAATGTGATTTTCCTTTAAAGTATTATTGGTTAAATATATTTTATTTTGAAGGATGTTGTTATGTCCGATTTTTCAACTATTGCTTATGTTTATTATTACAGGAGCACTTATGAGGATGTGAATATTATTTTTGAAAGTCTTATTTCATCCAACTAAACTACTAAAGAACGATTTTACAATGCAGATGATGAAGATTTAAAGTAAAGATGTAGGGTGCTTGTATGCGTGTTCCTGAGAGGAAGAGAGCTTCTCTCACAAAAAAGGTTTTCCATTAGTTTCCACACACAAGCACGCCTGCCCATACTGAAGCGAGTTTTTGTGGGTGGTGGGGTGGATTATGGGTCTCTAAGGATTCAACCCGACTAATCCGTGGCGGGTCTCATGTTTAGAAAATCTCACCCAATTCGCACCAAATATTTAAATATAAATATATTTATAGTTATATAATATAACTATTAGTTTCATTAATAAAATAGTGCCGATGAGGTGTCAACAAGCTGGGGTGAAATTCTTGATTGTGTAGTACGACGACGAGGTGCGTTGCGATGTAGTGCTGCTGAGCACTGGCATATTTTTGCTCGGAAGACACGGGAGTTCGATCAAAAAACTACCCACCATGGACGATGCAACAAGTATCAGCTCGAACACAATAAGAAGACGTACACTCTCATACCACTTTCACGGGCACCCACCATGGACGATGCAACAAGTATCAGCTTGAACACAAAAAGAGTGGTGAGCAAGAAAAGCCTAGCAAGATCGAGAAACAAACCGAAAGTGAGATAAACGTTAGTAAGAAAAATGAGAGTGCAAAGAACAAAAATCCGAAAACGAGTGAGAGCAAAGGCGCTTCCTATGTGAGTTTGAGAGTCGTAGAACTGTATACTCTCGAAAATTCATCTCGTTTTTCTACAAGGAGATATTGGTATCGTTTTGTGACTTTCCTCATGAGTAGTTAACTTCGGAAATGCCTGATTTCAGATATTATGTCGTGTAGGTTCCGACGGATTCACTCCACTCCAAGGCATCGAGCACCAGATTGATTTTATACGGGATGTGCCATTCCGAACCGACCATCGTATCGAGCTAATCCGAAGGACACTAAGGAGCTTCAGAAGCAAGTTGAGGAGCTGTTGTCCGAGGGTCACATGCGATTATCCTAGAGTCCGTGCACCATGGTTATTCTCGTACCGAAGAAAGGATGGAACTTAGCGCATGTGCATTGACTGCAGGGCGGTAAATAAATTCTATTAAGTACGGTCACCTCATTCCCCGTTTAGATTACATGCTTGATGAGTTTCATGGTGTGTTTTTATTTTAAGAAAATGATTTGAAATCGGGGTATTATCAGATACAAATCAAGAAGGTGATGAGTGGAAAACCGCCTCGGACTTTACGAGTGGTTAGTAATGCCCTTTGCCTTATAGCTAATGGCGCGCTGATGAATCACATGTTAATGGTTATCTCGGCAAGTTTGTTGCTGTGTACTTTGACAATATTCTTATCTATAGCAAGAATTTACATGATCATGCTGAGCATCTTAAAAATTGTCCTTAATACTCGCGTGAAGAAAAATTGTTTGTGATGCAAATAAATACTCCTTTTGTTCCCATGAGGTTCTTGGATTTGTTATACAGAATAATGGATTGTAGGTCGATCAATCGAGAGTCCAAGCAATTCTTGAATGGCCGACCCCTTAAAGTGTGACCAAAATTCGATCTTTCCACAATTTTGCTAGTTTTTGTCGACGTTTTGTTAATAATTTCTCAACATAGGCTGATCTTACTCGTTAAGAAAAACATGATGTTCGGATGGGAAAAATCCCAACAAATTGCTTTTGATCAATTTTAGCATGTAACGAATGCACATGTTCTCGTGTTAACTGACTTTACTAAGTTCTTCAAGCTTGAGTGTGACGCCTTAGGAACAGGTGTAGGTGGTATTTTACTCCTACAAGGTCGACCCGTCGCATAATTTAGCGAGAAGCTGAATGGACCAACCTCGAACTACCTATAACGTGTTTCTTGTTGTTGTTTGGAGAGTCAAGCATGTGTTAAATAAAAAGGAAAACCATCACGAAGAGTTCATTAGAGGAATGATTCGGAAGATGAAACAGAAGTTTGACAAATATTGTTGCAGCTACAACCTTTTGATGGCTATTGGAGCAGTACTTGATCCTAGGTTTAAAATGAGGTTAGTCGAATTTGCTTTCAACTAAATATATACTGATGTCGGTGCACGTGCAAATATGTCGAAGGTTCGAGATGCATTGTATGATCTTTACTTTGAATATGTCCAAGAAGATAACCTGAAATCCCGTAAAAGTTCATCTTCTATACCCGACGCGAGTTTTCTTCTTTTACTACGAGCTCCAATTCTATAGGAAAGTTGGTACCTTCTTTATCAATGTTTGATGAATATTTGAACATTGTCGCGGTTGATGGCCATATTAAGACATAATTGGATATTTACTTAGAGGAAGGGGTGTTTAGAAGCCAAGATGGGTACATTCCTTCTCATTTTGATGAATTGACTTGAGGAAATCTCAGGACTTGAAGTTTAATGTTTTGTCGAAATTGGCTCGCGATGTTTTAGCTATTCTTAGCACAGTGACAATAGAGGCGACGTGTAGTGCGGGGACCCGTGTTTTAGATCCCTATCATGCTAAGTTATCTTCTGATAGGTTACAAGTCTTGATATGTGGAGCAGATTGTGTTTGACAACTTCATGGTATCAATAAGCCTATTATGACATATGTAAGTTCATTATATTTTCTTATGTATCACTTGATGAGACATTATCACTTGATAGATCATTATTGCAAGATGACATTTCATTATTATTGCTAGTTTGTTTTCCTTTGTTACGCCGTAAATCATATTTCACGATAATTAATCAATTTCTTACTATTCTATAAATGGAAGAAGAACCGGTTGATGTGGAATTGCATGGGTGATGATCAAAGCAAGCTAGGGAAAGCACTTATTGTCGGAATTTATCGATGATAAATTATTTTTTGTTTCGTATGGTGTACTGGATAAACTAATGATAGTTTTGCTACTTTTTTCTTTTTATGTCATAACCGTATATTTCATCCACTACGTATCTTTATTTTGCTTTATTTGTTTTGTTAAAGTAGGTTCTCTGAAAAAAAAATATTTGTGTCCGAATAATTGAATATTCACGAATATATTATCAAATTGAATACGAATCGGTTTTAATATTCAAATAATAAAAGAATAAGAATACGGATATTCAATAAGTAAAAGAATACAAATAGAATATAGTGTGTATTCGACTGGATTCGTTTCGTTTGCAAACCTACTGCAAGTACGGTGATGTTCTGTCTTGAGTAAATGTTCTAGTCTTTGGAATTATACGAGTAATATTTTATTTTATTTTATTTTATTTCTTATTTGCACGAAGTTTAGAGTCCCATACTAGCTGGACTATAGGATCTTTATTTATATGGATTAAAAGGGAGGCCCATTATACAATCTAGTAATCTTGCACGATCAGATGCATTATATTTAAATATACAATATTAAATTTATTTAATTTACTTTAAAATAGTTAATTCAAATTAAATGTAATTTACGTGTGCATATATATATAAGAATTTTATGGTGCTCACATAATGAGAACCTTGCGTGGGCACCTGTTGATGTAGTACAGATTCGTGACATGTCAACACCCACATCAATATCCGATGTTATGCCGTGTTAATTGACGTCCCGTGAGTGACATTGATCGACATTTTGGATGCTGATGTGAATTAACTAAAAGTACTGATAGACTAAAATAGAAATTAAAAGATAATGGGTAGTTTTTAAATTTAATTATTAATTTCTGTTTCCAAATTGACAGAATAAAAGGACAGTTATACTCACCCCTCACCCTTAATAAAATACTAGTAACTTCTGCACACTAAAATGAGTGTGCTATTATATACTTATTATTTTTTATTAAATTTACTCTAGTTTGAAATATTTCATAGAAATCATAATATTAATTTAATTTGTATGTTTTAAATATGTAAAAAGAAAAAATTGATTTATTATAAAGTTATGGTAGAATAGTAACTAACTAAAAATAATTATAAACTAAATATAGTAATTTTTTCAATATTAATTCACAGAACATTTGACGGTTTTTTCAGATTCTTCACCCTTATTCTACTAGAATATTAGAATAGAAATGTAGGTTCCCTCTAATGCTGCCACCTATCCCGTTATAATTAATATAAACTAGTAACCGAGGCACACCCTACGTGTGTGCAACGATTATTGAATATAACTAAAAATTAAGTAAACAAAATATCAATAACATGAATTTAAATTTGAAAGTAAAAAAGAAGTCTTCTAAGATGATATATCTTTGAAATAGACATCAGTCGTCACACCAATACTCTTCCATGTTACAAAGAGCATAAGAATCAAACCTAGAATAGCAAAGTCAAGTTGAACAGGCTTACGTAAGGTTTTATGGCAATCCATTGCTGGTTTCATTTACCTATTTCTTTAGAACAATAAATGCATAGTCACCCAAGTCACTTCCATTCACGCCGCCGATATTTTCATGCCAGGGCTTAATACTCGAAGTCTTTTTCTGCTAAACAGATAAAAGTAAAAAAAAAAACATTAATAAGCAATTAATAAATAATTTGATTATATTCAGTATGAAAATGAAATTTAATATACCGTTTCAGTAGGGTTGATTGTTTGCGATGAAGCAAATCTTGTTTTCTTGGATTGGATGAATGACCTGCAAAGAAGAGTGAGTAAAAAATACATATAACATGCATATTTTTTACCAAATGTGAAGAGAAAAGTATAGTTGCATACACTTCTTTGTAGACTACGTTTCTGGTGCGTACACCGGATCGCCTATTTTGCTTTTCGTTTTTCACTAAAACTTTGGTCGTTTCTTTTGAAGTTCCTCTAGACAATGCAACATATAGTTGTCCATGACCGAAAAAGTGATCTCTCAAAAAAGTTCCAACATTGGGAATAGTCTGACCTTGAGCTTTGTTTATTGTAAGTGCAAAACTCAATCTTATAGGAAACTGAGCACGTGTCATAACAAATGGTACTCCAAAATTCTCTTCACTAGTACCGTAAATGGACCAGTCATAATCTCTAAATCAATGAAATTGGTACAAAGATTACGACAAATTAGTCTTGATGGCGTTGCATAGTCAAGCTCGGGTGCGACATTCCTAAGGAGCATAATGGGAGAACCTCTTTTTAAAGCAAGCCGATGAGGTGGCAAGCCGCTCGGTCTTAGTGAGTTGAGAAACTAAACATTGTCTAAATTATGAGTATCATCGTCGACGGAATCCCATGATGTGTATACCTTGTCATTCCCCGGAAAAAATACAAGAAGAATGTCGTTGATCTTAACGACGTCTAAATTCTTCGGCGTAATAATGGCTCTACCTACCATATTGATAAACGTATATTAATAAGTTTATTGTAGCAGTTATTTGGAATATAATAGAGTATTCTTCATCGTTTCTTGCATTTATAGGCTCTATTTACACCTATTTGCACGCTTTAGGACCTTGGAACGGTTATCGGGCTAAAAGGAGAGAAACAAGGAAAAAACGAGCAAATCGAAGTGCTGCAGGAGAACTTCACGGCCATGAAGCTCTTGCACCAGGCCGTGACTAGTGCTGCAGGAGACCTGTCACGGCATGAAAGGTGGTGCCCGAGCCCGTGACAAATGGCCGAGAGCAAGGCAAATCGAACCAGACGGTGTCACGGCCGTGAACAACGGTGTACAAGGCTGTGAAGAAAGGCCGAGAGCAACGCGAAGCGAATCAGAGATGTTCACGGCCGTGAAGGTTGCGAATTTTGGTTAAAAGCCCAATTCTAACTCAAAAAGACGAGAACTCTTTTCAGAACTCAACCGTAACATATCAGACAAAAAAGAGCCGTCAAGAACGGAGAAACTCCTCTAGAAGCGCAGGAGACGGATTAACAAAAATTTCACGCCGAATTGAACAAGGAACGAGAACCTTCCCCCGAGACCATCCCAGACCAATCAGAAAAGAAGATTATAAGTCCTCTGCCCTTGTTCTCTATTTCTTTCGTTGTTTTCCCGTCAATTATGAGTAGCTAATTTTCCTTTGTGTTTGGGAGTAGATGAATGCTATGTTGCTTCGTAGTTAAGACGTAGATTAATCGTGACTCGTGTATTCTGACTATCTATCTATCTATGGAAGTGTTTCTTTGCCTCAATATGTCTATGTGTTGAAGTGAATGTGTGGTAAATCGTTTAGGGCGACATCTAAACAACGATTAGGCCGTTCATAGATGATAGGATTGGGGTATATGGCGGCAGCAAATACTCGATCCATGTCGATAGTAATTATTGATTCTTAGATCCCCGCGAACGTCTAGGGCGACAACAAATTCGTGAATGGTTAGGAAATTACTGCGATTTAGTCAAGAATCACGTAGGAGCGATATTCTATTGTCTTAGCCGATAGTACCTAGCGGATTCGAATCCCGAGCACACCTTTATATTCTGAAAACACTCTTATCAGTTTTTCGTGTTCTCTCAATCTCTCGTTGCATTAGGATTGATCTGTTAGGATAGTTCGTAGTATAGACAATTTGCGCACTTTATTTAGGCTAGATATCGAGTCGACAGGTTATTACTAGTATCAAGTTTATTCTTCGTGTTCGATACTCGTTTCCTCACCTTACTACACTACAAACGATAGGTCTACTACCTATCGCACGTCGGTGATAGTAACTACGTATTCGTTTTTTAATTATTACTTGTCGCACTTTCACTTTAAATTAGTATACGCCGGTGTCGATCACATATAACTCATGTTATCTGTATGAGCAGACATGTTTGGGAAGATAGCATCAATCAATTAGAGCGACTGTTCACCTTCCCACGGTATAACCATAGATCTAGGTAATTCTATGAAGTCACTATTGTAGACATGTTGAACGCCATTTCCTATCGGCATAAAAAATTTTTGAAAATTCCACATCGTGCATAGATCGCATATTACGTTCTAGACGTAAAACTTTCAAATGCCTCCAAAAATACGATTTAGAAACGGTAGATGC
The DNA here is from genome assembly GCA_027422505.1 of Craterostigma plantagineum. NCBI lineage: Eukaryota > Viridiplantae > Streptophyta > Magnoliopsida > Lamiales > Linderniaceae > Craterostigma > Craterostigma plantagineum. Next base: position 919,030 of record JAPQWV010000069.1, on the reverse strand, counting down.
TATCTGCATTCGCATTGATCCTCCCCTTACTACAGGCAACGATTGTCTGAAATCTCCACCCAATACAACTACTTTACCACCAAATGGTAATTCATTATCCACAACATCTTCAAGAGATTTATCCACGGATTCAAATGCACGTCGATTCGCCATCGGAGCTTCATCCCATATTATAGCGCTTGAAAGTCGAATGAGCTCTGCCAAGTCTGACTGCTTATCTATTCTGCATATACTTGCAGCAGTGGTATCAGTGGAATTTTGAACCTCGAATGAGTTGTACGACCACCTGGTAATAAGGTTGACGCTATACCTGATGTGGCGACTGCAATCACAATGTCGACTTTGTGTAGGTGAAACTGTAAATATCCTTCCAATAACTTTATTGTAGCTTGTACGCTGAACCCATTTCTTCTGAGAATGTATCCATCGGAAGTGCTCTAGGAATTCAACGTAAAGATATTTTCCAGTCAAAAGCGGATCACAATTCATCTGAAAAAACTCAGTCAGAGTTGTCTTCGAGTTACGATCATTAGTTAATATGTCGCTGACTCTTTCACAATCATGAAAAGTGATTAACTGTCGATTGTCCAAGTGAATCTGCAATCTCATTACCGACGGATACATTCTACTAGGAGTAAACTGAAATATACGGCAGAATGCTCCGGAGAACAAATCCATCTGACATCAATAAAATGTTGTATTTCATCGTTATTATCAGGACCACGCACTTGCATAGCTGCTCTATCTGGACATTTGTGAACGTACATGTAAATATATTTCACTCATTTCCTCTACAAACTTCGACGTTGATATGACAGTCGTACTTAAGAAGAAGGCATGGATTGTATGGAACCACCGAACCATTATCAACCATTATGTGAGTATTACATGTAGCGGCATGGGAGTACATATTCGCCTTGTATCAAGGATATGAATCATTACCTGGCGATGTATCGGGAATTTCTTTTTACACATGCCTCCTTTCATGCACGGACACTGAGGATTATACTTACCACATGGTCCGTGAATCATATGCTTCATAACAATCTCGAACAATGTAGGTCCACTCTCCTTTGATGGAATTTCTGCACGTACAACTTTATCAGAGTCATCTGGATTCCGCAACTTATCGCTGTTTTCAAATATGACAATCATATGCGCGTGCGGTAATCCAGTTTTTTTATATTCAATAACAGTAAGCCTGGATTTTTCCAAGAACACCCCTATCAATTATGTCTTTTGTGAACTCCTCGAACTTCGATAGAAATACTCTTGTTATGAGATCCGGACGATCCTGAGGTGTTTGCCCTATAGCTAGCTCTTGTTTTATTTCTGTCCAATTTGGATTGCAAGTAATTGGGATCATTAGGTCGGGTTTTCCATATCCTTGCACCAAAGCCGTTGCATCTTGGTATCTTTGGTGCATATCATGTGGGCTACCAGTGAACGACGAAGGTAGAATTACTCTATGGCCAACATTACCTTATACAACGAAAGTAATGTGAAGAAATAAAACATATCACAATAGTCGTAAGGTGTCTATGTATACCTCCATGTCGTTGTCCATTGTGTAAACAATCTTGAAGCCCTTGGTAATGCTCCGCATGAATGTTATGTTGGTTTTGCCGTCCCATCTAAGCTTTTGCTTTTCAATCTTTATGTAGTTGTCGAGTACGTACTGTTGAAGCAAACACCCTCCACTTAGTATAAGAGATTCATCATTGTCTCTAATCTGAAAAATTGTAAATAGGAATGAAAACTAAATCTATGAAGAAAATATTACACACGACAGAACTGTTATGGTAGATTAATAAACTGAAATAAATACGCATAAAATTCTCGACATGTTAGCCGTTTTCCATCGATGGTTTTAGTATTGATGTCCCATTTATATGTACCAAAAGGAAGAAGTAAGGGATATTGCATAGGATCGTAGTAACCGACCAAATCTTGAATATTTATAAGAGACCCATCCGTAGACTGAATTATAATATCCCTGCCGTTCAAGTTTTCAATGTCTTCGTCATCGACAATTATTGCTGCAATTTGAGATGTTGTTGGAAGACAATATTGCCGCTGGTTTGGTGATTGTTGTTTTATTATAAGTCTGCACTTTGGTAAATCATCACGTTGATCAAGTTGTCTGAATACACGTACAAAAGGATTCCAGTTGTCGAGTATCAGATGTAGCCTGATAAGTATATCTCTATTCAGACTATTGTTTTCCATCAGCCGATTGTCTATTTCATGCTCTGTGTTACAATCCATGCTTGCAAGTATCGATGCCTTCCATTTGATGTAGGAAGAAGAGATCCTATGCGATGATATAATGTGCCACGAGCACGCAATGAGTATACACCTTTACTTCCATATGCTAAATTTTCATTGATATGGACGCCAATTGAAGTAAACAACAGCACATGGTTATATGATCTAAGATATTTCCTCAAATGCTTTCCTTCTGCATTTGATGCATCGAATAAATCTCTCAATTCAGATGGAGATGATATTGCTGGCAATCTTATGTTTCCATTCCGACAACACAGCTGATTGGTTTCGCCAAAGAATAACCTGGCATAACAACGTGGGCATGTTGTAGGAGAGGGTAGTTGAAATTTCGAGCATCCCATGCACTCGTGAAAATTTCTTGCCGTATTATGATTTCGGAGACTGGGGCGTACAACAGAATAAACACTCCGTGGGTTCACTAGGACAGAAATACACATGGGCGACGGTTGTTATAGACCATGGGCGACGGTTTCTCAAATCGTAGTAATTAAGCCCCAAAATCGCGAAAAATCGAAACCCATATTTCGAAAATTTTGAATTTTCGAAAGTTATACCATTAAATCGACAAATCAGTGGGAAGGAAATGGGTTGGGAAGTGTTTTACCGTGTTCTCCTAGCTCGAAACGTCAGGAAATCAAGGTTTCGTTGCCGGACAAATCGCCAATGGGAGAGAGCTCGCTTCGCTGTAATGAAATTTGGGGAAAAAGGTTCGGGTTTTATATACCCAATGGCGACGGTTGTTACACACGTAACCGTCGCCGTTACACAAAGCAACATGGGCGACCGTTGTTTAGCCGCAACCGTCGCCGAAAGTGAAAATAAATTATTTTAATAATTAAAATTTTGGGCGACGGTTTCTGGGTACCGAGGAGAAATCATCGCCCAAATTGAAAAAATTAAATTTTTAAGATACGTTTGGGCGACGGTTTCTTGTTGAAAACCGTCGCCCAAAAATTGTCGACAACATAGGCGACGGTTTTTTGACAGAAGTCGTCGCCTATAGGTTCCGAAACTTAAAACTTAATTACCAAAACGCCACCGCGTCTATTATGGGCGACGTTTTTGGCGGAACCGTCGCCCATAGTGCCGTGGCCTATAGTATCTTCTGTACTAGTGGTTTCTTATAGTTTGTTCTGACCTTGCGCGAGTAGTTTCTGTTGTACATAAAGTTAAATAGGATTCTTATATGGCAAATAAAATATTAATATAGTTTCTAAAAACTGTGTGAGTTTAAGTTTGAAATTTTGTAAGGCAAGATGTTACCATGATGAACGAGTACATGTGTTCCGCTTGTGCTACCATGCTCGTAACATGTTTCACTTACGTTGTAACTTGAAGTTGATATATTACCTGGATGTGAGTAAGAATGGCAATAAACTATATTAATATAAAAAATTTATGAGAAACAACTGTATTAAATTAATATAACAAACATTGAATAAATTTTTTAAATTGAATTATATTTTTTGGTATTACAGTTGTTACGCATTACCTTGAAATATGGGTACATCGTGCAATTCAGTAAGAGATAGTAAATATTCATAATCATATTCTAAGGTATCTTAATAACGAGTCTGAGCAATTCAAGAGTTGCGACCCAAGTCATCTGGCGGCTATGGAACATAATGAGACAGCAAATAGTGAAGTTGACTTCCTGGCTGATATTCTCAAAGATTCGCATCGGGCCGGCACTTACTTGTTTGTGCCTTTTTGTGGCGGGTAAGAAAATAAGATATACGTTTTCTTAATTCATACCTTATTTTATAAATAATCATTTCGTTTCGTTTGTTTTAGTGACCATTTGATTCTATTGGTCATCTCTCAAACCGGTAGTTGTGTTCGATTCGCTCGCACAGAACATCGTCGTAAGGACGATAAGAGTTCGTCCTCAAATAGATGCGTAAGTTTTTTATATACAATAAAGTTCATATATTAGTAACTCTATATTATAAAATTAATTTATTTTACCTACTTTCGAGTTTCAAGGCATATCTTACAGCGTCGCTGTTGGATGCAGTTGGAAATCGGAATAGGAAATCGAAGGTTACTTGAAAGAGATGCAAGGTTTGCATTTGACATATGAATTTTCAAAGTTATTTGGGTTAAATTATTACCATTCGATATCGAGTTACATGAAAATCTTTCTAAATTAGTGCCCACGACAACCGAGCGGGAGTGAGATACATGTACTATATTATCTGCAATCGTATCGGCAGAGATGATACAACCAACTTGCCAACGGTATTGAACTTTAAAACCATCATCTTCTTTAAGTTTCAAGTTTAATATATGTTTATAAGTATGTTTTAATATTATTCTCTTGTTTAATGTCTTATGGATACTTGAGCGCTCCTCCTCTTACGGCGTCAAAGACATCAACGAAGTACGGAAATTGTGGGCGGAGCATTTTATGCACTCCTTGACTTAGGTTAGACTTTGACGTTATATATATGTTTGTATTTATGTTATGAGGATAGATATTTTTTGGCGAATGATTAATTAGTTATTGTTGAGATTATTAATTATTGTTGAGATTAATTGTTGGGATAATGTTTTGGTTTATTTTGTTGATTTGGATTTGATTGTTGGGGCATGATAAAAAATCTTATGGGCGACGGTCCCTGAGCCAGAACCGTCGCCCAAAAAATAAATATAAAAAAAATCGGTAGCTCATGGGCGACGGTTTCTTCTGAAGAAACCGTCGCCTAATTAATATATTTTAAAAAAAATAAAATGTCATGGGCGACTGTTAACCGTCGCCGACACACTAAAAAATGCAACCTACGGTGGGTTATATGCGACGGTTGTGCAAACAACTGTCGCCTATATGGCGTATTGGGCGTTGGTTGTAGAACCGTCACCCAAAATTGTGGAGATGGGCGACGGGGCTCTGGGCGACGCGTAGAAACCGTCGCCCATGACCAATAACAACAGTCGCCCATGTGCTTTTATGCACTAGTGTAAATTTAAATGCCTAATTCTACCTTGTTAATACCTTTTTAAAGAAAATACAATATTATAATACGCTAGGGAAAACGCCGTCACTCAAACCAACATAATATAATAAAACAAGACTCGAATAAACTCGTCATATTATCGAACGTACCCAAACGACTCGACTTGATTAAACAAAACACGAGCTCCAAAGACTTCATAACAAGTACGCGTTTATGACTCGATGTAACTCGACTCAACATTTATATAACATAACGTCTGACTCGAAGTAACTGTTTAACCCGAAAGTATAATATAGTCAAAGCCCGAAAATTTGCTGCCCGGAGGTTTTTTTCTCTCATGCTGAAAATGGAATTCTAACGGTGAAAATATTATGGTCCGAAAATCCTTTGAGAGCCCGGAAATATTTAAAGCATCGAAGCCCCTAACCAGATTGAAATCCGTTGAGGATTGACTTAAAAGTTCAGAAATACTCAAGTTGCCCGAAATATTCATATACCCATAAACATTAAAGTGCCGAAAACATTCAAGTGCCGAAATATTCAAATGTTCCGAAATGTTCATTTACCCGAAAATTATTCCTACAACTACAAACATACGCATGATCGTAGATATTTCAAAAATCTGAGTTTCAACACCAACTTAGGTAATTCGCGCAAATTTTACATACACCAAAGAGCACATATATACACACAGAACATGCAAAAACAGAGACACATAATTTACGAATTGTAGACGGATTTTCACCTACAAGTCAAATAACACATAAAAGTTTACGTATTGTAGATGAAATCTTTACCTACCTCACGTCTGGAGTTTGCTTGGTTAGGGTTTCCTTGCTCGCTTGAAATTCGTTCTTGGTGATGCCTTTTTTATTCTTCCTTCCTTTCTTATTCGAATATGCTCTACCTTCGTTCGTTTTACTTAGTGAAGCATAATTATAGTTGAAACTTGGTCACATGATGACAAATAGGTGACGAGATTTTCTCATGGCACTACAAAAAGGAGATTGAATAGGGACGGAATCCGCGACAAAAAATTCGTCGCAAAGTTTTGCGACGGAAAATCCGCAACATTTCGTGATGGCTATACCGTTAGAAAATCCGTCACAATTGCGGCGGTTATTTAGTCGCAACTTTGCTACGGAATTACCGTGGGAATGGACCGTCGCATATTCCGTCGCAAAATTTAGCGACGGATACCGTCGCAAAACTATTAGCGGTGTTCTGAAATTTTAAAACCCTCCCAAATAACACTTTATATCTTATTTCCCTCTGTATCTTTTCATTCTCTCCCACGTCTCTCTCTTTCTTTTATCTCCTTCATTCTCTCTCTTCCAGATATGGGTGTGGCGGCGACGGCGACAGCCGAAACTCGGCGTGGCGATGTTGGGCGGCGACGGGCGGCTCTGGGCATGGGGGTGTTGGGCTGCGACGGCGGCGGCTGGATCTGGGCTTGGCGGAGTTGGCGGGCGATGGATACGGCTGGAGCTGGGCGTGGCGGTGTTGGGCTGCGACGGAGACTGCCGGATCTAGGCGTTCCTGGGCGTTTCGCTGTTGGGCGGCTCTGGGCGTTCCGGTGGTGCTCGGGTTGATGTAGCCGCCAGGTTCCGGCGGCTTTTTTTTTCAGTTGACGTTTTGCGACGGACAATTCGTCGCATGTATTATTTTTTTAGTGTTTATTTGTGACGGAATTTCCGTCGCCAAAAATAGCGACGTCTTTTCCCACGGTTTTTTCTTTCCCACGAGCGTTTTTGCGACGACTCGTTCCGTCGCAAATAGCTTATAGCGACGATTTTCTGACGGTATGCTCAGTTGCTAATTGAACTTATTTTTGTAGTGTGGGTTAGGTATAGTTCACTCTCATGTTTTTTATTTTATTAATTTCTATTAATCATTCCATCTCTTAGTAACATAAGTATATATATATATATATAACTAGTTTTTTGCCCGTGCGACGCACGGGTATAAATTAGAGCATCTCCAAACGAATTCTAAATTCCAAAATAACTAAGTTAAAACATTGATAAGTAAGAATTTTATCTAATATTTATACCTCGTAAAAGCGTGTTATTGTTTGTTATTTATCGAAATATCCCTATGTATCCTACGTTTATGTCTCATTTTTATTTGATAGATATTGGAGCAAAAGAGACCGAAACAAGAAGTTTCGAAACGGAAAAGTATACCAAGAAAATTTATGCCAAGATACTTACATAGATGTCTTGCTCAAGTAGTATCAGCAACCAACATCCACACGGCCAAGTCAAAGCTAAGCCAAAAATGATGAAAAAGAATTCAACTATGGGTGGCTCAATGCAAGACAAAGAACAAAAAAAAGGAAAAAAGGGAAAATAAAGATGGGGCACACATGATGAATAAGCTCGTTGATGTTCCATATGAGACAAAGAGGCAATGATCGTCTAGCTATCGACAAACATCCAAGGAATCAAAAGTGAAGAGTAAATCATGGAATAAAGACGGCCATGTGTCGGAAAAACACTTTATTTCCATCTCACACATGCAACAAAGAAAACGAGTAAGGATGCATTTATAAAGCGAAGGCATTTTAAAGATAGGGGGGCTCTCGTTCTTTTTGCCTTGCACATCACACACCTACCTCACCTTCGATTCAAATTATCGACTTAGTCACCAAGCAGCTACTTCCCATCCACTCTCAACCCACGGCTGATAATCTTAAGCAAGCACGCACAGCTCCAAGGTCGCACCCAACAACCCAATCTTGAGAGAAAATTCGGCTGAGACTTGACGATGAGCACCGTGAGGGACGTAATCCTATCTTTTATTTTACTGTTTTAGTTATGTCTCTAGTTGAACCTTCGCTGCTTTCGCTAATTAATATGTTAGCGTAAGTCGTTTTGTGATTAAGGCCTTATTAGGCCGGATTATGAACTCGTATTAATGTTATCGTGCTTTATTTAATCGTATGTGAAAGTTATGTGTTCTTCGCTGATTTTAATGCATGCGTATGATTGATCGCCATATGTTTGTTTTGTTGATTGGTTATGAGACCGAGAGGTGATTAGACCGGTTAGAATTAAAGTGTCGAACACCACGACGTAAAACCGACCAGAGATGGAATCGGTTTCGTCCGTGTGGTTTCCGAGACTTTAGGCGTCAAAAGCGCCTAAGCTCGGGGAAATTCATAAAGCCGAATGCATGCGGAGTAACTACAGTCATATAGGGATATAGTTGATTGTTTCATTATCGCATAGGGTTGCTATACACTTGATAGCGGGTAGCACGTAGGTTAGGAATTCCTACCTTAACTTAAATCGTATTGATTAGACAAAGTCGATTGCATGAAGACGTAGAATAATTCGTGCCGAAATATGTGCTTTAATCACGTTTGTCGTCAATTAATATTCGTGATCGTTTTATAGCTGCTTATTTGTGTTTTTAATTCAAGAAAAAATATATAATTATTTATTAGTTAGAAGCGTATTTTAGAATTAATCAAGCTATCCTCGTGGTTCGATATCGGACTTACGTCCGTTTTATACTACTTGCACGGCCTAGTATACTTGCTAGTACTCGTGCGTGTCAAGTTTTTGGCGCCGTTGCCGGGGATAGCTGTAATATTAACTTTAAAATATATTCTGAATTTTAGTTTAAACATTTTTATTTCTGTTATTTTATTTATATTTCTGCAAAAAAAAAAGTTTAAAAAAAATTACATAGAAAAAAATAGATTTGTTTTTATTACTATTATTATTATTATTATTAATTTTCTTTTTCATTATCAGATCCTTTAAAATATATATATATACATTAAAATTAATTATTATCATTTACGTTGATTTTTCCGTCTTTGGCAGAATTCAACTTGGTGTATGACACGTAGCTCAAATATAGGACCGTTATTATTCGACAGTGAATAGAAGCGACGTGCCTCCGTAACAACCGAGATCGTAGACGAAGGATGGATAATCACGACCACGACAACCAGGAGGAGGTCCACGACCATGATGGACAACATAACCACGGGGTTGTTCCTCCTCGTCGCACGCTGCTTAGTCGTGCACTTCCGGGACTGTTCGATGATAATGATCCGATTTTCTTTCCCGGAGGGCAGAATAACAATTTTGAGATTAAACCGGTTATACTACAAAAGGTGACTGGTTCGGTCCAATTCCATGGGCTGACAAATGAGGACGCAAACGCTCACCTTTTAACATTTTCACAAATTTTCAAAACGATTAAATACCCCAGTGTTTCAGCGTATTTTATACGATTAACGTTTTTCCCATTTTCTTTGACAGGAAAGGCGTCAGAGTGGTTCTCATTACTTCCACACGCCTCTATCACTAGTTGGGAGGAACTGACGGAGTGCTTTCTAGGGAAGTACTACCCTTTATCGAGAACTAGCGAGATTAGAAGCCAATTGGTAAATTTAAGCAGGAAGGTGGCGAGACCCTGAGCGATGCGTGGCATAGATATAAGAGTCTTCTCAGGCGATGCCCGAACCATAGTATACCCTTGAGCGTTCAGATGCAGTCATTCTTCCTGGGACTGAGTACACAAAATAAGAGAATTGCCGATGGCGGGTGTACACGAAATTTCATGGAGCTAGCCGACGAAGATGCACTCCAAGCCATCGAGCGTATCGCAGCTTATCCCGCAAGGTATACTTAACAAGACTTAGATCGACGAACGGTTGGAGTACACGAATAAGTAGTTCTATAGAGGCTCAATTTGATGCTATACATAGGAGGTTAGACGAGATGCAAGGCAAGGATCCCGAAACAGTAAACCACATTCATAATAGGCCGAGAAATGCATACTCAAACACGTACGATTCGAGCTGGAGGAATCATCCGAATTTGTCGTACGGAAATTCCCACTACCTAAAGCCTTCAGAAGCTCATAATCAACAGAATGCACCTCCACCACCAAAACAGAAAGCCGACTGGAAGCTAGCATTCGAGAAGATGACGCACTATCAAAACGACCAAAATCGCAAGAAGGATGAGAGGCTCGACAAGTTAGAGAATACATTGCAAAGTTTGGCAAGCTCGATGAATCATTTGATGAGCTCTTTGTCCGAACGCAAGCAGGGAACACTCCCGAGCGATACAGAGAAGAACCCTCGAGAGTACGCCAAAGCCATTAAGCTAAGAAATGGAAAGACGCTCGAGCCAGCTCTGGAAAAGAAGAAGGCGACATGGAGATCGGACCAGAAAAGGCCGATCAGAACAAACCAGCGACCAAGGACGAGAACATTCATGCCCATGAGGGAAAGCATGATAAACATGTCGAACGTTTTATTGATATATTTAGAAAACTTGAAATTAATATCCTTTTTTGTGAAGCACTTTTGCAGATTCCGAAGTACGCGAAGTTTATGAATGAAATATTATCGAATCGAAATAAACTGGAAGAACACGGTACGATAGCGCTTAATGAAGAATGCTCGGCTATGCTACAAAGGAAGTTACCACCGAAGATTAAAGACATAGGGAGTTTCTCTATCCCTTGTTCAATAGGCTCACTTTCTTTTACCAATGTTTTATGTGACTTGGGTGCGAGCAATTAATCTATTACCATTTTCACTTCTTAGGAAACTTGGAGTTGGCGAATCGAAACCCACATCTACAATCCTTCAGTTAGCGGACAGATCGATCACATACCCACGAGGGATAATAGAAGATGTGCTAGTTAAGGTGGGAGAACACTACTTTCCGGCAGACTTCGTAGTGCTGGACATGGAAGAAGACACCGACATGCCACTGATACTAGGAAGACCATTTTTAAATACGGCAAGAGCTCTTATTGATGTCGGTAATGGTAAGCTTATCCTTCTGGTAGGGGATGATAAGGTAGAATTTGATTTTTACAAAGCGATGAAACACCCTACAGATGATAATTTGTGTTCCTTTATTGATACTATTGACAAATGCGCTCTTGAGCATGTCAAAGTTTTAAGAAACAAGGATGAGTTGGACGCATGTCTAACTGGAGAGGAATTTGAGAATCAGGACGACTTAGCGTTTATCATGGCGAGTCTAGACGCAAATCCACCTCACAAGAGGACGGCCAAACATAAAATTGAGCCGCTCGATCGGCCGTCGGAACCCCAGCCACGACCCTCAATCGAAAACCCTCCAATTTTAGATCTTAAGCCCTTGCATAATTATTTAAAATATGTTTATCTTGGCGCATCTGATACTTTACCAGTGATTATTTCTTCTTCTTTGACAGATATTATGGAAGAGAAGCTTTTATGAGTGCTAAGAGAACATAAACGAGCTTTTGCATGGAAAGTGGCGGATATAAGAGGAGTTAGTCCAACCATTTGCGTACACAAAATTTTGATGGAGGACGCATACAAACCAGTTGTACAACCGCAGAGACGTTTAAACCCAATGATGCAAGAAGTGGTGAAAAGGAGGTAATCAAGCTTTTGGACGCAGGTATCATCTATCATATCTCCGATAGTGCATGGGTAAGTCCAACACAAGTAGTTCCTAAAAAGGGAGGCATGACTGTAGTTAAAAATGATTCTAATTAGTTAATTGCCAATAGGACAGTTACGGGATGGCGAGTGTGCATAGACTATAGAAAATTAAATGATGCAACTCGTAAGCATCACTTCCCACTCTCCTTTATTGATCAAATGTTAGAAAGGTTAGCTGGACATGAGTTTTATTGCTTTCTAGATGGCTACTCAGGATATAATCATATATCGATAGAACTAGAGGATCACGAAAAGACTACTTTTACTTGTCCTTACGGTACTTTTGCATATAGACATATGCCATTTGGATATGTAATGCACCAGCTACATTTCAAAGATGCATGTTAGCAATCTTCCACGATGTAGTGGAAAAGTTTATGGAGATTTTCATGGATGATTTTTCTGTGTTTGGCATCAAGGTTGTGTGTGAGGATGGGAGTGGCGGTCAATATAGGTTGAGTGGGTTGAGTGAGTGTGAAGTTCGGTCGTGAGATTTGTTCGGACGGCTGGGCCTCAAAGATTGGTGCTTTTTCGGTATCTCGTCGGGAAATCTCTATAGCAGCGTGAACTCTATCCATAAAGCGTTCCTCTAACTGTGATGGAGCAGACGAGAGAGCTGCATGTAAACGAGTCGTCACGAACGGGGTAGGAGCCTCCGATGATGAACCAGCACGACTGATGTCGCCTTTTATCAACCCATGAGTGAACACCGTCTCAGTAGTTGGCTCGTCAACACTTGAGGTTGTGACGGGTCGAGACTTCCACCCAATCCTCGATTTGAATCTAAAAGATCCGCATCTTAGGGTGTTGTTGCAAGTTCTGATTGAACTTGCGTATCAGACCTTTGGAGGTCATGTCCGGAAGTAGGCGGTGTCTGAACCTCGACCACGACTGATGCGTAGGGGTTTGACTGTGGCTCAAGTGAGCGATGTAGGATTCTCAGCCCTTGGAGAGGTAACCAGCATCGGGTCTGATGAACGAGTGACAGCGTGGGAGACGGGCTCGGATAGAAGTTGACGTGTTGGAGGCCGTCTTATCAATCGAATCTCCTCATCTGACTCAGTGTCGGATGGGGTGGCCGTGTAAGGTGATAGTTCACGATCAACAACCTCACGGGCTTGTTCTATCACTAGAGGCTCATCAGGTATGATCGTGGAGATCACGGCCTCAGTTTCAAGCGTGGTAGCCTGTTGAAGTGGATTGTGCCCCATTTCTGCTTCTGGTTGTGCTTCTTGTTGGAGGATCTCCTCAATAGACCCTTGAAACACACCGACATGGATGGGCACTTCAGCTCCGAGTTCAGCAACTGGAGCTTCGACTTCTAATTCTAGAGCCACTAGGTCAATCAACGTGGCGTCAAGATGTTGTGGTGAAGTCTCCATTTCAAGCTCCTGGGCCACTTGATCAATCAGCTCGGCCTCAGGGCTTTGATGTTGTTTTTGGGGGCTCACTGCAAAGTCTGTCGAGGGCCCTCGAATCATTGCTTCTGTTAAATGATTTTCCCGACACTACAAACGGTACACGTCTCACGTGGGGTCGACGAGACGGAGCAGCTCGAAAGAGATCGGCATCGACGGCAGATCTAGATCCGTGAGCCTGGGGTTGTGGAAGAGATTTAGTCGGGGTGGTTGGTAGTTTCCACCTGGAGGCAGACGAAGAATGTTCTCGTGGATCTCCATGAGTTGAGCGATGATGACCGAGAACCACCTCGCATACGGCACATTCTTCGATCGCTTATTCTCCTTTTGTCTGATATGTTCTGCAAGATCATTCCAGATCAGCTGGGCGAAATAATAATTTCGGGAGAACACAATTCCGTGGAAGATGCGGAGAATGCTTCTGTTGCCTTTGTCGAAACCGGCGTGCTTTGGCGACAGACATTTATTGATAATTCCAAAAAGTGTCTTCCAAGGATGAGGGATCTCGTTGCTCTATACTTGCGCTAGCTTGACGAGCGGCGGTCGATATCCCATGTGTAAGAAATCTTGTACCATCGCCGCATCAGTTGGCAAGGGGTCGTAGTTGTGGCTGAAATGGAGGTCGAGGACGAGCCCAAACTTGTGCTTGTTCATGCTGATATGCCACGTCCCAATCACCGTAGTGAAACTCTACGCTCCTTCAACTACGTGACTCTGGATTCGTCCCCAGAACTGTTGGAGGTAGACCATTGGTACTGATGCCGTCACCGTGAGTACTTGCCAAAGGGGATGGCCTTGAAGTATCGAAATCATTATCTCGTCTGAACATCGAAATGTCGTCAGATCGAATTGAAAATTTGTGTCATGTACGCTGAAATACAGGTTATGGTCGTAGATGTGGTCATATGCTGGATAGTTAGCCATCAGAAATAGAATTAGAGGAACAAAACATTCGTTCAAAAATTCAAATTGAGTTGAAATTTGATTCTATCAAACCATAATAGTCTAACATTTCATAGCACGTTTGATAAATTTGTAATTGAAATATGTAATTTGCACATAGGTCATACGAAGTGACTATTAAAGACATAATGATATTTCGACATTCTTATATAATGCATATAAAGTTTCTGTCGAAAAATATTCTAAGTGTTGAACACCACTATTCACTCCATTCTATTAACGCTCGAGAATTGAAATTCTCAATTTGATTGCCTAAGTGCCAATTTTACACAGGAACAATCTCCTTCCAATTTGTCGATCGAGAAATTCTATTCGTTAGATTTAGCTACAGTGATAAGGACTTAGCAAAATTTTCTTAGTGTTGAACGTTAGGCGCGGTACTGTAGCCGAGAAATTTTACGATCGAGAAAAATGTCTATGTAAATTTACGATCGAGAAAATTAATTTCCGCGTAAATTTACGATCGAGAAAATTAATTTCCGCGTAAATTTACGATCAATAAATTTTTCGTGTGTGAATATATCTTTCGTCGTGAAAAGTTATTGAGCGAGAAAGTCTTTCGATTTTAAAGTAGGTTTTCGCTGCGAAATTTTACGATCGAGAAAATTGACAACGAAAAACTAGGCGCCGAGAAAATTTTCAATTGATAAAAATCATCGCTACGTAAAATTTTAGCGTCGAAAAATAGATTTTATCGCCGCTAAAATTTACGATCGAAATAAAATGAAATCGACAATACTGTTTTCGATGGTAAGTTTTGCGCTCGAAATCTAATTTCACCTATTTTATCTATTCCACTTGTTAATTTTTCGCTCGCATAAAATCCTAATTGGATTTCTCGATGGTAAGTACTCTTTCGATCTACGTTATCTGTCTTAATGACTAAGTCAAAATCTTAGCCTCGAAAAACTTTTACGATGCAAACAGTATCTCAATCAAATCTAAATTCAATTGACATTGTTTTGCGATCGAGAACGTTCTTTGACGACTTCATACGTTTAAAAACCCAGTTTAGTTCGAAACTTCAATCGACCTCGAAGACGCAGATAATCGAAAGTATATACTCCTAGACTGATCAAAAGCACCTAAACTATGATAGAGCACAGAAATCGAACCAGACAAACACATCTAAAGTTCTTGGATTTCTGAAAATAGCATGCGGGTTTTCAAACAGTTCACAGATGAGAAATTTAACATTAAATCAAGCGACAAATCACAAAATGTAGATGCAAACAGAGTTTAAAAGCACGCAATTAGTAATAAGTGTACCTTAAAAAGACAATGTGGTGTTAAGAATAGAAGGATTTGTGAGAAAATTGAATCGTCTTTTAAAATTTTTTCGACAGAAAAATTGAAATGGCACTGTCGAATTTTGCAATTAGGTTTTGCGTGTGTAATACTTTTTCGACTGCAAAAAGGCGAGTTTATTTAATGGGCTGATAAGATGTTTTGGTTCGCGATTGGACAGGCCCATTTGAAAGTTTTCGCTCGAGAAACTTGGAAGCACTACTCTTTCGATCCAGTTTTTCGATTGAAAGTTTCTAACTTTTCATATTAACACCTATTGCACTTAATAACCACAAATTTACTCCCCCTATATATTAAAATAGATGCGATTAACTCCCTGTAATTTCGATCAGTGACATCTGGCTCCACAGCTGATTTTCGAGAAATCTGCAATATTTTGAGCAAGAAATCGAAAATGTTAAGAGTTAATCAGCAAGTAATTTCAATAAGGCTCCCCCTGAAAGTGCCGTTGGCTCCAAATCATGAAAAATCCTGAAGTCCTTCTTTTGAAGTGCGTTGTAGCAAGGGATCAGAATCGAAAATATTTCTGTAACACTTGGAGGAAAACATCACAAACATTTGGGGCTCAAGGCATATATTTTTTTTTTCGTAAATGCTCCCCCTCAAAATAATGCACTAAAATTGATTTAACATGAAAACACATAGAATCAATTTCACGTACCAAACATGTAACACGCAATTTAGACAATTTAGCCTAGATACATGGTCCCCTAATAATGTATTCAAAATGTTGCGAGAGGGTATGAGCACACAATCAATAATTCGCATTTAATCAATTTCAGCGCATATGCAAAGTAAAATTGCATGACAAAATGTACGATTTATCTTCGTCT
Source organism: Craterostigma plantagineum (assembly GCA_027422505.1). Lineage (NCBI taxonomy): Eukaryota > Viridiplantae > Streptophyta > Magnoliopsida > Lamiales > Linderniaceae > Craterostigma > Craterostigma plantagineum. The sequence goes on along the minus strand of JAPQWV010000069.1, from coordinate 902,787 downwards.
TTTTTTTCGGTTTTATTTAAAAAAAACTAAGACAGAAAATCAAGAAAATATTATCTTTTAAATATATATATTTATATATATATATATATATATTACTATTATTATATATATATTTTTTATTTTTCTTTTGTATTCTAATATTATTAATAGCATGGGGTCAGATTGTTTTGCTTCGATCAACGTCACGCCTAAAATTTCACAAGACACGTGAAAAGATCATATGCCGTCAAGTCATGTCAACGAACTAAAAGTCCTAAGTTCATAAAATGATCCGTTTCAATAACTCTCACTAGGTTCGCTCTAGCGCTCAATTATTTTTATCTTGAGATTTTTATATTTATATGACTCAAGTCAACATAAGCAATTTAAGTCAATTTACCTGTGATCGAGGCGCTTTTAATCATTCCACCTAAGCAAAAGAACGTTGATTTGGAATCAAAGGGACTTTGAAGGATTTTGATTTGGCTCTGACTTAGAAGGGAAGGAAAATATTTGGGAAATGGACTTAGGGTCTTCGTATTCCTTTTCTTAGTCTTTCTCCTTCATTGGCATTTCTCTTTTCATATTTTCTATTTGTCATTTTCATCCTTTTTATTTTTCGTATTTGTCTACACTTGCTCAAGCTGAAGCTCCGGTTCTCTACGAGGCTGAGAGATTATCTATGGCGAAGTTCTTATTGTTGGTTCTCGGGCCGATACCGTGCTCCTTTTTTCTTAATCCCTCGAGAGGTTTCAGAGATTATCAATTTGAAGAAGTTCACAGTTATAGAATTCGAACCCAAGGCAGTGCTCCTCTTCTCATTTCCTGATATAAGACCGGATAATCGTTGGAGAAGTTCACTTCGTGGTGCTCCTCTATCCAGCCGTTTTGACGAGCGTTCGAGATTATCGATGGAGAAGTTCACAGCAAGATCCATGCCCCTCTTCTTATTATTTCTGAAAGATCTCAATAATTAGGAGGGCATGTTCTTTTGGACTGCGTTTGTGCTTTGAGCATTCCTCGTGTGCGTTTTCCACCTTCTTTTATCATTTTTTCTGTATCTTTTTCTCCCCCTCCTTTTCTCGTTGAGTATCCTGCCGAAGACTTAGATAGTCGGTTGAGGGCTCGAAGGGGTTTCAAATGAAGAAAAGGTATTCGGAGAAGGCTCAAAATGGATGACTAAAGGCTATGTTAAAGGATTGAAAAATCTTTATTTGGCCAAGTGAGGAATATCATAAGCGCCCAAATCATTTTCCTAATGATATATCGCAAGGCGAGTATGAGGCCAAGAATCACTAGTTAAGACAAGCAACTGATGTGTGACTCGCTCAAGAATAAATACGTAGAAAGAAAAAATAAGAAGGCTAGAATCCTCACTTATATGAAGTGGCTTTCTGGAGCAAACTAAAGACCTTTAGACACAAGAATGTGACTTAGACTGACAAAATTAAGCCATTAAATCAGTCGCATGTCAGGGAAATCTATACGTGACTAAATCGAGGATCGTAAAGATACGTCATTCCATAATAGAATACGTATATGTATAATATTTTTTTATTATTATTTTAAAATTTAGTTTTTTGTTTTTCACGCAATATATAACATTTAAGTACAAAAAACACATAGAATAAAACATATGAAGGCACATAGGGGTACGTAAAGCACATATTAGTTATTACGGAAGATTCAACATGCCTAATTTTCCAACAAGGAATTGGAACCGTTTTTCATCCAATGCCTTGGTGAAAATGTCAGCTAGTTGATATTCTGTGTTCACAAAATACATATCAATAGTGCCTTTTTCTACGTGATCTTTAATAAAGTAATATCTTATGTCTATGTGTTTAGTGCGTGAATGATGAACAGGATTACACGTGATGGCAATGGCACTTTGACTATCACTGTATATCGGTATATTATTTAGATTGTACCCATAGTCGCAAAGTTGAGTCCGCATCCAAAGCATTTGTGAGCAACAGCTAGCAGCAGCAACGTATTCAGCCTCAACCGTCGATGTTGAAATGCAGTTCTGCTTCTTTGATAACTAGCAGACCAGCTTTTTGCCTAAAAATTGAGCGCCGCCTGACGTGTATTTCCTATCCATTCGGCAACCTGCATAATCAGCGTCAGTGTAGCCAATAAGTTTGAAATTTGTGCCTTTAGGATACCACAATCATAAGGTCGAGGTGCCCTTGACGTAGGGCAGAATCCGCTTGACCGCAAGCATGTGGGATTCCTTGGGATCCGCTTGGAAACGGGCACAGAGATAGGTGGCAAACATAATGTCCGGCCTACTCGAGGTGAGATACAGGAGAGACCCAATGATGCTGTGATAGAGTGTGATGTCGACCGCTTTTCTAGAGGGATCAGCATCCAACTTGCAGCTTGTTGCCATGGGAGTGCTGAGAGGCTTGCTCTGATCTTGATGGAATTTCTTGAATATGTCTCTGATATGCTTGGTCTGACTTATGAAAATTCCATCGTCGAGCTGCCTGACTTGTAATCCCAAAAAGAACTGCATTTCTCCCATGTGGCTCATCTCAAACTTGGTCTTAATGAGATCTTCGAATTTCTGACATAGTCGGGGATTAGTGGATCCGAAGATGATGTCGTCGACGTATACTTGGACGACCATCAGATCCTCGTCTTGCCATTTAATGAAGAGAGTCGTATCGATTGTTCCTCGCATGAATCCAGACTTCACGTGGAATTTGCTCAGGACATCATACCAAGCGCGAGGGGCTTGTTTTAGTTCGTAGAGAGCTTTATCCAATCGATAGACGTAATCAGGGTGATCTTAATCGATAAAACCTTCGGGCCAGGCGACGTAGACTTCTCCCTTCAACACACTGTTGAGAAAGGCGGTCTTTACATCCATTTGGTAGACTTTGAAGTCCTTATGAGCCGCATAATCCAAGAATAGTCGGATGGCTTCGATTCGAGCAACTGGAGCATACGTCTCGTCATAGTCGATTCCTTCCTGTTGGTTGTACCCTTTAGCGACGAGTCGTGCTTTGTTCCTGATTATTTCTCCATCTTTATTTTTCTTATTCTTGAAAACCCATTTCGTCCCGATGATGGTTTTCCCATGCGGACGGGGTACTAATGTCCACACTTGAAGGCGTACGAATTGGTTGATCTCGTCTTACATTGACCCAATCCGTGTCCTTAAGTGCGTCTGCTACCTTGGTTGGCTCGTTTTGTACGTCCTCAACTTCCATGGTTGCATCTTCAGCATTCTGAGGTAATTCTGAATCGAGTGAGGTGAGGACATTTGAAGAAATTGGTATATCGGCTTCGTCTTGGGGAGGTTCCACGGCATGTGTGGTAGCGGTGTTGTTCGGCCGATATATCCGCTCAAAACGCGAGTCCAAGTCTTCTAAATCTCATAGCTTTTTTTGACGTTGAATCCTGAGTTGTTGTCATTCTCTGTTGGTCTTGTGCCAACACACCATTAAGCACGGGTTCTGAACTGTCGTATTCAGAAACCATCTGGTTAGGCACGTGTCCTGAACTGAGATGAACAGGAGCCATCAGATTGGGCACGGGTCCTCCACTGATGTGACCAGAAGCTATATCTGCCACTTCTTGGAAAGTGACATTGTAGCTTTTTTTGATGGTTCGGTTGGACTTGATGTATACTCTGTACGCCTTAGAAATTGAAGAATACCCAACGAAAGTGGCTTCAAATGCTTTAGAGTTGAACTTAGCACGTTGCTCTCTATCGTTCGCCACAAAGCACTTGCACCTGAAGACCTTGAAAAAGGAAATATTGGGTACCCACTTGTTAATGATCTCGTACGGAGTCTTATCGAAGCGATTGTGAACTACCGTCATGTTTTGAGTGAAACGGGCGGTATTTACTGCTTCAGCCCAAAGGAAGTGTGCAAGGCCGGAGTGGATGAGCATCGTACGTGCGGCTTCCACTAGAGTTCTGTTTTTCCTTTCAACTACCCATTCTGTTGAGGAGTCTTTGCGGCAGAAAATTGCTTACTGATTCCAAGTTTCTGATAAAAGTCACTGAGATACTTGTTCTTGAACTCAGTTCCATTGTCTGTTAGGATGATTTGGATAGTCTGCTGCAGTAGGTTTTGAGTCGTGTTCACAAAATTTACAATCAAGTCCTTGGTCTCATCCTTAGTTCGGAGGAACTTCGTCCATGTGTAGCGAGAAAAGTTGTCGACAAAGACTAGCACGTACTTACGTCCATTGATACTCAGTGTTTGCATAGGTCCACAGAGGTCCATGTGAAGTCATTCCAGACGACGTGAAGTAGAAGCAACTGTCTTGACGTGATGTGAAGCTCGCTTCATTTTTCCAAGCTGACACGCCGAACATTGATGCTCTTGCGCCATCAAATTAGCTGGTACACCGTGAACCAACATCTTGGTGGAAAGGCGCTGTAGAGCTTTAAAATTTAGATGAGACACTCTTTGATGCCACAGGCTGTTCCTTTGAATATTTATCTGAGACATGAGGCAAACAGCAGTCGAAGGCCTGCACGGACGTCAGGTTGATCGTGTATAAATTTGATTTCCGAATTCCTTGAAAGAGTTCTTTGTCCTGACTGTCCAAAATTCTGCACTGGTTAGCCAGGAAGACCACCTGGAATCCTTTATCGCAGAACTGGCCTATGCTGAACAAGTTATGGTGGAGGCCTTTGACGAATGAGACATCCTTGATCGTCATATTCTCACGAATGATATCTCCGAATCCCAAAATTGGAGCCGAATCGTTGTTTCGAATATGACTTTCCCATGGAAGCGATCTTGGTAGTTGCTCAGCAGCTCTTTATTCCCAGTCATGTGTGTGGAGCAACCGGGGTCAAGGTACCATACATGATGGATCTGCAAAAGCAATTTGAAGAACTTTAGGCACCCACTCATAAATGGGTCCTCTCTGATTAGCAGATTTATTTTTAGGTTCAAATATAGTTCATAAAGTATCACTAAATGGAGCTTTAGCAACCCAAGCCATCTTCAAAGAAGTTGATTTGGGTTTGGCCTTTGTGGGAGACGTGGCCTTTTTGGTTCGTGTTCCTAGGCGAAGTTTTAGGAATCCATTTGGGTGGAACCTGACAGGGAGGTTGAATTTCAGCACGGGCAAATTCTTTGGTAGGCTTGATCGAGGAAAAGATCTTTTCATTTGATAATCTCCTAAGGTGTTTGGGGGATTGGATTTTTACGGGGTACCTTAGGTGAGAATAGGAATGAATAGCATTATAAGCCTTCTTTATGGCTGGATCTTGTTTCCTACGAGTCATCCTAGAAGCATTTGACTTAGAATGATTGTATGTTATATTTGAGGAAGAGCATGTTTCATAGTACTTCTAAAGGTGATGGGCGTTAGGGAGCAAGTAGAAGCAATGATTTTGAGATGCGAAACAGCTCTTTTATTTCTACGAGTGTACTTTATTTTTTCAGAAGGAGGAGATACATTTGTAGCTTTGACATCTAGAGGCTCTTTCTTAATTTCTACGCTAGACACTCTCGCCTTCAATTTCTCTAGCTCATGTACTACGCTCCCTGTAGATGTAATAGAAGTAGGGTTAGAGATAATATTTTTAACAACATTATTCTTTGTTTTTCGTTCATTGGAAGGCACATTTTCTTTCTTCATGCTTTTCATGATGACTTTATCGTTTAAGGGAGTTGCGTGAGGAATGGTCTTGGAGACGGAGGAAACTTTGAGATTTTTCATCTCTTTTAAGAACCTTTTCTTTTCTGCTTCAAAATTCTTCTTTTCAATGTTAAAGGATGACCTCATTTCCTCAATTTTCTTAATCAATAAGGAATATCAAGGTTAGAAGAATTCTCAGAATAGTAAGTGGTTGCTTCCTTTGACTGACTCGTATGTTGTAAAGAAAATATTGAATCACTGTTACACTCTTGGGGTATATCCCGAGTTTTATAACTGTTATTCAATTCTCTATAGTCAAAGGGGATCTCGACCCGAGTTGTGGCTTTACGCTTTTTTTTCTTCCAGCGCATTTGTCTCAGATGCGTCAGTAAAATTCATTAGGTGGTTAGACACAATCCCATGTATCTAAAATCATAGAGCTGAATACAATCAACTTTCTTTAAGTTGCATGGGTTTGCAAGTCCTAAACCTTCCTTAGCGTTGTAAATGTCAGTTTGTAAGGGCTGGTTTAAATGAATCGTTTGATCGGTTTGTCCCAGAGAAGTCAGTCTGTCGTCTAAGAGTTTAATCCTAGAATAAAGTCTTTTTCTTTCCTCAAAGAGTGTTGTATAGTCATTTCTAGATGTGGCCAACTCTCTGTTGCTTTCTCTCACAGCTTTATCTAGGTCGTTGTTTTAATCTCTAAGGAGGCTATTCTTCATGCTAGACTATCTATTTTTTCATTTGCATTTGACAAAAGAATTTCTACATGAAACTTTTCGTCAAATAGCAGTTGATAGTTACACTCACTTATAGATAGTCTCTCTTCTAATTCCTTTTTTTTTCTCACGTTTCATGTTATCGTAGTCTATTTCGTACGATTCTAACATGGTCAATAATGTGAAATTAAATGAATTTACCTCCTGAAATGACGTGGACACTTGGTCATCATCCGTCCGGTTAGAGGGTTCAACGTTGGAGTCTTCGTCTAGGCGCGCCATGAGCGCTAGGTTCTCCTCCTCTGAACTCGATGTATCCTCGAGTCAATGGTCTTGTTCCGCCATGAGAGTTACTCCAGCTTCCTTCTGCTTTGTGAGTTGAAGCTTCTTTGAGTAGTAATTGGCATCTCTCTTCTTTGGGAGATTGCATTCACGGGCGAAGTAGCCGGATTTGCCGCAGTTAAAGCACTTGTTTGACTCTTTACCGTTCTTGACCTCAGAGTTCTCTGGTGCTCTTTCCTTGTTCTTTGAGCTAGTGGTTCGAAGTCCGTTGGCTAATGATAGGACTTCTTCTTGAAGTACTGTTTCTCATCATTTTTCCAATTAGAGCCAGTTGCTTGCCTAGGGCTCAGATATTTGGCTCGACGTCGGAGTTCGATTCAGCTTCCGAATCTGATGGGGTGGAAGGCCTAATGGTCTTGTCTTTGCGAGGTCTACAGCTTCTCTTCTCTGAGACTAAGGCAACTGAGTCTTCAGTCTGTCTGCCCTTTTGCTCCTTCAGAATCTCGTTGATATCTTGTTTGTGTTATGCGAGATTGTCGAAGATAGCGTGAATGACCAGCTCCTCCAAGTCTTTGTTCTGTCGAATTTGAGTGGATATCTTCTTCTTCCATTCCGAGGGCAGAGAGGATAGAAATCTAATATTGGACTCCATGTTCGTCATTTGAGATTTGTATCTTCCTCATCTCGTTGAGAAGTGTTAGGTATCGTTGATAAAGATCTTCTAGACTCTCTTCCGGTTTGGCCTTGAAAGAGCGTAGGCCGTTAGTATGTTGGCCGTTTTAGCTTTGACACCGACTTCGGTACGCTGCATCATGCGATAGAGTTCATCCCACATTCCTTTTGCTGTCGATCTATCTATATATGTCGTTTGGGATGGCCTTGCATGAGCCAAGATTTACAACCGAGGTCAGCCTTAGATCTCAACCTTTCTGCCTCACTATACTCACTAGGAGTTTTAAGACGTCGAGTCGAAGTAGAGGCGGGTTGTGTGTGGGGTTGGCTTTCTGTTCAACCCAAAACTGAGCTGGACCTTCTAAGAAAGATGCGAGAAGGTACTCGGCATGCTCTTTGAGTTCGAGGAAATTCAAGAAACGGCTGCGCCAGACTGTGTATTCTCCGCATTTCAAAATGGGTGGACGATTGTCGTTTCTAAGAGAATAAGCATCCAACTTAGGTGAAGATTTGATCTAAGAATCTTCCTTGATTGCTTTGATGGTTTGAACTGATGTAATGTGCTTCACAAATTACAAATTAGTTATAGCATTTGATTCGAAAGCAGTCGAGAATTAATTTTGATTCAATCTTTAAAGTTTGATCAAAATTAATATCGTCGAAAAAAAATGTGTACTAGTTACTCAATCTTTCGGTAAAGAAAAATTCTGGATCGTGAATTTATTTCGATCATAGGAAACATTACTTTAAGTAAGTTTCTCGCTGAGTCAAAATAAATTGGTTGATCGAAAAAGTTTTTCGAGCACAAATGATTTTCGCTAGGTCAGACTTACTATTCTGACCTAAAATGTTTTTCGAGAGAAAGTTTTACGCTTGCAAAGTCAAAATAAGTCTCCTCGAAACAGATAGTCTGACCTAAAATGTTTTTCGAGAGAAAGTTTTACGCTTGCAAAGTCAAAATAAGTCTCCTCGAAACAGATTTTCACTTAATGATGCTCGAGAAATTTTTCTAACTAAAAGCGCTTCTAGTGACGGTGACTTTAGCGCTGACTTAGTGTTCTGACCGAGAAAAATTCTCGCGCGGAGTTTTTCGATCGAGAAATTAATTTGATCTAAGACTTTAGCGAGAAAATTAAAATCGTGCAAACAGTCTTAGAACCCTAACTAGCATTAATTCAAGCAAAAAACAGCAAATTAGAACGTGAAATTACAGATATCTGCTCGGAATCATGTACTGACTACGTACGAACAAACAATTACACACTTTATGAAGCAAAATATATCGAATTTTAGCAAAATCAGTACGTGTCCTGTATGTTTATCGCGCGAACAGTAACTTTTAAAATCTAACCAATTCTGCTGATTCGAGTTTCTGATTGCTACCGATCTAATCGCAAATGAATTCTAGCACCTAAGCGAGCACACAGACATCAAAATCAAACCAAGTAAGCACAGAATTGAGCCATTAGATCGAAATGTCAGTTTCGCGCCAAAATGTTCTTCGAACGATCGAAAAACTTTTCAGAATGAATTTCGATCTAAATCTAACAATTCAGCTTCAAAACATATATGAATCTGCTCTGATACCAATTGTTAAGTCCCTAGATTATCAACTCTATGATCCTAGACTTCAATCCTAAGGCAATCGATTAGAATTGTATGAAATTCAAAGTTCGATCGAAAAACCTTCTTTGAAGAATCGAGAGAGAATTCCTTTAGTGAGAGATAGATTTGTGTGTTTCTCTCTCTAGAATTTGGATTGACAGCCTTTCGTTTCAATTCAATAATATTCTGTATTAAGCTCAAATGTTTACATTGTATTTATACCAAACAAACTTGGTATAAATAACTTACAAGTCCTAAACTAAGGACAAATATAAGAAAAGCCCCTAATTACAAGGACAGCTAATGAAATCAAAGCACAACTAAAACTGATATTCTGCAGTACATATGAGTACCTATTATACGAGTCACAAAATATGTATCAGTCTGTACTATTTCTAAACTATATGCTAACGATGAACAGAGGGGAGCAAGAGGAGAGCGTAGTCGGCAAACCTTGAATCCATGCTTTTAAATGAAGATGTGTTCTAATCAGCCTTCTAATTATCTACACAACTGTGAAAATAACTATTCAGAGTATGATCGCAACATGTTAACTAGTAACGTACTGGTAATAAAGTAAACCGTAATCCATCCATTTCTGTAAATACCATAGCCATTTCAGATCACGTAATCATCGTTCACATAATCGTCATTCATAAGATCCGTACATGCCATTCTATATGTCCATTTATTTTGATACTCCCGCTATAGACTAGCTAAACTCTACTGTACGTCCAGTCGGCGCCCATGCATGGGACTCTGTAACCATTCCGTAATTCCCCGATTTGTAGGGATACATATGTGCCTGTACAGGACTCTGTAAAATCCCCCGATTTGTAGGGATGTATGTCGTAGCATCCGTATCATACCATCGGTAGTTGTAGCAGTCATAACGGTTTCTCCCTTCATTTTTATATACATGCAATACTATACGAATGCCTTATATGACACACAAATCATATGAGGAAACACAACAGTCATATAATTCACGTCGATGATAAATAGTACATATATCACGTATTAATCAATTAATTCATATAAGGCACATAAACACATAAGGCAAACAAAATATATGTTGCAAATCATACTCACAAGTTTCGCCTATTTTCCATTCGCTTAATCGATCTTGTCCTTGCTCTTATCAAACTTCTGACCTATATAATCATTTTACCCGGTAAATATGAAATTCCTATGATGACAAGCGTGAATGATATGATGCTTTGTTATGCAAGACTAATTTCTATTTATAGTCTTCACGGTATTTGACTCTCTGTCTATAATCATATTTTAAATATACTATTGACAAATCAGTTAAATTAGCGAAAATCTATTAAAAATCAAAAATTGATTTTGACATATCGATTTCGCAAATTCATCTTATAAGTCGCGAACTGTTACTCGACTAGCGACCTCTATACTTCGCGAAATCCTTAGAATTCGTGAAGTCGATTTCCAGTTCACCTTTTAATTCGCCAAATTTATTCAGCCTGTGAAAGCTTCCTCTTCGCGAAATCCTTGAGGATTCGCCCGTTTCAGCCCGCGAACAGAATTCGCAGCCCGACTTCTCTCTCTCTCTCTCAGTTCGCAAAATATTAAGCCTGATCCTCGTTTCTTAATTCGTGAAATTCATCGGCCCGCGAAAAGGTTTAGCCTGCGCGAAGCCCGACGCTGTCTTTGTTCGAAAACTGATTTGGCCCGCGAACTTTAGAAATTTGGCCCGCGAGAAATGTTTTGCGAACCCTTTTTGCGAAATCATTTGCGAAATCAACCTTCGAAATTTCTTTCGAAAAAACTTAAAACACAATTAACTTGTCTTTTGAAGATCATTATCTCTAATCTTTCAAAATCCCTAGGAACAATATATATTCAAAATTTATTGAAACTTATATCATTAAAATCTCTTTCAAAATTTAATTAAAATACGGAAAACCGTACACCCAAAAACACATTTTTCTTTCGAAAATCTGAAAAAGTTTCGATCAAACTTTAAACTTTTAAGAACATGAAGAACTTCCTTAATTATTTCAAATACCTTCATATCTTTCATAATCGATTTAAATAAAGCATGAATTCCTACAACCTCTTTATGCATGCTAGCACCTAAATCATATTAGATCATAATTAAAATACAAAAATTATAGAAAAGTTTCTTACCCTTCCTTTAGCTTAAATTGAAATCGAGTTCTTGTCTCCTCTGTTATTAGCTTCACGAGTTCTCCTTAAATGATATGAGCTATCCTTTCATCTTTATCTTAAGTCTTTGCGTGTTAGATTCAATAAGTGACATCAACACTTTATTCATACTTATCATATAACTTCAACTAATAAACATTATTTTATTATAAAAACTATTTCCTTCATAACTAGGTTTTCGATTCTAAGATTATAAAGTTTCTCTATCGAGAATCCTAATAAACATTATTTTATTATTAAAACTATTTCCATCATAACTAGGTTTTCGATTCTAAGATTTCAAAGTTTCTCTGTCGAGAATTAATATTCTCGGAATATCTACTTACAAGAATTCTATAGTTTACTTAAGCTTTCCACTTCATTCTATACTATATAATATATATTTTATATATATACATATATATACATATATATATATAAGTCTCTACTCCTTTAAGAATGGACTCGAAAACTTTATTCACTAGCAAACCCTATTTCCAATTTTCGTTATTCAAATTCTTCTAGATAAATTTCTTCTCACACATCATCCTAGTCATACCTACTACTATCCTAAATGAATTCCACGTATAGCCTTTTTAGGTTAATATTATATAAGTGTGTGATATGTACTTTTATTATATGATGTGGGATATCGAAAACTTTCTTTCTCCCTTAAACTCTATCGAAACCTTGCTCTCTCCTAATTAGTTCTCCACCAAAAATATTTATCCTCTCTTTTGATGATCACAAAACTTTCACATATAATAATAATAGATACACGTATGCTTTGTATGTTTTTCCTAGAGTTGAGATACCTAGTCTTTCTAATGATGTGGTGAAAACTTTTGTATCAAAAATCAAAATTCTCATTTTTCGAGAATTTCCTTAGGTCAGATTCGTAATACTAGCAAACTTAATTCTCACAATTACTTATATTTCGAAAGTCTAGACTACTTTAACAACTCTCACTTCTATCTATACTTATATAATAAAGTCAATTATACGAATGCATGAATTTATGATGTTTCGGTTCCTGACATTATACCTTCGAGAAAACGATTCCCATAGAGATTCACTCAGAACGAGTGCACCAGCCATCGTGATTGACTATCCGTGGAACGAATTGACCATGTTGGAGAAATTAATGCAGTTTATCTTTGTGTCTTCTTAATCTGTTTTGATAAAAAAAAAAAAGTTGTTACACATCTTTTGCCGGCTGATATTTTGAAGTTATAGACAAAGTTAATTATGCAAAGGCCGGCAAGGCAGGCTGTAGTTTCGTCTATATCGTTAAAAATAGTTTTATGATCTTAGCAAACAAGAACCAAAATTTAATAACTCCTAATTGATTTTAATTATATATATTAGGGCCGCTAAAAACCAACTCGACCCGCCTACCCGAGACGAACCACACCTAAAAATAGCATGTTTTAGTTAGCATTTTCGTCCTGTTTATTTAAATAGGTAAACCTGAACCCAACACAAATATTAAGTGGGTCATGTTAGGGTTCGAATTTGCAATCCAAAATCAATCCGTTTACCAACCTATATAATTTATTCGAATATCCTTAATATAAATAAAATAAAAGGAAAATTCCAACAAATGAGTGTGGAAGATCAAATGGAAGAGAGCATGGTTTAAAGCTCGAGTCAAATATCGTCGGCTTCGTTTGATACTTGATGACTATGATATATGGAATAACTTAGATATATAATTATGTTTATGAGACTTTTGTTATTTGGAACTTTAATTGTTTTTTAATGTTAATGTTTTAGAAAAACAATTGCTTTGTTTCTCTATTGTTTTGTTTAATTTAGATTCATAATTCTATGTTTATAGTTATAATCTTACTTTTTTAATTTTAAACGGGTTGGCGGGTTAATGGGTTAGATTTGGCTTAAAGCATATCGGGTTTGTGTCTGATACTTCAACTCATTCAAGTCAACATATCAGGTTAGGGTTAAGTTCTCAACCGATTTGTTAAACGAGTTGAACCAAATTTTACTCAACCTTGAAAAGAAGGCATAACGTAACAAAGGTCAATAAATATTTTCCAGAAAAAAACAATATGTTTAAAACTTGAAAATTTGTTGACACGTGATACTTTATAGATAATAACGGACATGATTCATTTCATGATCTAAATCAATTAAAGAATATGGAACTAACAAACGTTGACACTCGACTTGAAATTTAAATTATATTAACATGGTCCATTATTGTATATCGCATATAGGATCATGCTGACGAATCCAAGGACTTTTGCAGAAAGAAATTTCCCATAGTAAAATTTATTAAAAAAAATATTGAACGGAGTAGGCAAAAGATGAGGATTGGCTATTTAATCAATAGAAAAAAGTTAGAACAAATATCATATAAAATTGTTTAGAAAATAATTCAACTGGAAGAAAAGTTAATTTTTCTTAAGTTTTAACTTTGCTTTGTATAAAATTAAGAGTTACGTCTGTTGTCATCCCAAGCCCGGATAAATGAGACGATACAAGACGTACGATAGGATGAAGTGTTGGGACTGATTGCGGGCATTTCAGACTTGGACGACGGCTAACGAGTTCTTTAAATTGGCATGGCATGATGAGACAGTCGGGTTGAGGCGTCGCGTCACGCGTGGGAGAAGTGTGGCCGTCAGGTGCGTGTTTTTGTGCGTTGTGATGGACGAAAATTCTCCCACTATGGACCACGAAAATTCTCCTCTAAATTATGAAAGAGGGTTGCCCTATTTATACTAAGCTAGAATTGAAAATCCCAAGAATATCTCAAAGATCTGATTTTCGAATTTTACTCCTTAAGTGGAGAGATTCTTTTGACATATTTTTCTCTCTTTTGAATTACAAATCCAAACTTAAGGAAACTTGCTATTATTAGAAAACCAACTTAAATAACAAGTCAAACTAAGTATCTTGAAATATGACACAAAATTCGAAATTTAATCCTAGATTAATTTCGAAATTTCCAACTTAAAATAAATAATATTCCAAATACTTTATTTCCATATTTATAATGAATTTTCGAAATTATTTCCCAAGGTACAATTTGAAAATCAGCTTCGTGTTAAATTCCAATTTTACCCTCAAGCCTTTTAAGCACTTGGCCAAGTCCAAGTGTTAAAGTTAGTTTCTTACGAAGTCCGACTTCGTTCCATTCAACGGCCCGAGGCCCACCGGCCCAAGGCCCGTTAAGGCCCAAAACACTTTCTATCCTTATCAGTACATGTTGATGATCCTTTTTAAGCCCGACTCTCTAGGTTCGATTCAATCGGCAAGGGAGGAATCCAAGAGTCCGGTAGTTACCTAGCCATTCCCGCAGTACCGGACCGTAACCCGATTCGAGTGCGAATTTCGACCCAGTCTTTATTCCAGAACCTCCCTTAGATAATAGTGCTACGTGTAAACCCTTCAGTGTGTCCTAATCGAGTGAGAGTCATGGACTATGTCAAACTCACTAAACTCGATTCTATGATAAAACAGAGACGAGGTAAATTACCGGACTACACTTCATGTCTCACATGAGTTAGCTCAATACCTTGGCCAAGGATTTCGTAATCTCCCGTCCACAATATTCCAGAGGAGGAGCAATCGCTACAAGATCTGCTCAAGAACGCCGCACTAGGCGGTACAGAGTCGGCGATTGTTATTCCGCCGATCGCGAATAACAAGTTCGAACCGAAGCATTCTTGGCTTCAGATTATTTTTTAGACGGCCCAGTTTGAGGAAAACCCAGACGATGATCCTTACTCGCACCTGAAGGCCTTTCTGACGGTAACCGACACAATCAAGATCAATAGGGTCACGGGCGATGCGATCAAACTGATCTTATTCCCATTCTTGCTGAAGTTCAGAGCGATGGATTGGCTTGAGATGTTGCCACCCCGATCGATCACTACGTGGGAGGAGCTAGCCGCATTTATCGGCCACTACTTTCTGCTGTCGAAGGTGCCAAGATTGAAGACGGGTTTAAAGCTTTTCCACCAGAAGGACTCAAAAAATCTCTACGATGTGTGGAAGCGATACAAGTCACTACTAAAGAAGTGCCCCCATCACGGGATGTCGAAGGCAGCCATGATCAATAGATTCCACGAATGATCAGATTGTTCACATGTTAGACGGAGCCGCAGGAGGAGGGCTCGTGAAGCTCAGTGCGACCGATACTTGGAGCCTGATTGAGGACTACTCAAGGAACAGCTTCATGAGAGGCAATACGTGGATTAAGACGCCAGGATGTTCGGAGTGAGTGAGGAGACGACCACGAATGCCAAATTTGAGGCGCTCCAGCAACAAATCGCGGCGACGAATTCTCAGCTGCAGACGGTGATTGGCGCACGACTTCCAAAAGTCGGGCAGACACAGCCCGTGAACGCCGTGACGACCACCGCACCATCGCAGCAGACATCGTACATACCTCTGTGTGGGATTTGTGGCGCAGCCCATGAGACGTCCGAGTGCCAACTCGGGCAGCCGCTGGAGCACGTAGATTACGTGGGAAACAATCAGGGACAGCGAGGTTACCCGCCTCGAGCGCATCCCAACTTGGCCTATGGGAATCAGAACCACCATGGCCAAGGACCGCCGGGATTTCAGCCTAGACCGTCCGATTTCAAAAGCGGGACGCCACGACAGTATCATAACGCACCCGCGGGGTCAAGATCTGACGATATGAGGGAGATGAAGGACATGATGAAGACGTTCCTCGCGAATTTCAGTAACACCACCGAGGCTCATGATAGTCGAATGACGAGATGGAGGAGTATATGGAAGCCAACAACTTACGTGCTCAGAACACAGATGCCTCGATTAAGAAGTTGGAGCAACAAGTGGGCCAGATGGCGAAGCGATTGGCGGGGCGAAACCAAGCACTTCCAAGCTACATTGAGCCAAGAAGAAAGTGAAGGAGAAAGCCAATTTCGAGAGCCATGACGAGCCAGAAATGGAGGAAATCAAAGGCAACGATGTCGAGAAGGTCGAGCCTGAAAAAGAAATAACGAAGGAGATTGTGCGACCACCGGTGAAGCGTACCAGCCGAAGATTCCCTACCCAGCTCGGTTGAAGAAGGACAAAGACGAGGCGCAGTTCGGTAAATTTATGAGTATGTGCAAAGAATACATATTAACTTACCGTTTGTTGAAGTTATTATGCAGATGCCCAGTTCCGCTAAGTTCCTGAAGGACTTACTTACGAATCGATGGAAGCTCGAACACATCTCCACCGTATGCCTACGAGGAGAGTGTTCGGCGATACTTCAGAGCAAGATCCCGAAGAAACTAAAGGACCTAGAAAGTTTTACGATTCCTTGTCTTATAGGCGATTTAGTAATTGAACGTGTGTTAGCTGATTTAGGCGCTAGTATTAATTTGATGCAGTATTCCATGTTTAAGCATTTAGGATTAGGTGAACCACGGCCCGCTAGGATGAGCCTCCAATTAGCCGATATGTCGTTAAAAGGGCCTTGAGTGTTATCGAGGATGTCCTAGTTAAAGTCGATAAGTTTGTGATTCCTGCTGAATTCATTATTTTAGACATGGAGCAAGATGATAATGTTCCACTGATTTTAGGTAGACCGTTCTTAGCTACGGGAGAGGCTATGATAGATGTTAGGAACGGGACATTGACTTTGACAGTAGACGGCGAGAAAGTTACGTTCAATATGGCCGACTCGATCAAAAAGAGTAATGAGTATGATGATAAGTGTTGTTATTTAGACATCTTTGAGACGATTTTCTTTTTTCTGTGCACGGTCTGTCACAGGTCGGCGAGCAGAATACGCACACGATTATGGCGATCGACGAGAGCGAGGATGAGGACGACGAGCCCGTTATAGCCGTCGACGAGAGTAGCGAGGAGGACAAGGAGAAAAGTTCAGCCGAGGAGCCGCCAGTCCTACAATTGAAGCCGCTGCCCAACCACCTCGAGTACGCCTCGGCAGCAACGAGAGACTTCCGATCATTATTACTTCGAGCCTCGATGACGGACAGAAATATTAGCTTTTGGACGTATTACGAGCGCACAAGAAGGCTTTGGCGTGGAAGATATCCGACATCAGAGGGATTAGTCTGAGCTACTGCACGCATAAGATACTGATGAAGGACGAGTTCAAGCCGGTCGCTCAGCGCCAAAGGCGGCTTAACCAATATGAAAGACGTCGTCAAGAAGGAGGTGATTAAGCTATTAGACGCAGGGACGATCTACCCCATTTCAGACAGCGCATGGGTCAGTCCAGTCCAAGTTGTCCCGAAGAAGGGAGGCATGACGTGTCGTCACCAATGACAAGAATGAATTTATTCTGACAAGGACCGTGACTGGGTGGCGCGTGTGTATCGACAACAGGAAGTTGAACGACGCCATGAGAAAGGATCATTTTCTTTTACTATTTATCGATCTGATGTTAGAAAAATTATCCGGCCACTCATTTTATTGTTTTCTTGATGGATTATCAGGATACCTGCAAATTCCTATAGCGCCCGAGGACCACTTTCACTTGCTCGTTCGGGACGTTCGCGTACCGAATGATGCCATTTGGTCTATGCAATGCCCCAGCCACCTTTCAATAATGTATGATGGCGATATTCGATCAGTTGGTGATGAGCTAATGGAGGTATTTATGGATGATTTTTCTGTTTTTGGTTCGTCATTCGATGTATGCCTATCTAATTTGAAGCCCGTACTCGCACGTTGCGAGGAAACGAACTTGGCGCGTAATTGGGAAAAGTGTCGTTTCAAGGTTCAAGAGGGTATAGTTCTAGGCCATACGATTTCCTCTAAAGGAATCAAAGTGGACAGAGCTAAGTTAGAGACTACAGAAAATTTCCCATTCCCTCGAATGTGAGTAGAGCTGTCAAACGGGCCGGCCCGCCCCGACCCGCCCCGCCTCAACCCGCCATTAAACGGGGCGGGGCGGGCCAGCCCGCCAACATAACAGGCTACTAAACTAGTAGCCCGCCCCGACCCGCCGCGGGTTGGCGGGCCAGCCCGCTATATTTTTTTTTAATTTTTGTGTTTTTTGCAAATAATACTTAAATTAATAATTTTTTTTGGAATAATTAACGAATAAATCATTTATAAATTAAGTTCTTAACTAAATTAATTAATCACTAATAAATATTATTTATTAATATTTAGCATTAAAATTATTTACAATATATATACATAATAAATACAAAAAAAAATAAAAATTACTGGCGGGCCAGTCCGCCCCGACCCTGCCCGACTCGCCTTTTTAAATTTTTGTGTTTTTTTGCAAATAATACTTAAATTAATAATATTTTTGGAATAATTAACGAATAAATCATTTATAAATTAAGTTATTAACTAAATTAGTTATAATAAATCACTAATAAATATTATTTATTAATATTTAGCATAAAAAATGTTTATAATATATATACATAATAAATACAAAAAAAATAAAAATTACTGGCGGGCCAGCCCGCCCCGACTCGGCCCGACTCGCCTCAACCCGCAACCCAAACGGGATAGCCCGTTTCGGCCCGCCTTTAAACAGGCCGGGAATTGGTTGGCCCAACCCACCTACTTTTAATGGCGGGGCGGGCCAACCCGACGGGCTCGGCCCGTTTTGACACCTCTAAACGTGAGGTCGGTTAGGAGCTTTCTAGGACATGCTGGTTTTTATCGTCGATCTATTAAAGATTTTTTTAAGATTGCACGACCCATGTCTAGATTACTTGAAAAAGATGCCACGTTTGAGTTCAATGATGAGTGCTTGCATGCATTTAATTTACTTAAGGAGCGATTTATCGCAGCACCTATTATGGTCGCCCCCGACTCGGGGTTACCCTTTGAACTAATGTGTGATGCTAGTGATTATGCAGTCGGAGCCGTGTTATGGCAGCGCAAGGACAACCACTTTAGGCCGATCTACTACGTGAGTAAGACGTTAGACGCAGCCCAAGCCAATTACGTGACAACTAAAAAGGAGATGTTAGCCGTCGTGTTCACCTTCGATAAATTCAGGTCATATCTTATCTAGTACTGTCAATTTGGCGGGGCGGGCCGGGCGGGCCTAAAAAACTGGGGACCGCCCCGCCCCGCGGCGGGCCGCGGGCCTGGCGGGCCAGGCCCGCTCGCCTACTAATTTTTTTTTTCTATTTTTATTTTAAATTATGAATAAATATGATATTAATTATTAATAAAATGAATAAATATGATATTAATGATACATAATTAATGATATTAATTATATTATCTAATTAATTTAGTTTGACACCTCTAATCTTATCTTATCGAAAGTTCTTGTGTTTACTGACCACTCTGCCCATAGGTATTTATTAGCGAAGCCGGATGCCAAGCTCCGGCTGATCATATGGATCCTACTCCTTCAAGAATTTGATATAGAGATCCGAGACAAGAAAGGCGCAGAGAATTTAGCGGCGGATCACCTCTCTCGACTAGAGGAGTCCGAGATATACCACAGACGAAGGGGCGATACATGATAGATTTTCAGACGAGCACTTGTATTCGATACAGATGGTAAGTGACGATACTCCGTGGTTTGCAGATTTTGCTAACTATCTTGTTGCAAGATCTCCGTGGGGGCGTTCGTTACAAAGGTCATCCAGGGACTACAATTTGGCCAGCAAACCCACCCGAGATGGAGGTCGTTGGCGGGTGCAACCCACTGATGGACCACGGCGACGTCCCCGCCGACCAGCTATATATCGAGGGGCCCTACCCGGTGGACACCGACACGACCGGAGGCCACCACTCATCACAATATCACGAGGGCGAGTCGTCCGGTGTCGCACCATACGCGTCGACAGCAGATCTCCACGTGTTGCGCCAGGACATGATGCGCCTTAACGAAGAGGCCCTGCGGCGCGATGAAGAGACGCGGCACCGACAGGAAGAATACGAGCGACAGAACGAGGAAGCCCACCACCGATACCATGAAGAGCAACAGCGCTACGACCTGGCCCTTCGAGACATGGACGCCGCGGTTCAGCTTGTGCGACGTTCGATGGCACCTTCGCCCGAGGACACCTTCCCGCCGCCACCTTAGTGATGTTTTCTTATTTTTAGACATTTCTTTTTTTTAGCGTTTAGTAGTCGCTTATTTCTATTTTTATTTTGTATATTACTATGATGCATACGAATATGTCTATAATTATTATCTACGTTTATTTCCTTTTTACATTTAATTTTCTTTTTTAGTTATGTCAGGACACATACCACGAGTCACCATACTACAACCTTCGTGCGTTCAGTCACGAGCACGTCACTTTATTTACATTTATTTGCACACTGTAGGACCTTAGGACGGCTATCGGATTAAAAGGAGCAAAAACGAGGCTAAACGAACAAGTTATGATACCGGCAGATAAGGGTCACAACCATGAATCCCATGCACCAGGCCGTGACAAATGTTCGGGAGCAAAATCAAGGGCTGCAGAAATGCTGAGACCAAACTTCAAGCGAGTCACGGCCATGAAGATCCCTGCTCCTGGCCGTGACGAAATGCCGAGACCAAGCTTAAAGTCAGTCACGGCTGTGAAGCTTCTCGCTCCTGGCCGTGATAAGAAGCCGAGAGCGACGACATCCATTCTGAAGATTGTCATGGCCGTGAATCATGGTGCACCAGGCCGTGACAAGTGGCTCAGAGCGACGCGAAGCAAAGTAATGGTAGTCACGGCCGTGAAGGCCCATATCCCAGGCCGTGAAGGTTGCGAAGTTCGGTATAAAAGTCCAATTTTGACTCAAAAAGAAGGACGCCTTTTCAGAACTCAACCCTAAGCACTTAGAGACAAAAAAGAACAGTCAAGAATAGAGAAACCTTCTCCAGAAGCACAAGAGACGGATCAACAACGATTTCACGCCGAATTGAACGAGGAACGAATATTCTTCAACGAGACCATCCCAGATCCATCAGTAGGAAAGATTATGAGTCATCAATCCTTGTTCTCAATTTCTTCTGTTGTTTTTCCGTCAATTATGAGTAGCTAATTTCCCTTTGTGTTTGGGAGTAGATGAACGATAGGTCGATTCGTACTTAAGACATATATTTATCGTGACTCGTGTATTTTGACTATCTATCTATCTATGAAAGTGTTTCTTTACCTCAATATGTCTATGTGTCGAAGTGAATGTGTGGTAAATCGTTTAGGGCGACAGCTAAACAACGATTAGGCCATTCATAGATGATAGGATTCGAGTATAGGGCGACGGCAAATACTCGATCCTCGCTGTTAGTAATTATTGAATCTTAGATCCCCTTGAGCGTCTAAGGCGATAGCAAATTCGTGAGTGGGTAGGAAATTACTGCGATTTAATCAAGAATCACGTAGGAGCGATATTCTATTGTCTTAGCTTATAGTACCTAGCGGGATTCGAATCCCGAGCACACTATTTTTATCTGAAAATACTCATATCAGTTTTAGTCGTGTTCTCTCAATCTCGTTGCATTAGGATTGATCTGTTAGGATAGTTCGTAGTATAGACAATTTGCGTACTTTATTTAGGCTAGATATCGAGTCGATAGGTTATTACAAGTAATAAAGTTTATTCATCGTGTTTGTTAATGTTGAGCCTTCAACACTGGCAATGTTGGGGTAACATTCTAGTCAACATCTGTTGACTGAGAGTGTTCCCTTTCTCAGTTTTATCTTTCATGCCCAAAACTTGTTTAATCCGTATCTTGGCTATTTTTAGTGATGTGCAGGACTTATATAAGGATAGGGAATGGATCAAACCATGTGGAAAACGTGTGGAGCTGCTTGAACGAATTTGGGAAGTGCACTTACCTTAAATAGAAGATTTGAAGATCAAAGATAATCATTCAACCAGCTACCATAAATAGGAGATAAGAGATCGGCCGATTAGATGAGAAGAATCGAACTAAATATATACTATATTTAGAGAGATCTTCGAAGAGATATTCAAGGGATCTTTTATCAATTCAAGATGGAGCCAAGACCTTTAAATAAGAGTTATTTTCGAGCTGCAAAGTACGACTTTCGAGAGAGCTTTCATGGAGTAACTTTGAGCGACATATTGAGCGAAAGCGATGAGCGAAACACATATCGAGTTTGAGCGAGTTTTACATATTGCGAGAGTTGTCTTTTAGTCTAGCTTTTCAAAGGTCGAAAGATCTTGTAGTTTGCAGAATCCTTTTTGATTCGTAGGTTTTGCTAGACGAGTTTTTGACTATCCTTTTTGATAGTTTGTAATCCATCTTTATAGTGGATTTTTGCGCCTTGAGGCACGCAGCAAGTTATTTGACTTGCTGCACAAAATCACATATCGTGTTTGTTTCGTTTGATCAATAAGTACTTTATATTTCCGCTGTGCGCTTTGAGTGATAGTGAATGTTAGCCTAACATTTCGTCCAACATCAGTACAGTACTTAGTGTGTTTTACATCCATTAGTACGGGACCACTTCAAAGTGGTATCAGAGCCTACGCTTGACGTTACTAAGCGCTGAAGATCCTTTATAATGGATTTTTCAAGTTCAAATTATGTCGGCAAAGTCCCAGTGTTAGACGGCTCCAACTACGCCTATTGGAAAGTTCGTGTTCGGCAGTGCATCAAATCCATAGATTTGCGAGCATGGGAGTCTGTGCTCCACGGTTATTCTACCCCAAAAACTGTCCAGGATGTTGATGGTGAAGTCGTTGAGAAACCAGTCAATCAGTGGACTCTCCAAGAGAAGAGCGCCGCCGAGTTCAATGATAAAGCCCTTAATGCCATCTTCTCTTCTGTGGATATCTTCATGTTCAAGATCATACAAAATAGTACTACGGCAAAGGATGCGTGGGATCTACTTCAGAGGTACTGTGAAGGCGATGCGAGTGTGAAGCAGACACGTTTTCGGCTACTCCTCAACCAATTCGAAAACCTCAGAATGAAGGATGATGAGGATATTACCACATACTTCGGCAAAATTCTGTCGATCTCGAGCGAGTGCGCCAGTCTCGGGGAGCCAATCGCGAATAAGGTATTAATATCTAAAGCAATTCGAACACTAAATGCGAAGTTTAATGTGAAGGTAGCTGCGGTCGAGGAAGCCCACAATTTGTCGACGATGGATCTCAACACGTTGATGAACATCATGAAGAACTTTGAGACCAATCTCGAAGTACAAGATAGGGCCTCCCGCGGAAAAAGTCTCGCACTGATCAGTCAGCCATCCAAAGATCTAACTGAGGTTGACCCCAATTGCGATGAGGATATGGCTATGTTCGTGAAGAAATTCACAAAGTTTCTTCAGAAGAAGAATGTCGAGCAGAATGTTGGCCCAACATTCAGGAAGGGCCAGAATGCCAAGGCAGAACCTTCGTCTGCGCCTCCGTTCGTTAAACGCAAACCTGATGGAAAGAAGAAGAACATCAACTATGATTCTGTGAGATGCTATGAATGTCAAGGTTGGGGTCATTTCGCCAACGAATGTGCCAACACACTTCGCAGGCATGGGAAATCACTTTGGGTTGATCTTTCCGACGATGAAGATGAGGAACAGTACCCTAAGGAGTCCAGGCATTCATCAGTAACCATACACAGCTTCTCAGACAACGAAGAAGAAGATCATCAAATTGGCTTTACGGCGGTAACTGATGTTGAGCCAACATTTGACTCAACATCTGGGAAACAAATCATTTTTGATTATGATGACTCAAACTGTTTTGATGGGTTTTTGAGTTCTGATGACTTAGGTACAGAATGTTGCGAAGAAGTTCAGCTGAGCGAAGCCCTTGAGTTGATGTCCGCACAATACGAAATTGAGAAGGCGAAAAATTTGCAACTCAAAGCCGCTGTTGAAGTACTGTCCGAGGAGAATGAGAAGAATGAAAAACTGATCGAAAGCTTGGTGGATGGTATGAACAAAATGGAGGCCGTGCTGACACGTAAGGACACAGAAATTGACAAGCTACAGAAGCGGGTTTACGAGGCTGACCAGACCTTCTTGAAATTGAACAAGGGTAAATCGACCCTTGATGAGCCTAAAATAGTTTTTGTGAAACCTCGTGCCACGAATGATGTTAGTGAAAATGTGAGAGTAAACCCGTGTCCGAAGCATGCTACCCCTGAGAATAAGGATAGCTCATATATTTGCCATCATTGTAAGCAAACTGGTCACTTAAAACCATTTTGCTGGAAATTGAAGAGGGAGATTTCTGCAAAGAAGTCGATGTCGGCTGAAATGTCACCCAACATTCTGCTCAACATTGAGAAATCAGTGTTGAAAGGAGTGGATGGAGAAAACTCAGCTGGCTCATCTTCGAATTCTAGTAAACAGAATGCTGTTATATCTACTAAGAAAGTTTGGCTCGAGAAATCTGGTCCTAAATGCCATGTAGTGTATACCTCTTTGCGAGCTAACGTGACAGGTTCATGGTACTTCGATAGCGGGTGTTCCCGACACATGACGGGTACCAAGGATTATCTTAGCGATTATATACCATTAAGAAGTGGATCTGTGACGTTCGGAGGAGGTGCTAAAGGGCGAATTCTCGGCCGAGGTAGACTCAACGTGCCCGATTTTCCCAAGTTGAGCAATGTGCTCCATGTCGACGGGCTCGTTGCGAATCTAATCAGCATAAGCCAACTCTGTGATGATGACCTTGAGGTAAGGTTTAATAAAGAATGTTGTGAAGTGTTTAACAGCAATTCTGTGCGAGTGATGGCAGGTAAAAGATCGAGCGATAACTGCTACCTAGTCGGCGACAAATCCGGTGTGAAGGACGTGTGCCAACTATCAAAAGCCGAGGACGATGTGGTACTTTGGCATTTCAAATTGGGCCACGTTAACTACCGAACCTTGGAGCAGCTTATCAAACACGGAGCCATCAGAGGTATCCCAAAGCTCAAGGAGTTTGGTAAGGTTGTTTGTGAGTCATGTTTGAAGGGTAAGCAAGTGCATGCTAGCCATAATGTTGACCAACATGCTGCCCAACATTTTAAAACTGCTCATTGTTTTCAGCTTATTCACATGGATTTGATGGGTCCGATGGAAGTAGATAGCATTGGTGGTAGGAAATATGCATATGTGCTCGTTAGGGGTGAGCAAAAATATCCGGAAACCGGATTCCGATCCGGTATCCGGTTTTCAAAACCCGAAAAAACGGATATCCGGTTTTAAAAACCGGATCGGATATCCGATCCGATTTATTTTAAACTAAACCGGATCGGATACGGATAGTGATTTGTCTAAAATCCGGATATCCGGTATCCGGTTTTATATTTAAAAAAATAAAAAAAATAAAAAATAGTCCAAAAAGAAAAATGAAGGTCCAAAAAAGGAAAAAAATCATCAAGTAGAATATTTAAATTTATATTATTTTTATTATTGCAAAAAACTTTGTTAGAGAATTGAGATAAAAAAAAAAAAACATAAAAACATCGAGACGCGAGTTAAAAAATTAATGTGAATTTGTGTTTATTATTTATTATGTAATTTTGAATCATAAATTCACATATTGTCTCAATTAATATGTCTCGAAATTCTTATATTAAAAAATATATTTTTTTTATGTGATAAGAAATAAAAAAAATATGATTTTCAAAAAAAAATAATAAAAAATATAAGAAAAATAAATTTAAAAACCGGATGCGGATATCCGGTGTAAATATCCGAATAAACCGGATATCCGATTTCCGGATATCCGATTAAAACCGGAGCGGATACGGATACCATTTTTCGATATCCGAAAATTCGGATATCCGAATTTCGGATATCCGAAAAACCGGATATCCGGTTTTGCTCACCCCTAGTGCTCGTGGATGACTTTTCTAGATATGCATGGATATTCTTTCTTAGGGAAAAATCTGAATCTTTCGATTTCTTTAAAAAATTTTGTGCCATGATTAAGAACAATTTTAGTGCTACTATTTTTCGTATTAGGTCTGATCATGGTAGAGAATTTGAAAATCAATCATTTGATGAATTTTGTGATAAGAAAGGTATTATGCATGAGTATTCATCTCCTAAGACGCCCCAACAAAATGGGGTGGCCGAAAGGAAGAATAGGACTTTACAAGAAATGGCACGTGTTATGTTGCATTCTAAGAGTCTTTCGAAGAGGTTTTGGGCTGAAGCGTTGCATACGGCATGTCATATATCTAATCGTGTGTTCTTTCGTCATGGTACTAAAATGACTTCGTATGAATTGTTGAATGGGAAAAAGCCTACTGTCAAGTACTTTCATGTTTTTGGATGCTACTGCTATATGTTGAATGATCGTGAGTACTTGACTAAGTTCGATTCGAAAAGTGATAAGTACATTTTCTTAGGATACTCGTCTAATAGCCACGCATATCGTGTGTATAACTTGCGCTTGAAGTCCGTTCAGGAATCAGTGAATATTGTGTTTGATGATGCTACTGATCTTAGCAGAATGTCCCCTCAAGTTGATATTTCAGATGTTATACAAGCTGTCAGTGAAACAGAGGATGAAAATGTTGAGCCAACATCTGACTCAACATCAGTGCCAGAACAGAACACTGAGGCTGGACCCAGTGAAGTGCGACGAGATCCGCCAGCTAAGATTCAGAAAGACCATCCCTCTGACCTTATTATTGGAGACGTGAACGAAGGAAGGAGAACCAGAGACAAACCACGCAAGGATTATAAGTCTATGGTAAGAAACGTATGCATGAACACAGTATACGCTGAGGTACGTTTTAATTGTTTTGTGTCTGAAATAGAACCTAAGAATGTCCTTGAAGCTCTCAAGGATAATTTCTGGATAAATGCGATGCAAGGGGAACTCTTGCAGTTTGAGAAAAACCAAGTATGGACCTTAGTCCCACGGCCGAAGGACATTAATGTCATAGGCACGAAGTGGATCTTTAAGAATAAATCTGATGAACTTGGTAGAGTTGTTAGAAACAAAGCACGTTTAGTAGCTCAGGGTTATACGCAAGTTGAGGGCATAGACTTTGATGAGACTTTCGCTCCCGTGGCTAGGTTAGAATCAATTAGGTTGTTATTAGCTATTGCATGTCGGCTTAACATTACGTTACACCAAATGGATGTTAAGGGTGCGTTTTTATATGGGTATATTGATAAAGATATCTATGTTGAACAGCCTAAGGGATTCGAGGATCCACATTTTCCTAACCATGTTTTTAAGCTGCAGAAAGCTTTGTATGGACTAAAACAAGCGCCTCGAGCTTGGTATGGAAGGTTAGCTACATTTTTACTTGAATTTGGATTCACTCGAGGTGAGGCAGACCGTACGTTGTTTGTTAAAAGAGTCGGTTCTGATCTTTTAATTGCTCAAGTTTACGTAGATGATATCGTTTTTGGGTCGAGCTCACAGTCCATGTTAGATCAGTTTGTGCAGGCGATGAACTCCACGTTCGAAATGAGCATGATTGGAGAGCTAACTTATTTTTTAGGCTTGCAGATTAAGCAGAGCGGCGACGGGATCTTTATGTCCCAAGAGAAGTACGCGAAGAACACTGTCAAGAAGTTCGGGTTGGACACATCAAAGGTAATGAAAACGCCTATGGGGTCTACGCAAAAGGTAAGTAAGGACAATGTTGGACAGAATGTTGACCCAACATTGTATCGATCTATGATAGGCAGTTTATTGTACTTATCTGCTAGTAGACCTGACATCATGTATAGCGTATGCGTATGTGCTAGATATCAGTCTGAACCTAAGATTTCTCATCTTAATGCCGTTAAGCGTATTCTTCGTTATGTGAGTGGAACGTGTAGCCTAGGATTGTGGTTCTCCAAAGATACTAATATGAGTCTTGTAGGCTATAGCGATGCTGATTGGGCAGGTGACGAGGATGATCGCAAGAGCACAAGTGGCGGCTGTTTCTTCTTAGGTAATAATCTTGTTGCATGGTATAGTAAAAAGCAAAATTGTGTGTCTTTATCTACTGCTGAGTCTGAGTATGTTGCGGCGGGTAGTTGCTGTACGCAATTAATATGGTTGAATAGCATGTTGTGTGACTATGGATTAGAGTGCGAATCTGTCCTCATGTATTGTGATAACCTTAGTGCCATCAACATATCTAAGAACCCTATCCAGCATTCACGCACGAAGCATATAGATATAAGGCATCATTTTCTGAGAGATATGGTCGAAAAAGAGTTAGTCCGCATTGAGCATATAGACACTAAACATCAGTTAGCAGACATTTTCACGAAAGCATTGGATTTTGAAAGGTTCTCGGACCTGAAGAAATCCATAGGATTGCACATGTCAGGTTAAATGTTGGTCCAACATTTGGATCAACATAGCATATGTCAAA
The DNA here is from genome assembly GCA_027422505.1 of Craterostigma plantagineum. Lineage (NCBI taxonomy): Eukaryota > Viridiplantae > Streptophyta > Magnoliopsida > Lamiales > Linderniaceae > Craterostigma > Craterostigma plantagineum. The sequence goes on along the minus strand of JAPQWV010000069.1, from coordinate 874,506 downwards.
TGTGATGGTTACTGCTTAAATGTTTGATTAAATATTCTGTTCTGTTTTCTTGTGAAATGACTTGATTCTATTCGACTGGTCCCTAAATGAACCCAATCCCTCTTTAAAGGCTCTTGGTAATACGTCCCTAGGTACACGGCATTCGCTGTGACGATGTACTTATTGCGACAAAAAGCCAATCCTTGTTGTGTATAAGCATGCTCATAAACTCTCGGCTATCTTTAGGTATTTGGTAATAAGTTTCCTTAGGTACACGGCATTCGCGGTGACGATGTATACTATGCGACAAAAAACCGAACCACGAAGCTGAGGGTATAAGGGCAGTGAAAAAAAAATTTTTGGTTAGTTATATGAGGTGAAAGGGTAATAAAGGGAACTGGTCGTGAAAAGGATTAAGCAGAAAAGTCTAGGATTACGGATTCAGGATGTTGAGTCAAATGTTAGGGCAACATGTGTGACTGTCAGTTTGATATTGCTACATTTTATGCTTTCGTTTTATTTGTGTCTGTCTTTAGTACTGCATTTGTTAGTCATATGTGTCTAGTTTAGAAATCTCTCAGAATTGCATTAGAACTCTCGAAGAACAGCTTGTTACGCTTGTCACAAGTGATCGTCATTGTCGCTCAAACGGTTAGTCTTGCTTGATTCTACCTTGACTTTTGACTTTGTGTCTTTTGGGTTGAATCATGATCTAATGTGCTCATATTTGCTCGCATGACTAATACGTCCACATACTATATTTTAGCTCTTTGTTTATTTAGACAGTTGTGACCTGATTCGACCTTATCCTCTAAACTGTCTAAATTATATTTGAGTGGCTCGCTGACATTACTCTCTGCCCATACGTTTCTGATATAATTCACGGTCATACATTCTGTGCTCATATCAATTTTTTTTGGATTTATCTTTTATTTCTTTATGGCGAACTAACTTGTTTCTGAGTCTCAGAATGTTGGGCTAGATGTTACCTCAACATCTGCAAGTTGGCTAACAGAGAAGTTCTCTGTGTCTTTTCTTTCTTCCCAAAAAGGGGGAGAAGGTTGTGCAGATAAAAAGGGGGAGATAAGGACATTCAGGGGGAGCAGAATAAGGAGCCGAACAAACAGGGGGAGCTGACCAAGAAGGAGAGGCAACCAAGAAGGAGAGGCAGCCGAGAAAGCATCAGAAGGAAACTCCAAACTCCATTGAGAGTGAAGATCTGATCCTTTCTATTTTTACATGCATAATTGATTTTTGTTTGCATGCTAAGTTACCACCTTTGCATGCGTGATTGAATTGTTTTTACTACGTGCATGCTGATTTGCTTCTCTGATATGTTTACATGTTTTGCCTGCTTACTTGCCGAAAATATTTATTTTGCAGATGTTTAACTTAATAAGACCTTGTTATGGCTATGTACTAGTTTCGTAGTACTTTGAATAGTTTAATCGCTATTCTGTTTGCGTTTATTCTAACCATCTTTTGATGTTTTGTGGTTGGGTAGATTTTGCCTTCAGGGGTAGTTTCACTATGTCTAACGTCTGCTTTAGTTTTGGGAAGAAAGATAAAAAGGGGGAGATTGTTAATGTTGAGCCTTCAACACTGGCAATGTTGGGGTAACATTCTAGTCAACATCTGTTGACTGAGAGTGTTCTCTTTCTCAGTTTTATCTTTCATGCCCAAAACTTGTTTAATCCGTATCTTGGCTATTTTTAGTGATGTGCAGGACTTATATAAGGATAGGGAATGGATCAAACCATGTGGAAAACGTGTGGAGCTGCTTGAACGAATTTGGGAAGTGCACTTACCTTAAATAGAAGATTTGAAGATCAAAGAGAATCATTCAACCAGCTACCATAAATAGGAGATAAGAGATCGGCCGATTAGATGAGAAGAATCGAACTAAATATATACTATATTTAGAGAGATCTTCGAAGAGATATTCAAGGGATCTTTTATCAATTCAAGATGGAGCCAAGACCTTTAAATAAGAGTTATTTTCGAGCTGCAAAGTACGACTTTCGAGAGAGCTTTCATGGAGTAACTTTGAGCGACATATTGAGCGAAAGCGATGAGCGAAACACATATCGAGTTTGAGCGAGTTTTACATATTGCGAGAGTTGTCTTTTAGTCTAGCTTTTCAAAGGTCGAAAGATCTTGTAGTTTGCAGAATCCTTTTTGATTCGTAGGTTTTGCTAGACGAGTTTTTGACTATCCTTTTTGATAGTTTGTAATCCATCTTTATAGTGGATTTTTGCGCCTTGAGGCACGCAGCAAGTTATTTGACTTGCTGCACAAAATCACATATCGTGTTTGTTTCGTTTGATCAATAAGTACTTTATATTTCCGCTGTGCGCTTTGAGTGATAGTGAATGTTAGCCTAACATTTCGTCCAACATCAGTACAGTACTTAGTGTGTTTTACATCCATTAGTACGGGACCACTTCAGTGTTCGATACTCGTTTACTCACCTTACTACGCTACAAACAATAGGTCCACTGCCTTCGCAAGTCGGTGATAGTAACTACGTATTCGTTTTAATTATTACTTGACGCACTTGCACGTTATATTAGCACACCGCATGTCGATCAGACACGTACAAACACGTTCGATTGCTAAGTCCTCTTCATATACCGCGCCAAATCTGAGAGGATGTGGCTACATATTTCATTACACGGAATTAAGGTCATTGTTCTCTAGATGAAACGCTAAAAATGACAAATGAAGGAACAATTCAATCTGGAACCACCGAGGTTAAACATCAGGGATGCCATATCTGTGTGTGTGTAAAGTTATGCAACGCTTGTTCTTCCAAATTATTGCACCAGGAGTGTGATCTCTGATTCTTCGACTTCACTTTCTTGTTTTAACATTTCCAACAGATACTCTAATTTTGCGTAGATTATATTTATACCCCAATAAAATTCTTTAGTTAACACTATTATAGCATTGATGAAAAACGATCGTGTTTTTGGAGCACACTTTTTCAATGCTAAAAATAATGATATAGATTTTTGTATATGTTTACTTTTTTATTTTAAAGCTTTTATAGTTATATTTAAAATAGTTTTTATCAACTAAAAATACTATTTTCGTTACTACGTATAGTTTCTCATTTAAGTTAATAAATTGAAATTAAAATAATATGCATTCATTACTGTCTTATGCTAATTGAATTTTTATTGATTATTATATAAAGTTATATTAAATTTTAATAGTTAAGACATTTCTATACTTAATTTAAAAAGTTTGAAACACACTTGCATGTAATTATATTCAACTTTTAATAATTAGAAATGTATGAATATAAGTGGTGTTTTTTTGTATTTAATATATGGAATATTATTTTATTATAGAAAAGAAAATTAATGTGCTAGACTAAATATTAGTTTAGTTAATAGGTTGGAGTATAATCACTCTAGCAACTACATTTATGAGTAAAAATTAACTACATTGGGTTGGAGAAGGCCGAATATATATGGAATATTATTCCTTCGCATTTTGAAATGCCAGTGTATTTAAATATTCATCAGCACTTTAGATTTTATTACTTTAATACGGTTAGCTTGCGCTACCTTTAGATTTTATTACTTTATATGGTAAACTTGGCAGGGACCAGATAGGGGATTCTCGTGGGCGTTTTTTACCCTTATTTTTTATTTTGCTTTTTAGTTTTTAATAAATCAATATCTTTTATATTTTAACTTTTTTTTCTATTTTTATTTGTTATTTATTATTTTTAACCTCTTCTCTCTTTTTTATTTTTTTTATTCATTTTAATGTATTTATATTTTCTCTTTATTTGTTATTTAACTTTAATTTATTTTTAATAGTTTTTATTATCTTTATTTTTATTTGATTTAATTTATTATTTTGTTATTTAATTTTTTATTTCTCTTTATTTTTTATTTTATTTTATTTTTATTAGTATTTTTTTAGAATTGTTTCCCCTTTTTTAATGGTAAACTATGATTTATCATGTTTGGCCAAACATGCCAACACGTGTCTTTTTTCGTCAAAATTAACGGCATACTTACTGATAGACTAAATTGATTCAAAATTAACAGCATCGTGAACTAAATTGATCCACGCAAAACATTGTGGACTCAATTGGACCATGGGGTAAACAATGAGAGTATTTTGGGTTTTCTTCTTTAAAGATTCATTATGAATATTTTTATCAAAGATTACTACAACGTGGCAGAGTCGTCCCGATGAAGCGCATGAAAGGAATGGAAACGAAGGATTCAGTTGATTTGGAAGTACCGGCTTGACATCGGGGACACCATATGTATGTGCGTCAATGTGTTGAGAAACAATGTGCGCCAAAAACCTGAATGAAGCTCGACGATCAGACCATATTAATGAAAGAGGCTTGTTTGCGATCAATTTTGGTTCAACAAAGAAGGTAACTAATGTTTGAAATGTTAGTTGAAATGAAACGACTGGATCTTAGCTTAGAATGCATCAGATGGCTCATATTGATAGTGTCGTTGCTTAGAGAAGTGTAACAGCGTTTTTTTAAGTAAGGGATCTCGCGGTACAACTCATCAATGCACTAGGTTACAAGCACGTTCAAGCAGGTGTAGCTGAAACATTCCAAACTGCCGCTCGATATAGACGATACCAGTGATGAAGTAGCTAAGTTCGACTGTGAATAACTTTTGATAGAGCGATTTCTCTGAGGTGTAAAAAGAAGAGTTGGTGAGAACGTTCCTATCTTGTAATCCCAATTCTCTGATAAATATAAGGTGATTTCATTGGTCCGTGGAGTAGGCTAGAAAAGCTAGCCACACCACATTATATATTGTGTTCAATTTCCATTTCTTCCTGCAAATTTGATTCGTTCGATAAAAGATCACCAATCTTGATCTATTTGAGACATACCAACGATATACACTAAGTTTGAATCTAAGGTGGCCCGAAACTCAACACTATGTATATATAATATGTGTGTATGTGTGTGCTTGTAGAAAATTCGTTTTGCGAGAGACCTATCGCAAATTTCGTCGTTGACGGCCATTTGCGACGGAATCGATCAGGTGCTACACCCCCTTGTCGGAAAAAAGGCCTCGTCGTTGATTCCGCTGCAAATTTGGGAGGATTGTTCTGCGAGGGATTATTCGTCGCAATTTTACGACGGCTCATTTATCCCAACATAAGCGGCGCTATTCCGCTGGAATTCTTCCGATCAAAATACTTGTGGTTTCGATGCTAAAACTTGCCAACATTTTAGTAGAGTTACCCCACCCCTTCTTGGTTTTGTATTTTTACCTTCAAAAATCATTTTCTAGTGTTGAAGATTTTAGGTGGCCGTATCGTACTTGAGGAAGTTGGGCTAGCCCAATAAGGCCCAAATAAGCCCGATCAGGCCCATTCCGCCAAACTTAACTTTGTGCCGTCGTGGTGGTTGAGAGGGACGGCGGTGCGGTTTTCACGAGGGAGAAGATTGCGAAGAAGATGGGAGATGTGGTGTTTGGTGAAGTTGGGAAGGTTTTGCGTGGAAAAATTAGGGAATAGAGGGATGAGATAAGGTCGAAAAATGGTGAAGAGATTGATCAAGTTGTAGAGAAGCTAAGGCAGCTTTGTGCAGGGGAAGAAAGTGTGTTTCGACCATCTTATTTATTATCCGAACGGATGATAAGAACTTCGTCTGATTTTCCCCTTTTTTCATGATTGTAGCTGGTATGCTTTTCATCCGATTGATAAAAAAATTATTGCATCACGCATTTCAGCATACAACATTACGATGACACGTAGTTTATGTTAGTGTATGTGTAGTTCAACAAATTTTGAGTTTGTCGCTCTTATCAGATGTAACATTTGTTTGGTTGGAGGAACGAGTTTAGACGGCATTAGTTTAAGTTGCTATATATAATGAGTTTTTTGGATGGTTGGTTGATAGAATTAAGTAATGATGTCTGACATGTTTTGTAGATGGGTTTATACGGTATTAATTTAATTATATTGCGTCACAATTTTACCCTTGTTTTAAATTAATTTTTTTTTATCAATCTTGGTCCAAGGTTTTTTTTTTCTTCTCACTGTCTGCACCAACGGCAAGTCAACAAAAGATCTGAGCATTCAATATAAAAAGCGAATACATGCTTCGATCATCAAATAAAAAAAGCTTGATTCGAATAGCAATCTATAACCATATCAGTATAATGTATTAATAATCAATTCACAACAAAGATCAAATCAATGTTTCACGAAGCGTAGCAAATATATCTGATGTCTATTGCGGAACACAAGCTTGCCCTTTCCTAGGACGTATACATCACGCACCGAGGAGAGAGGATGACGAAATGGATAAAATAGGAAATTAACTTTGAAATAAGGGATAGATTTGACAAAAGCATATGGTATTAGATAAAGGTAGAGTATAAAACTGCTTTAGATAATACCATATTGGGGTATTATGGGAGTATTAAACAATTCCCACCATTAAATAAACGCTTCAACCAAACACAACCTCAATTAATTCTAACCCTCATAAACCCCCTAATACCCCAACCAAACGCCCAAGGATCAATCTTCATCACATCAGGCAGATAAATTGCTTGATATTAATTATTTCAAGATATATTTGCTTGCGCTTAATTTACAAAAATGGCGTTAAGCAATGAGTTATATCTTCTATTCATCATCCCATCATAAATATGCATGTACATACGCATTTATGTAAATGCAAGCAAGGCTCTCATGGACTCTTGATAGTATGCATTGCATGCGTATTACGGGTCAGGTCCACACACAGTACTATAAAAAACTAACTACCCGAAAGTTAAGGGAAAAAAAAAAGATAATCCCGTCAATATTCCTCCGACAAATTGATCCAACGAAGACGAAACAATGAAACACAACTTAGACCTCAACACAAAAAGTTGGACACTTTTTTCTTAATCTCAAGTACGTAAATTACTTTCTGTTATTACCTTGATCAAGGTCCTGAAGATTGAGCAGCAGCTCATCAGAGTCCAAGTACACCTTATTGCCCGAATTTGCAATGGTGTTTGAGATTTCTTTCGATGCCTCGATTCTCCTAAGCGTTGTAAACGCAGGGTTGTTGGCTATAGCTTCCCCGATTAGCTGGGCACTCTTTGCCTCACCCTAAATCACCAACGATTTCGCAATAAAGCCTTCGTATAAGCGATGAAGAAAAGAGAAGAAAAAAAGATATTAGTATGTATGGCATACTTGTGCTCTAATAATAGCACTTCTTTTGTCTTGCTCGGCCTTTTCGACGATGAACTTGGCCCTTTCGGCCTCTTGGGCAGCCACTTGCTTGGCTTCGATTGCAGCTGTGAATTCCCTGCCAAAGGTCAGATTGGTGATGGAGACATCGTCGAGTGCAATGTTGAATTGGGCAGCTCTCTGCGTCAATAACTTCCTTATCTCCCGACTCACATTCTAAAAAGAAATAAGCATAGAAGATTATTCTGTCGTGCCATGATTGGATTTCGCAAACTAGGGAATCCATCTAAATTCTGCCTGGACATTGATGCAAATGATGTCGAATTTTTGGAAAAACTGACCCTAGTTTTCAAAATCATGTTCCACATATATCACATTCACAAGGTTAAATGAAACCATGTTGATAGACAAATGATACATTTGAATATGTCCAATGTCAAGCAATACAAAAATCTTACAAATATTGTTTCCAGATATTCAAGAGTATCTCATTGCTAAGTCTACTTCACATCTAAGAAATTAGCAGGCCCGTTGAACGACACTGTGTGTAATATCCTCTAAATACTATGACGAAAGCTTTTGTGACCAGTATTACGTCACAAAAGATTTTGTGATGATTTAACCTCTAGATGAAATTTCTGAAAGAAATGTCACAAGAAGAGCAAGCTAATGAAGTTACCAATGCTCCATCGCCTACATACGTACCTCTCTCTGTGTGATGAGCTGGCTGGCATTGTATTGTGCAACAACAGCTTTCAGAGTCTCGTGAATGATGGAAGGAAGAACTCTCTCGTTGAAGTTTTCCCCTAGAGAACGATAAATAGTGGGTAACTGATCAGGCACAGGACGAGTGAGAACTCGAAGGCCGATTTTCACCTGAAAAAACCCACACATTCAGCTCTCATAAAGAAATAAGTATCTTAAATGAAACCTCAAATGTAGGGTTGGGAAAAGTAACAGCAGACGACACTTGCTGATAAATTATGTAAATGACTACTGTACTAACTATCTTATTACAACAGTAGCATAGCACTACCATGGATATTGCATGTACTAATGTCTTTTAGAGAGAGAGAGAGAGACCATTTGAAGATCGCGACTGCCAGAAGTGCTCTCCACCAGATGAGGTCGAGCACGAACGTCATAAATGACAGGCCTCTCAAACCAAGGGATCATAAAATGAGTCCCTTCAGGGTACACCTGGACATATGTTCAGCATTCATGTTATCATACCCAACAAAAACTGTGCAATTAAAGGAATTTCTAGAACCATATGCTTTCATAATTAATGAGAACACTATAATCAAGGAGTTCATTTATCATTAGCGAGTCAAGTCATCCAAACACATGAAACAATGGGTATTTCAAACTGAGAATCAACTCACTAAGAAGAATAAGCTTGACAGATACAGATTGGAAGTGATGATCAGGTTTGTCAAAAATTCAATAAAAAGAACAACAAAACTTCTGATAAAAACCTTTTCCTTTATCCCAACAAGACGGTTGAAAACAATGGCTCGGTGGCCTCCCTCAACGTTATAGAGACTGTGTCCGAGCCCATATGCTCCAATCCCCAAGAAAGCTCCAAGCTTGATCAAGGCACCAGCCGCACCTCCGCCGGGCATCTTAGGAACCTTGACGTTCATGTTCATCTTCTCCTAAGCAACTAAACATATCAAAATTGCAGTGTCATTAGGAGAAGATTGCCATCTAAAAACACAACTGAATAAGAAACGTATACCCAAATCGAAAGTAACGATTGCTGAGAAAAAATTAAAGCAATCTCAAACTCCATCCATCTTAAACTACCATTCACGAAAAAAGAGTGAAAAGAAAAAAAAACAAATTAGAAAAATGGAAGTAAATCAAATGATCAAGTACGTGGCTCTGTCAAATAACGAAGCTAACCAAGTTTAATCTCAATCGCATTCACATCACGGATGCTAATGTCGTAACCTAATGACATGGAAACTAAATTTAAACAATCACAAAAAGAAGACGTCCTTTAGGCCGCAGAAAAAAAAAACTTCCCACCTCAGTTAATCGATTCTGCCACTATTCAAATACAGGCACAAGATCTGTGCAAACCTTAGTGAAAAGAGCAGTGAAGCGTAAGAAGCAGTACCAAATTTGAAGAAGGGTTTGCCCAAGGGTTTTCCTTTTGTTGTTAAATCTTTGTTCTACTCTACAGATTAGTTGTTTCATTACTATATCCACTTTTCCTTTGGGCCTACGCCCAATAAAACAGACAAATGGGCCGTCTACAATAGTCCTTTGTTCCAAAGACAACCATATTAAATTGGTATCCTAGTACTGTCAATTTGGCGGGTGCCGGGCCGCGACAAATGCTCCGTCTACAATAGTTCTTTGTTCCAAGGCATCGATATTAAACTGGTATCCTCAAAACTAGTAATGTCAATTTGGCAGGGCGGGGCGGGCTGGCCCGCCATCTGGCGTGCCTAGAAAAATGGGGATAGAAAATAATTTTGCTATTTTTTATTTTAATTTAAAATTTTAATTTACTAATATTTTTAATTAATTATGGTATGTATTAAAAATTACGGATAAATATGCTATTAATTATGTATTCGAAAATAAATACGATATTAATTAGACATAATTAATGAATCATTAGTTACATTATATAATTAATTTAATATTTTTCAGTATTAATGAATTTCTATATTTATATAATATATATATTTACAATAATGGCGGGGCGGGCGGGCCCGCGAGCCACGGGCCATATCGACAGTACTACTCAAAACATAGTGGTGATCGTCTCCTTGTCCTTCGTCCTTAGCTTTAAGTGATACTATATTATATTTAGCACGTTTAAATGCATGTGATATAATAGATGGATATTAATCTTAAATAAAAATAGAGGGGGTAAAATAGTAATAAATTAAAAGTAGTGGGTGGTTTATTTTAATTTAAATAAATCTTAATTGACTCATCATTTGATGGTTTATGCTAACCCATCAACGTTAATATAATAGAATAGATATCCCCATGGAAGTTGCCTTGGCCCAACCCAAAACGGTGTCACATTGTGCTTTCATAAGGATAGTTAGACTAGTCTCATAGCCGAACGTTGCGAGCGTGTACGTACTGTATCCATAGAGACAATAGTGGCGGACGACTAAGATGATCGGCGTCGAGACACCACCGACGACATCTTAGACAGCGGCGATGAGGAAGCAAGACCCGACAACGACAGAGGTAGCACTTTAAGAAAACAGAGATGCAAAGAAAAATTGCAGAGAGAAAAGCTGGTGATAATGACTTCTCGTTTTTCTTAACATCCGAAAACATCAGTACATGACATATATAAAATTTTGCGATATAATCCTACTATTAGAACGTGACTTAAGTTCTTAAAGACTGATAAAACCCACCAACATGGTAAATAAAACATAGATTAACTGAAACGCCATTCTACTTAAGATTCACTAAACATTTTAACGCTCCCCTAGTGCATGCTTAAGGTTAATCACACCAAGTGCAGCCCTAAACTCTTCAAACTTCGGCTTCCCCAATGCTTTGGTAAAAATGTCCGCTTGATTATCTAAAGAGATTCCCTGCAGTTCATTTTTTCATTCAACACCTTCTCTCGAAGGTAATGATGACGAACCTCAATATGCTTAGTTCGAGCGTGAAAATTTGGATTATATGCGAGCTTGACAACACTTTCATTACCACTAATCACTATAGCATATTCAACCTTGCGCAGCATATCTTTTATCAAAGTGTTCAACCACATGCATTCTTGTGTAGCCATAGTTGCCGCTATTTATCATGTGTCCATGCTAGAAAGAGACACTAAATTCTACTTCTTACTACACCGAGATGTAACAGTTGAACCAACACTAAAGCAGTAACCTAAGTAGAATGTCTATCATTTGCATCCCCCGCCCAATCAGCATCAGTAAAGCCGCTGAGAAAAAACTACCACATCTTTCATACACAAGCCTTAATCGAGAGAACCTTTTTACGTATCGTAAGATTCTCTTTGCTGCATCTAAGTGGGTACTCCTTGGGCACTGCACGAATTGAGAATCCACACTGACAGAGTAAGCAATTTTCGGCCTTGTGATTGTTAAATAAATTAAGGTACCAACAAGTTTTCGAAATTTCGTAACATCTTGCAACAACTTCCCTTCATCTTTCATTCACTTATGTGGTTCCATCGTAACTGCTTTTTCTTTTGCCTCCCCCATGCTAAAAAAGTTTCCTTCGTAAGTCTTTTGGGAAATGAAGTATCCGTTATCTAATTTATCAATTTCCAAACCAAGAAAACAACCAACTTCTCGCAGACTTGTTTATCTCAAAATGAATCGATACATCATTTTTCGGCTTGGAAATCTCAGCTTCGCTATCTCCTGTAATAATCATGTCGTCCACCGATAACAATTTTAACATGTTTACATACGATTCTGCTTTAACAAACAGGCTAGAATCCACATTCGAAACTTGAAAACCACATAAGAGTATATTGAGCTACTTTACCAAGCACGTGGAGCTTGGCCTTAAAGCTCTTTTCTGAGTCTGCAAACGCGATGAGTATGTTCCTTAGAAACGTAGTCCTTAGGTTGTTCCACAAATACTTTGCGACAATATCCCCATAGAGAAAAGCATTCTTTACACCAAGCTATCATAGCCTCTATTTCTTGAACGCTGCCAAAGAAAAAATTGTCCGTAAAGTTACCATTTTGCAACGTGGCTAAATGTTTCCTCGCAGTCCAACCCATAGGTTTGTGAAAATCCTTGTGCGACTTGCCGAGCTTTGCATTTATCAACAGTCTAATCTGTTTTTCGCTTTAATCGATACATTTATTTGCACGTGATAGGGTCACAATTTTCTGGTTTTGGCACCAACTCCCAGGTTTGATTTTTGTTCAAAACATCAATTTCTTCCATCATAGTTGTATGCAATTCTGGTTGATCTTTAGCTTCTTTTAAGCTGGTTCATTCTTCACCATCACTCCAATAATAAAATGATGAAGTTGTGGAACATTTGTTGATATTTACCTCATAATCTTTAAGGTGTTGTGGTTGTCTCTTCTGGACCTTCTTATTTCTTGGTCATCAACTTCTACCTTTGTGGTATCAAAGAATGGAGGTTCATCTCCACTATCATATACATCTTCGATGATATTCTCAGCCCTCAAGAAGCGGTTAAATGCGCTTCCGCTTACCATCACATGCAGCTTCGTCTTAATAGGATGATACTTCATGGAACACAACATCTCTAGGATTGATGAATTTCTTTGTTTCTGCATCCATACATCTCCATCCTTTTCTATAAAGGTCATAGCCAACAAAGATACACTTTTTTTCTTTCGCGTCAAGCTTGGTTCTGCTAGATTTCGGAATATGGACATAGCAAATTGAACCAAATACTCGAAAGTAATTAACATTTGCCACACTATATAATCTTTCGAAAGGTGACTTCTCCTTAGTTGGCCATGGAGGTAATGGATTGATTTACATGACAAGTGCAATGCATAACTTCAGCCAAAAGATCTCGAGGAAGGCTTTGGTCATGCAACTATGATAAACTCGTAGAGTAGAAATGACGGCTTCCGTTCTGATATGCCATTTGCCGACGCGTATTATGACATGTCATCTATCGCGAAATTCAATTTTTTTGCAGTATGCGAAGAAATTTTTGGATATGTACTCTCCACCATTGTCTCGCAGGCATTCAATCTTCTTCCCAAACTATTTTTTCTACCGTATCGCTGCTTTGATAAACTTTTGTCAAGGCTTTTGCTCTTTTGTTTCATGAACTTAACCCAAGCACCTTGGAAAGTCGTCCACCAACACCATGATGTAACTATACTCGCTGTAACTCCATGTTTTTTTCGGTCCCGCCATATCTATATGAACCAATTCAAACATCGACGATTTTCAACCTGTTGAGTTTGTGAACCGAAGACGTTGCGACTTTCAAAATTGGCATCCTTGACAAACTATATCTTTATTAACATGTTGCAGTAGTGGTATGACATCAACCAACTTCTTGGATGAAATGTTCTGCAGTCGTATGTGACCTAATCGAGCGTGCCAAACTGCTGCACTCTCGGTCTGACTTGTCCTCTACACATACGCTTCTCCTGCTTAGAAACCATTTCTTCACATTATCAAGAATGTTAACATTTGAGGCCCAGACAAGACATATTCCCAGATCTGTAATTTGAGAGACTTAAATTAAGTTTCTCTTAATCCTGGCACATGGAAGACATCGTTCAGCTCGACGATATTCCAATCATTCGTTCCAATCTTCACAACCCCTTCTTTTACTACCGGATATGATGTACTACTGTAAAGATAAGTCGCTCGTCTTTATGTTGGCGTAGCTCCGAGAGTAGCTTGTCATTTCTGGTGACATGATGAGAGCAGCCGAAATCAACAATCCACTCTTTCCATTTTTCATGACTGCGGACAGCTTCGCCTAATGGTGATTTCAAGCCACAACTTTCCCCAACTTATATGATGAACCACTTCTGCCATTTAAGTTGAACACGTTCTTCATTTTCGCTGGCCACATTTGCTTTGAGAGCTTTACTCTACAATTTCTTTAGGATGCCCAAGTTTGCCACACCTGTAACATTTGAAAATATTTTATTCTATGCGCCTATACCCATAGTTTTTTATGTGCTTCCTTTCTTTTCATTGGGCTTACTCCATGTTGTGTTTTTCTTATATTGCTTCCCCTTTGGGAATAGAGCATAATCTGTATCGTAGATTTTAGCCATCTGGTTCGCTAAAGTTTCCTAATAGACTTTCTAATTCCTCCACCAAATGTTGCTTCTCCCACCCTTGAATGGAGGTAACAAACAAATATACTTCTTTTATAAACCTCGACTCTTCCTTCACTGATTTTCTCATTCGTATCTAGTTCTGAAATTCAGCACAAAGGTTCTTCACTCGTAAGAAATACTCAGAAACAGACATACCTCTTTTTGTGGATTATGCCAAATTATTTTTCAATAATCACAATCTTGTTGTGTTCCGTTTGGAAAATAATCTCAAGCGTCTCGAACAATCTCCCATATTCTTTTGGTGAGTTGATGTCTCGAACATGATCAATGAGCTCTTTGCTAATAGAAGCTCTTAAAGCAATAATCTTCCATTTTCGACGTGGTTCAAAATTTTCCATAGTATTGGCAGGAATTTTGCCATCATCTCCAGTCACAAGATCCCATAGTTCTTGACCTTGAAGGTATGCCTCCATGCACATCCTCCAATACTTGTAGTTTGTTCCTACAAGCTTGTCAACACGGTATTGTGTACTTGAACTGCCTCCTCCATTTGAATCTCCATCTCTTTTCACAGATTTCAAACTACCCCCAACAAGACAACACGCTTGACTGACAAGAAGAAAGAAAGCGTATATCGGAGCTTCAACGAGGCTCTGATACCATGTTACAAACATATATGAAAAGAAAAAATTGAAGAGAAAAAAATGATGGGAATAACTTGTCTTTTTTCTTAACATATGAAAACATCACTACATGACATATTTAAAAGTTTGTTGTAACTCGTACTACTAGAACGTGACTTAACTTCTTAAAAACTAATAAAGCATACTAACCTACTAAATATAAGATTAACTGAAATATCATTCTACCTAACTGCACTAAACATTTTAACAACACTTTTCAATGATGAGGCTATTTGTCGATTGAAGTTATTGATTGTGATTAATTGTTGTTAAACGTCAGTATGGAAGTCATACTTTGTACTAAACGAATGGCACTTTCGATAAAACCCCGTCACTGGTCGCCTATCGTTGGTGTTGCCTCTGTGGTATGTGATGTCTCCTTTGTTGATCGTCTATGTTGTAAACAATTATTCTATGCTTATGCCAGTTAATCACATCAAATAAGAGAAAATAAGAGAGAGAGAGAGAGAGAGTATTAAATATAAAAAATAATAAATAAAAGTTAGAAAATATAAAAAATATATTTATTCATAACAATAAAAACGAAAATAAGAATGATAGATGCTACTAAAAAGTTTATGAAAATCTCTGATCATGTCCCTATCGAGTTAACGAAGAACAACCGTCATAGTTCTCGAATAGTTTTTTAACAAACATATTGTGATGATTGCGTGCTCATTAACTTGGTAGGGATGGTGACGAGGATTCTCGTAAACTTACAGTGGCGTTTTTATCCTTATTTTCGTTTTCATTTATTTTGTTTTATTTAATTAAATATGTTTTTTTATTTTTTATTTTTACTTTTTTCTTATCTATTATTTTTTAGTTTTACATTTTATCTCTCTCTTTTATGTCTACTTTTTATTTAATTTATTTTAAATTTTATTATTTCTCTTTAATTTTTTATTTTATTTTAATTTATTATTTTTAATGTATTTTTTATTCTCTCATTTATATTTATTTGAAATTCTACTTTTTATTCTCTCTATATTTATTTTATTTTAATTTCTTAGTGTTTTCTTTTTATTTTTTCTTTTTCTTTGGATTTTTTCCCTTTTTTAATGTTAATTTATGGTTTTTAAGTCTTTCTAATCGTATGTCGACACCTGTAAATTTCTCATCCAAATTGATGGTCATTTAGCGGAACCAATTTGATTCAAAGTCGACAACATCAGGAACTAAATTTGGCCTATGCGAAATAACGAGGACTAAATTGATCTGTGTGATAAACATTTGAGACAATATAAGAAATTTAGTACAAAATAGAAAATATTTTTTTACTGTCCCGAGGTATCCCCACACAGTCTGGCTATGGGATAGCTGCCACACACTCCAGAGGGGGACTAATCCCGGGGCCAAATGAATACGTCTCAAACCCATCCGACAACGATAGTCCCGGGGCCTAATGAGACGTTTATGGACATTTGGGATTTAGCACGAGAATTAAGAAACTGAATATTTTAATAATATAGTACAATTAAAAGGTATGTATATTTTGACACGTCTTTTAAGAAAATTTAATCTTATTATATTGATTGTTTGTGATAGTTTTTTTGCTGAATAAGGAAATGTATAAAAGATGTGGGACGCCCGATTTAGTAAACTGTATAAAATAATTTGGGATGGAGCGAGTATTATTATTGCCTTTGTTATTATGCATAATTTAAATACTAGATTATTTTTCAATTGACAAATTATAGTAAACAACTAATAAGAAAGGATAATGTTTATAGGGAAAAAAATGGCTTGCTCGAAATACTTACCCAATCGCTACACTATTTACGCTACTGCAATATTGGAAGTAAATGCGACGCGTTGCGCAATATGCGTTTTAAAAAACTTTGTAAACCTCATTGAAATATACGTCGTTTTGCGGCTCCGCTGCTATAAATCCCGAGTTAGCCCTAGTAGCCTGCGGCTAAACTTATAGAGATGTCGTATAAAATATTTAAGAATTATATAACATTGAAACACGTCGTATGGTACTTAAACATATGTATATATAATACATAAACAATGGTTAAATGGTACCTTCAATCAAACGTACTAAAATCTGATGTATTATAAAAACAAATATAAAAAAATGGATATAATATTATATAGTAAAAATATTCTGAAAAACATCGAAGAAGTAGGTTGATGTTTTATAATACCGTTCAAATTCTGGAAAACAATTGTAATGTGAGGATTAGGGATGATTGGAAATAGAGCAAAATAGTCTTTCAATTTCAGATTTTGAACAGAGTACGTACGTTGAAGCAAATGTCATTCAGAATACGATATCAAATCAACAGTTTTTACAGCCACGCAATAAACCGAGAAGAAAAAAAAAAAAAAAAGAAACCATCCAGCGAAAATTATTCCTGAAACCCTAGCAATCGAGAAATCCAGCAATTAAGGTTAAGCGCTTGTGAACTTGGTGACGGCCTTCGTACCCTCAGAAACGGCGTGCTTGGCGAGCTCGCCGGGCAACACCAATCTCACGGCGGTCTGAATCTCGCGAGATGTGATTGTCGGCTTCTTATTGTACCTCGCCAGACGAGACGCTTCTTGAGCTAATTTCTCAAAGATGTCGTTAATGAAGCTGTTCATGATTCCCATGGCTTTGCTCGAGATTCCAATGTCAGGGTGGACCTGTTTCAGCACCTTGAAGATGTAGATCTTGTACGTCTCTACGCTTTTCTTCACGCGCTTCTTCTTCTTGTCCGCAGCCGACGCGACTCCGTCCTTGGGGAGTTTCTTTCCGGCCTTCGGCTTCTTCTCCGCCGCCGGAGCCTTCTCAGCGGCTGGCTTCTTCTCGGCAGGCTTCTTCTCGGCGGGCGCTTTTGGTGCCATTTGGGAGTAATTTGATATTGTTTGTTAGACTTGGTGTAGGAGGGATAGAGAGAAATTCTGCGAATACTATTATAGGGGCTCGCAGATCTGCTTTGATTGGATGATTAGCCTTGACTAAGCTCGTGGATTTCGACCGTTGATGATCTTTTTGATTTGCACGGTGCAGATTTGTTTTTACTGGTGACGTGGCAAGTGATGATCCTTGGCGGGGATCGTTGTCCTCAATCGTTGATTGCATTTGATTTCAACGGTGAGATTCACGGGTAGATTGTTCACGAAGTAACAAGGATGGATGACTTTATTATTGTACTTCGGTATGATTTTACATTATTACAATTAGTTTATGAATCATCAAACTTCTATATAATTTGTGATATTCTTTATTTTACATAAAAAAAATGAACAACATATGTAACTATATAACTAGTACTCCTTGCATGTGCAATAATATATAAATATATCAATTTGATATTATCTAATTGATAACTATTATTTAAATTTGGTTATGTATGTATACAAATTATAAGATTAAAGATTAATAGTTTTTAACTAAAAATACTAATTAACCCAATATAGTAAATAGAGTTAGTGGGGATTTTTTATTTTCTTATTTAAGTTTTTAAATTTACAGACCAAATTGAGACCTAATTGACAGTTCATACACACCCCTCACGCTTAATAAAAGAGTATAGATTAATTCAGAGAATTTCACTTAAACTAATTAAAAGATTAATTATACTTTTCACTTTTGTCATTATGACTTTTCAACTTTATGGGCTCGTTTGATATCCGTGTTTAGGGATTACATGGGTATACGTTATTTGTTTATAGCTATTCAAGGATTTTGTTGATATTGTATTTTAACATGTTTGATATGTGTGTATTAATTGTTGTGTAATGATATAAATTGTGTTTGATAGATTTGTTTGAGATGTGTATATGTGTGTGTGGATTAGTAATACACACCCCATAACCACCTTAAAGGTGGGTATGCATATACAAGGCTTATAACCAAAATCCTTGTAATAGACGTGTATAGCCACACAAGGCATGTATGGTTATATACAGATATTAAACAAGATGTAACTTATTCATACACAACCCATACCCACTCATACCCACTCATACCCACTTATACCCACATATCAAAGGAGCCCTATATTGCCATTTTATTCTCTCTTGTCTCGTGAGTCCGTGACTTCTAATATTTAGCGCCCTAAGGTTTCTTTAAGAGCATCTCCAACCCATGACATAGAAATACAGTCAATTTTACAGAATAATACAGTTGCTACAGTGCTTTTACTCCAACCCATAAACTCTATTTTTCTACACTAATTTTTACTCCAACCCATTAACTCTATTTTTACACAAAAATCAACTTATTACTATCATAATTGACTTATTAACTATCATAATTTACTTATCAAACTTTGCTTATAATGTTTTAATATATATTATAATTATTAGTATTTAAAAATTAAATAAATTACAAAATTGGCATATTATTTAATTAAAACTTTATTAAATAAAAAGAAAAATATCAATAAATAAGCAAAAATTAATATTATTAATACATATATTACAAAAAATCAAATATTTTAACTATTATTAAAATATTTTTATAAGTTAAAATATAAAAAATAAAAACTGCAACTCTATTTTAGTGTTGAAAATTGTGTGTACTCTAAATCTAGAGCATCTCTGCTCATCAACGCAATATTTATGTTAAATATAGAGTCCCACTAAAGTAAAAACGTAATCTATTTTTCTGTTTTACACAAAAATGAAGTACCCATCGGGATGCTCTAATCACTCATTCCTCATTGTAAATCGATTGTGAAAGTTTCTAGTTTCTACAGCAAAAACGACGACGAATTTTTTTGTAAAAGCATTTATTTTTGTTGTTGTTTTAAAATTTTCCACTAAAAGAAAAAAATTTCTGTTAAAATTTTTTGACTCCACGTCTATAAACTTCAAGTTTTATATTATAATTGTCGATCCCAAGCTCGGAAGAGGAGGAGTGTTGTGTTGGATGTAAAACATTTTGTCAAAAGAAGGCTCATTCTACAACTAGCTTTAGGCCTCCTATCACGATGAGCCGGCCCTCATCGTATCTTTGAGCTGCTCTGGAATAAAATACAGAACTCATTCGAGCTTACTTCATTGTCAAATAAATAGGTTAAAAATATGAATATATATACAATAATATGAAATGTTGAGTAAATATAAAAATAAAAATAAAAAGACGGAAAAGTTTGGCATGTGAACAGTCTCTCGCTCACCATGGCACTGTAGCTTCCTCTATCAATGGTATGTCATTTACAGTCCATGAAGATATGTGCCATGTATAGTTCAACGCTTAGTATAAAGGTAGGTTGAAGATGCCCTTAAGGACTGTTGAGAATTGTCAGCCTAAACTTCAAACCTCATGGTCTGGAATAATCGCAAAATGCTTGGATGCTCATAGCTTGAAGAAGAACTCGATCATCAGCTGATATTTTTTTCAAGTCCTCCGTTTAAATACAAGCCGCTCGATGTGGGTAAGATAATATTGGATGGCCAAGATTCAATCTTCATTTTGCCTAAAGTCGCTCACCGCTTCTATAAGTAAATGTGAGAGCGCAGTGTACAAATTTGGAAGCTTCTGGTACAAGTCGTTACAGGCGATCGTTTGAAAACGGCTGCTAGGTTCTTCATTACATATCCGACTTTCAGAGTGTTGGAGAACCCCGGGTGTCCCGAGATCAAATCTCGGGCACAACGGAGGTTTAAAAAGTTTCTGGGGATCCCCGTAAGGCTAGCCCCAGATCACTCGGTAAGTGAAGAAAACATGCACGTATGACACACAATAGAGTAAAGCTTTACCCTCCTAGCGAAGATGCCAAGCGTTTCAAGCTTCCTCCACGCCGAAGAGCGTCACGCCGACCCCGAGACGTGCCACAGACCAAGACGTCCCAAGGATGGCTAGATAAGTAGTGGAAAGTATGTAGAGATGTATGTATGTGTGTTTTACTTTTTTTAAACTCAAACTCACGTTGACTTTTCTCACAGAACAAGTGTTTTTGCTTTCAACTCTCTCTAAAACTCAAAGCTAGAGTGAGAATATGAACTTAGAATAATAAGCCACGAAATTCATCAAGGCCTTATGATAAACATCATTTTCAACTATTGAAAATGACTTTAAATTAAATCATGTCCTACATGACATAATTCTTGTTTGATTCTCTTGTATTAAGTCATCAAATGAGTAGACAATATCTCATATGTCTCACATAACAACAAGGAACGAAATTAGATCTGATTTGGATCAAAATTGACCACTAAAGCGACGTTCACGGCCTGCGACCGACGGCTACACGGCCACGAACCCAAGGTTCATGGCCGTGAGCCCACCGACAGAGGCAAGGGCTCAACCAGCCTTCACGGCCTGTGTCACGACCCTTCACGGCCTGACAGGCCTTTCACGGCCTGGGAGAAGAGCTTCACGGCCGTGAAGGCGTCGGGCCTTCACGGCCACCAACATGAGGTGTCACGGCCGTGTGTTGAGGTATATGCCCTAGATATCGTACGAGGACTGGGAGTACGAGGGTAATTTGGTAATTATGTAGTGTTTAGTGATGTAATTTGATTACTTCTATTAATGGAATGATTTTATTCAAAATTAATTTAATATTCGCTAAATAATTTAAAAGGCAAATTATTATTAGTGTAAAGATTTCACCTTGCTGTCTGGGTGAATAAGACAAATTAATAAACCCAAATATTGGCAGTTCAGTTATTGATTCTGTGGGGACAGAGAGGGGCACCAGTAACCTGAGATACTGCAATATTAAAATTAGTCCACAAGTCTAAGTCTTCGGTAGGGTGACTGGATCGACAAGTATGACTATGGGTCCTATACGATTGTGCCAACTGTTCACTTTGGAAGTGGGTGTAATATCCGTAAAATTTAATACGGGTTTTAGCAAGTAATTAGTAGTGTAAATATTTAAGGTAGACATTTTGTTGAATTATTTAGATGAAGAATTCGAGACTTTAGGTGAAAATATAAAATTGTAGAAGTTTCGAATTAATTCGAAAATTTAGCAAAGAATTACCTGAAAATGGAAATATTCTAATAAATAAAGTTCGGACGACTTTCGCCGTGTAATGAAGATTTCTGCTAAAGCTTGAAATTTTTGGGTAGCTTGTAAAGTTAATTTCCGGGTAACTTGTTAAATTAAATTTCGGGTCAAATAGTTTGACCAGTTTTCGGCTAGCTTAGCTTAGTAAAAATACCTTCATTAATTATTAAACAGGAAAGATCAAGTAATTTCCCTAGCTTAGTTATTAAAAGAGAAATATATGTATATATATAATATGTTACTTAATCACAAAGGTAATCAAAGCAACAGCCTTTAGGCCTATATTTATCATGAAGTTTCGTTACTGTCACCATTTATCTCTTCTCATTAAGCTTTATCACAGCAAGTCGAATTCTTCTTCTAAAAGGTAACTCTCCTTTCATAATAATATTAATAAGCTAAACTCACGTATTTGATGCTTATGAGCAACTAGGTTTTCTTAAAAACTGATCTTGTTTTCTTTACGACTAAGGTAATCAACTCGAAGGCTACAATAATAGTTATACGTGTACATAAATATATAAACTCGGTATATCAATATCTACGATCTTGGTATATCAAGGCTGAAGGTGAAAGCTAAGCATCGCATTTCGCTCAGTTCTCGTTCAAACTTTTTGGTACTTGAGGCGGTATCCCGGCGGTCCGTGGTATCGTGGCGAAAAAGTATTCGTCGAGAGCACGATGATAACTTCGGACGTGAGGTAGGTGAATCATCCATCTACAATACGTAAACACATCTGTGAATTATGTGTTTTTATGTGATTCGATGATTTTCGTGACGTACGTGACTTATGCGATTTACGTGTTTTACTTGTTTCACGATGAATCATGTTTTTATGAGATTTCATATATATATATATATGCATGACACGTGCATATCACGTCAAGGCAAGAGAGGGTTGTACCGTAGTAATGACGGTGATGATTTTAGATAGTGACGTACGGGGTAGAATGAGATGTTTGTGATTGGTGACTCTTAGAGGAGTCGAGGTTGGGCTCACTGGGCACCTGGCGGAGACAGGCGTGATCGATCTGTCTACTCGGGCGTGATCGTTCCGAGGTGCATACCGCCGGATGAGATTTTGGTGCGACATGATAGGAGGCCATTGGCGTGATCGTCCAGTGCACTATCAGTGTATGCTTTGGTGCGGAGCGACCCGGTAGGAGGCCATTGGCGTGATCGTCCAGTGCACTACCAGGGTAGGCTGCCACGAGACTTGGGGGTGGCCTCCCAGTAGTCTATTGCGCGCGAAGGTGTCGAGCCTAACCTAGGGCCCTCTGTTGTGTGAAATAGGAAGTGGGAAAAGAAAGAGTGTACATTGATATGTGAGATGTTGGGATCGGGGTTGAGCGCACACTTGCATACATGCGTTTTATTCACCTACTGGGCAAATCACTCAGTGTTTACGTGTTGTAGGTACTGAGTCTGACGCTGATACGTGTCAAGACTGAGGCGGCTGGTGGCGGTGCTCCACGGACTTTTGAGGTACATGCATGAAGACCTGTGGAGCGGCGTTAGGGCTTTTGGTCTTTTGACATTTTTGGGGCTTTGGCCCATGTATAACGAAGACGATGTAGAAAGATTTTTTAATGTAATGTATATTATGTTAGGAAAAAGTTTTAATTACGCGGGCCTTCCGCGGCTTACGTTGCGGAAATCCGCCACTAATCATAATTAGAAAACGAGGGTCGCTACATGTGGTATCAGTTAGGCTTTAGATTCTGAAGATCGTCCATGTACTACCGCTCAAAAGCCTGGAGAACCAGCCTGGCCTGTAATACGAGAATTCGATCAGAGGAAGGTATTTGCTCCAGTTCCCTTTGAAGTCTAAGACACAGGCTCGGAGCATATCTTCGAGGGTCTGAATAGTTCGTTCTGATTGCCCGTCGGTTTGGGGATGATAAGCGGTGCTGAACGAAAGCTTCGTCCCCATTGATTTATGTAAGCTCATCCTGAACTTGGACAGAAATTTCGAATCTCGATCTGAGATGATGGATGAAGGAATCCCGTGAAGTCGAACAATTTCTTGAATATACAATTTAGCATGTTGCTCCAAAGAGAAAGTGTTAGGACCCCTAATATCCAACCTAGATCGAATTACGAAGAATCGGATAGTAAATCTAAAGAATTCGAACACTTACGATTGAGATTTACCAACGTTGAGGTTTGAGAGAGAAACGACGTTGAAGAACACAAAGGCGCTTGAAATTTCCTCTCTAAAATTTCCAATTCTAATTTTTCGATCCGAAACTATACTAAGCGCACTCCTTACTTCCTAAGGAGTTCACTTATATATACCACCTCGTGGTATATTTACACAAGTAGTCCTACAAAATGACTAATTACAATTTAGCCCAAGACTACTAATTTGCATAGCAAGACTAAGACAACTATATTAATTGAATACAACTAAATAGTTCCAACAATCTCCCCCTTTGTATTCAATTTCCAATATAGCGCGGGTTGTCTTCGTCTTGCAAATGAAAGAGTCCTCGAGTCCTTGAAATCTCCTCTTTTAGAAAATCTTCAAGCTCATCTGGTCTTCTAGGCATCGGCTTTTTCTTCGAATCTTCTTTTGAAGTTCTTCTCCTAAATGCCGTAAGATGTAGGAAGTTCTTGCCGGATTTTGGAAAGTCCGCATTCCATTTCTCTCGTTGAAAGCACACGAAACTCGAAACTCCCCCTATTTGGGTCAACCTTGTGTTGAGATCGGGGCGTCCGATGTGAGGTTTGGAGAGGTGAACACGGTTGGCAACTTCGATCATTGATGCAGTGGACATAGTCGGCAACTTTGGTCCCTGATTCAGTGGACACGGTTGGCAACTTCAGTCCTTGATGATGCTTGTGTCACGTGTCGTTCGATCCTCAGTCCTTGCTTCTTCTTCCGGAATCAAGGGGCTTGAGAGAGTCGAGGAGAGGGCTCGGGGTTTAGCCATCTTCTCCGTTTCGCCAGATTCGTCTTCTCCGAATGGAAGTTGTCTGGTTCGGCCTCGAAGAAGCGTCTCTAGTTCCAGAAGAAGGTAGGCCGTCTCTTTCTTTCGCTAAATCTTCGAGAGCAAACTAGAAGTGGTGGTTGGAAGATCTTCTTGAAAAGCGTCCACTTCACACACCTGAAATCACTAAAAAGCTCCTCCGAGGATTTAGTCGTTTAAAAATATTCAAGGAGAGTTCATGATTCTAAAGTACACTCTAAAAGCGTAAACATGAATTATAACAGTTAAAATTACTCCCCCTTAAATTCATATTACTCCCCCTCAATTCATGCTCATTGGAAACATATAACGGAGTAATTTCAATGTAATAGAGTAACTTTTCATTCTCCCCCTTAATTCATGTTTTCGACCACTAAGAATCATGACTCCCCCTCAAGTAGTGCCCATATGGTGTTTAACAATTTCGCTAAGATATACATATTCACCAAGATATGCATATGAGAATGTAACACATATGACATAACGAGTAGAAACGCATATAATCATTTTAGCATATATGCATGAACTCCTAAGCATGCATATGAAAATTTGCGTAACCATATAAGCAAGAAATATTTCGCTTTTATACAAGTCTGTGCCAATGCATGTGCAAATGCATTTAAAATGTGCGAAATTTTTCATGCATAAGAAAAAATGCAAGTAAATAATGCAAAATGTAAGAGAAAAATGCATGAAAAATATGCAAAGAAGAAAAAAAATTCGAAACAATATACTATACGATTTGTTTTAATTTGAAGTTTTTTTTATTTTTTAATTTTTATTTTGGGGTCAGATTACGTCACTTTGATCATGTCCACGCAAAAATTTCACATGACACATAGAATAATAATTTGCCGTCAAGTCATGTAGTCAAACTAAAGTCCTAAGTTCATAGAGTGATCCATTTCAACAACTTTCACGAGGTTCGCTCTAGCGCCCAATTATTTTTTTCATCGGATTTATATACTAGATATATCACTCATGTCAACACAAGCAAAATTATATCAATTAACCTGCTATCAAGGCGCTTTTAATCATTTCACCGAGCGAGAGACCGTCGATTCGAAATCAAAGGGACTTAGGGATTTAGTATTTTGGTTCTGACTTAGAAGGGAAGGGAAATATTTAGGAATTGTGGACTAAAGATCTTCTTCCTTTTCTTCGTCGTCCTCTTGACCGGCATTTTCTTTTTCGTCTTTTCATTCTCATCCTTTAATTTTTTTTCATATTCGTCTGCACTTGCTCAAGCTGAAGCTCCGCTTCTCTACGAGGCTGAGAGATTATCTAAGGCGAAGTTCTTCTTGTTCGTTCTCGGGCCGATACCATGCTCCTTTTTCTCTTATTCCCTAGAGAGATTTCAGAGATTATCGAATTGAAGAAGTTCATGGTTATGGAATTCGAACCCAAGGCCGTGCTCCTCTTCTCGTTGTCTCGATATAAGACCGGATTATCGTTGGAGAAGTTCACTTCTAGGCGCTCCTCTTTCCAGCCGTTCTGACGAGTGTACGAGATTATCGATGAAGAAGTTCACAGCAAGATCCATGCCCTCTTCTTATGATTTCTAGAAGATTCAATAATTAGGAAGGCATGTTCTTTTGGACTATTTATTGTGCGTTGAGCATTCCTCGTGTGCGTTTTCCACCTCCTTTTGTCATCATTTTCTTCTTTTTCTTTCGTCGCCTTTTTCTCCCCCTCCTTTTCTCGTTTATGCAACCCTCCGAAATTTATGAATTACGGTTGAAGGCTTGATCGGGATACAAATGAAGAAAAGGAGATCGGAGAAGGCTCAAAAGGGATGACTAGAGGAATAATTTCAAGGATGATATTTTGATTTTGGCCAATTGAGGATTTTTCCTACGTGCCCTAATCATTTTCCTAACAATCTAACGCATGGCGAGTATGAGGCCAAGAAATACAAGTTAAGACAAGCATTTGATGTGTGACTCGCTCAAGGATAAATTCCAAAAAAATAATATGGCTCAAAATCTCACATATATGATGTGGCTTTGTGTCTAATGGAACAACCTAGTGACCTTTAGACAAAAGAATGCGACTAGACAGACAATATTAAGCAAATAACCAATCATATATCAAGGAAAGATTTTGTAAACAAATCAAAGTAGATTGAGTAATCGTCACTCCCCATTTTTTTTCGTTGTTTTTGTTTTAGTTTAATGTTGTTTTTCAAAACGTTTTTTTTTTATTATTATTAAAGAAAAAATGAACATGATATGAAAACAAAGAAAAAAAATTAAGTAGAAATGCATGAAATTTTTTTTTTTAATGTTTTTATTTTTATTATTATTATTATATGTATATATATATATTTTTTTTTATGAACAAACAGATATGAACATGATACCAAAACATAGAAAGAAAGAAAAAATTAAGTAAAAATGCATGAATATTTTTTAATGTTTTTTATTTTTATTATTATTATTATTATTATTTTTTCAAAAAAAATGAAGATGCATGAGAATAAGAGAGAAAAAATGCATGAAGAGAGGTTTTTTTTTTTTTTATAGTTATATGCGGAAAATGAGTAAAAAATTTGGCATTTAACATTTCAGCTCATATGCATAATGTACCAAATTGTGATCCCTAAAAAATTAATAGCGACTCATCCTAGCATTTAAAAGAAATGTGTAAGGAATTTCGTCACCGAGTTTGTCGCTTAGGTAGGGATTTCTTGTAGTTGCTCTGCCTCTCGCCCTTGATCATGTATGTGGAGCAACTATCATCGAAATACCATACATGAGGGAAACCTGCAAAACTATCGGGACTTTGGTACCCATTGTCGTATTGGTCCTCCCTTATTAGCAGAAAACGAGTTAGTCGTAAATCGTGTAAAACTAGAGTGTGATTAGACATGCCCAATTTTAACCGTAACCGGCGGTTGAACCACCTAACCGGCGGTTAGTTAACCGGCGGTTACGGTTATAACCGTAACCGGCCGGTAACCGTAACCGGCAACCGTCACCGGCCGGTTACGGGGCGGTTAGGGGTTTTCCCCAACCGCCAACCGCCGGTTAGGCGGTTAACCGGCGGTTGAACCGTAAATAAAAATAATAATAAAAAAATAAAATTATACTATTTTAATTTACTCATATTAATATTAATTAATTAGAAATACTATGTAACTTTACTAATATTAATACTAACTATTTAGAAATTTTTGAAACTATGTATTTTATATTGCATTAAAATTTCGTAATATATTTCATGATTCGTAAAATATATTATATTTAAAATTTTATATCAAAATAGTAAAATAGGAACGAAAATACCCCAAAAATTCATTTAACTTTATAGTAAATTGCAAAATAAAAAATAAAATATTTAAAAAAAAAAATACCCGGCGGTTCAACCGCCGGTTAACCGTCTAACCGGCGGTTGACTAACCGCCGGTTAGTTAACCGGCAACCGGGGACGGCTAACCGTCAACCGCCCCCGGCCGGTTAGGTTACGGTTAGTCCCATGGACTAACCGTCAACCGCCGGTTACTAACCGCCGGTTACGGTTAACCGGCGGTTGGGCATGTCTGAGTGTGATCCTAAGTCGCTCGATGATGTAGTCTTACTAATCCACTTTTGATTTGGACTATGTGACTTGATATCTAACTTAGGGATCCATTCTGGCATGATTTTACACGGATATGACAATTCAGCTTTTGAAAAGGTGCTCCTAGAATGTGTATTTTTAAACATCTTCTCATTACCCAATCGTAACAAATGTTTTTCGGATTTGACATTGACTGGATACTTCATGTAAGAATATGAGCAAATAGAATGATAAGCATGTAAACCAGATGTATCACATTTCCTACATTGAGAATGCACATTTTTCACATAATGATTAGAAGAATTTCGAAAATTATTTTCAAGTCTAGGCTTTTTAAGTGAAAAATTAATAGAATCATTTGAAGCACACGATGAAGTTTGTGAGCTAGAACTTGAATTTTTTTCGTGAAGAATTTTCTTTTTGGTGGAAGAGCCACTTTCAAAATTTGTACTTCTAAACTTGATAGGCTTTAACGAACAAGTAGAAGTAACTGCTTTAAAAATTGGAGTATTTGATCTATCGGCGCTCAAAGGCTCTTCTTCTTTCTTAACCTGCTTTAAGATTAACTTTTCTTGTGAGGAAGCTTTGAGATTGGATATTTCTAATAAAAGCGCATTCTTTTCTGCTTCAGAATTCTTTCTTTCCGTTTCTAATGTAGAACTTAAATCCGCTATTTTCTTAAGAATAGAAGGTATATCGACGGAAGAAGAATTTTCAGAATGACGAAATTTTGCTTCCTCGGTCTTAGAAGTCGCAAGAAGATTTTCTAAATTTTTAACCTGAAAATAGAGCTTCTTACGTTCTTCACTTAAGAAAGCATAGTTATTTTGAGCAGTGCTCTTCTCGGCTTGACAGACGTCTAGACTCTTTCTAAATTCACTAATCTTAGAATTAGATTTATCTATTTCGGCTTCTAGACTAGTGACCTTTTTGCTCTCAACTTCTAGTCTACACTTAAGGAGACTTTTCTCGTCTAAATTCCTAAGTAGACACTTATGGTTGTTGTCTAGCCTGTCCTCAAGTTCCTTCACTATAGAACTATGTTTCTCTAAGGGAATATACTTAGTCTCGCTAATATTGGGGCTCTTAGATAATTCTTCTATTTTGGCACTAGAGCTCCTAAGCTTAGATTCGAGACTAGCTATTTCCTCCTTAGACTTAGTTAATTTGTCCTATTACTCTCTAGTACTTTTCCGCTCATTTTTCATGTTAGCATGTCTAGTTTGTAAGGATTCTAACATGTTAGACAATGTAGAGTTAGGAATTGCTACCTCCTTAGAAGATGTATTAGCCTCATCTTCGTGGTGTGCCATCAAAGCCAAGTGTGTTTTTTGTTCGGAGTTTGTAGTCTCTTGCTTCTTTGAGCGTGACTTGGTCTTTGTGGACTTCTTCTTAAACTCCTTCTCAACTAATCGTAGTTGACGTCCAAGCTCCTTCATCTTTTCATCAGTGTCGGAGCTAGAATCATAAGATTGAGTAATCGAGAAATTGTCCATTTTAGTTTTGGTTTTTTTTTTGTTTGTTTGTTGGTTGGATATTTTGATCGTTGACGTGTTTTATGGATTTGAATTTGTAATATTGATTAAAGTATTTGGCTTTTAAAATTTTCAGTTTCGAAAAGGTTTAGGTTTTTAAAGTTTGATTTAAAAATTTAATAGTATATACCAAAAGCTTTTTCTATAATGTGCCAATTTGAAGGTTACTGTTTTCGATCGAAAAAAAATTCTCGAGTAAAAGTTTTTCGAGTAAAAATGTAGAGCACTGTTTTCGATCGAAAATAATTCTCGAGTATAAGTTTTTCAAGTGAAGATATGGAGCACTTTTTTTCGATTGTTATGTTTTTCGATGAGGTACTGTTTTCAGAAAATAGTTTTGAATTTCAAACAGTTAGATTTACAATCGTAAAAGTTTGCGATTTAATAAAACGTCGTCGTTTTGAGATTCTAATATTTAAATCTTTAAAATCAAATTTTTCGATTGCAAAAGTTTTGCGGGCGAAAAACAGGATTTGCGACGACAGCCTGCAAAAGCAACTAAACAAAGATTTGCGATCGTAAAATCCCGTAAATGAGTGAGAAATCAATGAAATTGAAAGTTCTGGGGTTAAATTGAAAAATTAGGAATAGATCAGAACTTTTCAGGACTAAATCGAAAACTTAGGGACCGAAATGTACCTGTAGGGACTAAAATAATATGTTTGGGACTTGAAATGCAATTTGGCCTTATGTATGTATATGTGTATCTAGAGGCAGACGCGCGAAGAAGATGAAGCTTCATGTTTCTCGATCGAAAAAAAATTTCAGAACGAATTCTCGATCGTAAATATTTCTCGAGCAGATTTTGCGAGTGTTGACCGGAGTTTTTCGCGTTGACCCGAATTATCGACGGTAGAACAGTTTTTTTTTTTTTTTTTTTTGTCGAACGCGACGAGAAGCTATGGTCGAAGAAGAATTTCGATCGAGAAAAAAAATTGCGTCGATGAGTTTCTCGATCGAAGAACAATGACGAACAGCTCGGCGAAGAAGGATTGATCGCTTCGGTAGTTTCTCGATCGAAGATTCTTACCAGAATTGACGAAGAACAATATGAAGAACAGAGAACAAACATAGACGATGAAAAAAAAAACGAAAAAGCTTGATCCAAACACAAAATTGTTTCAATTCACTGTGGGTTATTGATCGAAATCAAGTGCTTAGCAAGAATAAACAATCAATTTAACAAAATCAAAGCAGAATCAATCGAATTTTGAAAAATTGCTCGAAGAAAACTCAAATGAGATTTCCGATTGATTCTCCAAATTAGCACAGAATATTGATTCGATCAATCATGTTTTAGCACAGACAGGTTAGAAACACTCGAACGAACCGTAACAATCAGCAAATCATATAGAAAATTGAAGAATCATTCGAAAAAAAATATTTAGCCGTGAGTTCATCGAAGAACAGTGTCGAAGTTGAAAAATCAGTTTCAAAAATTCATAATTCAGTCCAAATTTAATCCAAATCCTAACACGTTTAGCTCTGATACCAATTGTTAGGACCCCTAATATCCAACCTAGATCGAATTACGAAGAATCGGATAGTAAATCTAAAGAATTCGAACA
Organism: Craterostigma plantagineum; assembly: GCA_027422505.1. Classification (NCBI taxonomy): domain Eukaryota; kingdom Viridiplantae; phylum Streptophyta; class Magnoliopsida; order Lamiales; family Linderniaceae; genus Craterostigma; species Craterostigma plantagineum. Next base: position 843,284 of record JAPQWV010000069.1, on the reverse strand, counting down.
ACCAACGTTGAGGTTTGAGAGAGAAACGACGTTGAAGAACACAAAGGCGCTTGAAATTTTCTCTCTAAAATTTCCAATTCTAATTTTTCGATCCGAAACTATACTAAGCGCACTCCTTACTTCCTAAGGAGTTCACTTATAAATACCACCTCGTGGTATATTTACACAAGTAGTCCTACAAAATGACTAATTACAATTTAGCTCAAGACTACTAATTTGCATAGCAAGACTAAGACAACTATATTAATTGAATACAATTAAATAGTTCCAACAGAAAGTTAAACAAATAGGTAGAAAATGGGCGGACTTGGTTAATCGATCTACAATTACCCAAATGGCGTCGTGGCCTTTCGTAGTTTTCGGCAAGACGACGACAAAGTCCATGGTAATATGATCCCATTTCCACTTGGGATTGGACAAGGATTGCAGCATTCCTGCCGGCCTCTGATGTTCCGCCTTGACTTGTTGGCAAGTGGGACACTGGCTTACGAACGTCGCAATGTCTCCCTTCATTCCCGGCCACCAGTACGTCTCGCGTAAATCTCGATACATCTTCGTAGCTCCGGGGTGTACCGAGTACGTAGTGGCGTGCGCCTCCGTCATTATGGTTTTTCGCAGTTCTGCATTATCGGGCACATACAGACGATTGTTATAGAATAAACTCCCGTCTCCTCGTAATTTGAATTCTGATGAAGTCGCGATTGTTTGCTCGTTTGTCAATTTCAGATACAGCTCGTCTTGCTCCTGAGCTTTCTTGATCTGCTCCGACAACGTAGGGTGAAGAGTTAACACCGCCATTCTAGCCTCGATCTCGCCAAAATTTATTACTTCTACTTCGAGGTTGTGGAGTTCCGTGTTCACCGCCTTTCGACTCAATGCGTCGGCGACTACGTTTGCTTTGCCTGGGTGATAGTTGATCACGCAATCGTAGTCTTTAACGAGCTCCAACCAACGTCGTTGCCCAATATTCAACTCCTTCTGGGTGAAGAAGTATTTCAGGCTCTTATGGTCGGTGTAGATCTCGCATCGTTCCCCGTAGAGATAATGACGCCAGATTTTTAGGGCGAACACAACTGCTGCGAGTTCGAGATCATGCGTGGGGTAATTCTTCTCATAAGGTTTCAACTGTCGGGAGGCATACGCAATTACCTTCCCGTTCTGCATCAGCACACACCCCAAGCCAATCTTCGAGGCATCACTGTACACCGAAAAGCCTTCGGTACCGGAGGGAATCGTAAGAACAGGAGCCGTTGTCAATCGTTTCTTCAACTCCTGGAAGCTTTGCTCGCATGCTTCCGTCCACTTGAATGGGATGCTCTTCTTCGTCAGGTTCGTGAGTGTCGAGGCCATGCTGGAAAAGTCCTTAATGAACTTTCGATAGTATGCAGCAAGCCCGAGAAAACTTCTGACCTCCGTGGGAGTGGTTGGTCGTGGCCAATTGCTTACGGCTTCGATCTTGCTGGGGTCCACAGAAATCCCGTTTCCGGAGACAACGTGTCCCAGAAAGGCCACTTGCGTGGCCAAAATTCACATTTCTTGAATTTGGCGTAGAGTTGCTTTTCCTGAAGAATTCCGAGAACTGTTTGTAAATGAGATTCGTGTTCCTCCTTCGTTTTAGAATAAACAAGGATATCATATATAAAGATGATTATGAAGTGGTCGAGGAAGTCTTTGAAGACCAGGTGCATTAGGTCCATAAATACTGCTGGAGCATTCGTCAACCCGAAAGGCATAACCAAAAATTCATAGTGACCATACCTCGTGTTGAAGGCTGTTTTTGGGACGTCGGTTTCCCGAACCTTCAGCTGATGGTACCCCGATCGTAAATCAATTTTGGAAAATATAGACGCTCCCTGTAGCTGATCGAACAGATCATCAAATCTGGGCAGCGGGTATTTATTTTTGATCGTCAGTTTATTCAGCTCTCGGTAGTCGATACAGAGTCTCATCGACCCGTCCTTCTTATGAACGAACAGGACCGGTGCTCCCCAAGACGAGAAGCTAGGTTGAATAAATCCTTTCTGCAGTAGCTCGTCAAGTTGCTCTTTTAACTCTCGTAGTTCGCTTGGTGCTAAACGATAGTTAATCGACGCCGGCCCCCGAACAGTGCAACGTGGCTATAGCGGAAGCACGGTTTGTACCGAGCGGCGTAGGGTGGCGAATTTTCGATTTTTAATATCTAAATTCAACCTTACGCCATTCGACTTCTCCCGAGGGTCTAAGATACTGAAGCCTCGGGAGATCGCGGTTAATTCGAATTATCAAAATTCGAATTTATTTCCAATTTATTCGAATTAATAATTTAGATCCAAATTAATCGAACAAAGCGGCAACCAACCGTTTTTCGATTATTTGGAAACTGAAATGATTTTTGATCAATACCAAATTTTCCAGAATAATTCTACACTTCCCAACGTTCGCAACGATAGGTCTTTCGAATTATTCCGATGTCGTTTGGTATTTTTCACAAAATCAAATCTGTGGTTCAAAATTATTAATTCGAGTAAAGCGGCAGTTTGCCGTCTTTTGACTATTTGACGACCGAAGCGATTTCCGATCGATACCAAAAGTTACATAGTATTTCTAATTAATTAATATTAATATTAGTAAATTAAAATAATATATTTTTTATTTTTTTATTTTAACGGTTATAACCGGCGGTTGACGGTTTGGGAAAACCCCTAAACCCCCCCCCCCCCCCCCCCCCCCCGTAAACCGGCCGATGATGGTTGCCGGTTACGGTTACCGGCCAGTTACGGTTATAACCGTAACCGGCGGTTAGACGGTTGAACCGCCGGTTACGGTTAAAAGTGGGCATGTCTACCCATAGCATCTACAACCATAGTCTTGTAACGAGATGTCGTCTCACTACTTATACTAGAAGAAGATCCTAGATCCCCTCCTTTTCTCTTAACGGATTCTCCATGTACATACCATGTAATGTAACCATCTTTGTACCCATTTTTTACAAGGTGATAGCGCACTTCTTTCTTGCTTAAGAAAGCTCGATTAGCACAACAAGTGCAAGGACATTTTATCCGACCATCCGACACAAATTTGGGATGTACATATGCAAAGTCTAAAAACTAATCAACCCCTTTCACAAATTCATCCGAGAGGTAACCTTTATCATTGTTTCGCTCCCACATCCAACTACGATTCATAATTCTGCGTTCTTAAGTTGTTAAGCAAGTCAAATGAAAGCCATATTATGAATGAGAAAATTTAGGGATTAACCTAATGCATACTTTTATGATCCAATTCAAGGTAATATGTTTCATCTTCTTCCATTCCAATTAATAAGCCAAATAAAATCCAACATTATAAAGGAAAAAGAACATAAAGAACTCCATTGCATATTTCACCAATCAGACACACATACAAAACACAACAATTCCCCCAAATGAAGACACATTTCGAAATAGATGATTTTTTTTAAATAAGGCAGAAATCACAACTCACATATCAAGATCGAAGCATGCTTACCTGAACGATGAAAACAGCTTCTTTCAACCAAATAGAAATCAATGAACTCTGATGACCTAGAAAATAGATTTATAATTGCCGAATCAAAGTAGGCTAGTGAAATTGAATAGAATAAAATGATCGTGATGATTCAAAGTGTTGATCTGTGATTGGAATAATTACCTTGTCGATTTGATCAACGCCCGAACGGAGCTCTACCTCGCTCCTCTGTTTTTGGTCTGTGAGAAGTCGATTAGTGTCTTTAGTGTATGTGTGTTGGTGAAAAGTCGATTTTCTCTGGAGCTCTACCAAAAACGAAAATGAGCACATTTCATTAAGTTGTTACTTTAATATGGATTGGGCTTATAATTTCTCAATATGGGCTGAACATTTTATTTTAATAATAAATTGATATGTGGAGAATTCTTTCCAAGTTAGAAAGTCTGCAACGGGCCGTGGAGAATGTTTTGGATTGGGCTTATAATTTCTCAAGTTAAAATGCACATTTTAAGTTCAACGTTCAATATATTAATTATTTAGACACGGATTCAGAAACAGAATATATCCGTTTTTATTTTCGTCTCTAATCCGTGTCTAATTTTATTTGATACAAAAATAAAACTGCCAAAATCGTATATAATTTAGAAACAGATTCAGAAACAGAGCATTTCCGTTTTTATTCAGAAACTGTCTAAATAAAAATATTAATTTATTTTGATAAACTGTGTCAGAATCCGTTTCTATATTCATAATTTAGACACGGATTCAAAAACAGAACATTTCCGTTTTTATTTTCGTATCAAATCCGTGACTAAATAAAATATTAATTTATTTTGAAATATAAAAATAAAAAACCGTGTCAGAATCCGTTTCTAATACTCATAATTTAGACACGGAACCAATTCCGTATCTATTTTTCATGTCTGATGATATGTTTTCTGATAGTGCTCAGATTATATCCTAGCTTCGCCCCGTAAAGTATGAAATTTATTCCAATATTACGATGTACTCTATAATGTAACTCTAGTCACATATTTATACTACTGAAATTTCGCTACTAATATCATTAAATACAATATTTACATCATCTTATTAACGTCAAGTATAATAATATCTCAATATATCTTATCAACAAATAATCGTCTATCATTCTACTAATATCAGTATTTAACACGTCGACAGATTAACTATTCCATAATAATTATAACTATTTTCTCCTAATTCGCTCGAATATAACTCGGACAAAGCACAATTATAATATTACATGTGTGCCTGGACTGAATACTACTTGGGCCGGAGAAATCGCAATTCCAAGCCCATTTTATTTTGGTTTCCTACAGTTGCCAAGTAAAAAATAAAATAAAATGGAAAAAATCTTTCAACAAACGGATAATCCAAACTAACTCGAATAACGGCCAACCATGGCCACTTCTTCTCTCTGTAGCTTCAGCTTAGCCATTGGAACATCTCACGCCAAACTGAAAAATCCCACAAATTATAGTACTAAAATTCGCTGCATAGGATGGGTAATGATGCTTCTTTCTTTTTCTTTCGTTTGGTTTCATCTTTTTTTATTGAGTTGAGGTGTCGCTGATACTTTTCCTTGAATTATTATTTTGCATGGATTCTGTAATAAGGACCCCGAAGGCATATTGAAGGCACCTCAGAGTGGTCACATAGCTCGGCTTGAGTTCAAAAGACGCCTCGAAAAGGATGTCGAAGCTCGTCAGGCTTTCGAACGCCAAGTTATCGAAGAGAAAGAGCGCCGTAGAAAGCTTCGTGAGGTTATTATTTGCTCTAATCGGTCTATATTTACCCCACTCTGAATTCAAAGTTTGTGTTGATTTCGATTTGTTCTTAATTCTATTCTTTCGGTTATAGTCTCGAGTTTTGCCGGATACTGTTGAGGAAATGGTTGAGTATTTTCTCGACACCGAGGCTCAGGATTTTGAGTTCGAGATAGCGAGATTACGACCCAGGTTAGTATATCTTTAAAATCCGTTTGGATACCCGAATTTCGATTTGAAATCTGAATTTTGTCCAAATTATCCGTTTGAGACCTGAATGAATTTGATTTCGATTCATCCAAATTCGAGGATAATTTAAACGTTTGTATTGCTAAATTTTAAAATTTGATCACATATGATACGTTTTCGTCGAGCCTGTATGGGTTTTACATAAATCATAATAAATTAAAAATTTAATAAAACTTATTACAAGGAACATTAGCCGACAATATATTTTGAGTTGAAATTCAATTGATATTCGTATTTAAAATCGTGCGATTCTATTCAATTACACGAATCCAAACGCAACCTTATAGGATTCTACATTACACTGTACTAAGACTCCATTATTCCACTTGTATATAAATGTTCAGATTGACCGAGGAACTATTCTCTCACATGAGATTCGAGTTGGGAACACTGAGGTTTGCCGTGTCGAAAACTCAGGTTTTGTTCTTTCTATTCGACATGTCACTTTTAGCCTCAATGGTATACGAAACGAACAATTAATATATATGCAGGACATGGAAGATAGAATTATCGAGCTAGAAACACTTGAAAAGGCCTTACGTGAAGGAATAGGTTAGATCAATATATATTCAGATTCATATATATGTATTAATACATGGATTTAACATATATATTATTATATTGTTTATATGTATATATTGTATCAGAAGCGTATGATAGGATGCAATCCGAGATAGTATTTGCGAGGAAGAGCTTGATGAAACTTCTAAAATCAAAGGATGTCAAGGCTACTGTATGATGCTGATCTTCAAACCTTGCATTAATATACTTCTTTTATTAATTATCTTTTGGTAACCTATATATAATATAACGCAGCTCTTGGACATGGTTGAGCATAATGAGCTGAATAGATCTTTGCTGACGCTTATGGATGAGAATATTGCAAATGCACATGAGGGAAACCAGGTGAGCTTGGTTTAATTTGCTTGCCTATGATACCTTAAACTCTTACTGCTGCAATGGAATTAGTGTAATCAAATTGGTTTTTTTATTGTTATAATTAATGCATTATGCAGAAGCAAGCAGCAGAATATATGGAAAAGATTCGTGGAGCTATGCTCAAGTACATAACAGTGTGATCATATATGCAATTTTCTGCGGGCCGGTGTTAATTGTGTCTTTTGATAGCCTCGTACTACTACTACTACTACTACTACTACTCCTTCAGCATAGTACGAGGGTACCTTATTTTGAGATTTATGTTTTTAAGAAAACAAGATTAGTTTCTCGTTTTATTTTTTTTGTTTCAGTTATGGTCCATAATATATAGAAGCCTGCCTGGGCTTTGCTTTATCACCATCGGACTTGCACTGAACCTCATATATAGTCCAGACCAAGATGGACGAATGAAACAATTTAAAGAGAGAAAAGAAAACATGGAATTACACGACATAAAAATGTTAGAAAAAGCTGGCGAGTTCCCTCTAAAACTAAAAAGTAGAGCCTCCATGAGGTTTTTTTTTAAACGATAGCTTGTCATAAATTATAAAGACCGTACAAATGGCATAAATAGCCTACAGAGCACTATGGTCATATCATGCCGTCAGAAAAAATACCTCCTAAAGAGGACAAACTACTCCTAAGAAAGAGAGTCACCCACACGAGGAAAGAAAAACGAAAGAAAACAAGCCTTAGTATTACCAAAAGAGTAGTGGGGAGGTGTTGTCTTATTAACTCTGTATTAATGTCCTTACACGGGTATTGGGATCAATTTCCATGCTACCACGAAGTGTAGTTGAGCTGGTAGATCAAAAATGCCGGGAGTTCTTGTGGGGAAGGAATGAAAAGGGGAAAATGAGAGCATTGGTAGCTTGGGATCTGGTGTGCAGAAGGAAGAGTAGTGGGGGGCTGAATATAAGGAACTGTGGAGTTTGGAATATAGCTTCCATAGGGAGATTAATGTGGGATGTGGCAGGGAAGAAGGACTATCTCTGGATCAGGTGGCTAAATGGTGTATATCTGAAAGGAGTTGACGTTTGGTCCTATGATACTCCAAAGGATTGCAGCTGGGCTTGGAGGTAATTGAATAAGGTCAAGGAGATCTTCAGACCAGGGTGTGTACTGGGTCGATGGAATGCTACAACGCATGGCAGGTTTACTAAATCATCAGCATACACATGGTTGGGGGATGGAAATGAGGAGAAATTTGAGCTGGCTACTGCTATCTGAAACATATGGTCTTTACCTAAACATTCGACGTTGCTGTGGCTGATATCCCATGGGCGAATCCTGACAAGGGATAGTGTAGAATACCATTTGTAATTGTGCTTGATTTCATTAGTTGTCCTTGTAATTTGGGGCGTTTTATATAGTAGTCCTTAGATTAGGACTAGTTTGATATTTATACCAAGTCTGTTTGGTATAAATACATGTAAATCAATTGAGCTGAATAGAGAAAGTTTAGAGAATTGATCCGAAGGGCTTGCAATTCGATTTCTAGAGAGAGAAACAACAGTAACTTTCTCACTCTAATTGAATTCTCTCTAGTGTTCTTAACTTGAGTTTTTCGATCGAATTCAATTGATTATCTAAACGATCGAATTACTATGAATTCTAGCCTAGGATCGTAGAGTTGTTAATCGTAGGACCTAACAATTGGTATCAGAGCAGATTCGTTCTGTTATGAATCGAAAATTGTTAGAATTAGATCGAAAATTATTTTCTAGATACTGTTCATCGAAGAACAGGTTTGGCGCGAAAACCTTTTTCGATCCAATAGCTTAATTCTGTGCTTAATTGACTTGAATTTGGTGTTTCTGTGCTTGTTTAAGTGTTAGATCATCATTGCGATAAGTTCTGTAGCAGTTTGAACTTCGATTTTTAGGAGTGAATTGCTTCTGCGTGTTACTGTTTGCGAAGAACATGAAGAACACGTTCTGATTTGATCAAATTCGATATATTTTGCTTCATAACGTGTTTAATTGCTTGTTCGTGCGTGATTAGTACTTGATTGCGAGCAATTACCTCAAACTTCACTACTGATTCTTTGTTTTTGCTCGAATTTGTGTTAATCGTATTCTGTGAATTTTTCTCGATTGCTCAAATTTTTCTCGCTAAGTTTTGCGATCGGATTAGTTTCTCGATCGATAAACTTAGCGCGAGAATTTTTCTCGGTCAGAATACGAAGTCAGCGCTAGAATCGTCATCAGCAGAAACGATTTTAGTTAGAAATATTTCTCGAGCATTATACATCGAAAAACTTTTTCGAGAGAGACTTATTTTGACTTTGCATGCGTAAAAACTTTCACTCGAAAAACTTTTTCAGTCAAACCTTTTAACGTTTGACCAGGCGAAAATCATTTACACGCGAGAAATTTTTCTAGTCAACAGATTTATTTTGACTTGTCGAGAAACTTACTAACGTACTGTTTCTTTACGATTGAAATAAATTCACAATCAAGAAATTTTTCTCGACCGAATGATTTTGAGCAATTTATCTCGCTCGTAAAATATCACGCTGACAAAATTTCTCGCACGAGAACAGTACTCAGTACATTCTATCTCGACGGAATTAATTTCGATCAAACTTTAAAGATTGAATCGAAAATAATTGTCGATCTAATTTTCGAATCAAACGCTACTAACGAATTTTGTCACTTGTGAAGCACATTACATCATCTTCAACCTTCAAAACAATTAACGAAGATCCTTCAACAACTCGACTACAATACAAACATGGATGCATACTCACTCGGAAATGACAATCGTCCGCCGATCTTGCAAAGAGGCGAATACACAGTGTGGAGAAGCCGCTTTCTGAATTTCATCACTCTAAAGGATCAAGCCGAAAATCTACTGAAGTCCCTTGAAGAGGGACCGGCACAGTTCTGGGTTCATGTACCCGGGGACGAAACAGCTACTCCAGCAATTCCAGCTTCTAGGCGACTAAAGGAGCCTAGAGAATACTCTCTGGAGGAAAGAGCTCGAGCTAAGACTGATCTAGTAGCCATGAATACCCTTATGCAGGGCATCCCCAACGATATATACAGACAAATCGACAGCCTTACATCGGCCAAAGGTATGTGGGATGAGCTGCATAGGATGATGCAAAGGACAGAAGTTGGCATAAAGGCCAAGAAGGCGAACATTCTCACTGCTTACGACTCATTCAAAGCAAAGCCGGAGGAGAGTCTAAACGAGATCTACCAACGATACCTCACTCTTCTCAATGAAATGAGGAAGATAGAAATAACGAAGACAAACATGGAGACAAACATAAGATTTCTTTCTTCTCTGCCCACGGAATGGAAGAAAATATCCACTCAAATACGACAAAATAAAGATCTAGAAGAGTTGGATGTCCATGCCGTGTTCGATAATCTCGCTCAGCATGAGGAGGATATCCGTGAGATTACCAAAGAGCAGAAAGGCAAACAAACCGATGACACGGTTGCCTTAGTCTCGGAGAAGAGTAGCACAAGATTAAGATAGAAGATTTTGACCGAAAAAAAAGATTACTTACCATCGAGAAATCTAATTAGGATTTTTGTGAGCGAAAAACTTACGCACTGATTAGACTGCAAATTTTATCGAGCGTAAAACTTACTATCGCAAAATAGAATTTTCATGTTAATTGGATTTTGGTCGTAAAAATTTAGCAGCGAAAAAAAATTAATTTTTCAACGCTTAATTTTTCGATCGTAAAATTCGCCGCTTCGGACCTAATTGATCGGAAAATTTCTCGACGTTTGACTTAGTCTTTCGTTGATTAATTTCTCGATAGAATTATATCGCAGCGAAAAAAAAATTTGTTACTTACAATCGAAAATCACATATCGCTCGACAAATTTCAAATCGAAAATTTTATTCAATCGAGGAAAATTTTTCGATAGTAAATTTACCTGAGATGTAATTTCTCGATCGTAAATTTACACGGAATTTTTCTCGATCGTAAAATTGATCGACTACAGACACGCTTTCAACTTCAACACTTAGGAAATTTTTCTAAGTCTTTTACACTGTAGCTAACAATAGCGGATAAAATTCTTCGATCGCAAAATTCAGACAGAATTCTTTCAATTGAAATCAAGATAGGAAATCAAATTGCAATTCAATTTTCTCGACCGAAAATTTTCTCGGCATGAACAGTGACTTACTGATTTAATACTTAGCGAAATTTCGAACTATTTTTCACACGACATATATTTCATTCGAAATTACATTCATGCCATCACGATTTTTGAAATTGAACTTACACTATGCATTTGATATGATTTCAATTCAAAATTCATCAAACATGCTATTATTTACAATATTACTATAGTTTGATGAAATTTATTCATATTTCGACTGAAAATAAAATTGATCTAATATACTTTTATATCTCTTATTTTTCAGATGGGTCGCTACCCAAGATACAACCATATATATGATCACAACCTGTATCTGAAGGTCCAGGATACAGATTTCCAGCTCGATCTGAGCACCTTTCGATGCCCGGACGAGATCATTGTCTCTATCCTGAGAGGTCACCCCATCTGGCACGCATTGACGGTCACCGCCTCAGTGCCAATGGTCTATCTCCAGCAATTCTGGGGATGTATACAAGGAGTTGTAGCGAATGGGGCATTCTCCTTCACAACAAGAATCGGAACGCGGCATATTCATATGAGCAAGAGCCAGTTCGGGATGATACTGGACTTGCCACACAGCGACAACTACGACCCGCTCCCGTCGGACGCAGAAATGGTCGATGACTTCATGCACATGGGATATCAACCGCACTCACCAAATTAGCTCAGGTCCAGAGCAGCGGTATCCCTCACCCCTGGAAGACACTGTTCGGGATCGTGAACAAGTGTCTATCACCAAAGCATGCCGGTTTCGACAAGGGCAACGGCAATATACTGCGAATCTTTCACGGTCTCGCCTTCGCCAGAAACTACGACTTCGCACAGCTAATCTGGAATAATCTAGCTGAACAGATCCAGCTGAAGGAAAACCGAAGGTCAAAGAACGTGCCCTATGCTCGATGGTTCAACGTGATCATCAGGGAGGTCATGGAGCTACATGCGGAGAACATCCCACAGCTGCCTCCTGGTGGAAACTATCAGCCGCCAAGGCTAAAGTTCTTTCACAATCCACGGCTCACGGACTTGGACCAACCGTCGAGTATCAAAGATTCTGTCGGGAACATCATTTAACGGAGCAAATGATCAGAGGGCCCCCGGCAGATTACCATGTGAGCCCTCCCCAACTGGAACACCAACCAAGCCCTGACGACACGATGATAGATGTTGTCGCTCAGGAGCTTCAATAGGAGTCTCCCTTGATCGAAGAGCCGATGCCCGACGTAGATGAGACCTTGATAGACGTCGTGGCTACCGAGATGGCGCTCGAGGCTCCTGAACATGAATACCAAGTGGAAGTGCCCGTTCATGTTGGCGTGCTCGAAGAAACCATTGAGGAGGTTCTTCTACCAGTAGCACAGCCCAAAGTCGAAATGGGGCAAACTTCACTTCCACCGGTGACGGTTCAGGCACTGGAGGACGTCCATCGAGACCTCACTCCTCACACAGCCACCTCGTCTGACACGGAGTCTGACGAGGAAATAAGTCTGATAAGGAGGACTCCCAGGAGACTTAGCATTCAACTGGAGTCCCTCTTCCCAGCCGTCACCAACGCACCAGATACTACGCTGACCACAACGACAAGTGTTGCCGGCACTTCTTCGCTCAATCTTTAGCAGCAACCAACCAACGTGGTGTCTGGTTCGCAGGCGCAACCTGAGCCTGCTTTAACACCCATAGAGACGAATCCTCCAGATTCGACTCGAGGATTGGGTGGAAGTCTCATACAGTCACAACCTCAAGTGACTGTGAGCCAACCCACAGAGTCGGTGTCTACTCAAGGGTTGATAACAGGCGACATCAGTCGTCCTGGTCCATCTCAGGAGGCGTCCGCACCCTTCGTGACGAACGAGCAGTTCCAGGCCGCTCTCTCTGCCGCTGTACAGTCTATGGAAGACAAAATCACGGAGAGACTACTCCAAGCACTCGAGGCATCCCGAAGAGATACCGAGAAAGCACCTGCCTCTGAAGGCCCTTCGTCACAAATCATCCCCACACCTCCACAACCCACACCCACCGACCCTCTAGCCACTTCCACCATCCTCATCAATCCATACACAATCCCCATCACTGAGCTCCATGACATTCTCCTCGCCCGTCTGATAGGCCTTTCCATCCGATCGCCGTAAGAAGAATCCCTCTATAGGCGATTGGTGGACCATCCTGAGCCACCGACTGACACCTGCCGAGGCCAAAGCTCCCACTCACGGCGCAGACATGACGATCCTGACGATGAGGACCCTCATGAGGGGGAGAAGAGGCCAAGGACATCAACAAGTGGCCAAGGACAAGGCTCGGGCGCCACACAGACAAGCGCTGGAGCTGGTGAAACCCAAACACAAACCCACCAAACTACCTACACCACGCACCGCACCGCCCACATCGAACCACCAACCTTTCACCTCAGGACGCCTCCGTCCACACCACCGATCTACTCAAGCCCCTTGCTTCCGGAAGAAGAAGCAAGTGCTGCGATGCTTGTAGCTCTAGCAGCTACCCAAGCCACTCCCTCAGTCGCTCCAGACCAACCGGGACCCTCTGGACATGGCGTCAATCCACACGAGGCCCTAGACAAATACATCTTCGAAGGACAGTGGATGACCCATTCCATGCCCGAGGAGCATCAAAGGCAACGGATTCACGACGTGTGGCGCTTTCTACAACAAGCGTCTATAGACCTCGTAATCATAGAAGACGACGAACTTCAGGAAGGTGAAGACTACCAACGAGACATCCCAAGGCTATCAGAGTTGATCGCACAACGAGCGGCTTCCCCCACAAGGCAAATGCCAGGGTCCGTCCGGATTGACACGCAATGGGAAAACATCCAAATAGAAATTCTCTTCCTAGAAGAAGTTCGTGAAAATATTTGAAGGTCTCCGGACAGAGTGAAGAAGCCGAACGAGTTCGAGCTTAGAGGGATCTCTCATTGGGATCAGCAGAAGAGGATGACCTACATCTGGATTCTGACCAAACTAGGACCTGATGTTAGGCTGGGGATGACTAAGGCACAAGCCAAGAGCCATTATAAGAGTCTCTCCCCACTATGCCAACTCCTCAGCGTCTACCGTGCAAAAGGAGGACTTCCAACACCTTACTACGCCATTGAAAGAGTGGATAGAACCCGAGAGGAACTGAGCTAGAGTGACCTACCGTACATCCCTGCTGATGAGGTGTACAACCTTTACAAGCTGTACGTGGAGAAGTACAAAGGTCCTCAGGGCTTCATCAAGAAAGAAGGCCTCGAAGGGCTCTACCGGTTCATGATGCGACAAGTCAAGTACTTCGCCACTCACGACCTTCAAATGGTGCTTGAGAGCAATATGAAGAAGGTCAACATGACCGCTCCACTCAACAGAGGACCTGAGATCGAAGGGCTTCCCAACAATCACGTGCACATTAGCTCAGTCCTAGGCATCACCTACCACAATCCAATAGCAAAGAAGAATAGGTTGATGCTGAAGACTGAGATTCATAAGTTTTGCGATGGGACGCTCAAGGTCGTCAGGAAAAACATCGAGCAGAGGTTGGAAGAAATCAATCGGGATACGATGCTGAGGATCCATAGGTTCGTGAGAGAACAGCCGCTCCTAATGGAATTGCTTGAAGATATCGAGGAGCGACTGGAGCTAAGGATCACGCTGAGGAACTACGAGCATGCGCTGGCCTTGCGCAGATCATATTACGCCCGACGAGGACAAACGGCGCGGAGACGCAATCAAGCACAAAGGGGGAGATTGTAGAATACCATTTGTAATTGTGCTTGATTTCATTAGTTGTCCTTGTAATTTGGGGCGTTTTGTATAGTAGTCCTTAGATTAGGACTAGTTTGATATTTATACCAAGTTTGTTTGGTATAAATACGTGTAAATCAATTGAGCTGAATAGAGAAAGTTTAGAGAATTGATCCGAAGGGCTTGCAATTCGATTTCTAGAGAGAGAAACAACAGTAACTTTCTCACTCTAATTGAATTCTCTCTAGTGTTCTTAACTTGAGTTTTTCGATCGAATTCAATTGATTATCTAAACGATCGAATTACTATGAATTCTAGCCTAGGATCGTAGAGTTGTTAATCGTAGGACCTAACAATTGGTATCAGAGCCGAGCGTGTTAGGATTTGAATCGAAATTAGGATCGAATTTTGAAATCTGAAATTTTTTTCGCGAGTTACTGTTCATCGCGAAAAATTACTGTTCATCGCGATTGCGAAATTGGCACTGTTCATCGCTGACTTTCAATCTGATTTTTCTTAATTCGACTTGTTTTGATGTTATTGAGGTTCGATTGTGTGTTTCTAATTGATCTGAGCTAATCTTCGTTCGATCGAACCACAAATTTTTGCAAATTTTGAAAATCTGATCGAAATTGTTCTTTGGAGCTTCATTCTGATTTCTTTAAAATTGGACTGATTTTGCTTGGATGTGCTGAATTGAGTGTTTGTTCTTGTCAATTTCGTGATTTCGATCGATTACCCAGACTTTGGTAGACTGATTCGCTGTTTTCGTTCCGATTTGTGATAATGTGTTCTTCGTGTTCTTCGTGAAATTCATCAAATTCTGGAAAAATTCATCATGTTTTGCTGTTTTCTGGTTTGGTTTGAACTGTTATTCCATGATTTTCAATCAATAACCCATGCTTAATCTGCATTATTAATTGTTTTGGGTTGAATTCTGAATTTTCTGCTCTGTGTTGGTAAGCTTCAGTGATAGTTTTTCGATATACTACTGTTTGAAAAAGCTGAAAGCGACAAAGTACTTGAGCGACGAGCGAAAAAAATTAGCTAATGACAAAAATCAACAGTACATACTAACAATCGTAAAAAATTAGCTAGCGAAAAACACTGTACACGATCGAAAATCCCATATCAATGAGAAACAACTAAAAATTGAAAACAGTTCCATTCTCGGGAATTTTCTGAGATAAAATTGATCGAAAAAAAAAAAAACAAATGGAATTTCATCTACGGTTTATATTTCGATTTCAAAATTTCGCTGCAAATTGATGTTTCTAGGCTTCGATCGAGTGTCTCAAACGTCTCTGTGCTAAAATCTGATCGATCGAAACAATATTTTGTGCGAATTTTGAAAATTAATCGAAAATTCATTTTTGTGTTCTTCGTGAAATTTCGAAAAATTCGATAGATTTTGCTTCGAGTGTGCTAAATTGATTGTTCGTTCATGCTTAGTGCTTGATTCCGATCAATAACCCAGGCTGAATTTGAACGATTTTGTGTTTTGACTGAGATTTCTCTGTTTTGGTTTGCAATCCGTACACCTCTGTTCGACTGTGTGTCATCTCTGTTTTGCATTCTTCATCGTTAAAAATTTCTGTTTTCAATCGAGAAATCGATTAACGCTCGCAAAGTCTGTTCGAGAAAGGTTTTCGATCGATAAATCGTTCTGAATTTTTTTTTCGATTAAGAAATCTGCCATCGTCTTCTTCGCATCAGCTTGGGTGCTCACCTCTGTTCATCGTGCAACAGCGAAAAACAATTCTGTTTAACCCTCGAAAAATCTGTTCAACACGAGAAAAATTGGTCAACGCTCGAAAACCCGTTCGAGAAAGGTTTATGATCGCAAAATCTGTTGTCTTGAAATTTTTTTTCGATCGTGAAATACAGCTTCGTCTTCTTCGCTCGTTCACATACAGAGAAAATACAGTTGCAGGGCAAATTGCATTCCAAGTCCCAGAAATATTATTTTTTTGTCCATCTAGTTATATTTCCGCCCAATTAGTTTTCAATTAAGTCCTGAAAGTTCTGATCTAGTCCAAAATTTTTTCAATTTAACCCCAGAACTTACAATTTTATTGATTTCTCACTCATTTACGTGATTTTACGATCGCAAATTCTGTTTAGTTGCTTTTACAGGTTGTCGTCGCAAAACTTGTTTTTCGCCCGCAAAACCTTTTGCGATCGAAAAATTTGATTTTAAAGGTTTTGATATTAAAGTCTCAAAACGACGACGTTTTATCAAATCGCAAAACTTTTACGATCGTAAAACTATACGTAACTGTTTGAAATTCAAAACTATTTCTAAATACAGTACTTCGTCGAAAATTTTAACAATCGAAAACAGTGCTCTACATCTTCAGTCGAAAAACTTTTAATCGAAAATTTTTTCGATCGAAAACAGTAACATTCTATTTGGCACATTATAGAAAAAGCTTTTGGTGTTACTCTAAGATTTTTAAATCAAACCTTATAAACCAAAAACTTTTTGAAGCTGAAATTTAAAAGCCAAATATTTTTAACAATATTGAAAATAATTCAAATCCACAAAACACGTCAACGATCAAAATATCCAACCAAAGTATAAATATTTTTTTTTTAAAATGGACACTTACTCGATTACTCTATCCGACGACACTAGCTCCGACGACTTTGATGAACGGCTAAAGGAGTTTGGGTGTCAACTACGATTAATTGAGAAGGAGTTAATGAAGAAGTCCACAAAGACCAAGTCACGTTCAAAGAAGCAAGAGACTAGAAATTCCGAACAAACGTCGCACTTGGCTTTGATGGCTCACCACGGAGATAAACTAACACATCTTCCAAGGAAGTAGTAATTCCTAACTCTACATTGTTTAACATGTTAGAATCCTTACAAACTAGGTATGCTAACATGAAAAATGAGCGGAAAAGTACAAGTGAGTTAGAGGACGAATTAACTAAGTCTAAGGAGGAAATAGCTAGTCTCGAATTAGAACTTAGAAGCTCTAATGCGAAAATAGATGAACTAACTAAGAGCTTGAGAATTAGTGAGACTAAGACGCCACATCTTGAGACGCATAGCTCAAAAATTAAGGAATTAGAAGCCATGCTAGAAAATAATTACAATTGTTTGGTTAGAAACCTCGACGAGAAAGCTAGCCTCAATTGTAGATTAACAAATGCCAACTCTAAGATCACTAGTCTAGAATCTCAATTAGAAAATTCTAGAGTTAAGATTAGTGAACTGACCAAGAGTTTAAATGCCTGTGAAATCGAAAAGAGCACCGCTCAAGCTAACTATGCTTTCTTAGGTGAAGAACGTAAGAAGCTCTATTCTAAGATTAAAAATTTAGAAAATCTTCTTCCAACTTCTAAGACAGATGAAGCAAAATCTCGTCATTCTGAAAATTCTTCTTCCGTGGATATACCTTCTATTCTTAAGAAAATAGAGGATTTAAATTCTACATTAGAAACGGTAAGAAAGAATTTTGAAGCGGAAAAAAAATGCGCTTTTATTGGAAATATCCAATCTCAAAGCTTCATCACAAGAAAAGTTAATTTTTAAGCAGGTTAAGAAAGAGAAAGAGGCTTTGAGCGCCAATAGATCAAATACTCCAATTTCTAAAGCCGTTACTTCTACATGTTCGTTAAAGCCTATCAATTTTAGAAGTACAAACTTTGAAAGTGGCTCTTCCTCCACCAAGAAAATTTCTCACGAAAATAATTCAAGTTCTAGCGCACAAACTTCATCATGTGTTTTAATGATTCTACTAATTTTTCACTTACACAGCCTAGACTTGAACATAATTTTCGAAATTCTTATTCTCATGTGAAAAATGTGCATTCTCCACGTAGGAATTACGACAATTCTACTTTACATGCTTGTCACTCTATTTGCTCGTATTCTTACATAAAGTATCCAGTCAATATTCGTTCCGAAAAGCATTTATTACGACTAGGTACTGAGAAGACTTTTACAAGTACACATTCTAGGAGCACATATTCACATGCTAGAATTACTTATCCGTGTAAAATCAAGCAAAAATGGATCCCTAAGTCGGATATCAAGTCACAAAGTCCTAGTCAAATATGGACTCCTAAGACTACATCTTCGACCAACTTAGGCTCACAATCTAATTTTACACGATTTACAACTAACTCGTTTTCTGCTAATAAGGGAGGACCCATATGACAATGGGTACCAAAGTCCCGAGAGTTTTGCAGATTTCCCTCATGTATGGTACGTCGATGGTAGTTGCTCCACATACATGAAAAAGGGCGAGCGACAGAGCAACTACAACAAATCCCTACCTAAGCGACAAACTCGGTGACAAAATTCCTTACTCATTCTTTTCTAAAAGTGCTAAATTTTTAGAATGAGTCACTATTAATTTTCTAGGGATTACAATTTGGTACATTATGCATCTGAGCTGAAACGCTAAATGCCAATTTTTTTTAAAAAAAATCTATCATGCATCTTTCCGCATTTAGTTCTAATAAAAAATATATATTCTAATAAAAAATTCATTCTTACATTTCTACTTAAACAAAAACAACGAAATTGCATTCTTGCATTTCTTGGCCTCATACTCGCCTTGCGTTAGATTGTTGGGAAAATGATTAGGGCACGTTGGAAAATTCCTCACTTGGCCAAAATCAAAATATCATCCTTGAAATTATTCCTCTAGTCATCCTCTTGAGCCTTCTCCGATATTCTTTTCTTCATTTGTATCCCGATCAAGCCTTCAACCGTAATTCATAAATTTCGGAGGGTTGCATAAACGAGAAAAGGAGGGGAAGAAAAAGGCGACGAAAGAAAAGCAGAAAATGATGACAAAGGGAGGTGGAAAACGCACACGAGGAACTCAACGCACAATAAATAGTCCAAAAGAACATGCCTTCCCAATTACTGAAATCTTCTAGAAATTATAAGAAGAGGGCATGGATCTTGCTGTGAACTTCTCCTTCGATAATCTCGTATACTCGTCAGAACGGCTGGAAGAGGAGCACCACGAAGTGAACTTCTCCAACGATAATCTGGTCTTATATCGAGAAAACGAGAAGAGGAGCACGGCCTTGGGTTCGAATTCCATAACTGTGAACTTCTCCAAATCGATAATCTTTGAAACCTCTCTAGGGATTAAAAGAAGAGGAGCACGGTATCGGCCCGAGAACCAACAAGAAGAACTTCGCCTTAGATAATCTCTCAGCCTCGTATAGAAGCGGAGCTTCAGCTTGAGCAAGTGTAGAATAATATGAAAAAAATTTAAAGGATGAAAAAGAAAATGACCGGTGAAGAGGACGACGAAGAAAAGGAAGAAGATCTTTAGTCCACGATTCCTAAATATTTTCCTCCCTTCCAAGTCAGAACCAAAATACTAAATCCCTCAAAAGTCCCTTTGATTCCGAATCGACGGTCTCTCGCTCGGTGAAATGATTAAAAGTGCCTTGATAGCAGGTTAATTGATATAATTTTGCTTGTGTTGACATGAGTGATATATTTAGTATATAAATTAGATGATAAAAATAATTGAGCGCTAGAGCGAACCTCGTGAGAGTTGTCGAAATGGATCACTCTATGAACTTAGGACTTTAGTTTGACGACATGACTTGACGGCAAATTATTATTCTATGTGTCATGTGAAATATTTGCGTGGACATGATCAAAGTGACGTAATCTGACCCCAAAATAAAAAAATAAAAAATAAAAAAAAAGGAAAAATAAAAATTAATAATAATAAATATAAAAATCGTTAGTCTTGTTTCAAAATTTTCTATTACTTTTATTTTTCTTTGCATATTTTTTTTATTTTTCATGCATTTTTTTCTTGTATTTTTGCATTCATTTTACTTGCATTTTCTTATGCATGAAAAATTTCGCACATTTTCAAATGCATTTGCACATGCATTGGCACGGAATAGTTTAAAAGCGAAATATTTCTTGCTTATATGATTACGCAAATTTTCATATGCATGCTTAGGAGTTAATGCATATATGCTAAAATGATTATATGCGTCTCTAGTCGTTGTGTCATATGTGTTACATTCTCATATGCATATCTTGGTGAATATGTATATCTTTGCGAAATTGTTAAACACTATATGCGCACTTTTTGAGGGGGAGTCAAGATTCTTAGGGTGTGAAAACATGAATTAAGGGGGAGAATGAAAAATTACTCTATTATTTTGAAAGTACTCCGTTATATGTTTTCGATGAACATGAATTTAGGGGGAGTAATATGAATTTAAGGGGGAGTAATTTTTACTGTTATAATTCATGTTTACGCTTTTAGAGTGTACTTTAGAATCATGAACTCTCCGTGAATCTTTTTAAACGACTAAATCCTCGGGGGAGTTTTTTAATGATCTTCAGGTATATGAAGTGGATGCATTTCAAGAAGATCCTCCGACCACTTCTTAGAAGCTTACCCTCGAAGATTTAGCAAATGAAAAACATGTGTAAAACCGGTCGGTCCACTCACCAAATTCCACCGGGCGTACCACTCTGAAGCCGGACTCTCTCACAACGTCACATTCAAAGGAGACTCGGAACAACTTTAAAAAATCAAAGAAAGAGACGGCCTATCTTCTTCTGGATCTAGAGACGCTTCTTCGAGGCCGAACCAGACAAACTTCCATTCGGAGAAGATGAATCTGGCGAAACGTTGAAGATGGCTAAACCCCGAGCCCTCTCCTCGACCTTCACAAGCCCCTTGCTTCCGGAAGAAGAAGCAAGGACCGAGGACCGAACGACACATGATTCAAGCATCATCAAGGACTGAAGTTGCCAACCGTGTCCACTGCATCAAGGACCGATGTTGCCAACCGTGTCCATTGCATCAATGATCGAAGTTGCCAACCGTGTCCACCTCTCCAAACCTCACATCGGACTTCACGGTCTCAACACAAGGTTGACCCAAATAGAGGGAGTTTCGAGTTTCGTGTGCTTTCAACGGGAGAAATGGAACGCGGACTTTCTAAATCCGGCAAGAATACTTCGTACATCTTATGGCATTTAGGAGAAGAACTTCAAAGGAAGATTCGAAGAAAAAGCTGATGCCTAAAAGACCAGGTGATCTTGAAGACATTCTAAAGAGGAGATTTCGAGGACTCGAGGACTCTTTCCATTTGCAAGACGAAGACAACCTGCGCTATATTGGAAATTGAATACAAAGGGGGAGATTGTTGGAACTATTTAACTGTATTCAATTAATATAGTTGTCTTAGTCTTGCTATGCAAATTAGTAGTCTAGAACTAAATTGTAATTAGTCATTTTGTAGGACTACTTGTGTAAATATACCACGAGGTGGTATATATAAGTGAACTCCTAAGAAAATTAGGAGTGCGTTTTGTAGGGTTTTACAGATTGAAAATTAGAATCGAAAATTTTAGAGAGAAAAATTCGCCAACCCTTACTTGATCTACAAGTTTTCTCTACCAATCTTCAACGAAGGTAAAACTCATACGAAGCTTCGAATTTCTTAGATTTACGATTCGATTCTTCTATATTCGATCTAGGTTGGATAAAAAAGGACCTAACAATTTCTAACCGATATGCATATGAGAATGTAACACATATGACACAACGAGTAGAAACGCATATAATCATTTTAGCATATATGCATGAACTCCTAAGCATGCATATGAAAATTTGCGTAACCATATAAACAAGAAATATTTCGCTTTTAAACAAGTATGTGCCAATGCATGTGCAAATGCATTTGAAAATGTGCGAAATGTTTTCTTGGATAAGAAAAATGCAAAGTAAAAATAAATGCAAAAATACAAGAAAAAATGCATTAAAAATATAAAACATTTGCAAAGAAAATAAAAGTAAAGAAAATTTTGAAACAAGACTATACGATTTTTATATTTATTATTATATTTTTTTTCTTTTCCCCTTTTTTTATTTTGTTTTGGGGTCAGATTACGTCACTTTGATCATGTCCAAGCAAATATTTCACATGACACGTAGAATAATAATTTGCCGTCAAGTCACGTCATCAAACTAAAGTCCTAAGTTCATAGAGTGATCCATTTCGACAACTCTCACGAGGTTCGCTCTAGCGCTCAATTATTTTTATCACGGGATTTATATACTAGATATATCACTCATGTCAACACAAGCAAAATTATATCAATTAACCTGCTATCAAGGCGCTTTTAATCATTTCACCGAGCGTGAGATCGTTGATTCGGAATCAAAATGACCTAGGGATTTAGTATTTTGGTTCTGACTTAGAAGGGAAGGGAAATATTTAGGAATTGTGGACTAAAGATCTTCTTCCTTTTCTTCGTCGTCCTCTTCACCGGCATTTTCTTTTTCGTCTTTTCATTCTCATCCTTTAATTTTTTTCATATTCGTCTGCATTTGCTCAAGCTGAAGCTCCGCTTCTCTACGAGGCTGAGAGATTATCTAAGGCGAAGTTCTTCTTGTTCTCAGGCCGATACCATGCTCCTTTTCTCTTATTCCCTAGAGAGATTTCAGAGATTATCGATTTGAAGAAGTTCATGGTTATGGAATTCGAATCCAAGGCCGTGCTCCTCTTCTCGTTGTCTCGATATAAGACCGGATTATCGTTGGAGAAGTTCACTTCTAGGCGCTCCTCTTTCCAGCCGTTCTGACGAGTGTACGAGATTATCGATGGAGAAGTTCAAAGCAAGATCCATGCCCTCTTCTTATGATTTCTAGAAGATTTCAATAATTGGGAAGGCAGGTTCTTTTGGACTATTTATTGCGCGTTGAGCATTCCTCGTGTGCGTTTTCCACCTCCTTTTGTCATCATTTTCTTCTTTTTCTTTCGTCGCCTTTTTCTCCCCCTCCTTTTCTCGTTTACGCAACCCTCCGAAATTTATGAATTACGGTTGAAGGCTTGATCGGGATACAAATGAAGAAAAGGACATCGGAGAAGGCTCAAAAGGGATGACTAGAGGAATAATTTCAAGGATGATATTTTGATTTTGGCCAAGTGAGGAATTTTCCTACGTGCCCTAATCATATTACTAACAATCTAACGCAAGGCGAGTATGAGGCCAAGAAATACAAGTTAAGACAAGCATTTGATGTGTGACTCGCTCAAGGATAGATTCCCGAAAAAATAATAAGGCTCAAAATCTCACATATATGATGTGGCTTTGTGTCTAGTGGAACAAACGAGTGATCTTTAAACAAAAGAATGCGACTAGACAGACAATATTAAGCAAATAACCAATAATATATCAAGGAAAGATTTTTGTGAACAAATCAAAGTAGATTGAGTAATCGTCACTCCCCATTTTTCTTGTTTATTTAATTTTGTTTTTCAAAATGTTTTCTTTTTTTTTTATTAAGGAAAAAAAAAAAACATGATATGAAAACAAAGAAAAAAAATTAAGTAAAAATGCATAAATTTTTTTAATATTTTTATTTTTATTTATTTTTCTCTTAATTCTTCAAAAAAAATGAATATGCATGAGAATAAGAAGAAAGAAAAAAATGCATGAAGAGTTTTTTTTTATTTTGTTGCTATATGAGTAAAATGCATGATAAATGTTTTGAAAAAAAATTTGGCACTTAACATTTCAGCTCAGATGCATAATGTACCTAATCCCTAAGAAAATTAATAGCGACTCATCCTAAAAATTTAGCACTTTTAGAAAAAAATGAGTAAGGAATTTTGTCACCGAGTTTGTCGCTTAGGTAGGGATTTTTTGTAGTTGCTCTGCCGCTCGCCCTTGATCATGTATGTGGAGCAACTATCATCGGAGTACCATACATGAGGGAAATCTGCAAAACTATTGGGATTTTGGTACCCACTGTCGTATGGGTCCTCTCTTATTAGCAGAAAACGAGTTTGTCGTAAATCGTGTAAAATTAGATTGTGATCCTATGTCGGTCGATGAATTAGCCTTAGGAATCCATTTTTGACTATGACTCTGTGACTTGATATCCGACTTAGGAATCCATTTTTGCTTGATTTTACACGGATAAGTAATTCTAGCATGTGAATATGTGCTCCTAGAATGTGTACTTTTAAAGATCTTCTCGGTACCAAGTCGTAATAAATGCTTTTCGGAACGAACTTTGACTGGATACTTCATGTAAGAATACGAACAAATAGAATGATAAGCATGTAAAGTAGAACTGTTGTAATTCCTACGTGGAGAATGCACATTTTTCACATAATGGTTATAAGAATTTCGAAAATTATTTTCAAGTTTAGGCTTTTTAAATGAAAAATTAGTAGGATCATTTGAAGCACACGATGAAGTTTGTGCGCTAGAACTTGAAATATTTTCGTGAAAGATTTTCTTTTTAGGAACGGGAGAGAAAGACTTTTGATCTTTATGATTCCGTTGTGGAGCTTTTCCGTTCTCCCATTTCGATGGGATTTGTTCCTTCGCTATAGAAAGTGCGGGACTTTTACTTTGAATTTCAGCTTTGGTCAAGATTGAAGTAGAATTAGTAAAAGTCGTTTCGATGGTAGGAACGAGATCATCCGTTTGTGTCCCTTTATCGTGTTTTGACATGGAGGAAGCTTTGAGATTGGATATCTCCGTTAGAAGTGTATTCTTTTCTGCTTCAAAATTCTTTCGTTCCGTTTCTAATGTAGAATTTAAATCCTTGATGTTCTTAAGAATAGAAGGTATATCAATGGAAGAAGAATTTTCAGAATGACGAGATTGTGCTTCCTTGGTCTTAGAAATCACAAGAAGATTTTCTAATTGATTAATCTTAGAATAGAGCTTCCTACGTTCTTCACTTAAGAAAGCATAGTTATTTTGAGCAGTGCTCTTCTCGACTTGACAGACATCTAGACTCTTTCTTAATTCACTAATCTTAGAATTAGATTTATCTATTTCGGTTTCTAGACTAGTGACCTTTTTGCTCTCAACTTCTAGTCTACACTTAAGGAGACTTTTCTTGTCTAAATTCCTAAGTATACATTTATGGTTGTTGTCTAGCCTGTCCTCAAGTTCCTTCACTATCGAACTATGTTTCTCTAGTTGAATATGTTTAGTCTCACTAACATTCGAGCTCTTAGTTAGTTCATCTACTTTCGCACTAAAGCTCCTAAGCTTAGATTCGAGACTAGTTATTTCCTCCTTAGACTTAGTTAATTCGCCC
Organism: Craterostigma plantagineum; assembly: GCA_027422505.1. Classification (NCBI taxonomy): domain Eukaryota; kingdom Viridiplantae; phylum Streptophyta; class Magnoliopsida; order Lamiales; family Linderniaceae; genus Craterostigma; species Craterostigma plantagineum. The sequence goes on along the minus strand of JAPQWV010000069.1, from coordinate 817,893 downwards.
TCTAACTTTCGTGTACTTTTCCGCTCATTTTTCATGTTAGCATACCTAGTTTGTAAGGATTCTAACATGTTAAACAGTGTAGAGTTAGGAATCACTGGCTCCCGAGAGGATGTGTTAGTTTCAACTAGCTTCGCAATAATTTTCTCTAAAGAGATAACTCTAGTGTACCAGATATTACGATATGTTAGGATAATCTCATATTGTTCAGTGACTTCATTCCACTGAGTTGATTTGAGTTCGAGACGATTTAGCTCAGTTACTTTGTCTTGTAAAGTTTTTACTTCGTCTTGTAATTTCTTTATAGTTGGATTCATAATGTTTTTATTGTAGTTTAATTTTGGGTTGGATATTTTGATCGTTGACGTGTTTTTGTGGATTTGAATTTTTAATATCGATTAAAATATTTGGCTTTTAAAATTTCAGTTTCGAAAAGTTTTTGGTTTAATAAGGTTTGATTGAAAATTCTTAGAGTAATACCAAAAGTTTTTTCTATAATGTGCCAACAGTTACTGTTTTCGATCGAAAAGAATTCTCGAGAAAGTTTTTCGAGTGAAAATGTAGAGCACTGTTTTCGATCGAAAATAATTCTCGAGTAAGTTTTTCGAGTAAAGATGTAGAGCACTGTTTTCGATTGTTAAGTTTTTCGACGAGGTACTGTTTTTTAAAAAATTGTTTTGGATTTCAAACAGTTACGTATAGTTTTACGATCGTAAAAGTTTTGCGATTTGATAAAACGTCGCCGTTTTGAGATTTTAATATCTAAATCTTTAAAATCAAATTTTTCGATCGCAAAAAGTTTTGCGGGCGGAAAACAAGTTTTGCGACGACAAACCTGTAAAAGCAGCTAAACAAAAATTTGCGATCGTAAAATCACGTAAATGAGTGAGAATTGAATAAAATTGAAAGTTCTGGGGTTAAATTGAAAAATTAGGACTAGATCAGAACTTTCTGGACTTAATTGAAAACTATTTGAAATCGAAATGTAAATGCAAGGACTAAAATAATATTTTTAGGATCCAGTTGTAAATAGCCCTGCTAATTTTCTGCAATTTGACTGTATGTATATTGTATCTATGGGTAATCAGCGATGAAGACGATGAGGAGCAGATTTTTCGATCGAAAAAAAAAGATGATTTTCGATCGAAAAAAACTTTCTCGAATGGGATTTCGATTTGAACCTCGCGACCAATTTTTTTCGCTCGAGAAGCAGCTTGCGACGTTAATTTTTTATGGACAGCGAGTTGAGGGTCAATGAGCAAGAACGATTCTCGATCTGCAGCAGCAATTGATTGACTGAAGAGTAGAAGTGAAGGATCGATCGGCTTAGCAACGGGATATCAATTGACGATGAAGAAGAATGAGATGATTTCGATTGAACTCGTCGACTTGCGAAGAACAACGAAGAACAGGGAAGAACAGATACACAATTGTGAAAACAGACGCAAGTGAAAAACCAAATAAATCTCGATCCAAACACGAAATTGTTCGAATTCAGCCCGGGTAATCGATCGAAATGAAGCACTTAACAAGAACAAACAATCGATTTAACACAATCAAAGCAAAATCAATTCGATTTTTGAAAAATCTGAAGAACAGTGCGAAGAACATAAATTCCATCGATCTTCAATATTCGCAGAAAAATTGGTTCTATCGATCAGAAATGAGCTCAGATCAACGAGAAACACACAAACGACCAACAAAACCAGCAAAACACATCGAATCATGTAAAATCAGACCGAGCTTATGAAGAACAGTTCAACGAGCATAATGACTTAAATCTTCTAAATTCACTCAAAAACACGTTTTGATCAATCAAAGTTCAGCTCAGACTAGTCTAAAACAGTTGATCGAAACCTAGAAACAGCAAATCATATCCAATTTTGAAGAATTAGTACTAATCCTATCGAAGAACAGCGCGCGAGAATTAAAAAAAACAGTATCGACAAATCAGAATTCAGTCCAAATTTTATCCAAATCCTAACACGCTCGGCTCTGATACCAATTGTTAGGACCCCAGATATCAAACCTAGATCGAATTACTAAGAATTGAATAGCAAATCTAAGAAATTCGAGAGCTTACGATTGAGATTTGCTTACGAAGAAAGCTTGGGAGAGAAGCAACGTTGAGAGCACTCAAGGGAGGTGAAAATCTTCTCTCTAAATTTTCAATTCTATTTTTCGATCTGAATTCCCTTGAAATTCTACCGAACGAGACCGACGTACCAAGTTCATCTCACACCTCTACCCCACCCGATTCAGAATTGCCACAGAACACCGAAGAACCTACAGTGGTCATCGAGGAAGTATCATCAGAGACGATCAATCCAAGTGCAGTATTGGAACTTCCTCAGACAAATAATCAATCGGACACTATAGGCAATCTAGATCCACAGATGGCTGACGCATCGACTTCAGCCTTGCCTCATGAGCGCAAGTGCACGAGAGGCCACTCGGTTGATCAAATAATTGGCGATCCTTCGGTTGGTGTGAGGACACGTCGTCAACACAGTCTTTTCAGTTGCTTCCTGAGCCAAAACGAGACTACCAAAGTAGCAGACGCACTTCGAGACCCGGATTGGACAATTGCAATGCAAGAGAAAATCAATCAATTCGAACGTCTTCAAGTGTGGACCTTGGTACCCCGTCCACATGGGAAAACAGTGGTCGGAACTAAATGGGTTTTCAAGAATAAGAAGAATGAAGATGGTGAAGTGATCCGGAACAAAGCAAGGCTAGTTGCTAAGGGATACAATCAACAGGAAGGCATCGACTATGACGAGACTTATGCTCCTGTTGCCCGTATCGAAGCTATTTGCCTCCTGCTGGCTTATGCGGCTCACAAAGACTTCAAAGTCTATTAGATGGATGTTAAAACCGCCTTTCTCAACGGCGTGTTAAAAGAAGAAGTCTACGTCGCTCAGCCGGAAGGTTTCGTTGATCAAGAACATCCCGATCATGTCTATCGCTTGGACAAAGCTCTCTATGGACTAAAACAAGCCCCACGTGCTTGGTACGATGTCCTGAGTGATTTCCTCGTGAAGTCTGGATTCATACGAGGAACGATAGACACAACTCTCTTCATTAAATGGCATGACAAAGAACTGATGGTCGTCCAAGTATACGTCGACGACATCATCTTCGGTTCAACAAATCCTCGGCTCTGCAAGAAGTTTGGAGATCTCATGAAGAGCAAATTCGAGATAAGTCACATGTGAGAGATGCAATTTTTCTTAGGCCTTCAAGGCAGCTCAATGATGGAATTTTCATCAGTCAGACAAAATACATCAAGGATATTCTGAAGAAATTCCATCAAGACCAGAGCAAGGCTCTCAGCACTCCTATGTCACCAAGCTGCAAGTTGGATGCCGATCCCTCTGGTAAATCGGTCGACATCACACTGTATCGCAGCATCATTGTTCTCTACCTCACTTCGAGTCGGCCGGATATCATGTTTGCCACGTGCTTGTGTGCCCGTTTTCGAGCCGATCCCAAAGAACCCATATGCTCGCGGTCAAAAGAATTTTACGCTACCTAAAGGGCACTTCTACCCTTGGCCTATGGTATCCAAAGGGTACGAATTTTAAACTTATCGGCTACACTGACGCTGACTATGCAGGTTGCCAAATGGACAGGAAAAGCACGTCCGGTGGCGCTCAATTTCTAGGCGAAAAGCTGGTTTGCTGGTCATCCAAAAAGCAGAACTGTGTGTCCACTTCGACGGCAGAAGCAGAATACGTAGCTGCCGCCAGCTGTTGCTCACAGATGCTGTGGATGCGGACACAGGTTCGCGACTATGGGTACAATCTAAATAATATACCCATATATAGTGATAGTCAGAGTGCAATCGCCATTACTTGCAATCCTGTTCATCATTCACGCACAAAACACATAGACATTAGATATCATTTTATCAAAGATCACGTAGAAAAAGGCACGATAGAGATGTACTTTGTGAACACGGAGTTTCAGCTAGCCGACATTTTCACCAAGGCCTTAGATGAGAAACGATTTCAATTCCTTGTCGGAAAATTAGGCATGTTGAATCTTCCGTAATATGTGCATTACCTGATCTTCTGTGCTATCACATGCTCTATTCTATGTGTTTTCTATGCTTATTTGTCCTTATCTTGCGTGATAAAAATAAATATAAAAATAAAATATATATAATATACATTTCTATATATAATATAAAGGGGTATGACGAAATCCTTTAGGATGCTTTGATCTAAAGTCACTTAGAATTTTACCCCAGACATGCGATCGATTTAATTGCTTAAAATTTGTCAGTCTAAGTCGCATTCTTGTGTCTAAAAGGTCATTTGATTGTTCCACTAGACACAAAGTCACTCTACATGCGTGAGGATTCAAGCCCTGTTCCTTTTTCCTTTCTTTGGATCTACTTCTCGAGTGAGTTACACACAAATTACTTGTCTTACCTAGTGATTCTTGGTGTCATACTCATCTTGCGTTAGATCGTCAGGAAAATGATAAGGGAGTTTTGGATATTCCTCATACGGCCTTATATAAATTCCCCCACGTTAGCCCTTAGTCATCTACTTTGAGCCTTCTCCGATGTCCTTATTCTTCATTTGAAACCCATTCCCAGCCTTCAGTTGTTCAAACGAGAAAAGGAGGGGGAGATAACAAAAGAAAAAGTAAGATGATGACAAAAGAAGGCATTGCTCAACGCACAAAAATCAGACCAAAGGAACCGGCCTTCCGACTACCTTGTAGAAAGTGGCATGGTTCCTACTGTGAACTTCTCCAACGATAATCTCGTACGCTCGTCAGAACGGCTGGAAGAGGAGCACCACGTAGTGAACTTCTCCAACGATAATCCGGTCTTATATCGGGAAACGAGAAGAGGAGTGCAGCCTCGGGTACAAATTCCATAACCGAGAACTTCTCCAAATTGATAATCTCTGAAACCTCAATAGGGATTAAGAGAAGAGGAGCACGGTATCGGCCCGAGAACCAACAAGAAGAACTTCGCCTAGGATAATCTCCTAGAGCTTAATGGAGAAGCGGAGCTTCAGCTTGAGCATAATATAAAAAGGGATAGTTCTTAAAAGAAAAGGAGGGAGAAAACATTGAAAAGAAGAAAGACGCCGAAAAAAAAGGAGACGGACGTAGAATTGAAAGACGATGAAGAGATAAGCTCACTTCCCTTTAAATTCCTTCCGTTCTAAGTCCTAGCCAAATTATAACCCTTACAACCCTTTGATTTCACATAGACGGTCTCTCGCTTAGGTGAAATGATTAAAAATGCCTCGATCACAGGTAAATTGACTAAAAATTGCTTGTGTTGACTTTAGTGATAAAAATATAAAAATCCCAAGATAGCTAATTGAGAGCAAGAGCGAACCTAGTGAGAGTTGTCGAAATGGACCAGTCTATGGACTTAGGACTTTAGTTTGACGACATGACTTGACAGCATTTTCTTCTTTCAAATGTCTCGTAAAATTTTAGGCGTGACGATTGATCGAAGCAAAATAATCTGACCCCATAAAAAAAATATATATATATATACATATATATAATAATAAATAAATAATAAATAATAAAATTCGCACATTTTGACATGAAATGTTATGTTTCATATGCGTTGAATTGAATAAATGCGAATTTCTTTAGTGTATCGCACATTCTAAATGCAATGTTAGATTGCATTGGTACTGAATTGTTTAAATGCGATAAATTTTTCATTGCTTCTACCCTCACACAATATTTTAAAGTACATGTTTTCGGGGACCATGTATACATGCTTACTTGGTAAATTTGTGTGCTCGTGACTTGAATTGATTTTATATGCTTGCATAATTAGTCAATTCTTGTGCATCATTTGAGGGGGAGCAAGTATAAGACTTGTAGATTAGTTCCAAATATTTTTGACGTTTTTTCTGAGCATTTCAGATCTTTCAAAATTAAGGAGTGAGACGTCGACTCTACAAAGAGAGGAGCTAGATACAAGACCAAATCTTTCAAAGATAAAATTGCCAAAAATAAGTGTTGATTAACTCCATTATTACTAACGCTTATCTCTAAGTGGTACAGATTTAAATTTCTGCCAGGGGAGCTAGACGTTACTACACAGAAAATACAGGGAGTTAATTGCATTTATTTTAATTACTAAGGGGGAGCCTTACAAAGTGTTTTATTTTGAAATAGGGGTCAATCTGAAAATTTTAGAAGTACTTACTATCGAGAAACTAGATAGAAGACTTAATTCACGATCATAAGTTTCTCGATCGTAAACAGTGTTGGAAACAATTTTGATTGGCCGCAATAATTTGCGATCGAAAAAAATTTGAATTGAGAGGAAATTTTCAAATCAAAAATTTCTCGAGCGCAAATAGTAATGGGCCTGATCCATTTAATCGCAACGTCCAATCGCAAACCCAACATTGACTTAATGCTAGTTAATAAAAGTTTAACTTTTGTCAGTCGAAAAACTTTTTCTCACGCAACCCTAATCGCAAAAAATCTCTCTAGCGAAAAACTTTCACAGACAGCTTAAAATTCTCAAAATCTTTCGATTTTCAACACCAAACTGTCTGTTTAAGGTAGAAATGAGATTTTTTTGACATTTGCGTGTGATTGAACTTTATTAGCATCTACATTTTGTAGTTTTTCGCATTATTAAGATTAGATTCTCGATTGTTCTTCAAAACTTAGAAAAACCGTAACTATTTTATAGTGTTTACGGCTTGATTTTGAACTTTATATGAGTTTAATGCCTGCATTTAAGATAGTTTCGATATTCTCTATGATTCTGATAGAATGAATCTTCGGAAAATCTGCATCTTCGACTGTAATTTGAGTTTTGATGAAACTGGGTATTTGAATGTTTAAAGCCATCGAAGAACTGTGTCGATCGCAAACAGTCTTAATTGAATTCCGATTTAATTGAGATACTGTTTGTGTCGAATTAGTTTTTCGATCGGTAAAATTCTGATTTAGTCGCTAAGATAGAAGATTTTGACCGAAAAAAGATTACTTACCATCGAGAAATCTAATTAGGATTTTTGTGAGCGAAAAACTTACGCACTGATTAGACAATTTAGATGCAAATTTTATCGAGCGTAAAACTTACTATCGTAAAATAGAATTTTCGTGTTAATTGGATTTTGGTCGTAAAAATTTAGCAGCGAAAAAATTAATTTTTCAACGCTTGATTTTTCAATCGTAGAATTTGCCGCTTCGGACCTAATTGATCGGAAAATTTCTCGACATTTGACTTAGTCTTTCGTTGATTAATTTCTCGATAGAATTATATCGCAGCGAAAAAAAAAATTTTGTTACTTACAATCGAAAATCACATATCGCTCGACAAATTTCGAATCGAAAATTTTATTCAATCGAGGAAAATTTTTCGATAGTAAATTTACCTGAGATGTAATTTCTCGATCGTAAATTTACACGGAATTTTTCTCGATCGTAAAATTGATCGACTACAGTCACGCTTTCAACTTCAACACTTAGGAAATTTTTCTAAGTCTTTTACACTGTAGCTAACAATAGCGGATAAAATTCTTCGATCGCAAAATTCAGACAGAATTCTTTCAATTGAAATCAAGATATAGGAAATCAAATTGCAATTCAATTTTCTCGACCGAAAATTTTCTCGGCATGAACAGTGACTTACTGATTTAATACTTAGCGAAATTTCGAACTATTTTTCACATGACATATATTTCATTCGAAATTACATTCATGCCATCACGATTTTTGAAATTGAACTTACACTATGCATTTGATATGATTTCAATTCAAAATTCATCAAACATGCTATTATTTACAATATTACTATAGTTTGATGAAATTTATTCATATTTCGACTGAAAATAAAATTGATCTAATATACTTTTATATCTCTTATTTTTCAGATGGATCGCTACCCAAGATACAACCATATATATGATCACAACCTGTATCTGAAGGTCCAGGATACAAATTTCCAGCTCGATCTGAGCACCTTTTGATGTCCGGACGAGATCATTGTCTCTATCCTGAGAGGTCACCCCTTCTGGCACGCATTGACGGTCACCGCCTCAGTGCCAATGGTTTATCTCCAGCAATTCTGGGGATGTATACAAGGAGTTGTAGCAAATGGGACATTCTCCTTCACAACAAGAATCGGGACGCGGCATATTCATATGAGCAAGAGCCAGTTCGGGATGATACTGGACTTGCCACACAGCGACAACTACGACCCGCTCCCGTCGGACGCAGAAATGGTCCATGACTTCATGCACAAGGCATATCAACCGCAGCTCACCAAATTAGCTCAGGTCCAGAGGAGCGGTATCCCTCACCCCTGGAAGACACTGTTCGGGATCGTGAACAAGTGTCTATCACCAAAGCATGCCGGTTTCGACAAGGGCAACGGCAATATACTGTGAATCTTTCACGGTCTCGCCTTCGCCAGAAACTACGACTTCGCACAGCTAATCTGGAATGATCTAGCTGAACTTATCCGGCTGAAGGAAAACCGAAGGTCAAAGAACGTGCCCTATGCTCGATGGTTCAACGTGAATCAGGGAGGTCATGGAGCTACATGCGGAGAACATCCCACAGCTGCCTCCTGGTGGAAACCATCAGCCGCCAAGGCTAAAGTTATTCCACAATCCACGGCTCACGGACTTGGACCAACCATCGATGCCGATTCCGCTCCAACTACTCAGGCTTGCCGACCCCGCGGGAGCTGACTATCAAAGATTCTGTCGGGAACATCATTTAACGGAGCAAATGATCAGAGGGCCCCCGGCAGATTACCATGTGAGCCCTTCCCAACCGGAACACCAACCAAGCCCTGACGACGCGATGATAGATGTTGTCGCTCAGGAGCTTCAACAGGAGTCTCCCTTGATCGAAGAGCCGATGCTCGACGTAGATAAGACCTTGATAGACGTTGTGGCTACCGAGATGGCGCTCGAGGCTCCTGAACATGAATACCAAGTGGAAGTGCCCGTTCATGTTGGCGTGCTCGAAGAAACCATTGAGGAGGTTCTTCTACCAGTAGCACAGCCCGAAGTCGAAATGGGGCAAACTTCACTTCCACCGGTGACGGGTCAGGCACTGGAGGACGTCCATCGAGACCTCACTCCTCACACAGCCACCTCGTCTGACACGGAGTCTGACGAGGAAATAAGTCTGATAAGGACTCCCAGGAGACTTAGCATTCAACTGGAGTCCCTCTTCCCAGCCGTCACCAACGCACCAGATACTACGCTGACCACAACGACAAGTGTTGCCGGCACTTCTTCGCTCAATCTTGAGCCGCAACCAACCAACGTGGTGTCTGGTTCGCAGGCGCAACCCGAGCCTGCCTTAACACCCATAGAGACGAATCCTCCAGATTCGACTCGAGGATTGGGTGGAAGTCTCATACAGTCACAACCTCAAGTGACTGTGAGCCAACCCACAGAGTCGGTGTCTACTCAAGGGTTGATAACAGGCGACATCAGTAATCCTGGTCCATCTCAGGAGGCGTCCGCACCCTTCGTGACGAACGAGCAGTTCCAGGCCGCTCTCTTTGCCGCTGTACAGTCTATGGAAGACAAAATCACGGAGAGAGTACTCCAAGCACTCGAGGCATCCCGAAGAGATACCGGGAAAGCACCAGCCTCTGAAGGCCCTTCGTCACAAATCAACCCCACACCTCCACAACCCACACCCACCGACCCTCTAGCCACTTCCTCCATCCTCATCAATCCATACACAATCCCCATCACCGAGCTCCATGACATTCTCCTCGCCCGTCTGATAGGCCTTTCCATCCGATCGCCGCAAGAAGAATCCCTCTATAGGCGATTGGTGGACCATCCTGAGCCACCGACTGACACCTGCCGAGGCCAAAGCTCCCACTCACGGCGCAGACATGACGATCCTGACGATCAGGACCCTCATGAGGGGGAGAAGAGGCCAAGGACAAGGCTCGGGCGCCACGCAGACAAGCGCTGGAGCTGGTGAAACCCAAACACAAACCCACCAAACTACCTACACCACGCACCGCACCGCCCACATCGAACCACCAACCTTTCACCTCAGGACGCCTCCGTCCACACCACCGATCTACTCAAGCCCCTTGCTTCCGGAAGAAGAAGCAAGTGCTGCGATACTTGTAGCTCTAGAAGCTACCCAAGCCACTCCCTCAGTCGCTCCAGACCAACTGGGACCCTCTGGACATGGCGTCAATCCACACGAGGCCCTAGACAAGTACATCTTCGAAGGACAGTGGATCATTCCATGCCCGAGGAGCATCAAAGGCGACGGATTCACGACGTTCGGCGCTTTCTATAACAAGCGTCTACAGACCTCGTAATCATAGAAGACGACGAACTTCAGGAAGGTGAAGATTACCAACGAGACATCCCAAGGCTATCAGAGTTGATCGCACAACGAGCGGCTTCCCCCACAAGGCAAATGCCAGGGACCGTCCGGATTGACACGCAATGGGAAAACATCCAAATAGAAATTCCCTTCCTAGAAGAAGTTCGTGAGAATATTTGGAGGTCTCCGGACAGAGTGAAGAAGCCGAACGAGTTCGAGCTTAGAGGGATCTCTCATTGGGATCAGCAGAAGAGGATGACCTACCTCTGGATGCTGACCAAACTAGGACCTGATGTTAGGCTGGGGATGACTAAGGCACAAGCCAAGAGCCATTTTAAGAGTCTCTCCCCAATATGCCAACTCCTCAGCGTCTACTGTGCAAAAGGAGGACTTCCAACACCTTACTACGTCATTGAAAGAGTGGATAGAACCCGAGATGAACTGAGCGAGAGCAACCTACCGTACATCCCTGCTGATGAGGTGTACAACCTCTACAAGCTATACGTGGAGAAGTACAAAGGTCCTCAGGGCTTCATCAAGAAAGAAGGCCTCGAAGGGCTCTACCGGTTCATGATGCGACAAGTCAAGTACTTCGCCGCTCACGACCTTCAAGTGGCGCTTGAGAGCAATATGAAAAAGGTCAACATGACCGCTCCACTCAACAAAGGACCTGAGATCGAAGGGCTTCCCAACAATCACGTGCACATCAGCTCAGTCCTAGGCATCACCTACCACAATCCAATAGCAAAGAAGAATAGGTTGATGCTGAAGACTGAGATTCATAAGTTTTGCGATGGGACGCTCAAGGTCGTCAGGAAAAACATCGAGCAGAGGTAGGAAGAAATCAATCAGGATACGATGCTGAGGATCCATAGGTTCGTGAGAGAACAGCCGCTCCTAATGGAATTGCTTGAAGATATCGAGGAGTGACTGGAGCTAAGGATCACGCTGAGGAACTACGAGCATGCGCTGGGCTTGCGGAGACGCAATCAAGCACAAAGGGGGAGATTGTAGAATACCATTTGTAATTGTGCTTGATTTCATTAGTTGTCCTTGTAATTTGGGGCGTTTTGTATAGTAGTCCTTAGATTAGGACTAGTTTGATATTTATACCAAGTTTGTTTGGTATAAATACACGTAAATCAATTGAGCTGAATAGAGAAAGTTTAGAGAATTGATCCGAAGGGCTTGCAATTCGATTTCTAGAGAGAGAAACAACAGTAACTTTCTCACTCTAATTGAATTCTCTCTAGTGTTCTTAACTTGAGTTTTTCGATCGAATTCAATTGATTATCTAAACGATCGAATTACTATGAATTCTAGCCTAGGATCGTAGAGTTGTTAATCGTAGGACCTAACAGATAGACTCCATCAATGGGGAATGGATATACCTGATCCCAAATGCCTTCTATGTAAGAGGGAGGATGAAGATATACACCACTTATTCCTTGTTTGTGATTTCAGCGACCTTGTAAGGGACCGAACTGGTATGTGGATCAAACTGCGGCTACCGAAGGAGTGGGTGAGAATGAAGAGATTGCTGATACATTTAGGGAAGCGAAAGAATAAGATCTGCAAGATGCAAATCATGGTGATAGCAGCATTACTTTACGCGATATGGAATGAATGAAATAGGCGCCTCCACGGGGATGCGGCTAGAACTGAGGATATGGTTGTGGCGAGTATCAAAAGGGTTGTCGGGGAGCACATCAAGGCCCTATGAAAGTGAAATGCGGAGCTGAACTAGACTTCCTACAGCACATTCTTGAGTAGCTTATGCATTTATGTTATGATTGCTGATTAATGGTTTTTCCTTGTAACATGGTGTAACACTTTGTTCGGTGGTAATGGAAATATTCTTACCAAAAAATATTACCAAAAGAGTAACTAGAGGACCTACTATAAATCGAGTCTAAAACTCCATATCAGTAGCTATTAAACTCAAATTTAAAGTACCATTCACTTTCTTTCGTCTTTTTCGGAAATAACCTCCAACGTGTGTAGGACCATAAGTCCTACAAGAGGAGACTAATCTCTCATTCTGAGAGACTCACAAACCACGAAACAAACACAATACAACACAAAAAAGAGATAAAACAAGAAAAACCAAAAGCACAATGCACACAACAAGCAAATGGTTAAAGTTTTACACACAAACATAACCACACGTTAGACCAAACACACAGCACATAAAACGACATTAATTCTACCAAAATTAAGAGAAACATCAAGAAAAAAAGTGAGAACTGCTCCCCCATCCCGATTATAGCGGGGATGGGGGAGAGTTTGTTGCTCTGGGCCTCTCTCAACAAAGCTTGTTGTGGTGGTGGCTTGTATTGTAGCAAAGAGGAGGCTCGTCAGAGAAAGTTCGCCGATGAGAGGGTCTGCATGAAGTTTGTTGTATCCAAGGCTCATTATGAAGGAATCAATCTTTTACCAACATCTCGGCACGTGTTCGAGACCGTCTAGTGATTTGTTCAACCTGGAATGATTTCTTTGTCTTCAAAGGACATTTTCAAGATCTACATAAAAGAAAGCCGTCTTCACATATATCTGCTCTAGATGTAGGTATGCAGTACACATCGCCAGGACTACCCGAAAAGTCGTCAGTCGGACCACCGGTGAAAATATCTCATTAAAATCAATGCCTTCTTTCTGAGCATAGGTTTTAACCACCAATCGTGCATGGAACTGCTCTACTTGATCGTCGTTGTTCTGCTTGATCCTAATGACCCATTTATTGCTAATTGCCTTTTTGTCATTCGGTAGTGGCGCCAGCTCCTAAGTCGTAATTTTTTGTAGAGCTTCCATTTTTTCTTGCATTGCCGCCAACCACTGGTCTGCATCTGAATTGTTCAGTGCTTCTTAAAAGATTTATGGCTCTCCATCATCAGTTAGAAAACAGTAGGCGACATTGCTGTCCATATCGTAATCTTCATGCCAGGATGGTACGGCTCTTTTGTGCGTGCCCTTTCTAAGTTTTGTGCTGTGAAGATTCGTTTGGCCACTCCTCGTGCTTTGGTGCTGCTTCAGAAGAAACTTCTTCTACGGACTTTTCTTTCACCTGAATCTCGTAGTCTCTGAGCGTTCCTTTGTAGTTCTATCATTTCGTTGGAGTAGTTTATCTTCTACAAAGATAACTTCCCTAGTGATGACATCCTTGTCCGCGGTGGAATCCCACAGGTGATACCTCTTCACACCATCAACATACCGTAAGAACAAACACTTTATGGACTTTGGATCCAACTTCGTAGTTTCTTGGGCATTGTAGATCACGTACACAGGATTCCGAATAAATGGAGTTTGGAATAATCCGCTGGTTTTCCGGTCCACATCTCCATCGGCATCCTCTGATCAACTGCTGTTAAAGGCGATCGATTGATCACGTAGTAGGTAGGCGGTTGACTGTTTCTGCCCTGATTTATCCAGACCTGCAGCTCCCAACATTGCTCTCAAACTTTCGACAAGAGTTCTGTTCATCGGCTCCGCCACTTCATTCTGTTATGGAGTCTACGCAGTAGTGAAGTGCCTTTTAACGCCATTTTCGCAAAAGCTATCAAATTTCCTGCCCGCATATTCCCCTCCATTATCCGTCCTCAGATCTTTTTTCTTGTATCAAGTTCGACCAGAGCCTTAGAACTCTTGAAGGTTGCAAAAATATCCCCCTTCTCGATGCCTGGAGTAATCGTCGATGAAGGACACAAAGTACGTCCCTCCTCCTCAGGATGAAACCGGTGACTGCCATACATCAGAGTGAAGTGGACGAATTCTATAATATCATTTTCTGTAGAAATTTGATGTGCTGAATTGTAGTCGATGCTGCTTGTTAGCTACGCAATGCTCACAGAATGGTTATGACACCTTTGTGAGACCCGAAAGTAGATTCTGGCCCCAAAGAATTTTGATGCTTTGTTCCCACATATGCCCAAGCTTCAGAAGCCACAACAAATGTTTTGCTTGAACATTTTGAAGCCACAGATGCTTCCACTTCTTACACCGTCCTCCCAATGGCATATACAAATTTGCATAAACCGTTTTGCCTTTCATGACTACAAGTGCTCCCCGAAATCCTCACCGAACTTTTGTTTGCAGCCAAGATCATCGAGCTGTCCCACAGAAAATAAATTATTCTTCAGACCTTCCACGTGCCACACTCTTTATTAGTGTGACTCCCACTTGAAATCCGTTGGTCTCGCTCTCATCGTCGTCAAAGCTTGGACCTGTTGATAACCTGCTTCCCGATCCTCCTTGTTCTTTTGGCAATTTTCTTATTCGAGAACAGTAGCTGCGATGTTATTCAAAATCAAATATGTTGGCATTGTTCTTCAAGTTGATCGTGAGTTGATCATACGAATCAGGCAGACTTTGACGTAGAATTTCTGCACGTTCCTTAGGCTCTGTTTTATACCCCAACGATGTTAGCTAGAAATAGAGTATTGAAGACGTTGAGATGCTCAGTCACCGAAGTAGATTCAGACATTCTCAAGGTGAACAATTTCCTCTTCAAAAATATTTTCTTATGTAATGACGTCGGCTCGTACAGATTGGTTTGGGGATCCCACATATCGTTTGCCGTTTTCTTTCCTTCGACACTGAACAATATCTCATCTGCCAGTGCCAGATGAAGATTTGCGACAATGCTACCTTCCACCTCGTTCCATTTCTTGTCGTCTGTCACCATGGCTGGTTTTCCATTCATAGCCTCTAGATAGCCGTCTTTTTGCAAGTCTTTATCTTAATTTTTTCCACAGTGTTTCTCTCGTTGAAGTTCTCAATATCGAATTTTGCCGCCATAATTTATGATCAGTTGCGAGCAATACCTACGACGGGGTTGCAACAGATAATTATTGAACTCGTACCGGCTTATCGTCACCTTTAGAAGGGCTATATAATTCTATTATTTTTTCTGATGTGGAGGATCCACATTAGTGGCAAACACGGAGCATACAATAAATAGATATATAAAATCCAAGCTCAACTCTGATATCAATTGTTGGTGTGGGTAGCGGACCCGGTCGATTTAAACACCGCATCTAAAATTTGACAGTTAAGATAAAAGTGGAGACCAGGATTTACACGTGGAAAACATCCAAATTAATCGGGGTAATAACCACAGGCAAGGAAGAAGAATTCACTAAGAAAATATATGAGTACAACCTCTCAATATATAAGGAAAAAACCCTTAATCTCTCTTTATAGTCGGAGAAAATTTTTGTTTCTCTGTATTTTCGCTCTCGCACTACTTTTGCTAGCATCTTAGTAATATGAATATATTAATATTAAAGCTCCACGCAATGCACGATGCTTCACAAGATGCTCGAGTGCCAATTCTTTATGACCCTTATCACTTGGTTTATGCATTGTCACACAAACCAATGCTGACAAGGAGTTTAGCTGAATATAACTTAGAAGGTTACATTTGAGTCTAGTTAAAAGGGTTGTATACAAGCTTGTATAAACCGAGTATTCTAGTGATACTTTCCCTGCGAGGAAGTAGGGGAGACGTGGGAGATTAAGCTTCAAAAGTTTCGTAAACAACCTGCTTTTGACCAACACAACACTAGCACATTTTAATTCACATTCAATCGACGGTATCTTCCGCACCATCAGTCAACTGCTTGATGAGCACCAGTTTCATTCTTTAGCAAGAGTAAAACTGAAAAAGGGACTAAGTATTTGTTCACTTCTCCCCCTTTCAAAACACATATTTACCGGGTCAGTCCATTATGACATCTATATGTGGTCCTTGAGTGCAGTATAACGAAATACTACAGTCATCACTCTCGTAAAACCTTAGGGACTGTCGAATAAAGTTCTTTGTCCCATATTTCTCAAGCTAAAGTTTTCATGTATGCATATTTGAAAAATCCACATACCACATTGTCTGTTCGAATGCAATTGAAGTCTCAGGTATGTTTTATTTACGTTGTGATTATGTTTACTGTCAATAAATCTAAGGTTAAAGTTTTACGGTGCCATACGATTACAGATCTAACTGGTGTTCGTATAAGTCCAAAACACCAAACACGGATAACAAATACAAGTATTAATCCTTCCTAAAGCCTTCGTTAGCAGGTTAATAGATTTTTTTGGCACGTCCTCCATCTTAATAACTTCTTCTTGTATCTTGTCTGTAATCAAGTGACAATCCAATTCAATATGTTTCGTTCTTTCAGGGTAGACCTATTGGAAGCTATTTGCGTAGAAGTTTACAAATCGGAATACACTATCATTGGCTCTTGGCTTTAAATTCTAATATTATCCATTATGTTGATTAAACCAAACTATTTCAGTCGTAATCATTGCCATAGCTATGTACTCGGCCTCTGTTAAACTTCTTGCCACAATGTTCTATTTCTTTGTGTTACACGATATTAAGGAATTTGTAAGGAACATCATATATCGGATGATAGGCCTTCTAGTCCTTCAACACGACACCCAATCTCCACCACAGTAAGCCTTCAAGAAAAACTTTGCTACTAGTATCAGTAAATAAGCTTAGACACGGTTTACCTCTTATATATAATGCATAGATATATAAGCTTACCAATAATGTCTTGAAATAAATGTACATCTACATTACTGGTAATGTCCTGGTGTATACAACCTGTTTCTGAGCTGTTGGAATCTTGATGTGTACGACATGTTTTTTGAGAATCTCTTCTAGTATGTAAAAGTTCACATTTTCATAGTAAGGCGTCCAGTATGATCATATTTTCTTCCAGTAACAGAGCAACAATAAGCAGATCAAATTATTAGATGGATAAACAGAACATTTAATGATACTTAATGCATACTTTTATCTATGCTAAAATGTTTACTGAATAGAAAAACAGTTGATCTTAAATTCACATTCTGTTCAACTTGAATACTCAAAGGCTTTAACATTCTTATTTCACCCTACAATTCCATACATATTTCCTTTGACAAAGAACAATTCCTATTTTTTATATAGTCAATTCAATACCTACAAAATATTTCTTTTTTTTTTTCCAATGAAAGCTTGCTGTCTCATTCACAAAAATAATTACATTGGCTAAACAGCCAAAAGTTTCCCCTGGTGACATTGAGATAAAACCAGTAGGAACAAAAGCTCACCATAGGAGCATAACTCAATCAACCAACACCCTGAAGATAGAATAAGATTTGAAAATCAAAGTCAATAACCTATTCTCAAAGATCGTATTTAAAGTTAAACCTCTACTATAAGTTGGATTTAAAATCCACTATAACGGTGGCTATTAAAACCATGATGTAGATTACAAATCTTTAGTCTGACGGACGCAAACACAGGAATAGTCATGCTTTCGTTTAATTAAAGAGACACCATCAACCAAGATCTTTGACAACTGCTCGGGGATGCACAGACTGACAAATAAAAGCAACCTACAAGAAACATTCATTTCCACCAAATCGCAACTTAAGCCTACCCATCGCACTCTCCTAATGGCGTGTGTTCTTTCCCCAACATCGTCAGTCGATATTCCAGCCCGTCTAACGAGTTCCAATCCAATGTTCCCAAAACCTCAGTGAAGGTGGTAAATCTGTCTATATCCTATTGGAACTTTAGGGTTTTGTTGATCAACTACTTTGACTATCGCATAGCACAATTTAATGTCAAATTTTAATTTTTCACCTTATTCGCAATCCAATATTGTATATTAATTCGAATTTTACACTCATTATTATCCACAATCAAATAAATCAACCTTCAACATAATGATTTATTCGAATAAATATGTATCGTATTCAAATTCGAATAGATAATAATTTGTCAAATAAAGTTTTCTTTGAATAAATATTTATATGAATAGTGCACAAGACAGAAAAAGCAAAAGATAAAAAAACAAAACAAACAAAAACACTAGACAAAACATACACAAAATAATTAACCTCTCTATAACAAATCATACACAAAGCAATACGTAGAGTTCCACTTCAGTCGTTTTCGCAAATACAAATAGCGAACCATTTTCCAATATTTCATATATTCATTGTTTGACTGAGAGCAATAGGCATATTTACGATCAGGCATTACGATAGAACGGCACTGACGCGCTCAAATACTAGCAAGTATACTAGGTCGCGCAAGTAGTAAAACGGACGAAGTCCGAGTATCGATCCACGAAGACAGATCGATTAATTCTAAGGTAATATTCCTAATTCTAATTTAGACTAAGGAGATTTTTATAAGTTTGGATGATTTGCCTAAAAGAGATAAAAGCAGAAATAATAAAATAGACGCAAATAAAATAAATGTGGTAACAGAGCAAGTTAGGACGAACGTGATCAAAGCACATACTCGGCACGAATTAATCCTACGTATTCGAGCAATTAGGGGTGTTCGTTCGGTACATAGCGTACCGAACTGAACAGAAATTTCTGTATACCGAAAATTCGGTACAACACTTTCAGATACCGAATATTTTTCAGTACCGAATTTACCGAAATTTAAATAATAAAAATAAAATTTCTGTAATAATTAAATTAGTACGTATATTAATATAATTATAATTTTATTTTCAATATTAATATAATAAAATATATTTTAATTTTAAAAATTCGGTAATTCGGTATACCGAATTTACCGAAATTCAAAATCTATACCGAACCAAATTTACTGAATTACCGAATTTTTTTTCGAATAAACGATTACCGAAATTTCGACCCCTACGGTATACCGAACAACGAACACCCCTACGAGCAATCGATTTAAACTAATTAAGGTAGAAATTCCTAATCTACGTGCTACTCGTCACGTAACTAACGACCCTATGCAATTTTGACCCATCTCTATATTCATATATGACTGCAATCACTTCACGCGCATTCAAGCTTTATGAATTTCCCTGAATTTAGATGCTTTTGCCACCCAAGGTCTCGAAAACCACACGTACGAAACCGAATTTCATTTATAGTCGGTTTTACGTAGTGGTGTCCTATATTTATTATTCTAACCGATCTAATCACTTTTCAGTCTCATATACTAGTCAAGATTCATGCACATGATTATCAAGCATAGCAAGCATTAAACTCAAATATAGAACACGTAACTAAATTCATAGGATTTAATAATAAATACGAACGAGACTACTACGAATTAATAGTCCTACCTAATACGGCCTCAATCACATGAAAACTTAAGCTAGCATATTAATAACATAGAAACATAAAGCATTCAACGTAGACATCGTAGAAAGCATAAAAAAACAAAGTGAAACTTCGCCTATCACGGTGAGCGGATCACGTCTTACTCCCTCGGCGTGTTCGTTGTATCTCCTGGAAGGAAAGCCTCGCAGCCGTGTCTAAGCTCTTCTTCTTTTATCGTTCGTCTTCAACTCCTTCATTAGGTTTTCCCCCCAGCTCCTTCTTTTCTTTTATTTTTTTATCCCCGTCTCTCTCTTTCGCTTCAGTTCTTTATTAGTTGCTTTTTACCCAGTTCCCTAATGGCTCACCTCCCCCAAAAATCCTACGTGAAGTCTTATGGGAATATAACACATGAAGCCTTGCTTATGGGAATCTCACATTTGAAGCCTTGAATTTGCAAAGTCATTGGAATATTTGACTTGATTCAACCCCGAACCGCGTGCACACAATCTTTGCTTTGTATGATGCTCCACGTGATCTCTCTCATGTGATGGTATGGGCTGATTTTGGACAATTTCATGGGCTTGGGAGTATGACTGCGGGCCTAATGCTCTTAAAGAGGAGATTTGACTAAAGGCCAGGTAAACCCACCCTGCGGTCCATTTTGCTCCAATATCTACGCCATATGAAATATAAACGTAAACTAAGGATAACCAAGTATATTACAATAAACAACGATCGGAAATACGTTTTTACGGGGTAAAAAATAGCGCAGAATATAACTTATCAACAACCCCCAAACTCGCTTCGATCGTCCTCGATCATAAAAGCGAAATAAAACCAAATCAAGTTAGGATTATATAACATCAGTCAATGAAATTCTCCTGGTTCATCTCAGAAAATGTAAAAGCATATAAAGTCGAGATAATCATCAACTAATGACCGATCTAGTCAAAACACAAGGCATGGGGTAATAAGTCGCAATCTCATCGTGGCATAAAAGACAGTTTCAGAATCATACAACACATCAATCCACAACTCTCACAAGGATCGCTCAAGTCGCTCGAGGTATTTTCAAAGGGATCTGTATAAAGACGCTCAATTCACGACATGAAAATATATGCTTGCAAGTATATCACATCATAGTCACATAGTAGAAGTCATGAACGAATCAAAGGGTATTTCATCAAGGGTTGTATTGGGGCTCGGGTTTTGAAAGGTGCGTCATATAAGAAAGTGAGCTAAAAGTATCAAACGTGTCAATCATCGAATCGCTCTTTTCACCACTTATTTCGCTCTTCTAACGCTGTGCCTATTTTTTCGCTCGACTCATCCTTTTTTCTTTTCTAGCTCTTCTCGCTCGCTTTATCTCATTTTTTTCTTTTTCTTTTTCTATTTTCGTTTTATTACCAAGCCCCTTCTATTCTTTTTTTTTTTCAGATGTACGTCTTATCGAAGGAGAGGTTCCTAGTCCACTGCAATATTTTTCGGCAAGAGATCTATCATAGGACGAGCTCATAACTAACATGCATCGACGTATTTCACTGCACATTCTCGATTAACATAATAATTGATTGAAGAATTGACACGTTTATAAAAGTCGTACAGACTAAATTTGAGGCAATCAGGATAAATATTCGGGCTCCAAATCAACAAATAAATCAAATAAGGCTCAGATGGTCTCACTAAGTGATAAATACGTAAGGTTGGAAAATATTTAGGCCAATGACTCAATCCTAGTGCCCTTCTTATTTTCGCACACAAAAATCCACATAGTAACCATTAACATGCATAACAGATCAATTTCGAAATTATTCACTCCATGTGTGTCACACAAGAATAAACACCAAGCACAATGAGTTGCTCTGAATTTATCTCCGAAGGCTCAAGAACTCACATATATAACTAGGTTTGTGCTTCATGATACGCAATATTCTCCTAAATCAATCAATGTAGCGAGATAATTATGCTAGTATCACAACAATGCAACATGTAAGACTATCATACTCAACTCGTCGAATCATATCACGACACAATAAATTTTTAAAAGTTTTTTTATCATAGACAGGAGATTCCACAGATGATTTTCACAACTTTCATCAGTTACCCACTAAAAAGACCGAAACACATCGATACCTAAATATTTAAGCATATTAAAACTAGCAAGTGTCACATCCCACCCCAAACAAAATAGCACATTGTCCGCAATGTGTAAAATAAAAGCACATAGGGTTGAAGTGATACTGCCCTGAACTCTTTGTATCGATGTAGAAGATGTGGTTGCTCCACAGTAAACAAGCAACCGTCATTGGCCTAACGATCCCCCAAACTAGTTATAAACCTGTGAGAGAACATGACTAGGCGCACCGCGAAAACGAGTTTTATTAGATGACAATAATTAGTACTTAGAGTAATAGAACTAAAAATAATATAATATAAATGCGTCGATAGTACTTGGGTTGCCTCACAATAAGCGTTGTTTTTAGCTTGACTCTCGAGACTATCAGGGTGGATCGGTTTGTCGGCATGCTTTATTGCTCTGGAGGTCCTTCAGCTCGCTGGTAGTCTCTCCAGACGAGGTGTTCCTGAAAGGAACAGAGCAACTAGAAGCAGAAAAATCAGAAATTACGGGTTCCACGAGATATACCGATGTTGTTTTGCCAACCTCGTCATACAGCTAGTCGCTGTCCATTGACTTTGAGAGAGTCTTTTCCGTTCATACCCCTCGTGTTCTTGATCCTCCATTCTTTGCCTATGATTTCGATTGTTACGCCGACATGTAGCTTCAATTTCTGCATCAAAAAGCAATGGTACGTTCCTCGAGCTTCTTGTCATGCACCGGTCTGCAAAAGATGAAAAATCAGCGTAAGTGAAATGGTAAAAATAAATAAAATAATAATGATAATAGTCGATAAATAAAATATCTAAACTTAAAACTCAGAATAAATCCTAAAACTAATGATATTGCTGTCCACGGCAACGACGCCAAAAACTTCACGCGCTCAAATACTAGCAAGTGTACTAGGTCGCGCAAGTAGTAAAACGGACGAAGTCCGAGTACCGATCCACGAAGACAACTCGATTGTTAGGTCCTACGATTAACAACTCTATGATCCTAGGCATGAATTCTAAGTAATTCGATGATAACGATTGACATTAAGATTCGATCGAAAAACTCTAATGAAGAACGAGAGAGAGAATTCGAGTAGAGTGAGAAAGTTAATATTTTTTCTCTCTCTAGAAATTGAATTGCAAGCCTTTCGGATCAATTTCCAAAACCTTCTCTATTAAGCTCAATGTGTACAAACGTATTTATACCAAACAAATTTGGTATAAATATCAAACAAGTCCTAAACTAAGGACAACTATACAAAACGCCCCTAATTACAAGGACAACTAATGAAATCAAGCACAATTCTAAAAGTATACTCTACAATCTCCCCCTTTGTGCTTGATTGCGTCTCCGCGCTATTTGTCCTCGTCGGGCATAGTACGATCTGCGCAAGCCCAGCGCATGCTCATAATCCCTTATCGTCTCCCTAAGCTTCAGACGCTCCTCGATGTCATCTATCAATTTCATCAGGAGCGGCTGTTCTCTCAGGATCCTGTGGATCCTCAGCATAGTGTCTCGGTTGATTTCTTCCAACCTCTGCTCGATATTCCGCCTGATGACCTTGAGCGTTCCATCGCAAAACTTTTGAATCTCTGTCTTCAGCATCAACTTAGTCTTCTGGGCAGTTGGATTGTTGTAGGTGATGCCTATGACTGAGCTGATGTGTACATGATTGCTTGAAAGCCCTTAATCTCAGGTCCTTTGTTGAGTGGTTCGGCCATGTTAATCTTCTTCATGTTGCTCTCCAGAGCCATCTGAAGGTCGTGTGCGGCGAAGTACTTGACTTGGCGCATCATGAACCGGTAGAGCCATTCGAGGCCTTCTTTCTTGATGAAGCCTTGAGGACCTTTGTACTTTTCCACGTACAGCTTGTAGAGGTTGTACACCTCATCAGCAGGTATGTACGGTAGGTCACTCTCGCTTAATTCCTCTCGGGTTCTATCCACTCTTTCAATGACGTAGTGAGGTGTTGGAAGTCCTCCTTTTGCACAGTAGACGCTGAGGAGTTGGCATATTGGGGAGAGACTCTTGTAATGGTTCTTGACTTGTCCTTTAGTCATCCCCAGCCTTACGTTTGGTCCTAGTTGGGTCAGCATCCATAGATATGTCATCCTCTTCTGCTGATCCCAGTGAGAGATCCCTCTTAGCTCGAATTCATTCAGCTTCTTGACCCTATCCGGTGACCTCCAGATGTGTTCACGAACTTCTTCAAGGAAGGGATTTCGATTTGAATATTTTCAAACGGCGTGTCGACCCGAACGGTCCCTGGCATTTGCCTTGTAGGGGAAGCCGCTTGTTGTGCGATCAACTCTGATTGCCTTGGGATGTCTCGTTGGTAGTCTTCACCTTCATGAAGTTCGTCGTCTTCTATGATTACGAGGTCCACGGATGTCTGTTGTAGAAAATGCCGAACATCCTGAAGCCGTTGTCTTTGATGCTCATCGGGCATGGAATGGGTCATCCATTGTCCTTCGAAGATGTATCTGTCTAGAACTTCGTGTGGATTGACACCATGTCCTGATGGTCCCGGTTGGTCTGGAGCGACTGAGGGAGTAGCTTGGGTAGCTGCTAGGGCTACAAGCATCGCAGCACTTGCTTCTTCTTCCGGAAGCAAGGGGCTTGAGTAGATCGGTGGTGTGGGCGGAGGCGTCCTGAGGTGAAAGGTTGGTGGGTCGATGTGGGCGGTGCGGTGCGTGGTGTGGGTGGTTTGTGTTTGGGTTTCACCAGCTCCAGCGCTTGTTTGTGTATCGCCCGGGCCTTGTCCTTGGCCACTTGTAGATGTCCTTAGCCTCGGCAAGTGTCAGTAGGTGGCTCAGGATGATCCACCAATCGCCTGTAAAGAGACTCTTCTTGAGGCGACCGGTTGGAGAGGCCGATCAGTCGGGCGAGTAGAATGTCGTGGAGCTCAGTTATGGGTATGGTGTATGGGTTGATGAGGATGGATGAATTAGCTAAAGGGTCGGTGGGTGTGGGTTGTGGAGGTGTGAGGGTGGGTTGTGACGAGGTGGCTTCGGAGACAGATGCTTTCCCGGTGTCTCTGCGGGATGTCTCTATGGCAGTATACACTCTCTCCATTATTTTGTCTTCAATCGATTGAACAGCAGCGGAGAGAGCGGCTTGGAATTGCTCGTTCGTCACAAACGGTGCTAACGCCTCCTTGGATGGACCAGGACGACTGATGTCGCCTGTTATCAACCCTTGAGTAGACACCGACTCTTCAGGTTGGCTCACAGTCACTTGAGGTTGTGACTGTATGAGACTTCCACCCAATCCTTGAGTCGAATCTTGAAGATTCGGCTCTATGGGCGTTGTGGCAGGCTCGGGTTGCGCCTGCGAACCAGACACCACGAGAATTGGTTGCGGCTCAAGATTGAGCAAAGAAGTGTCAGCAACACTTGTAGATGTGGTCAGCGTAGTATCTGGTGCGTTGGTGACGGCCGGGAAGAGGGACTCCAGCTGAATGCTAAGTCTCCTGGGAGTCCTCCTTATCAGACTTATTACCTCGTCAGACTCCGTGTCAGATGGAGTGGCCGTGTGAGGAGTGAGGTCACGATCGACATCCTCCAGTGCCTGATGCGTCACCGGTGGAAGAGAGCTTTGCCCCATTTCTACTTCGGGCTGCGCTACTGGTTGAAGAACCTCCTCAATGGTTTCTTCGAGCATGCCAACATGAACGGGCACTTCCACTTGATATTCATGTGCAGGATCCTCGAGCGCCATCTCAGTAGACACGACGTCTATCAAGGTATCATCTACGTCGGGCATTGGCTCTTCGACCAATGGAGACTCCTGTAGAAGCTCCTGGGCGACAACATCTATATCGCGTTGTCAGGGCTTTGGTGATGTTGTGGTTGGGGAGGGCTCATATGTACATCTGCCGGGGGCCCTCTAATCATTTCCTCTGTGAGGTGATGTTCCCGGCAGTATCTCTGATATTCAGCTCCTGTGGGGTCAGCGAGCCGAAGAAGGTTGAGAGATATGGCCATTGAAGGCTGTGCAAGGTCCACCAGCCTTGGGTTGTGGAAGAATTTGAGCCGGGGCGGCTGATAGTTTCCTCCCGGGGGCAGGCGAGGAATGTTCCACGCCTATATCTCCATGTGTTGGCGGATGATGACGGAAAACCATCTCGCGTACGGCACGTTCTTTTATCTGATCTGTTCTGCAAGGTCGTTCCAGATCAGCTGGGCAAAAACGTAATTCCGCGAGAACAAGACTCCGTGAAAAATCCGGAGTATGTGGCCATTGCCTTTGTCGAAGCCGGCGTGCTTCGGAGATAGACACTTGTTCACGATCCCGAACAGTGTCTTCCATGGGTGAGGGATACCGTTGCTCTGAACCTGAGCGAGCTTGGTGAGCGACGAACGATAACCCACTTGCTCTGAGATAGGAGGGGGTCGTAGTTTTGGCTGTGAGGGAGGTCAAGTAGAGCTCTGAACTCGTTCTTGCCCATGCAGATGTGCCTCGTCCCTACAACCGTCGTGAAATGGTATCCCCCGTCCAAGATGATGCTCTTGATCATCCCCCAAAACTGCTGGAGGTAGACCATCGGCACTGATGCCGTCACGGTAAGTCCATGCCATAGTGGATGGCCTTGAAGGATAGACACGATAATGTCGTCTGGACACCGGAAGGTGGCCAGGTCCAATTGGAAGTTCGTGTCGTGGACATTGAGGTATAAAGACTTCTCGTATATGTGATTATATGTTGGATAGCGATCCATCTGAAAAAAATAAGAAATATAACAAATCATTAGTTCATAATTTTGATATTAGTCGAAAATGAATTTAGTTTCATCAAACTATAATAATGTATCAAGTCATGACATGTTTGATGAATTTTGAATTGAAATCGTCTGATATGCATATAGGATTCTTGATTTTTTAAAAAATGTAATGGCATGATGGTAATTTCGAATTAAACACCTAACGCTTGAAAAATAGTTTGAAAATTTTCTAAGTGTTTAATCGCGAGTAATGTCACTGTTCATGCCGAGAAATTTTTCTCTCGATAAAATTGGTTTTCAAATTGATTTCCTATGTATTGATTTCAATTGTAATGACTCAGTTTAATTTTTCGATCGAGAAAATTTTATTCGCTAATGTTCGCTACAGGGTAAAAGACTTAGAGAAAAATTTTCTTGACTGTAGTCGATTAATTTTACGATCGAGAAAAATATCTGTGTAAATTTACGATCGAGAAATTAAATTTCCGGGTAAATTTACGATCGAGAATTTTTCCGCGCGTGAAATAAAAGTTTGCTATTAAAATTAACGAGCGAGAAAATATTTCAATTTGAAAAGGTTTTTCGCTGCAAAGTTTTACGATCGAGAAAATTTTCAATCACAGCGACTAAGTCAACTATTGAGAAAATTTTCAATCGGTCAAAATTTCGCGGCGAGTTTTTACGATCAAGAAATTAATATCTCCGTTTAAAATTTTCGATCGAGAACAAGATTGAAATCAAAATTTTCGACTGTAAGTTTTACGCTCGAGATTTTTGAAGACATTGCATCTATTTTATCTATTGCTCTCAGTAATATTTCGCTCGCATAAAATCAAAATAAGTTTTCTCGATAGTAAATAAATTTCGATCAGCGTTAATTATTTTAATGATTAACTTGAAAACATTTGCGATCGAAAATCTTTACGATGCATACAGTGATTTAATCAAATTTGAGAATCAATTTACACTGTTTGCGATCGAGAAAGTTCTTCGACGCATTTAAACCATTAAACTCCAGTCTTAGTCTATCAGTCAATCGAACACTAATAACGCACAAAATCGAATTTTTTTTCACCCAAAATGATCAGGAAACTTCAAAAACTAGCCTGTTATGGAGTTTCTAACCCAGATTATTCTTAGAGAAAGGCTAAAGCACTGCGAGCAGGTGTTTGAGTTTCAGAGTATGAACAGTCGAGAAATAACCAAGTAATCATGCGAAATATTGCAGAATACAGACGCAAATCTAGTTTAAATGAACGGAAAACCCTAAAGGAAGTCAAATCTACCTTCAAAAGACGAAAATTAGTTGAAAGATTGAAAGATTTTGAAGATTTTGACTGTTGTCTTTTGAGAGAAAAAGTTTTTCGCTAGAAAATTTGACTGTTGAGTTTTGCGATCGAGGGTTTTGCGTGATTTTAGGGATTTTCGACTGCAGACTAATGATGTCATTTAATTTGGGTTGATTTGACGTTTACGATACTTAGTGAGTTAAGCCCATTACTGTTTACGATCGAAAAACTTACGATCGAGAAGTTAGATTTGGTTACTGTTCAATTTTTGCTCGACAACTCCGATCGTAAATCTCTTTGGTTCCTGTATAATTTTCGCTCGACAATATGAAGGCGAAAATTACAATTTGGTCCCAAATTAATTTTCGCTCGAAAAACTGTGATTGAAAATTGCAAATTCGCCCGTATTTCTCGATAGTAAGTTTTCCTTAACATTTCAGATTGATCCTAAATTTTAAGAATAAACCACAGCATTACTCCTAATTATAAACGAGAATGCAATTAACTCCCTGAATTTTCGTAGAAGTGGCATCCCGCTCCAAAATTGATCTTCGATAATCTGCATTACTTAGAGCAAAATGTCGAGAATATTAGAGTTAATTAAAAAAGTAATTGATCTACTAAGGCATCTCCTGTATCGTTTATCGATGTCTTGAGCTCACGATCGTGAAATTTTGTGAGGTCCTCCCTTTTTAAGTATTGACCGAAGCAAATCGAGGTGAAAATTTCTGCAACACTTAAAGATAAGAACATCAAAAATATTTGGAGCTCAAAACATGGAAACATTGTAAATGCTCCCCCTCAAATATTGCACATGTATCGATTTATCACATAATCAAGCAAATCAATACAAGTAACAATCATTTTTGTACGCAATTTAGGCAATTTCACTTAGATACATGGTCCCCAAATCATGTATTCAAAATTTTTGCGAGAGGGTATGAGCAATAACAAGTAAAGTCGCATTTTAATCAATTTCGTACCAATGCAAGTTAAACATGCATTCAAAATGTGCAATTTTTTTTATGTATTAATAGTATTATTAGTATGGGGTCAGATTATTTTGCTACGATCATCGTCACGCCTAAAATTTCACGAGACATTTGATAGGATCACGTACCGTCAAGTCATGTCGTCAAACTTAAGGAGTCCTAAGCTCATAGAATGATCCATTTCGACAACTCTCACTGGTTCACTCTAGCACTCGATTACTTATGCCTTGGTATGATTATATATATATCACTCAAGTTAACACAAGCAATCTTAAGTCAATTTACCTGTGATCGAGGCGTTTTTTAATCATTTCACCCTTGCGAGAGATCGTTGATGTGGAATCATAGAGACTTGTGAAGGGTTTTATTTGTGGCTCTGACTAAGAAGGGAATGATAATTTTGGGATTGTGGACTAAGAATCTTCTTCCTCTTCTTCGTCGTTCTCCTTCTTTTAGACGTTTTTTTTTATTTTTTTTCGTTCTTCTCATCCTTTCTTTGTCTCCTTCTGCACTTGCTCAAGCTGAAGCTCCGCTTCTCTACGAGGCTGAGAGATTATCTAAGGCGAAGTTCTTCTTGTTCGTTCTCGGGCCGATACTGCGCTCCTTTTCTCTTAATCCCTAGTGAGGTTTCAAAGATTATCAATTTGAAGAAGTTCGCAGTTATGGAATTCGAACCCAAGGCCGCGCTCCTCTTCACGTTGTCTCGATATAAGACCGGATTATCGTTGGAGAAGTTCACTTTGTGGTGCTCGTCTTTCCAGCCGTTCTGATGAGTGTACGAGATTATCAATGGAGAAGTTCGCAGCAAGATCCATATCCCCTTCTAATTTAATAGTCGAGGGATAGGTTCTTTTGGACTGCTTTTGTGCGTTGAGCATTCCTCGTGTGTGTTTTCCACCTTCTTTTGTCATCTTTCTCTTTGTCGTCTCTTTTTCTCCCCCTCCTTTTCTCGATTGAATATCCCATCGAAGACTTAGGTGTCGGTTGAAGGCTCAAAGGATTTTCAAGTGAAGAAAAGGATATCGGAGAAGGCTCAAAATGGATGACTAGAGGCTGTGTTAAAGGATTGAGATTTTTATTCAAGGCTAAGAGAGGAATATCCTAAGTGCTCTAATCATTTTCCTAAGGATCTATCGAAAGACGAGTATGAAGCCAAGAATCACTTGATAAGACAAGCGATTGATGTGTGACTCGCTCAAGAATAAATAAATAAAAAGGGAAAATAATAGGCCAGAATCCTCACTTATGTAAAGTGGCTTTGTGTCTAGTGGAGCAAACTAGATGAGCTATAGGCACAAGAATGCGACTTAGACTGACAAAATTAAGTAAGCAATCAATCGCATGCCAGGGAAATCTAATTGTGACATAGATCGAGCATCCTAAAGATATCGTCATTCCCCTATATTATAGGTATATGTATATTTTTATATTTAATTTTTTATTTATTAAATTCACGCAAAATAAGACATGTAAGCATAGAACGCACATAGAACATTTAATAGTGCGAAAGATCAGGGAATGCACATATCACGGAAGGTTCAGCATGCCTAATTTTTCGACAAGGAATTGGTTAAAATGTCTTGGTGAAAATTAGTTGATATTCCGTATTCACAAAGTACACATCAATAGTGCCTTTTTCTACGTGATCTTTTATAAAGTGATATCTAATGTCTATGTGTTTCGTGTGTGAATGATGAACGGGATTGCAAGTAATAGTGATGGCACTTTGACTATCACTATATATGGGTATGTTATGTAAATTGTACCGATAGTCGCGAAGCTGAGTCCGTAGCCACAGCACCTGGGAGCAACAACTGGCGGCAGCCACGTATTCCGTTTCGGCCGTCGAAGTTGACACACAGTTCTGCTTCTTGGATGACCAGCAGACCAGCTTTTCGCCTAGAAATTGAGCGCCACCGGACGTGCTTTTCCTGTCCATTCGGCAACCTGCATAGTCAGCGTCAGTATAGCCGATTAGTTTGAAATTCGTACCTTTAGGATACCATAGTCCTAAGGTAGTTGTGCCCTTAAGGTAGCGAAGGATACGTTCACCGCGAGCATGTGGGATTCTTTGGGATCGGCTTGGAATCGGGCACAGAGACAAGTGGCAAACACGATATCCGACCGACTAGAAGTGAGGTAGAGAAGAGAACCAATAATACTGCGATAGAGTGTGATGTCGACCGATTTTCCTGTGGGATCGGCATCCAACTTGCAGTTTGTGGACATGGGAGTGCTGAGTGGCTTGCTCTGATCCTGATGGAATCTTTTCAAGATGTCCTTAATGTACTTCGTCTGACTGATGAATATTCCATCTTCGAGCTGCCTGAGTTGAAGTCCTAGGAAGAACTGCATCTCTCCCATGTGGCTCATTTCGAACTTGCTCTTTATGAGATCTCCAAACTTCTTACAAAGTCGCGGATTTGTTGAACCGAAAATGATGTCGTCGACGTAGACTTGAACGACCATCAAATCCTTGTCTTGCCATTTGATGAAGAGGGGCGTATCGATTGTTCCTCGAATAAATCCAGATTTTATGAGGAAATCGCTCAAGACATCGTACCAAGCACGTGGGGCTTGTTTTAGTCCGTAAAGAGCTTTATCCAATCGATAAACGTGAATGGGATGTTATTGATCAACAAAGCCGTCAGGCTGAGCGACATAGACTTATTCTTTAAGTATACCGTTGAGAAAGGCGGTTTTAACGTCCATTTGATAGACCTTGAAGTCTTTGTGAGCCGCATAAGCCAATAGTAGACGAATGGCTTCGATTCGGGCAACAGGAGCATACGTTTCGTCGTAGTCAATACCTTCTTGTTGATTATATCCCTTTGCAACTAATCGGGCCTTGTTCCTAATCACTTCTCCATCTTCATTCTTTTTGTTCTTAAATACCCATTTCGTTCCGATGATAGTTTTCCCATGTGGGCGGGGTACTAATTTCCACACATGAAGACGTTTGAATTGGTTAATTTCCCCTTGCATTGCAATTATCCAATCTGGGTCGTGTAGTGCGTCTGCTACCTTAGTAGGTTCGTTTTGGCTTAAGAAGCAGCTGAAAAGACCGTGTTGATCCCTTGTCCTTACTCCGCGTGAAAGATCGCCAATTATCTGATCAACCGGGTGGGCTTTAGTCCACTTACGCTCATGTGGCAAGGCTGAAGAAGACGCATCAGCCATTTGTGGATCTAGATTTCCAATAATCTCCGATTGTTCATTTGTATGAGGAAGTTCCAAATCAGCATTTGGAGGGAGCGACTCTGATGATTCTTCCTCAACACCCACGATAGTTTTGTCATTATTCTGAGGCAGGTCTGAATCGGTTGGAGTAGGAACTGTTGAAGAGCTTGGTAAATCGGCCTCTTCGGGTGGAGAATCCACTATAGGTGTAGCATTGCGTGACCGATATACTGGCTCGAAGAGAGAGTCCAAATCGTCTAATGCAAGTCTCATAGCTTCTTCTGACGTTGAATTCGGAGTTGTTGCCTTCTTCTGTTGGTTTTGTGCCAACACACCAGTGAAAACAGGTTCTGAACGAAAGTGGCTTCGAATGCTTTAGGGTCGAACTTAGTACGTTGCTCTCGGTCGTTCGCCACAAAGCATTTGCACCCGAAGACTTTAAAGAATGAAATGTTGGGTAATCGTTTGTTGATAATTTCGTACGGAGTCTTGTCGAAGCGCTTGTGAATCACCGTCCTGTTTTGAGTGAAACAGGCAGTATTTTACTTGTTCCGCCCAAAGAAAATGTGGAAGTTGAGAATGTATGAGCATCGTACGCGCGGCTTTCACTAGTGTTCTGTTCTTTCGTTCGACTACCCCATTCTGCTGAGGAGTCTTGGCGGCTGAAAATTGTTGACTTATCCCAAGTTTATGATAAAAATTACTGAGACATCTGTTCTTGAACTCAGTGCCATTGTCTGTTCGAATGAATTGGATAGTCTACTGCAGCAAATTTTGAGTAGTGTTCACGAATTGATGATCAAGTCCCCTGTCTCATCTTTTGTTCGGAGAAACCTTGTCCAAGTGTAGCGAGAGTAGTCATCGACTATGACCAGTAGATACTTGCATCCATTTATACTCTGTGTCTTCATCGGGCCACAGAGGTCCATATGTAGCAGTTCCAGAGGACGTGAAGTAGAGGCCACTTGTTTGATATGATGAGATGCTCGCTTCATTTTTCCTAATTGGCACGCCGAACATTGATGCTCTTTTTGTAAAGGTATAGTTGGAAGACCATGAACCAAATTTTTCTTTGAGATATGTTGAAGAGCTTTGAGGTTGAGATGAGACATGCGTTGATGCCATAAGCTGTTCCTCTGAATTACAGTTTGAGAGATGAGGCAGACAGCTGCCGAGGGACGCACGGATGTCAGGTTGATCGTGTAAAGATTGGATTGCCGAAGTCCGTAAAGGAGTTCTGTGTCCTGACTATCCAAAATTCTGCACCGGTCAGCATGAAAGACCACCAGGAACCCTTTGTCACAGAACTGGCCTATGCTGAACAAGTTATGGCGGAGGCCTTCGACGTATGAGACATCTTTTATAGTCAGATTCTTCAGAATGATATACCCATGTCCTAGAATCGGGGCTGAATCGTTGTTTCCAAACCTGACTTTTCCGTTAGGATGGTCTTTGTAGTTGCTCAACAGTTCTTGATTTCCCGTCATGTGTGTGGAGCAACCAGAATCGAGGTACCACACATGATGGATCTGCAAAAACAATTTAGAGAGCTTTAGGTACCCATTTAAACATGGGTCCTCTCAGATTAGCAGATATGATTTCAGGTTCAGATACAGTTCCTAAATTATTACTTGAGGGAGTCTAGACAACCCATTTCACTTTTGAAGAAGTGGGTTTGGGTGCTGCCTCTTTAGGTGACTTGGCCGTTTCGGCTTTCGTCATCCTAGGCGGAGATATCGTCAAACTCGAGACTCATATACTCGTCGTCTCAATCTGATCGTACAACTTTTCAAGCGTTTCAGACATGTGCTTCAATAGATACACCAAGCCATAGCGAGAGTGATCATTTGTCAAAGTCAGGAAATAGTGAAAATTACCTCGGGCCGCTACACTAAACGGTCCACAAACGTATGTATGGATCAAATCCAATAGATTATTGGCTCTTTGAAAAGTCCCTGTAGAGGGAGACTTAGTCATCTGTCCTTGGCCTTTTTCTTAATCCCTCCTTTTGGCTTATTGGGCTTTAGCTTGGGCTTGTTCGACTTAGATCTCTTAGACCTTGTAGTCGCAACAAGCGCAACCTCTTTTCCTTTTCCTTTCTTTAGCTCACGCTGAGTCTGAACCAGCGTGTTCATGAGTTCAGGAAGCGAAAATCGCCTATCGCTCAGATTATAGTTTATAATAAACTGAGCAAATGAAGCTGGGAGTGACTGAATGATTAGGTCAATCTGAAGCTCGTTGTGAATGGGACAACCGAGAGAACCCAGTTCCTCGATGTACCCAATGAGCTTATGCACATGTGCCGCGACATCTGTGCCCTTAGGCATCTTGATATGAAAGAGGTTGTCAGCAACACGGTATCGAGACGATCTCGACTGCTCGCCGTACAACTCCTTCAGTCGAACTAATAACTGACTCACCAGTTACAATTATCATTTTATCGAGTTCAGAGACTGGCATATTCATTGACCTCGCTCGAAATGGAGCATATGTGAAGGACTTAAATATGTAGTCGGTTCGAGCTATTACACTTCTTCAACTGTCGATTGACAAAAACCTAGAAGGTCGGGCTTAAATTCGTCACTAAGGTCGTATCGATAAAAGAAAGAAAAACAATACTTAATGAGCTTAGAGTGTTAAGAATGGTCTTGGGCGTGTAGAGATCTATGGAGTTATTCGATACTTGAGGCATAGCCTTAGTGCTCGTAAATATTAACTGTGGGAGTGGCTCGAGACAGTAAATTTATCTAATCATTTACTAGATATTAGACTTAAATAATTAGTTAGTCCAACTTAATTCACTACTAGAAAACAGACATATTAGACAAGGAAAATTCGGTGTCTAAAACCAAAATTTCATATCTATTGAGTGATTAGACACGGAATTATCCGTGTCTGATGTATAGGTGATGTCCTCGTAGCAAATTTGGACAAGGATATATACCGCAAAGTGAATTTTGTCACATTTTCATTTTTATTTCCGTATCTAAATAAAAGCATTAATTTATTTTGAAATAAAAATGTGTCAGAATCCTTTAATAATACTCATAATTTAGACACGAAACCAATTATGCATTCATTTTCCGTATCTGATACTATGTTTTCTTGTAGTGTAAGAGTAATGATAAAACTGGTATTCTACCTTAACTTGAACACGAGAGAGATAAAGGTGCGAATTCAACCTTCTGAAAATATTAATTAGATTGAGAAATTTACTTCATATATAATGAAAGACCAAGGCAACGTAATGTGAAAATCTCTCAACGATTTGGTTAGATTTGAATCGGTCTTTACTGTCGGTTTGACATTATCTTGTGTAACATCCCTCATTTTTTAATTAAAAATAATGGCGGATTTCGCAAAGAAAGCCGCAGAAAACCCATTTTATAAAAATTTTTCTTCGCATAAAATATTATATTAAAATTGTTCTATAAAATTCAATGTATCACAAAGTCTTCAGATACGATTAAAAACACAAAATAAAGCACACGTTACAGTTCCATAGGTCTTCATCCATGTACAGCCCCGCCCTCAAAGCCCGTGGTGTCACCGCCTCAGCCCGCCTCAGTCACGACGAATCTCATCGTCGGACTCTGTCATACCTACAACACGTAAACCCTGAGCAAATGCCCAGTAGGTAAAAATATGCATGTATACAGCGTGCGCACAACACCCTTTCCAATACATTTCACAATAAATGCACGCTCGACTTTTTACTCTCATCTCAACCTAACACATCTCAACATATCTCGACAGGGCCCTAGGTTAGACTCGGCACCACGCGCGAACAAAACATCACGGGATCAGAGGATTCGCACACTCGGGTAGCCTACACAGGTCACTCACGTTAGGTCGCTCCTTCCCGAGGTTCCGCCTATTCCCAAAGGTAGCCTACTCTGGTTGCACAGAGGGTACACCGGGTCACTCACGTTAAGTTACCCGACCAGGTCGCTCATTCTAATAAAAATCAATGGGTAGACAGGTTACTCACGTTTGCCTCCCGAGTGGCGCCAGAGTAGTAACCTCAAACCAATACACGGTCAACGACCAAATGCCTATCACACTCTACCCCACTCATCGACACTTTAAATGCCACCGTATCAATACGGTCATCACCCCTCGCCCGATATGAAATGCATATGCTGTGCAAGTGAAATGCAACATCACTATAATCATGTTTTCTCATTCGCCCGAAAATTCACATTCGCCCGAAATATTATTTTAACGCCGAAAATGTTTAGACCCAAAAATTGGATCAACGCCCGAAGATAGTCTTTAACGTCAAAGTAATATCGCCTCAACGACATATTAAACACTCAAAAATTTATTTGAAATATAGCGAAAATCTCTTTACCCGTCATTAATTTAAAAATCCTAAATTTAACCCTAAAATTATTTCTACACATTTGAAAAATTATTATTGAGATATTATATATATGTTTTCTTTTATTTTATATAATATATATTTACAACAATATACTACGCCCTCTAAAATTATTATTATTTTCTTTTAGATATTCAAAAATATTATTATATATTTTACGCCCTCTAAAATTATTAATTTTTTATATTCGAAATATTATTATTTTTTATTTATCTATATCTTTTCTTTTTTTTATGTTCGAACCTTAAAATTTATTTCTAAGCATTCGAAAATATCAAATCTGGAAATAAAGTCAAAGAAAATATTCTTAGTTTGAAGATTTTATTTCCTTCCTCCTAACTACGTACGATTTCCTAAAAAAATATAAACTACACTTAAATCCAACAATCTAAGTTCATCACCCAAGATAGTATACGTCGAAGTTCATATAATCTACGGAAGTTTCTATCGAGAACCCCTAAAACATAATATAAGTAAAACATATTATCACCATACAAAGCTTCATATAACGCCTACATATATATTCACATAAGAGCACGTACAAAACATATAGCTTTATTTACGAGTTGAAGGTAAATTCTTCACCTGCAAACCGAATATCACATAATAGTTTACGTATTGTAGGTGAAATTTCCACCTACGTCACGTCCGAAGCTTGCTTAATTAAGGTGTAGATTCCTAGCTTCCTCAGCTCTTGAGACGTCTTTACTTTCTCCCCTTTCTTGTTCGAACGTTTTCTCTCTTCTCTGTTTATATCCTTTAATGTGCGGTGTAATATTTATTTTGTTTGATGGTTGTTTATTTTGTTTGTATCCTTTAATGTGAGGTGTAATATTTATTTAGTTTGATGGTTGTTTAGATGGAATCTCCAGTAGGTAATGTTTGCAATGTGGGGTTTGTTTGTAACGTGGATGACAGACATAGTGAGGTGGCTAGATTCCCCTCTTAACATGGGTGACTATCAGTAGGTGACAAGTCCTCTTTTTTTTTTTATTATTACTCGAATTCGAATTTATTTCTATTAATTTTAATTAATTCGAATTAATTGTAATTAATATACTATACATATTTTTTTATATATATATTCGAATTCGAATTTTATTTCTATAAATTCAAATTGTTCGAACTAATTTTAATTATTAATTAATTAAAATTTTTTAATGAATTTCGTTTTTTTAATTTAACAACTAATTACATCATAAACCCCATATTAAATTTTTACCGGCACTACATCTTGGACCTTATCTTGGAATGAAATTTTGACCCAACTGCATCCAATAAGAAATAGTCGCGTCTGGGTTCTTAAGTCAATTCTCCAACAATCTGACAAAGAACTCAATATAACAACTAATACGTTGGATTCCTCACCTGCGAATAAAGAAGGACCCATCCTCAAACGGGTACCTAAGCTTAGTTAACTTCTTTTGCAGGTCCGTCATGTGTGATACTTAGATTCAGGTTGCTCCTCACACATGACGGGAAGTAAAGAGCTGTCGAACAACTTTTTCGAGGTACTTCTTGGGAAAGTCTACATCGAAAACGGTCAATATGCACCCATGCTAGGAACAGGAGACCTCATCCATGACGGACTCACCATCAAAGGAGTCTCACACGTCGAAGGACTAAGCTACAATCTATTCAGTATTGGACGCTTCTGTGACAAAGGCTACAAAGTAAATTTCGAGACAAACAAATGTTACATCACCGATGACAAGGGAAGAGAACTGCTCACTGGCCACAGAAAGACGAATCTCTACTCCATTGACCTAAAGACTGTCCAACCGACGTGTCTCATCTCTCGTGCCTCCCTACATCAGAACGACCTTTGGCATCAGCGACTCTCTCATCTCAATTTCAAAGATCTGAACAAACTGCGATCAGAAAATTTGGTCAAAGGACTTACCTCATTTAGGTATCACAAAGAGCATCTCTGGTCGGCGTGTGAAATGAGAAAAATCAGGAAAGCATGCCATCGCACTAAACATGTAGCCTCAACCTCCAAACCTCTTGAATTCATTCACATGGACATATGTGGACCTATGCGCACTCAGACTATAAATGGGCGGAGATATGTGTTAGTTATTGTGGATGATTTCTATTGCTACACATGGACCAAATTTATCAGAACTAAGGACGAAACTCCAGGTCTAATCATTGAGTTCATCAAAACCGCACAAAACCTCTACCAACTAAGTGTCCAAATCATCAGAACTGACAACGGGACCAAATTTAAAAACAAAAAGCTCAGTTGAACGCCCCAGCAAAACGGAGTAGTTGAACGCGAGAACAGGACCTTAGTTGAAGCAACTCGAACACTTCTCATTCACTCTGGATTACCTCCCTTCTTATGGGCTGAAGCACTGAACACAACTTGTTTCACTCAGAATCATGCCTCACTTCACAAGAGGTTCAACAGAACTCCCAACGAGTTGATAAATTGCAGAGTACCGAATGTCTCATTCCTGAGAGTTTTTGGATGCAAGTGACGTGGCCAACGATCATGAAGATAAAGGAAAACTTAACGCAAAAGCGTTCGAAGGGATACTGGTGGGATACTCGACAACCTCCGAAGCCTATCGAGTATACCTCAAAGAGAAAATGTCAGTCATGGACCTCTTTGGTGGGCGAACCTTCAAATTCCAATACACTGAGCGATATGGACCTCGATCTTCTATTTGAGGATCTCTTTTCAAGACCACCGCCACCCACCACTCAAATTTCTTCTGCATCACCAAGCAATGATAATTCTCCTCCCACATTGGACAATCTACACATTGATGACGACAGTGAACTTCGAACTGGTACTGAGATCATCTCTAGCTCGCAAACAGACACTTCTTAACCTACTGAGATCATCTATATCTTCCAAGCAGACTCTCCTCAAACCACTGATTCTACGATCGAAATTTCTTCAGGAGAGTCAGTACCCCAACCTGCAGAGCCTACGGAACATCAGACTATTCAAAGCCAAGGCACAATGACGGGTACCGACATAGCTGAATCATCGCAACCTCATACAAGAAAGTGGACTCATGCACACCCAAACTCACAGATTATTGGCGACCATCCAGTGGTGTCACAACTCGAGCTTCCACGATAAATGAAAGTCTTTACTCCTGCTTTCTTAGTCAAAATGAGCCAAGCAACGTAGCTGAAGCCCTGGGTGATCCAGATTGGATCATCGCAATGCAAGAGGAAATCAACCAGTTTGAAAGGCTAGAAGTCTGGAAATTAGTGCCTAGACCAGCTGGGAAAACCATAATAGGTACTAAATGGATCTTCAAATACAAGAAGGATGAGCAAGGAGTCATTATCAGAAATAAAGCAAGACTTGTAGCAAAAGGATACAATCAACAAGAAGGAATTGATTACGACGAGACTTATGCCCAGTTGCAAGATTTGAAGCCATCAGGATTTTCTTAGCTTTCGCTGCACACAAGAATTTCACAGTGTACCTGATGGACGTCAAAACTGCATTCCTCAACGGAATACTGAAGGAAAAAGTTTTTGTATCTGCGCCTGAAGGCTTTGCGAGCGAACAATTTCCCGAACCAAAACACCTACACCTACCCGAACTACTACCAAAACAACCAAACAGGCCTCCCCACTATTGGGGATATGCCCTCGGAATGCCATTCGAGAATGTAATGAATAGGGCATAAACATGAACTATTATTCACACTTTAATATTTGGATATTGTATTGAAATATTTATTTATGGAATTTACAAAATGCATATTATTCATTTACCTATCCAGTCTTACTAGGCATCCGGTGAGACGGTAATAAATAAATCCCATGTATACGAGTTTAGTCACCGATTCTCATGGGATGAGAGAGGGGGCACCGATGAGCTATTATTCTCGGATATTAAATTAGTCCATAAGCCTTAGACTTAAGTCGGGTGACTGAATGTCGATCATGACTTATTTGTTGACGACTCTAAAATGGTTGTGTCAACCATTCACTTGGGAAGTGGGAGGTCGTAACATTGATATGAGTTGAATCGGGGATTAACTTATATTTGGACACGACTCGTAATCGACGATCACATGGCTAATTACTCGCTGAGTGTCAATGATCAATCGATTGACTATAGTAGTATGCGTGGACCTTAGACCGAAGGGTCATTGATAGAGTTGGCTTCGGGATCCTGACTTGTCACTAGTTTGCTATGCCCGTCTTGTTTGAGGTTGAACATGGGTCAGCAGCGACATGCGGTCTTGACAACGAAGTGCAACTGCTGGGCATTGACAGTCGTGAGGGATTCACAGCCTCGCAAGTAATCGAGGTATATGTCCTATGCATATTCGGGACGAGGAATTACGGAATCTTTGCAAAGTATTAAAACTAACTCACGTGGAACGTGGAGTGTAGTTTAGTAATTTCATCGTCACAAATTAGACATAGTGTCGGGTTAGTGAGTTTGACATTAGATGGCTCTCACTCGACCGGGACATAAGTGAAGGGTCTATACGTACGACGATAATCTATAGTCGGTTCGTATAATACAAAGAGATTACTCAAAACGAGATCTATTCGGCACCACAGGATTGGCTAGGTGCTTACCAAATTCTTGGATTCCTCCCTTGCCGCGTTGAGACGAACCGAGAGAGTCGGGCTTAAAAAGGATCACTGGGACAGTATCTGATAAAGAGAGATGTATATTTATTTAACGGGCTATTAGACGTTAATAAAACGTTAAATATAAGTTTTTAGAAACTATATTTACATGGACATAGATTCCCGCAACGAAACGATGAAGAATGGACCGAAAATATGGTTCACAACCACGAGCAAGGCTCGTCACGGCCGTGAAGCCCGCCTGAAAAGTAGCAGCAGATTTAAAATTCATATATCCCAATATAGACCACGGATGTGAATCCCTTTCGTCAGAATCAATATTGGCAAGTCTGCTTTCTGTGGTTAAAGTTTCAGGTCCATCGGACATCATTTACCCCTTGATCTGCGTGAAACAAGGAACTGCCGCAAACCTGCCGAAAGCGTCACGGCCATAAAGGGTACTCTCAGAGGCCGTGAAGGACAGCAGTGCACTCATTTTGTGCCCCGACAGTGTCACGGCCGTGAAGGTATATGCACGACGCCGTGAACCGACAGTTTTTGGTCAAAACTTGTCCAAATCAAATCCAAACTCGTCCATTGTTTTTTATTAGTTTTGTGGGACAATATCTAGTCATTTGATGATTTAAAAACAAGGGAATCAAACAAAATTGAATCATGTAGAACATGATTCAATATTATCAAACTTAAAGTAATTTTCATGGTTGAAAATTTGATTTTAAGTTAAGGACTTGCTAATTTCGTCCATGATTTAATTCTTGCTTATTTCTCATTATAACTTTGAGTTTAGAGCGAGTTGATAGCATATGAGTCTTTTCATTGAGAAACACTAGATGTGTTTGATTTTTTAGTAAATCAAACACACAAATACAAACACAAACACATCTGTTATAAAACATCTTCCCCTCCTCTCTAGCCATCCTTGGGAGGAGGTGGAATTTGGATATGTCCCGGGGTCGGCATGACGATCTTGCCAAGGCGTTGGAGCTCGGATAGGTCACGACGTTGCTCGGAGCGGACTACGACAATCGGGACAGCAAAGCGAGAGCTTGGGATCTTCGAGACGAGGGTAAGCTCCTTATTACATGTCATGCATATTTTTCTTTACATAACCAAGTGATCTGGGGCTCCTTACAGGGATCCCGGAAAATATTTTAAACTTTCGCTGCGCCCGCCATTCGATCTCGTGACACCCGGAGTTCCCCAACACTCACCTCAAAGAGAAGCCTCCTCACCAACTATGAGCCTTTCACTTCCTACTCCCACAAGTCTTGTGGCGACCCTCACTTTCTAATACTAATCGTGGCGGATTTTCGCAACGTAAGTCGCAGAAGACCCGTCTAATAAAAACTTTTTCCAAAATAAAATATATTACAACTAGCATCGTCTACATCGTCATCACTACACAGGCCGCAGCCCAAAATATCAAAAAGCTTAAAACCTAACGTCGCTCCACAGGTCGCATCCATGTACAGTCCTGCTCTCAAAAGTCCGTGGAGCACCGCCGTCAGCCCGCCTCAGCCGCGACGCGTATCAGCGTCGGGCTCGGTACCTACAACACGTAAACCCTGAGCTCCTCGCTCAGTAGGTGAAAATATGCATGATATGCAACGTGCGCTCGACCCAATTCCCAAACACCTCACAAATGCACGCTCGACTCGTCTCTACTCATCTCAACACTAACATATCTCACAACCTCATATCACATCACCTCACATCACATCCGAACCACGCTCGGATAACTCACGCTGGTAGCAAATACTGGTCGTCTACGCCAGACTGCCCTACCAGACCACTGGTAGCATACGCCAGGCCGACCTACCAGCCGTAACCACAAACTCTCAAACATCACATCACGTCATATCACACCCGATCCACACTCGGGTAACTCACACTGGTAGCAAATACTGGTCGTCTACGCCAGGCAGACCTACCAGACCACTGGTAGCATATACTGGTCGCATACGCCAGGCAGACCCACCAGTATTGGTCACAAACTCTTTCTACACCACTCGTATACACTACCCAGTACCACTGTTTCCGCGCAATCACCTCTTTCTACCCGACTCGTCGATATCCCTCTTGTTACCGTTCCGTACGGTACACGACTTCCTCACATAGTCATGATATGCAAGTGTAGTGCACATGACAGGCATGTAATATACAAAAATGTTTAATACATAAATCACGTAATCCATGGGATTCACATAATCATATGATCACGTAATCACATAAGTATCATATAATAATACACACAACCGTTTACGTGTCGTAGGTGGTTTTCACCTACCTCACGTCCGAAGTTACGCTCTTGTTGTATATTCTTTCGCCACGACTACTGCGGACTGCCAGAATACTGTCGGAATGTTGCTCGACAACCCTCGGAACAACGGGAAACGAAGAATCCGAAATTACTCTACAAGCGATATAAAAATCTCAGATTCGTCGCTGAAATTTTGAAAATATGTAATAAATCGTACAAACATCGGAACAATCTGATTTCTACGGCTTTGAGAAGCTAAGGAAGTTATCTTTCAAATAGACCATATTTTACAAAATTCGGAGCAGCATAAGTACGTAAACGTAACAAATTACAGAAGCTGCGCAGAGAAATATTTCTGCTAGTTATCAGCTTTGCAGCAGAAGTTCAAAAATTTGTAGCAATTCGAAGAAATGTCCAATTGAGGCGTTTTCAGCGACTATGGAAAGCTTAAAGTCTTAGCTTTCAAGCGAATCAAATTCCATAAGAATCGGAGCACTATAGATAGGTCTAACTACCTAAATACGAAAGCTGCCCACTGATCTGGAAACAGCAGAAATTCCAGCTTCAAAAATTCATAGAAAACAGAAAACTGACCCGATCGGATCGATTCAAACTGATCTGGAAAGCCCAAGAAGTTAGCTTTCAAGAGAACTTAGTTTCGACAAAATCCGAATACAATTGCTAGGTCAAAATCACCAAAAACGAAAGCTGCGCGAACAGTTTTTCCAGAACCAGCCATTCTCAGATTTCAGTTCGAAAGTCCAACTTCAAAAATACATATAAAATCGTAGCGACATCGGATCGAATCGATTCAAGAGGCTATGGAAAGCTGAAGAAATCAGCTTTCAAAGGAAATAAATTTTGAAACAATCTGAGCACAATAGCTAGGTCAAACGTTCTGAAAACAGCAGTTGCGCTCTGGTCTAAAACAGAAGAATTCCTGTTTTGGCTTGTCAACTTCAAAAATTCATAGAAAATCGAAGGATGGTCCGATTGAACCGATTCCAAAGCCTGTGAATAGCTTAATAACTTAGCTTTCAAAAGAAACCATTCGCAAAAGGGTTGGAACACATTATATAGGTCTAAAACCTGAATTACATAGGTTGCACGAACTCCTACTACCTATAACAGATAACAGCATGTACATGTGGCAAAAATGGAGAGTTTCGAACATACCTCCCTTGTTA
The DNA here is from genome assembly GCA_027422505.1 of Craterostigma plantagineum. Classification (NCBI taxonomy): domain Eukaryota; kingdom Viridiplantae; phylum Streptophyta; class Magnoliopsida; order Lamiales; family Linderniaceae; genus Craterostigma; species Craterostigma plantagineum. The sequence continues at coordinate 773,762 of JAPQWV010000069.1, read as the reverse complement.
CAACTCGGTTAGAACCTGAACTGAGCAATATCAGCTGAAGGAAATGAGTTTCTTCTTACGTGATGCTCCCTGTTTGTTTTAAAGATATTCTTCCAAGTGATTGCTTTGTACTTATCGATATTATGATATGGAGGTGATAAGGGGTAAACGTGTATTTCCCTCATGCTTCAGGAACCCTTGGTTTAGTATCTAAATGGGCTTTAATATGTTATTTAAACATGGGCCCTTAGTATTTTATCATGGCTGATTTATTTATCAATAGGGATATTTAATGAGGGCCTATTCAAATATTTTCCGAACATTCTCACGGTTCCGACCCGAATTTTCTTCTTAGGATTTTACCTGAATTTTATTGTACAAATATTTCCTAATATTTTCTTTACTATTTATCCGTAATTCGTTATGGTAATCCCGTTTAAAAATTGCGGGTATTACAAGTCTAAGAAGCCCCTCCAATCCTCCATCATCTCCTACCCTGTCCCTTAAGACAAATGAACCTCTCTTCAACCCTCACGCAGCCGTTGAAATTAAATTTCAACGATGATTGGATGACAAAGCCGATGGACCCAGCCCTTGCGAAAGGCTTAATGGAGAATGACAGATTCTACCTGATGAAGGCAAACATTAACTTATCATTTATCGAGGATGACAAACTCGAGGAAGGTGAAGACTATGAAGCTGAAATTCTAGAACTTCCTGAGCTTCTCAAACACACAGTCGTTGACGAGGAATGACCTCCATCGAAGTCGAAGATAGGATAAAATGTGAAATTGCCATGGGAAAATGCCAAAGTGGTGGCTCCATATCAAGAAGAGATTCGAAGAAGAATCTGGAGGAAGGAAGATAGGATCAAGAAAGCAGATGAGCTTGAACTTAGAGTTTTGTCTCATCTCCCCAGACCAAAAGCCATTCAGTACCTGCTTTCTCTTCGTCGAGTACTTTTGTTCAAAGGAAGAGGAGGTGATTTGGATACTCTACGAAGAGAAGAGGCGAAAAGACCAAGAATCCAAGAAATTCTGGGAGTTAAAAGGGATCGATTTGCAAACATAGAAGTTCCTATCTTCATGGTACGGCAACAAAATGGAGTATGCAAAGAGTTGAATGAAGCCGACCTCGCCTACATCAGAGTGAAGATGTTAAACAGATGGTGAGAGACTATGGAACGCTTGGAGCACTCAAGACTCCAGAACTCAGATTAGGCTACTACACATTGAAAATTCATACTATGCAAGGTCAAGTTCAATGCAACTCATGACCTTCAAATGGCGGTAGAGAGCAACATGAAGAGGGTGAATCTAATGACGCCATCTTTCGAAGTCCCAGATCCAAGTTTTGGTGAAGGCCACATCATAAATGAAGACGACGATCCATCAGTGGTCTACATCAACTATAAGGGAGAGAAAAGGCTTATGAAAACGTCAGAGATCTCTAAGTTCAGCGACGGAACCCTCCTGATCATTTGAAACAAACTCAGAAACATTCTGGAGCAGCTAAGATACGAAGAAGTCGAAGTCCAAAAGAAATACGTGAAGTTGATCGACACCATCTCTGAACGAATTTCCTTTCGTAGAAGGTTGCGATCATATGAGCACTTCCTAGGACTCAGGAAATCTCCTTACCAACCGGTGAGGCCCAAGAATAGAAAGACGCAGAGGACGCCAACAAGTCGAAGAGGACACTAAGGGGGAGATTGTTAGGAATTTATTATAGTGTCCTCTATTTATTTAACTCTTGGCTTAATATTTTGATATTTAATGGGTTGTAGTAGTTTGGGGAGACATGATATTATGTTTAAGTTGGGTGATTGGGCTTTAATATACCTATGACTTGTGGTATATAAAGCTCATACTTACCCTAATTAGGGTTGATCAAAAGAATTATAAAATTAGCCACCTCGTACGTTTTCTCCAAGAACACACACAGTACACGCACTAAAGGTGGAAACCATTTTTAAGCTTCTTGTCTATCTTTTGATCCTTGTTTGGTAAAATAAGGACAAACACGACCGTCGCGCTCTTCAAAATTTTTGGACGCATGGAATTCTTCGGATTGATGAGTACTTCAAAAGGAACACGTTCGAACAATGTCCATTCGAGCATGCATTATACGTCAAAAGAGAAGGAAATGAAATGATCATCGTCGCTGTCTATGTCGATGATCTTATTTTCATGGGGAGCAGTGAGAAAATAATCACCAGTTCAAGAAGGCGATGATGAAAGAGTTCGAGATGACGGACTTGGGAGTAATGAAATATTTTCTTGGTCTCAAAGTCGAGCAAAGAAGCACGAGAATCTTCGTGTCACAAGAAGCGTATGCGAAGGACATACTTAAAAAGGTAAAATGGAGGAAAGCGAGCCGGTAGCTACACCGATGGAACTTGGAATAAAACTGTCCGAGATTGAGGGAGGACAATGATAAATGCAACCGAATGTCAAAGCCTAATGGGAAGTCTACGATATTTAACTTGCATGAGGCCCGACATCTCTTATAGCATTGGAGTCGTTAGCCTCTACATGGAAGACCAAGGCACTCACATTTAAAAGCGATAAAGAGAATTCTTCGATACATCCGTGGAACACAATCACTTGGTCTGTTTTACTCAAAGGCGAGCGACGACAAACTAATCGGATATTTGGACAGTGATTGGTGTGAAGATATCGATGATCGGAGAAGCAAGGGTGGCTTTGTATTTAATTTAGAAGACGCAACCGATCGTGAGTCTATCAACCTGTGAAGGTGTGTGATAGCGTCGTGATGTGTCTATCACGCAATATGGCTGAGAAATTTATTGCTCGAGTTGAATCTCCGACAAGTCGAGCCAACCGAAACTCGAGTAGATAATAAGTCAGCGATCAAGTTGGCGAAAAATCCAGTCCATCATGAGAGAAGCAATCATAATGATGCTCGGTTCCATTTTATTAGAGAGTAAGTAAAAAATGGAGAAGCGAAGATGGTGCACGTATCGAGTCTGGACCAGGATGCAGGTATTTTCAAATCTTGGAAATTTGAAAAGAATGCTCAGGATGAAAGATCGAAAGGTATTGAGATTAAGGGAGGAATTTGTTCGATAAGCTCAATGGGTGAGGTCAACAAGCAAAGGAAAATAATATAAAAAATAAAAGTTAGTTGAGCAGCCGCAGCCAAGCTTGAGGCAAAGAAGTCAAAAGAGGGAAAATAGAATGTTAAGTTGATCACGCGCATGATATAGCATGAATATCTTAGATATCATATTTTATCTATTTGAGAAACAAAAAGAAAGAGCTGAGTGCGTGGGTTGGTGTATGCATGTAATGCAACAAGAAAAATATTATTGATGTGTAAAAGCTCGTGTGTTCAACTCAATCGCCTTTCTCATCCCACAAAACTAAAGTTTCTCTCTTCACTGCTCATATAGAAAGTGGAGCAATTTAACACGTCAATTGAAGACAACGTGAAGCAAAGAGCGCATCTTCATTCGATCCAATACTATCTAGACACACACATCAGCAGTAGAGCTTGAACTTCATCCTTTAAATTTTTACCAGCATTTTCAAGATCGAACCATCTTTGGGAATCGATAGAGCTGCTCCTCTATCGATCGATCTTCATGCATCTCTTGTATGAGTATAGAGCATGTTTCAAACACAATCTCTTGGCCAGGGACAGTGGGGGAGCCCCACTGAAATTTTGTTCTTTCATATTCTTAATAGAAAAAAAGTAATTAAACCCCAAATTACTTAATATATGTAAAAGACCCCACTGAATTTTTATCTTGTCATTTAGACCCCAACAAATAAATTTGTGTATATTGGACTCCACTGCTTTGAACTTCTAGCTCCGCTAGCGCAGGGACATGGTCATGTACAAAGCTTCGAGTTTCTTCCAAATCGTCTCGCCCGAAGTCTTTTTCCCAACCGTTCGCACTTCATCAGATAAAAGTAGAGTGATTATGCTATATGCCCTTTCTCGAGTCTTCTTCTATGTTGTATCTGTCATCTCCGCCGCCCTCTTGTGCGTCTATGTTGCTTCTGTTCAACCGTGAGATGGTAAAGTGTCGTCAGTTCTTGATGTGGGTGAGGTGTATGTTCGATGATGTGAGTTGAAGGTGAGGTGTGTGCTTGGTGTGAAAGAGTCGAGAGGTGGGCTGATGGTGTCAGAGCTTGTCTGACCCTCAGTTCTCTCTCTCTCCCCTGTGCAAGTAGTGATGGTTTTGTTTAAATAACCCTTGTTATCCGACAGAGCATTGAGTGAGTCGTACTTAAAACACGCGGCAGTCCATTGCATGATTCGATATTTTTCTTGAGCAGTATTTTGGCCTTCTTGCTTGAAAAATAATGCGCCTAGGGTCACTTGATAAAAATAATAAGCTTAGACCCCACTTGCATATTGGCCAAGCCAATAGAATTCTGTATATTCCCTTTATTATTATTATAAATTTTTGGGGTTTTTTTTTTCATGTCTGAATCCTTCCGCGTTTGGCCATTTTTGCTCCAATATCTATGAAACAGGAAATGCAAATGTAAATGTAGGATATTCAAAGATATTCGGATTAATAACAATGCAAAACAAGCTTTTACGGGGTATAACATACTATGTAAAAATCATAACTTATCATTCTACAAACCAACCAGAGCTTAATTTATTCACAGACCATCCATAGCTTATTTTATTAATCGAGGAGAAGGGTTTACAAATATCATGCACACTCAATAACTTTCTCTTCAACATTTGTCTCAGAATCACTCTTTGAAAGTTACAAGCTTGCGAAGATAGCTACTTGAACACTGATCGACCTGTATATCAGGAACTCAGTTTCAACTGTTTCTCTTTTATATTCGACGAAGTTGTACCACGAGCTCCTAGTTAGTACCGTGAGCTCCTTATTTATAAAAACGTTAGCACACCTTTATAAGTTAATCTCTCAATCCAAGCCATCAGATACTAATAAAAATTAACTATTACATCTAATTATATTTATTACAATTATACACTTTATCTTATCAATATTAATACTCAACCAATTTTTCACAACATTCAATATAATACCTCCAAATCTTAATACTTCCAAAACTCAATAGTTCAACTATAATCCAAAATCATCCACATCTAAATTATTATAATTCACCTTGGATTATTCAAAGACTATGCCTCGTTAACCTTTCTAGGAAAAACCCAATGAGGTAAAACCCGAGTGAAGGAAAAAAGAGTAGTATATTGCACACTCAGTCCCACGACCCTTCCCCATGAGTTCGTGCGTGCACATGAATATGCATATGCGAATAAATGCAATTTATGCTAATCACCATCGGCTTTACCCGGTTACCAAAAAAAAAAAAAAAAAAAAAAAAAATTATGCTAATCACACGAAGGCTACGATTAGTCCACGTAATCATGAAATCACGTAGGCACATAGTCACACAAAACATATAACACGCAAGTTATGTGTTGTAGTTGGATTTCTACTTACCTGGCGTCCGTGGATTTGTCGCTACCTGACCCGGGTATTCTCCTAAGTCCAAACCTTAGACATAGAATAGTATCGTTAGGACACTATTTTAAATTAATTAATTACGTACTGACTTAGGTACTTTCTTTGGTTATAAATATCTTCAGGAGTCCTGGTTAACTTGGTACATCTCACTTGTCTTAGGGAACTTTATGAAGTTCACGAAGTTCCTAAAATTCGTCCATAAGCTATTTGCTAGCCGGTCTGGTGAATCTCCTAATATTTCATCCTTTAAACTCGAACAGGCTATAAAGTCGGTCTATAAATTATATCAGTTGACTACGTAAATTTTCGTACCAAAATTCTATCGAATGCAACGTCTACCTATACCGAAAATTGGCCCTGAGGACACCGATAGGCAAATTATGATCGGGCGTTGAAAGAGCCTATGCTCATTGGAATTGGAATATTTCTCTGATTAAATGGTGCGAAAATATTTTTCCTCAAAAGGCGATAGTTTTTTTTTTATAACTTGAATCGTTTCATCTAAGGGGTTCAATTCGTGAAGTTCTAATTCGCGATTTGTATGGAGTTCGCGAACTCCTCCTTCTTCGCGAATGCATCTCTTTCTTATACCTAGTTCGCAAAACCTAACATGAATTGCGAAATCATCTACTCTCTCACTCGGTTCGCAAATTGTTCGCTCGAGTTCGCCAAATAGGGTTTTCGCGGCTTCAATTTGCCAAACGTCGTGTGTTCGTCAAATGGATTCGTCGAGTTCGCCAATCATCAGGGTCGCGACTTTTGGATTCGCCAATTCCATTGGTTTCGCGAATTAGCCCAATTCGCCAAATTTTATCGGTTCGCAAATTGATGAGTTCGCCAATCTCAACCAATTCGCGAAGTGGCATGACTCGCGACCTCTCACGGATTCGCGAAACTGGTGTCGCGAAACACCACGTTCGCCATTTCCGTTCAGTTCGCAGAATTCCCCCGGCCCTGAGTTCGCGATTTGGGTTCGCGAAGTATGCTATCTATAATACTTAGGGTTCGCCAAACATCCCCTAGTTCGCGAATTCTACATGGTCGAAGCTAAGTTTTCAACTTCTCTTAATTCGCCAAAGGCTTGTCGCATGGGATTCGCGAAGCTTTGTGTTCGTGAAATCCTTGATTCGCAACCGTTTTGCATGAGTTCGTTAAATTTGATCGGCCCGCAAAACGTGTGAGTTCGCCAACTAGACGAGGCCCGTGAAATGGCTCGAATTCGCAAATCTCTTCCCTTAATTCGCAAAGTACGTTTTGCGGCTTCTTCACTTCGCATAAAACACCTCCCAATTCGCAGAACTCAATGGTTCCGGATCAAAAGCCATTTTTTCCTCAAGAACAAGTTGAAGGCCGTTCGAACTCCTAAAACCCTAAATTTCAACATAGCTAAAAGGCTAACTTAACTTATTTTTCGTGCCTAAAATCCCCTAAAACACGTTAATACCGAATTAAACTTACCAAATCTAGACTAGAAGGTTTGCTCCCAAGGATTAATACCGCATAAGTTCTATTATATGATACCTTCGTGCTTCAAATCCTTAAACTACACATTTGGACAGAATATAAACATTATGGTTAGAGAGTGATACCTTGGCTTGATTTTCCGCTCGGTTTCACCTTGTGGCTTAGCTTTCGTTATTTTTCCCTTACAAATGAAGTTCTCGAACTTGAAATGGTTTTAGATGATTCTTAACTTGTTAAATGGTGAAGATATGACTCAAGGGACAAAATATCCCTTATTTTAAGAAGTTTGTCCCTAAGCCATTTAATGTTTTGGGCTCCTAGTAAATTTTGGGCCAAATTTTAATTTTAGCCCAAACCTTGTTCATGGCCCAATTTCTTTAGCCTGTCTTTCAAAAATTCCTAGATAGGTTAAGGGTCAGTTGGTACAGTTTAACTGTACCAAATTTCGTAAGATCACCTAAGCACGTAAATTTTCCACACAAATTTCACGTAAGTCACGTAAGCGCGAAAGTAACACACGTAAGGTACATAATTGCATTCCACATTTTATGCAAATTTATTGGCCCTAATTGCTTACGAGGACCCGGGTGCTACAATGCCCGCTCTACTTTTTCCTCTCATCACAATCTAACACGTGCGCACAACAAATCTTGACAGGGCCCTAGGTTAGACTCGGCACCACACTCGCACCATAAAAAAAAATACCTGATCACGGGATTTTCACACTCGGGTAGCCTACACAGGTCACTCACTTTAGGTCGCTCCTTCCCGAGGTTCCGCCTGTTCCCACGGTAGCCTACTCTGGTTGCGCACAGGGTACACCAGGTCACTCACGTTAGGTTACCCTACCAGGTCGCTCTTTCCGATGATAAACAATGGGTAGACAGGTCACTCACGTTTGTCTCCCGAGTGGCGCCTGAGTACTAACCTCAACTCTATCACACATTCCACAACCAATTATCTATCACATTCTACCCCACTGGTCAACACTTTTAAAATACCACAATATCAATACGGTCACCACCTCTCGCCTAATATGTAATGCATATGCTGTGCAAATGAAATGCAACATTACGCTAACCAAGTTTTCTCCCCTTTCGCTAATAATTCAACTATGTCACAAAATAAGTATTTGAATGGCGATTTCGGACCAAATTCATTTCGCCCACACTCAACAATAGCAAATCTGAAAATTTAGTTTTAACACCGAAAATTCACACTCGTCCAAGAATTTATTTTAACGCCAACATATTTTCACTTCAAAGGTATAGTTACTATTTGAAAATTTTATGGCGAATATTATTATCCCCGAAATTAATTTTAAGAGTCCGAAATATAATCGAATTTATTTCTACACATTCGAAAAAAATATATTATTTTTAGTTATTTATTTATTTATTATTATTACTATTACTATATATATTATTTTTAGTTATTTATTTATTATTATTATTACTATTATTATATATAGGTAATTTTAGTGATAAATACCTGATCAAATATTAAAGTTATGATTCAGTCCCTAGCAGTTCAGTTTTATGAATAGCTACTGCCACTAGACAAAAAATCAATTTACACTCCCTCATATGTAAATTAAACCCTTATCCTTCCCAAATGAAAATAAAAAAGGAAACCAAAATCAATGTCGTAACAGACGATGGAGATCCTTCCTCCAAGAAAACTCAATTTTTCACAATTAATATTGGTTCTCAATCGCCATCGCTGGTAACAAAATCGACTTCAGCGCAAATATATTTGGGCAAGTCACACCACAGACGCACCACAACCGCCAATTGCAGATCGAAAGCCTTGTATGGGTTTGTTGTCATCCATCCCATTACAAGAAGCGAATGCTGTGATTCGGCAGAGATTCTAATCCCTCTTTCGAAACTCATTCATTTTTTTTGGGTTGATCTTAAATTCTGAGAGGGTTAATGAAGATCGAGATACGAAGTGAGCTGAGACAAATTTAATATTTTCCGATTTTATTCCTTTGCTGCTTCGAAATTGGATGAATACGCTGAGGTTTTTTCCAGAACTGGCATTGGGTTCGACTGCAATTTAGGCATATGATGTTTATGTTCTTTTATATTTGTTTGACATTGGATGATGTTATTTTGGTTGATGTTACTGTGGTTTGTATGACAGTATTTAGTTTATTGTTATGGATGATGTTGTTTGTTATACACGTAATTCCGTCATGTATGTATAAAATGGTTGGTTATTTGCACCTAACGTTCATGCACACAAAGTACTCAAATCCGGGTCTCAAGAACCTAAAGCGGGATAAAATTACTTAAATTGATACCTAAATACCGAAATTCATGTATAAAGTACTCAAATTAGGGACTAAAATACCTAAATCAGGATAAAAAGTACTCTAATATTGGCCTTAAATACCTAAACTTGGTCATAAATAAACTGAAGGTGAGAGCGAGTGATCTATAACACATGCGTATTTTAATCTAAATATCAAGTTGGAATGTCATGGAACATGACGAAGGTTATAAAATAGGTTGAGATACACTTAAAAGTACAAGTTATACGAAGTACTCGAATTAGGGACTAAAGTACCTAAATTGGGATAGATAGTACTTAAATACTTGCCTTAAATACCGAAATTTGGTAATAAAATACCTTAACGTGAGAGCGAGTCATCTATAACATAAGTGCGTAGTTTAATCTAAATATCCAAGTCTAAAATGGTGAATTTTTATCAACATCTTATATAATAAGGACATTGCTCCTCATCAACAACATAAAATGAGTATTCTAGCACCTTCACCTTCATACAAGGCCAAATACTCGAATTCAGCTATAACATACCTAAATCGAGACTGAAAATACCTAATTTAAGACCAAAAATACTTATATTTGTGCATAAAATACTTGCGAATTGGGTCGAAGTATCCAATTTAAAATGGTGAATTCTTATCAACATCTTATATAATAAGGACATTGCTCTTCATCAACAACATAAAATGAATTTTCTAGCAACTTCACCTTCATAAAAGGCCAAATACTCGAATTCAGCTACAAAATACCTAAATCGAGGCTGAAAATACCTAATTAAAGACCAAGAATACTTATATTAGTGCATAAAATACTTGCGAATTGGGTCGAAGTATCCAAGTCTAAAATGGTGAATTCTTATCAACATCTTATATAATAAGGACATTGCTCTTCATCAACAACATAAAATAAATTTTCTAGCAACTTCACCTTCATATAAGGCCAAATACTCGAATTCAGCTATAAAATACCTAAATCGGGACTAAAAATACCTAATTTAAGACCAAAAATACTTATATTTGTGCATAAAATACTTGCGAATTGGGTCGAAGTATCCAATCTAAAATGGTGAATTCTTATCAACATCTTATATAATAAGGACATTGCTCTTCATCAACAACATAAAATGAATTTTCTAGCAACTTCACCTTCATATAAGGCCAAATACTTGAATTCAGCTACAAAATACCTAAATCGAGGCTGAAAATACCTAATTTAAGACAAAAATACTTATATTTGTGCATAAAATACTTGCGAATTGGGTCGAAGTATCCAAGTCTAAAATGGTGAATTCTTATCAACATATTATATAATAAGGACATTGCTCTTCATCAACAACATAAAATAAATTTTCTAGCAACTTCACCTTCATATAAGGCCAAATACTCGAATTCAGCTATAAAATACCTAAATCTTTACGAAGGTAAACTTGTTAGGAAGCTCATTTAGCGAATTGTGTGGTGTTGATGAAGATCAATGACCTCATTTGAAAAGGTAACCCACAGTGAAAAGAAAAACAACAAAAAACCTATCTCAACTTTTCATCAAAGATCTTAAATGGTATGGACATTGATGAACACAAACCCAAAAGAGAAGTTTATATACCATTTAAGCTATTTGATGAAATGGTTTACTATTAGACTTAGATGACTCGCCCCACTTTTCATGTATTTTCTATACCAATATCAGTATTTTTGGCCTCAAATTAAGTTGTTTTGTGTCGATTTTAGGTATCTTTAAGTTGAAATCAAGTATTTGACTTCATTGAAGGTGAAGTTGCAAGGAAAATTCATAAATCGTGTTGGTGATGATCACTAGACATTTCAACTTGATATTTTGATTAAATCTACACATGTTTGCTGTAGATCACTCGCTCTCACCTTCAGGTATTTTAAGACCAAATTTCGGTATTTAAGGCCAATATGTAAGTACTTCCTATCCCTATTTAGGTACATTAGTCCCTAATTCGAGTACTTCTTATATATTGTACTTTTAAATGTAGGGCAAGTAGAAAAAAACTAGTTTTTCATGTTTTTTGGTGATTCGTGTCATTAACACTTGATATGATTGATAAAACAACAATTTCTATGGAATGTATCTCGACCCCTTTCAAAAGTATTTTTTGTGTGAGAATCGGTATTTTGTATGATAAATATAATATTTTAGTTCATAATTTAAGTAGTTTCTGTTCGAATTCAGGTATTCGACAGATTATGTAGGGCAAGTAGAAAAAAAACTAGTTTTTTCATATTTTTGGTGATTCATGTCATTAACACTTGATATGGTTGATTTAAACAACAATTTCTGTGGAATGTATCTCGGCCCCCTTCAAAAGTATTTTTGTATGAGAATCGGTATTTATATGATAAATCAAGTATTTCAATTCATAACTTAAGTATTTTCTGTTCGAATTCTGGTACTCGATAGATTATGTAAGGCAAGTGGAAAAGTGAGCTCCTAACAAGTTCACCTTCGTAGAAGTTCAAGTACCTGAATTCAACATGAAAATACCTTTAACTGAGACAAAAGTACTTAATTTCGGGCAAGAAATACTTACATTTATGCAGAAAATACATGTGAATTGGAGCGAATCATCTAATACTAAAATGGTGAACTTTTTTAATCAAACCTCTTACATAATAAGGTCATTGATCTTCCTCAACACCACAAAATTCTCTAAAATGAGGTCCCTAACAAGTTCACCTTCATAGAAGTTCAAGTACTTGAATTCAACATGAAAATATTGAGAGAAAAGTACTTTAATTCCGGGCAGAAATACTTATATTTATGCAGAGAATACACGTGAATTGAGCGAATAATCTAATACTAAAATGGTGAATTTTAATCACACATCTTACATATTAAGGTCATTGATCTTAATCAACAACACAAAATCTAACAATGCTATGATGGCTTAGATAAATATAATCCTTAAGCACTGAAAGTAGATGGCTTAGATAAATCTCTGGATCATCCATTGCGGCTCGGCCTATTCTTTCATCACCTTATTTAAACCTCATGGCCAGAGAATGCCATCAACGCCCATCCAACATCGTTGCGAACAAGCGAATGTAATATAGTGTAATGAAATTTCAAAGGAACAATAAAAGCAAATCGAAAATAAGCACATCAGATCAAATCGGATTTCTTCACAAAGCCTTGTAGGATCCAAGAGGTTGTCTATGCCATCCCAAAAACCTGATCCGATTAGCCAATAAGCTACCTAATAAGTCGACAAAAGAACAACAGCAATTTGAAGGATCTCTATCTCACCCAAAATCTCAGAATGTCTGATTGAGTTTCAACATAAACAGGGATTTGACTGAACCCTAATTGAAGAAATAAAATACATACTCTTGATTGAAGCTAGAGAAGAACATGAGTTGGGCGCCTAAACGTGGTGGAGTAGCAGTGATGGCCAGGTAATTGACCGAAAATGAAGCTATCGTGTTTTTCCTCCCATTGAAGCTCACTGTGGTCTTTTTTTCCCCTCTTATTCGCCACATCATTTGAGAGAAATAAGGGCAATAGAGTAATTTACGTTTTGAGGGAGTTTAAACAAAAATTCTGCCTAGTGTGCGTACCTAATCACAAAAGCAAACTTGTAGGGACTGACACATAAGAAAAAGTTGTCATTGGGTATTTTTCCCTAAAATCCCCTTATATATATCTATATATATATTTTTAAAATAATTAGATTATTTTTGATCATTCGAAAATATTATTTTATTTTATTTTTTTTAAATAAATTAATTTAACTCCGAAATATTGAAGCTCATCAATTTATTCAAAGATTAACTTATAAATTCGAAAGTATTTAAATTACCCAAAAAAAATGTTTAAACCTCCCAAAAATATTCCAAGGTCGAGAATTTCGTTTCTTCCTCCTAACACACACATGGTTCCATAGATAATATAAACGAAACATAAACCCAAAATCTGAAATCACTCCAAAGCATTTCATATCAACACTCATATATATCACTTAAGTGTATAACAGAGTTCCCTATACACTGTCTATGTAACACATGGTATCGAGATCACATGCTTCATAGAACGTATTTATAAGTACGTAAAAACAATATATGCATAAATCATCAAACTTTATTGACGAGTTGAAGATGAATTAATCACCTACAAACCGAACACCAAATAATAGTTTACGTGTCGTAGTTAAAAATTTCACCTACCTCACATCCGAAGTTTCGTTGTTTAGGTTCCCTAACTCACACAAATTTTGTTCGCGATCGAATTCTCTTCCTCGTGCTTCGCTTTTGCTCGAATGTACTTCTCTCCTTTTGTTTATGTGTTAGTTAACAAAGTACGTTACCTAATGAAACATAGATGTCTATATATATTAAAGCTTGGCACGTTAGTGATGTTTAAGGAGGTCCTTTTCTTTCCTTTCTTTTATTAGTGGGATGTGTGTATATAATAGATAACATGATTGATGAGTTACAATGTGGATGATGGAAGTATGTCCCTTTCTTTTTTATTGATTGGCACTACGCAATAATTAGTAACGAAATGAAGTAATGCTAATGTCATGGTTATGTAATATATATATATATATATATATATATATATATAAATATTTATATATAGAGCGTATTTGATTTTCGCATAAGGTGACTTTATTTTCGAACTCGAGATTTTTGAAAGTATTTTTTTTTTACAGATTACACTGCTAATTACATCCTAACCATGTATTAATTTTTATGGGTATTACATCCTCCCCCCCTTAAAAGAATTTCGTCCCCGAAATTCAGCCGACTTGAATAATTCGGGATAACGATTTCTCATATCATCTTCTCGCTCCCAAGTGGCTTCTTCAACGGATAGGTTTCGCCACAACACTTTAACTAACGGAATATTTTTATTCCGAAGTCGCTTTACTTCTTGCATTAGGATTTCGATCGGCTTTTCCTCATAACTTAAGTCTGGCTTAAGCTGTTGATGAAGAAATTCATTCTCGATCACGTGACTCGGGTCGGCGATGTATTTGCGTAATGTTGATATGTGGAAAACGTCGTGGACTTGTGATAGTGAAGCCGGAAGTTCCAATTGATATGCGACCTCGCCGACTCTTTTGAGTATTCTGAAGGGGCCAACTATCTCGGACTAAGTTTGTCTTTTCGTCCGAATCGTTTCACGCCTTTCATTGGAGATATATTCAGGAATACCCAATCATCTTCCGTAAATTCTATTGGCCTTCGTCTTTGATCTGCGTAGCTTTTCTGTCGGCTTTGGGCAGTTCGCATTCTTTCTCGGATTTTGGTGATCGCCTCCATCATTTCTCGTATCATATCGGGACCTAAGAGTGCTCGCTTGCCGATCTCGTCCCAATGTATCGGAGACCGGCATTTGCGCCCGTACAAAGCTTCGTATGGCGCCATCCCGATGGTAGCGTGGTAGCTATTGTTATACGAGAATTCAATAAGAGGAACATATTTGCTTCAGTTCCCTTTGAAGTCTAGAACATAGGCTCGGAGCATATCTTTGAGGGTTTGGATCGTTCGCTCGGATTGCCCATCGGTTTGTGGATGATAGGCCGTGCTGAATGAAAGTTTTGTCCCCATCGCCTTTTGCAGACTCATCCAGAATCTAGATAGAAATCTCGTGTCACGATTCGAGACAATCGAGGATGGGATCCCGTGGAGTCGAACGATTTCTCGAATGTACAATTCGGCATACCGCTCCAGTGAAAAGGGTCGAACTGATCGGCAGAAAATGAGCAGATTTGGTTAAGCGATCCACAATTACCCAGATAGCGTCGTGGCCTTTCACAGTTTTCGGCAAGCCAACAACAAAGTCCATGGTAATGTGATCCCATTTCCACTCAGGAATCGACAAGGGTTGTAGCATCCCTGCCGGCCTTTTGATGTTATGCCTTTACGTGTTGACACGTCAGACATTGGCTCACAAACGTCGCAATGTCGCTTTTCATTCCCGTCCACCAATACGTTTCTCGTAAATCTCGGTACATCTTCGTCGCGCCTGGGTGTACCGAGTACGTAGTGGCGTGTGCTTCCGTCATTATAGATTTCCGGAGTGCTTGATTATCGGGAACATATAGACGATTCCGATATTGCAAACTCCCATCTTCCCGAAACGTGAAGTTAGACGGAGTTTCAGTTGCCTGCTCGCTTGTCATTTTTAGATAAAGCTCATCTTGCTCCTGGGCTTTCTTGATTTGCTCTAACAACGTCGGCTGAAGAGTCAACGCTGCCATTTTGGCCTCGATCTCGCCAAAATTTATTACTTCTATTTCGAGGTTGTGGAGTTCCGTGTTCACCGCCTTTCGACTCAATGCGTCGGCGACTACGTTTGCTTTGCCTGGATGATAGTTGATCACGCAATCGTAGTCTTTAACGAGCTCCAACCAGCGTCGTTGCCTCATATTCAGCTCCTTCTGGGTGAAGAAGTATTTCAGGCTCTTATGGTCGGTGTAGATCTCGCATCGTTCCCCGTAGAGATAATGACGCCAGATTTTTAGGGCGAACACAACTGCTGCGAGTTCCAGATCATGCGTGGGGTAATTCTTCTCATACGATTTCAATTGTCGGAAAGTATACGCAATTAACTTCCCGTTCTGCATCAGCACGCACCCCAAGCCAATCTTCGAAGCATCACTGTACAGCGAAAAGCCTTCGGTACCAGAGGGAATTGTAAGAACAGGAGCCGTTGTCAATCGTTTCTTTAACTCCTGGAAGCTTTGCTCGCATGCTTCCGTCCACTTGAATGGGACGTTCTTCTTCAGGTTCGTGAGTGTCGAGGCAATGCTGGAAAAATCCTTAATGAACTTTCGATAGTATCCAACAGGCCCGAGAAAGCTCCTGACCTCCGTGGGAGTGGTTGGTCGTGGCCATTTGCTTACGGCTTCGATCTTGCTGGGGTCCACAGAAATCCCATTTTCGGAGTCAGTGTGTCCCAAAAAGGCCACTTACGGGAGCCAAAATTCACATTTCTTGAATTTGGCGTAAAGTTGCTTTTCCCGAAGAATTCCGAGAACCGTTCGTAGATGAACCTCGTGTTCCTCCTTCATTTTAGAATAAACGAGGATATCATCTATAAAGATGATTACGAAGTGATCAAGGAAGTCTTTGAAAATCCGGTGCATTAGGTCCATAAATGCAGCTGGAGCGTTCGTCAACCCGAAGGGCATAACCAAAAACTCGTAGTGGCCATACCTCGTGTTGAATGCCGTTTTTGGGACGTCGGCTTCCCGAATCTTCAGCTGATGGTATCGTAAAAGTCCGAATTCGAAATTCGCAAACGACTATAGATTATCGCCATATGTATCAACCCTTCACATGTGTCCCGGTCGAGTGATAGTCATGTAACGTCAAACTAACAGGACTCGACTCTATGATGAATCGTGACAGGTAAAATTACTAAACTACCCTCCACATCCAAGTGAGTCAGTTTCAATGC
This sequence comes from Craterostigma plantagineum, assembly GCA_027422505.1. NCBI lineage: Eukaryota > Viridiplantae > Streptophyta > Magnoliopsida > Lamiales > Linderniaceae > Craterostigma > Craterostigma plantagineum. The sequence continues at coordinate 757,102 of JAPQWV010000069.1, read as the reverse complement.
TTTGGTGAAAGACTTTATAATTTTCCGTCCCTGAAGCTCTCATAAGACATGTATCTCTTTCGAGACCGTGCATCCCGCTCATCGATCAAGTTGACAATCACGCCCCATTGTCAAGATCGCACGTCGCCGCCGACTCTAGCAAAAGCACATTGAGCCTAACAAAGATAGTGGAAGGTCAGGACCGCGAGGCGAACTCCAACATGACCCTTTCGGTCTAAGGTTCACGTATACTACTATAGTCGGTCGATTCGATCTTTGACATTCCCAGCATGCGATCGACTCGACTATGAGTCAGTGCCCAAATACAGACAGTCCCCGATTCGTTTTGTAACAATGTCACGAGCTCCCACTCCCCGAGTGAGCGACTGACACAGTCACATTGGACTCGTCGACATATCAAGTTTATGTGATCAATCCGGTCACCCTACCGGAGATATTAACTTGTGAACTATTTTTAACCTCAGAGAGTAATAGTCTATCGGTGCACCCTCTCTGCCAAGCAGAATCGATAACTAAACTCTGACGTTTGGGTTTTATTCAATTTATTTTCTTAAACAGAATGCCTTGTAAGAAAATATGATAAAAATAATAACATGCCTTTATCAATCGAAATGTCACTAGTGCATAAAAGCTCATGGGCGACGGTTGTTATGGCTCATAGGCGACGGTTTCTACGCGTCGCCCAGAGCACAGTCGCCCATGCGCATGATTATGGGCGATGGACTTAAACGCGTTTCTTTAGCCAAAACCGTCGCCCATGACTATTTTGGGCGACGCGTTTAAGTCCGTCGCCCATTCTTAAATCTAATTTTTTTAATAATTTTTTCCTTCTTAAGTACGGGCGACGGATTCTTCACTAGAAACCGTCGCCTATACTTCTTTTTTTTATATATTTGTTCTTTTTGTTTGCCCCCACAAATCAATTCCAAAATCAACAATACAACCCAAAATAGCACCAACAGTCATTAAATTACTAATAATCGTAATTAAAATTAACATCTACATCATAGTGCAACAAATCCTCGTAACATAAACACAAACATAACGTAAAAGTTGTCTAACCTACATCAAAGATTGCAAATGCTCCGCCCACAATTCACGTACTTCATTGAGCTCTTCGTCGCCGTAAGATGAGTGCTCTAGTATCTATAAAACAAGATAATGTTAAAACATACTAATAAACATATTAAACTTGAAACTTAAAGAAACTGATGGTTTTAAAGTTCAATACCGTTGGCAATTCTGATGATGTATCTCATGACGTAAAATCCACATAACTCGCTCCCGTTTGGTTGTCGTGGGCACTAATTTTGAAAGATTTTCATGTGATGCAATATCGAATAATGATAATAATTTAACACAAACAATAATTCATATGTCAAATGCGAACCTTGCATCTCTTCCAAGTAACCTTCGATTTCCTATTCCGATTTTGGACTGCACCCGTCAGCGACGCCGTGAGAATTGCTCTGAAACTCAAAATTAGATAAAATAAATTAATGTTTTCATGTAGAGTTACTAATATATGAACTTTATTGTATAAAAAAAAACTTACGCATCTATTCGAGGACGAGCTCTTATCTTCCTTACACCGACGTTCATTGGGAGCAAATCGAACACATATACAGCGTTTGAGGGAAAATCGATGATCAATAGAATCCAATGGTCACTAAAAACAAACGAAACGAAATGGTTATTTATAACATAAGCTATAAATCAAGAAAACATCTTATTTTCTTACCCGTCACAAAAAGGAGCAAACAAGTAAGTGCCGGCCACATGCGCATCTTTGATAATAGCAGCCAGGAAATCAACTTCACTATTTGATGCATCCCCAAGTTCCATAGCTGCCAATCGATTCGGGTCGCAACACTTGAAATTCTCGGACTCCTTACTGAGATACATGAGATAATAATTACTCAATAAAATGTATAAACGCGAAAAACAAAACTTATAATGACTTCTTGTTTCAACGAAATACTAAATAATACCTCAAAAAAGTTGGATAACTGAAGAATCCACACTCACGAACTTGAACAGATCGATGAAGTCATTGTTGTTAATGTACACTTTGTGGTCTTTGTTATCTGGATTGTAGTGGCACTCTTGTACTAGTTCCGACACCCGCAGAACTAGCTACATCTATGATGGCTGCACCGTGCCATATCCAATTCGTATACCCAGGTTTAAAACCGATTATTAGCAAATGTTCCTTCACAACATCACTATTCCACCAGTTTATGTTATTACAATTACGACACGGGCACGAAATTTTTGATTGCCTTTTTTTCTACGATTCTGTTCCGCACATCTCATAAATTCGTCAACACCCTTCGTATACTCAGCCGTTGTTCGCATACTATACATCCAACCCCGATCCATTGCAATAGCCTAAAGTACTATACAAATAAAAATTTACGAGTAATTCACATAAAAGCAAGTACAATCGATCGAGAGGCTTTGATAGGATCCTTATCGCTCCAACCTAACCCATCTTAAACATTCACTATCGCTTGTAAATGTGTCTTTGAGCTTCTATGTCGACAAAAATTCGGCAGCATTTCCCCACAGTTCTCCAAGTAGACGAAAAAATATGAAAAAGATGTACATCCAATCCATATGTCTACCCGGAGAACATTTAAGGGAAACGCAAACCAAATTTTTCATCAACATCGAGGCTCAAACACACATTTACATCCTAAAGCGACAGTGAACGTTTAAGAACGGTCCCAATCGGGGACCATTCAAGGTTTTCTCCTAATGAGATAACCTTGAACGGGTATCTAAGGTTAAATAAAAACTTAAATTCACAAAGACGAAGGCATATAAATCCAATACGGGTTTGAAAACTTACGTAATCGTCCGTGAACTTGTCAAGAAGCACGATAATAGAGTCCTAGCACGTCAAGCCCGAAGCCCTAATTTCGTTCAAAATAAAAAGTTGTTATTAAAATCAATATTTGGATTTCGAAAATCACCCAACAAATTGAATATAACACAAGTCTAAGCCTCAAATTGCATGAATTAAGCCATGAAATCGCACAAAACAACTCCAAACTCGAAAAATTCGAACTCAACTAAGCCCAAAAAACCAAAATTCACCACTTTTTCACACAAACCAAGCTCCAAATCAACCCCAAATCGAACATAATATAACCCTAATTCTCAAATAGCAGAATTTAAGCCGTTAAATCGCACAAAACGTCTACAAATTCGAACTCAAAATAAGCCCCAAATTTTCGTACTCAAAAGCCCCAATTTCGCCACAAATTCAAAATAATCAAGTTCCAAATCAACCACAAATCGAATATAGCACAAGCACAATCCTAAACATATCCACAAATCGAATTAATTAAGCCCCAATTGCTAAAAATTCGAAAACCCCAATTTCGAAATCTCAAAATTTCGAAACTTTAGAGCATTAATTCGAGAGCATAGAAGAAGGGAATAGATCGTGAGGTGTTTTACCGTGTTTTTGTAGCTCGAAGACATCGAAAGTGAGCAATGTCGCCGGAAATTCGCCCGGAAAATCGCCTTTTGCTTGATTTCGTCGCGCTAAGTGAAATGGGGGATGAAGGAGACGAGTTATAATAAGGCGACGGTTATTTACCCGTAACCGTCGCCTATAGTAAAAAAAAAATTTTTTTTAAAAAAAATAGAGTTATGGGCGACGGATTTTCGGTATTGCGAACAAACGTCGCCCAAACAAAAAAAAAATAAATTTTTAAAAAACCTCCATCATCGGCGACGGTTTGGTATGTAGAAGGCGTCGGCCAAAAGAAGCTAACATCTTAGGCGACGCCTTCTTCGACAAAACCGTCGCCCAAGATCAACTTAACTTAGATTTAATTACGGTAATGCCACCGCGTCTTTTATGGGCGACTGTTTTTTAGAAACCGTCGCCCATACCGCCGTAGCCTATATATCATTTTCTACTAGTGTGTCATACAATCGAGATATTAAAATAATTGTGAATATTACATAGATCCAATATTGTAATACCCGTAAAAATTTCTACGGGGTTTCCGATTTGATGTAGCAATATAAACAATATGAACCTCTAAATAAGAAGTTTCGAAATACTAATCCGGGAACTTCAACGAATATTTTAGAATATTAAAGCCTCGAAAATTAGATAGGAATGAACTAAGAGTCGAATTTTAATAAAAGAGATACCCAGACAAAAAATAGTCAAGTAAATATATTTTTAGGGTAAATATTTAGTTGGTAAAGTTTCGTGGTACATATATAGTATAATAAAAGTTTTCGTGACCATGATATACAAATGAATACATTAGTAGTTATAACAACTTATTAAAGTTTTCGTAATTAAGGGGACTCGAGAGATTTTCGTGAGAGGCTAGGAAGATTTCATATTTATAAGTTGAAGCTAGAAGTTTACGTGTTGTATATATAATATATTATAACTAAAAGATAAAGATAAAGATTAGAACAAACCCTTCCGCTTAGTCAAAGAGGAAAGGGACTTGGCACCTACGTGTCACCCCTTACATTGCCCAAAAGCTTTAATAAATATCTAGCAATCATTAAGTAGAAAGAAACACAACACCAAAATAAAAACAACGAAAGGCAGGGAACACATTCAAACGAAAAGGAGGAATTAATTAAATTTCATGAGCTTGATAGAACTAAGGAGGTAAAACGAGGAGAAGGAAAAATAGAGCAGAGGAAACTTTCGATAGGTAAGATTCAGTTGAATATAATATTTTTCAAGATTAGTCTATTTAGTTTGTTTTCGATATAAACATACCAGATCTTATGCTAACTATAGGAATATACGTTTCAAGTGCTTTATATGATTAATAAAGCTCTCATGTACCTACGTGATTGGGAATTAAACCATGTGAAGCTATCGAAATAATTATGTGAATTTTCATGGTTCAAAAGATATTTAGAAATTCTAGGGTTTTCGAGTTCATGAACGAATGATTTTGATGTATATGGTATTTCTAGGATTTATTATAGTCAAGGTGATTATAATAGTAAGGTAGCTTAGAAAACCCTAGCTACTAGGTTTGGGGATATTAATATGCTATACGATATAGGTTCTAATGAATTTGAAACATCTGGTAATTTTTAGTTTAGTTGATTCTTTAGGAATTCAATATTTTAAGATGTACCACATTCCGGAGTTGACATAAATTTTGAAGATGATTTTTTTTTATATACGAAGTCTATTTTAGGGTTCTTGAGGGAAATCGGGTTTCTTGAGGGAAATCGGGCGATTCAAGTCTGAATCGGCCGATTATGAGATTCACCATGTAAATCTAATAGGCAATCGGACGATTTAGGAGTCTAACTTGTAATCTTAAGAAATCGGGCGATTGCAGGACCATGTCATGCAATCGGGCGATTACACCTCAAAGAAAACCCTCGGCAATTACTCAAATCGGGCGAAACAAGAACACGTCGAAACCATTTATATACACGACACCAATCGGGCAATTTGTGTCACTCGGCGAATCAAGGAATCGGGCGATCCAAGGATGATGAACACTCGGCGATTTCAACCTCTAAACATCTCAAATCGGGCGACTTGGAAATGTCATGGATCGGGCGAAACCTAGGTGTTGAATGGAGCAAATCGGGCGATTAGACCATGATGAATCAAATGACTTGAGTAACCCAAGAATCGGGCGATTGCAATGCTTGGAGAAATTAATCTAAACATGACCAATCGGGCAATACTTGTTTCGACCAAATTAGATTTATACTAACCTTGACCCGATTCTGACCAGGATTTTTAATAAACTTTGGGGCGAATTAGTTTAGCTGATTGAGCGTTGACTGCTGAATTCAGTATCTAAATAAAATTATATTAAATCAGTATAGTTCGGGAATTAGCAGATATACTAATAATATTATTATATATTCAGAGGATCGACCGTTAGAGACTCCACCTGAGTTCTTGACTTACTATAACGGGAGGACAGGTAGGTGAATTATTCATCTACAACGCGTAAACACAGATGTGAATTATGTGCTCCTATGTGATTCGATGATTTTTTTGATTTATGTGATTTACGTGTTGTACGTGTTTTACGTAAATTTCATGCAAATTATGTTTTTACGTGTTATTACGACTATATGCATGGCATGTGCATGTCACAACAGATTGAGAGATGATTTCCACCATATTGAGACGGTGATGACTCGACGTATTGAAAAGCGGGGTAGATCGAGATGATTTTTGTTTTTGTTTGAGGTTGGGCTCGCAGGCCACTTAGTGAAGACAGACGTGATCGATCTGTCTACTCGGATGTGGTCGATTCGAGGTGCATACCGCTGATATTGATACGGGTATATTACCCATGGTACTGTACTATCTGACCGCCCATGACTATGGGTTATCACCCATGATATTGGATGCGGGTGGAATCACGTGACCACCCATGATATTTATTGCGCGCGTGGGTGTCGAGCCTAACCTAGGGCCCTATATTGTGAGATTTGAGATAAGATTGTGGGAAAAGACAGAGTGTGCATTGGCATGTGAGATATTGGGATTCGGGTTGAGTTCACACTTGCATACATGCATTTTTATTCACCTACTGGGCAAATTGCTCAGTGTTTACGTGTTGTAGGTACTGAGTCTGATGCCGACGCGCGTCAAGATTGAGGCGACTGGTGGCGGTGCCACGGACTTTTGAGGGCGGGGCAGTACATGGATGACCTGTGGACCGGCGTTAGGGCTTTTTGTTCTTTTGATATTTTGGGACTTTGGCCCATGTATAGTGAAGACGATGTAGACAAATTTTATTGTAATGTATATTATTTTAGGAAAAAGTTTTAATTAGAAGGGCCTTCCGCGGCTTACGTTACAGAAATCCGCCACTAATCTTAATTAGAAAACGAGGGTCGCTACAAATATCCCCTTTTCATCTAATCCTCGAATATCGGCATTCCGAGAGCTTATTCCCAACAATCTCCCACTAGCACTCAATGCCACGTACTATGATATTTTAACCCCATCCTCTCAATGTGTTTATCAAGTACTGCATGTGATAGCGGCTTAGTGAATGGGTCTCTCACGTTCTCTGCGGACGCGACTCTCTGCACGGCTACGTAGCCATTCTCAACGAATCCAGTTACCACGTGGTATTCTCTCACTACGTGTTTGGACCGACTGTGAGCTCGGGGTCCCTTAGCCTGTGCGATAGCGCCGTTATTGTAGCACCTCAATGGTAACGGTCTATCCACAATGCTAGGGAACACTTGGAGATCTTCCAAGAACTTCTTCATCCAAACACCCTACTTAGCTGCCTCAGAGGCCGCTAATATTCTGCTTCAGTGGTGGAATCAGCAGTCGTGGTTTGCTTATTGCTTCTCCAAGAGAAAGTGCCACCATTAAGCGTAAAGACAAAACCCGAGATGATTTTCGGTCATCCACGTCCGACTGGAAGTCCGAGTCTGTAAATCCAACCATTTGTAATTCTCCAATGCCGTAAACCAATATCAAGTCTTTAGTCCGTCTAAGGTACTTCAAGATATTCATTACGGCCTCCAATGTTCTCTGCCGGGGTTAGCCTGAAATCTACTCACTATACTCACAACATAGGATATGTCGGGTCGCGTGCAAAGCATCGCGTACATTAGGCTACCGACCGCGGAGGCATATGGAACTCCAGTCAACTCCTTCCGATCTTCCTCACTTTGAGGTGACATAGACTTGGAGAGATGAATCCCATGCCGAACCGGCAAGAAATCTTTCTTAGATTCGTCCATCTTAAACCATTTAAGGACCTTTTCTAAGTTAAGGGCTTGGGAGAGTCCTAACATTCGATTCGGTCTGTCTCTAAACAGTCGAATTCCCAGAATGTAGGCAGTTTCTCCTAAGTCTTGATGGAGAATTCGGTTGAAAGCCAACTTTCACCTCTGAGAGCATTCCTATGTCGTTTCCTATCAAAAAGATATCATCCACGTACAATACAAGAAACGACACTTTGCTCCCACTACTACTCTTATAGACGCACGGCTCCTCTTCGTTCTATATGAATCCGTGGTTCCTAACCCCTTCATCGAACCGAAGATTCCAGCTCCTGGATGCTTGCTTCAGTCCATAAATACACCGATTAAGCTTGCACACCTTATGAGAATCTCCTTGAGATGTAAAACATTTGGGCTGCTCCATGTAGATTTCCTCCTGGAGGTATACGTTCAGGAAAGCAGTTTTGACATCCATTTGCCAGATCTCATAATCGTAGTATGCTGCTATGGCTAGCAAGATTCTAATGGACTTTAACATTGCAACAGGTGAGAATATTTTCTCATAGTCAATGCCCTCTTTCTAACTATAACCTTTCGCTACAAGCCTAGCTTTACACGTGTCCACCAGTCCGTCAGATCCAATATTTCGTTTGTAGATCCATCTACAACCGATTGGTCTGAGACCGTCAGGAAGGTCTACCAATGTCCAAACCTGGTTTGCATACATTGAGTCCATTTTTGCTTTCATAACATCGAGCCATTTGATCGAGTCAATTTCAGCGTTTGCCTGGTCGTAAGTAGTGGGATCGTCCCCGAGCCCGTCTGTCGCAGCATCCCCATGCTCGACATTTATCATACCGTATCTCTCAGGCATGCGAGATACTCTACTCGAACTGCGCAATTTGGCTTGCGTCTCTGCTGTACCTCATCAACCATCGATGATGGCAACACTGGAGTCGTCTCGTCATCTTCTCTAAGAATTACTTCTCTTCCTACACCGCCATTTCGAACGAACTCCTCTTCGAGGAAATGCGCGTGCAGTGCCATGATGACCCTCTGGTCATTGGGAAAGTAGAAGTAGTACCCCATGGAGTCCTCGGGGTAACCTACGAAACGTCCTTTTGTCGATCTCGATTCTAGTTTTTCTGTTTGCAACTTTTTCACGAAAGAGGATGTGATTTAAGCTTGCCTTACGACCATTCCAAATCTCGTACGGGATCTTATCCATGGACTTTGAAGGGATTCTATCCAAAATATATGCGGCTGTCTTTAAGGCGTATCCCCATAGTGAAAGGGGGAGGTCTGTGTAACTCAGCATGCATCGAACCTTTTCCAAAAGCGTTCTATTCCTCTGTTTGGCAACGCCATGCATTTGCGGAGTTCCTAGAGGAGTGAACTGTGCGATGATTCCGTTTTCTCTAAGAATATCATCGAACTCGAGACTCATGTACCGCCACCTCGATCTGATCGGACGGCTTTGACAAGTTTCCCAGTTTGCTTTTCCACTAAAATCTTATACTCCTTGAACAATTCAAGATCATCCGACTTGTGTCTCATCAAATAGACTTTTCCATAGTGAGAATGATCACCAGTAAAGGTGATGAAGTAGCGGAAGTTACCACAAGCCGTTACACTAAACGACGCACAAACATCTGTATGGATCAAATCCAATACTTCTGCGGCTCTATGAAAAGTCCCCATGAAGGGAGACTTGGTCATTTTTCCTAGAATGCAGGATTCACACGTCGGATAAGGACCTGATCCGGATAGCTTGATAAAGCCGTCTTTCTCCAACTGTTCGACCTTTTGGTTTCCTGAATGACCCAGTCTAAGATGCCACAAGAGACGTTTATTCGATCCGATCGAGTTTGTGGTGACTGCATTTACAGTTTCAATTTTGTCCTCGACATTTAAGTAATATAAACCATTTATTAACTTAGCATTTCCGACACATTCATTTCTAAAATAAATTGTGCAGGTATTATTACTAAAATGAAACTCGTAACCTAGTCTGCTCAAAACAAGAATCGAAATAATATTCTTAAGCCCCTTGGGCAAAACCAGAATATCTGTAAGAACTAACTTATCTCCAGAGGACAGTACAAGAGATCTAGATCATATATGACTAGCCGAAACACTATGGCCGCTACCAACCTTGATTTCTCGCTCTGCTAGTTTCCTACTTCGTTCCAGACTCTGGTTTAAAACACATAGGTGGGCACTAGCCCTGAGTCTAGAATACATGAAGTAGAATACATAGTTAAGGAACAATGCGTTTCAGAAACGAGTTCCATACCTGAAGCGTTTTGGGCAGTCCCTCTTCTAGTGGCCCAGCAGCTAGCAATGAAGGCACTTATCCGAAGGCTTCGGAACCCTTTGCCCGACGCTCCCATGCGCCTTTCCCTTATTGGCAATTCCTCCTTGAGTTTATGCTTGCTAGACTTCTTCTTCTTCGGTCTCTTAGACCTATAAGGCATCGCAACAAACGCTACATGGGTCTCGCGCACAGTCATATTCTCATGTGAGCGCTGCAGCTCAGCATTCATCGAAGCAAGCATGTATGCCTTAACCTTTTCCTCATGGTCCGACCATTCGGCAAAGGCGAGATGCGTTTCCTCGTCATCCTCGTCATCAGCAGGTGGCTGCATACGGGGTTATCGAGGATATACTCCAGTTTCTCCATCTTGAGGACAATCCTCGAATTTTGAATCCAGTCAGTGTAGTTTGGTCCAACCAATTGGTGCTTGTCCAGCAACATCATTAAAGGGTTTGCCATGATTAAATATAGAGTGAAAATATTAACTGCAGATATTTTAAAGATTGAATTAGGATCATGTAATATTCGTCAACACAAATTCAGGACTTCGACATTGGTGTGACTCCCACTATTTTTCTCGAAATCCATTCTCCCGACTTGGAATTTCGGAGACCTCGTTGAAAGCCTCATAGTGGCATTGAGTTCCCCGCATCGATTAGACGTCCCTCAACCTAACAGTTTGTTGGTTCGTCCTAACCGACCGGAGCCGTGTCCCACACGAATTTATCTAATAAATGTTTCAACGTACTTTTCTACACCTAGGACCCTCAGGGTAACCCTGCATATCGGGTATGACTGCCTAAGTTCAACCTATCCAACATTCGGCTCAATCCTCGCACTTGCAAATTCTGCCCTTAGGATAACACTTTATCAGGCCGAATGTGTTTGGAGAGCGGCGTAGTCCAGTACGCATCTGAGGATCCACCCGGCAGAGCGAGTGCATGGTTGCAGATAACTCTGAACAAACCCGGCCTAATCAGTTAGTATATCTTCCAACGAGAGAATGCTCACTTAATCACGAAAAAGACTAGCATGCATATAACCTAGTTTATATCATAAAAGTCACTTTTTGCCATCATGCAACGTAGTTACACAGATCATGCAAAGTAACGTATCAAAACTAACATGCATGGAATTTAGTGCAAAAGATCATGTATCGTCACATATCAAAACTAACATGCATTTCCATCGTTACGTATCAAAACTAACATGCATATAACCTAGTTACAGTTTTCTGAAAATCGAATCTTTTATCTGTAACGTTATTATCCTAGGCGTGTTATCGACAATTTTCTTTGTAAAAATACAAATCGATATTTGGGCCATTAGTTGGGCATGGCCCAATCCCAAGCCCATTAGCGCAATCGAGATTTGGGCCCTTAGTTGGGCCTGGCCCAAGCCAAGCCCATTGGGGCTTTTGGGCCCTCAGTTGGGCTGGGCCCAAACCCAAGCCCATTTGGGTACTTGGGCCCTTAGTTGGGCCAAGCCAAGCCCAAGCCCATTAGGGCAAATTTGGTGAGCAACGGATCCGAAAAAGCCATTATAACCAAATTCAAAATAAAGCCGATTCTTTGTCAGATTTACTCGGGACCCACAAGACTCTTCGCAGTCGACAGCTCCTACGTCCATCACGACGCGCACGACGTCTCCGCCTGTAATAGCCCAGACCTCGCTCGCATTGATATTGTCCGCTTTGAGCGTTAAGCTGCCTAGTTTAAGACTTCCCTGGTGGTCACCAATCCTGGTATTACTCTCCCTCCAGCACGCTTAACTACGGAGTTCCTACGAACTCCCACCCACTCGCACGGTTTTAAAACGCGTCAATGGGAGGGGTGTCCACACCCTTATAAAGGCATGCTCCGTTCCCCCCTCCAATCGGTGTGGGATATCACAATCCAACCCCTCAAAGGGTCCAGCGCCCACGCTGGCACACCAACCCGAGCTCTGGCTTTGATACAATCTGTAACAGCCAAGACCTTGCTCGCATTGATATTGTCCGCTTTGGGCGTTAAGCTGCCTGGTTGAGGACTTCCCAGGTGGTCACCCATCCTGGTACTACTCTCCCTCCAGCACGCTTATCTACAGAGTTCCTACAAACTCCCACCCACCCGCACGGTTTTAAAACGCGTCAATGGGAGGGGTGTCCACACCCTTATAAAGGCATGCTTCGTTCCCCCTCCAAACGCTGTGGTATATCACAATCCACCCCCCTCAAAGGGTCCAGCGCCCTCGCTGGCACACCGACCCGAGCTCTGGCTCTGATACCATCTGTAACAGCCTAGGCCTCACTCGCATTGATATTGTCCGCTTTGGGCGTTAAACTGCCTGGTTGAGGACTTCCCATGTGTTCACCCATCCTGGTACTACTCTACCTCCAGCATGCTTAACTACGGAGTTCCTACGAACTCCCACCCACCTGCACGGTTTTAAAATGCGTCAATGGGAGGGGTGTCCACACCCTTATAAAGGCATGCTTCGTTCCCCCCTCCAATCGGGACGCCCGGGGCCGATGAGGGCGGGGAGTGATCGCCGGTGCCAGAGAGGTGCACGGACAAGGAGCGGCTCCTGGCAGGCTTCTAGGCGAAGGGGTACATGAACGAACCGATCCCACACCCGAATGAGAGGGGATCCTGAGACTCACAATGTATGGGCGTGTCAGGTTAAGAATCGTATAAGAGAATTGATAGTACTACTCATATCACAAATGTCGACCTACCTTTTCGGGAGTCCATCTATAGAAACTCCGAAGTTAAGTGAGGACAAAGCACGCTGAAAGGTTAAATGGTGGTACAGTGGGGCCAGACTATTAAGTCGGAGTGTGGTGGGCCCAACCCCACAGGTCCCGGTAGGGACGGATGCTACAGTGACATCCGGTATGGGATGGGACGTTACAGATGGTATCAGAGCCAAAGCTCGGGTCGGAGTGCCAGCGAGGGCGCTGGACCCTTTGAGTGGGGTGGATTATGATATCCCACAACGATTGGAGGGGGAACGAAGCATGCCTTTATAAGGGTGTGGACACCCTCCCATTGACGCGTTTTAAAACCGTGCGGGGGGGTGAGAGTTCGTAGGAACTCCGTAGTTAAGCGTGCTAGAGGGAGAGTAGTACCAGGATGGGTGACCACCTGGAAAGTCCTCAATCAGGCAGCTTAACACCCAAAGCGGACAATATCAATGCGAGCGAGGTCTGGGCTGTTACACTACTGAAGCGAAGTTGTCGGCGGCCGCATCCTGTCAGCGGAAGAACTGCCGCCGAAAGCGGACCGACGCACGCTACACGATGCAGCACCGTCGTGGTGGGGTCCGGCCTGAACGGCCAAACCTAGTTCGTGTCGCCGACAGCTCCACCAAGTGGGTGCCGTCGCGCCGCGCGTTTCGCGAGCGGCCGCTACGGTTGCGTCCCCACGACTGGTATTCCGTTGTCGTGTCTTAGCCGCATTAAACCAGCTGCACCACGTCGTTGCTGTTGCGTCTCCGGACGCTGGATTGCCGACAGGAGTCGCAGCCATGGGCCACATCTCAACCGCTGAGCGTTGCGGCGTTCGTCGCTTCTCTTGCGCGCGCGCGTGACAATCACACTCGTGCTTTTTCGATCCAGTCGATTCATCGATTCATTCATGCCTCATCCGTGAACCGAGCCTAAGCTCTGATACCACTGTTGAGAAATGCCGAATTATCCCCGGGATTTTAAAAATTTTCCGACGATTCTCATTTCCCAAAATTGCACGGTTTAACACGAACGGTAATAACTGTTGGGAAACCCCAGTGACCCGAGGCCTCACCCCTGACGTAGCGGAATTTAAAAAAATTTTTCCCGGGTTGCCCATATTTCCCCGGATACTCTGTTAAATAAAGAAAAACGCACGTAGACACGTATAAGGTATAAGGATCTTACCCTCGTCACAAAGATCCTTATCTCCCGTAGCTCACGAACTATAGCTCACGAACTATGCCGAAGAGATTCACGCCGACCCCGTGACGTGCCGCAGACTTCACCTCCCCAAGGATGGCTAGAGGAAGTGAAGAATGTTTGTGTAGAGATGTGTATGTGTGTGTGTGATTTCTAAAACTCTCAAACACTTAGGGTTTTCTCAAGGATCACCCTAAATGCTCTAGATTCTCTCTAAAATCTCTAAGATAGTGTGAGAAAGAGCTTGGAATTGATATGGACGAATTTTCTCCAAGAACGATTAATAAAAGTCGATTTCCAAGTTAGAAAATGACTTTAAGCTCAATCAAATGAGATCATGTCCTACATGACTCATTTTTGTTTTATTTCTTTGAATTAAATCATCTAATGACTAGATATTGTCCCACGGTAATAACAAAAGAACAAGAACAGAAATTGGGTTAGGTTTGGATAAGAATTGATCCAAAGACCGTCGTTCCACGGCCTCTAACAGGAACGCCACGGCCGTGGGGAAGGTCTCCATGGCCTCTGACTTAAAGCCCACCGGCGTGGAGGCAAGGCAGGGGGCTTATTCAGCCCCAATCAAGGCCCACGGCCTTTTACAGAACCACCCACGGCCGTGGGCCTGTGATAGAAATGCCCCACGGCCATTGACCTGGGCTCCCACGGCCGTGGGGCTGGGGCGGTGAGCTTGGGCAGCCACTTCTCCAAGCCCACGGCCTCTGACCTAAGGCCCCACGGCCGTGGAGCCCTAGCAGCAACCCCTGCCAGCCTCCCATGGTCGTGGGCTTCTGTGCCCGTGGTCGTGGGAGCTTGTTTCGGTCCGATTTTTCGTCGTTTTCGTTTCGGGAATTTATGATCATGTAATATAGTTTCTAAAACTTATATTTAACATTTTATTATCGACTCTAAACTCGTTAAATTAATTTACATCTCATATTAGTTAGGCACTTTCGCAATGATCATTTTTAAGCCCGACTCTCTTGGTTCGTCTCAACCCGGCAAGGAGGAATCCAAGAGTTCGGTACTTGTTTGCCAATCCCGTGGTACCGAATAGATCCCGTGTTAAGTACGATATTCGATCTACGAACCGACTATAGGTTATCGTCGTACGTATAGACCCTTCACAACTGTCCCAGTCGAGTGAGAGTCATAGTTATGTCAAACTCACTAGAATCGACTCTATGACGAATTCGTGACCAGCGAAATTACTAAACTACCCTCACGTCCCACATAAGTTAGTTTATAGCTTCGAACGAAGAGTTCGTAATTTTCCGTCCCCGAATATGCATAGGACACATATCTCGGTTACTAACGAGACAGTGAATCCCTCACGATAGTCTAAGCACGGCAGTTACCCTTCTTTGTCAAGACCGCAAGTCGCCGCCGACCCATGTTCGTCTTCGAACAAGGCGGGCCTAGGAAACTAGTGACAAGTCAAGACCCCGAAGTCAACTCCGTCAAAGACCCTTCGGTCTAAGCTCCACGCACACTACTATAGTCAATCGATCGATCATTGACGCTTACCAGAGTAACGATAAGGCCCATATGATCGTCGATTGCGAGTCATGTCCAAGTACAAGTTAATCCCCTGATTCAACTTATACCAATGTCACGACCTCCCGCTTCCGAAGCAAATGGTTGGCACAACCATATAAGAGTCGTCAACAAATAAGTCGTAATTGATGCTCAGTCACCTACTGAGATCTAAGACTTATTAACTAATATAATATCAGAGGTTAATAACTCACCGGTGCCCCTCTCTCATCCCATGAGAACCGGTGACTAAACTAACGATATATGGGATTTATTTACTTACCGTCTCACCGGATGCCTAGTAAGACTTGATAGGTAAATAAATAATATGCCTCTTAAAGAATAAATAATAAAATATAAATTTCATTAATATGTATAAGAATAAACTATTCAAATACATAGCAAATAATACATCGATTATTAATGCCCTATTCATTACATCCTCGAATGGCATTCCGAGCGCACATCCCCAACAATCTCCCACTTGCACTCAGTGCCATGCGCTATGATATCGTAACATCCATTTTATGGAGGTGTCGATCAAGCATTGCCTCTGAAAGAGGCTTGGTGAATGGGTCCGCCACGTTATCCGCGGTGGCTATTTTCTGCACAGCTATGTAGCCATTCTCAACGAACCCACGCAGCAGGTGGTATTTTCTTTCTATGTGTTTGGACTTTGAGCGAGAGTTAGGTTCCTTGACTTGTGCTACTACCCCACTATTGTCGCACCACAATGGCAGCGGGTGGTCCACTATGCCTGGAACAACTTGGAGTTCTAAACACCTTCCTTTGCTACCTCAGAGTCTGCAATATACTCCGCTTCAGCGGTGGAATCAGCAGTAATGCTTTGCTTAGAATTTTTACAAGACACTGCACCACCATTAAGCGTGTAGACGACCAAAAGTAGATTTTTGGTCATCCATGTCCGACTGGAAATCCGAATCGGTATAACCATCCACCTCTAATTCTCCGTTTCCATAAATCAGTACCATATCTTTAGTCTGTCTAAGGTACTTGAAGATATTCTTTACTGCATTCCAATGTTCTTTACCAGGATTAGACTGGTACAGACTTACTATGCTCAAAGCATACGCAATGTCAGGCTGCGTACATAGCATCGCATACATAGACTACCTATTGCTGATGCATAAGGAATTTCACTCATTTCCTTCCTTTCTTCCTCACTTTAAGGACACATGGATTTCGACAGATGAATCCCATGTCGCATTGGCAAGAACCCTTTCTTAGATTCATCCATTCGAAACCATTTCGGGATCTTTTCTAAGTAAAGGGCCTGAGATAGACCTATCATTCGATTCGTTCGATCTCTAAAAAGGCGAATTCCAAGAATATAGGTTGCTTCTCCCAGGTCTTTCATGGAGAATTCAGTCGAAAGCCAAGCTTTCAACTCCGAGAACATTTCAATATCGTTTCCCATCAAAAGGATGTCATCCACGTACAATACGAGGAACGATATATGACTCCCACGGACCTTCTTGTAAACGCAAGGCTCATCTTCATTCTTTAAGCATCCGTAGTTCCTAAATACTTCCTCAAATCGAAGATTCCAGCTTCTAGACGCTTGCTTATGTCCATAAATGGACCTATAAAACTTGCACACTTTGTGAGCATATGATTGTGATGTAAAACCCTTGGGCTGCTCCATATAGATTTGCTACTGGAGGAATCCATTTAGGAAGGCGGTTTTCACATCCATCTGCCATATCTCGTAATCATAGTATGCTACTATAGCAAGCAGAATACGGATAGACTTAATCATTGCAACAGGTGAAAAATTTTCCTCATAATCGATGCCCTCTTTTTGATTACATCCTTTCTCTACTAGCCTAGCTTTGTAGGTTTCAACCTGCCCATTAGATCCAATCTTTCTCTTGTAGATCCAGTTACACCCTATAGGTCTAAAACCTTCAGGCAGGTCTACTAGAGTCCAGACTTGGTTGGTGTGCATCGAATCCATCTCTGCTTTCATATCTTCGACCCATTTCTTAGAGTCGACATCCATAATTGCCTGCACAAAGGTAGCGGGGTCGTCAACAACGATTCCCTCAGTCACAGCACCCCCGTACTCGACGTGTACCATACCATATCTCTCAGGCATGCGAGATATTCTACCCGACCTGCGCAATTTTGGGCGCGTCTCGGACTGCTCATCTGTACCCCCAGGCACTGATGTCTCTGGACGAGTTTCGTCTAACTCTCCAAGCGTTACTTCTCTGCCAGCTCCACAGTCTCGAACGAACTCTTCCTCGAGAAAGTGAGCATGAACGGCTACAACGATCCTCTGATCATCATGGAAGTAAAATAATATCCCATGCTTTCATCCTCTTCCATTTCTTCATCGTTCTTCTCCACTGGCAATTTTACTTTCTAATTTTCATCCTTTTTATGTTTTCTATTCCCTGTTTATGCTCAAGCTGAAGCTCCCTTCTCCACGAGGCTATAGGAGATTATCGTAGACGAAGTTCTTCTTGTTGGTTCTCGGGCCGATACCGTGCTCCTCTTCTCTTATTCCCTAGAGAGGTTTCAGAGATTATCGATTTGGAGAAGTCCACAGTTATGGAATTCGAACCCGAGGTTGTGCTCCTCTTCTCATTTCCCAATATATGACCGGATTATCGTTGGAGAAGTTCACTTCGAGGTGCTCCTCTTTCCAGCCATTCTGATGAGCGTACAAGATTATCGACGGAGAAGTTAACAGCAGGATCCTTGCCACCTTCTAAGAATTTGTGATGTAGATAGTCAGAAGGCAGGTTCATTTGGTCTGCTTTTTGTGCGTTGAGCAATGCTTTCTTTTGTCATCCTTTTCTTTGTAGTATCGTTTCCTCCCCCTCTTTTTCTCGATTGAACAACCCGCCGAAAACTTAGATAGTCAGTTGAAGGCTCAAAGGGTTTCAAAAGAAGAAAAAGGAAATTGGAGAAGGCTCAAAGTGGAAGACTAGGGGTTAATGTAAAGATAAAAGATTTACAAGGCCGAGTGATGAATTTCCTAGATGCCCTTATTATCTTCCTAACAATCTAACGCTAGGCGAGTATGAAGCCAAGAATCACTAGTTAAGACAAGCAATTAATTGTGCGACTCGCTCGAGAATAGATCCAAAGAAAAAAAAATGAGAAGGCTAGAATCCTCACATCTGTAACCTGACTTTGTGTCTAGTGGAGCAAACTAAAGATTTGAGACACAAGAAGTGACTTAGACTGACAAAATTAAGCAATTAATCAGTCGCTTGTCGAGAAAACTTATTTGTGATTAACATCAAAACATCATAAGGATATCTTCATTCCCCTAATATTATAAGTATATGTATAATATTTTTGGATTTTTTTTATTCTATTGCATTTTATTATATATATTAATATTTTTTTTAATTTGCACGCAAGATATGTCATTTAAGTATAGAAAACACATAGCATAGAGCATATAAAAGCACAGAAAATCAAGTAGAGCACATATCACGGGAGGTTCAACATGCCTAATTTTCCGACAAGAAATTGGAATCGTTTTTCATCCAATGCCTTGGTGAAAATGTCAACTAGTTGATACTCCGTGTTCACGAAATACGTGCCTTTTTTCTACGTGATCTTTAATAAAGTGATATCTAATGTCTATGTGTTTTGTGCGTGAGTGGTGAACAGGATTACACGTAATCGCAATGGCACTTTGGCTATCACTATAAATGGGTGTATTGTTTAGATTGTTACCCATAATCGCGAAGCTGAGTCCTCCTCCGTAGCATTTGAGAGCAACAGCTGGCGGCCGCGACGTATTCTGCCTCGGCTGTCGATGTTGATACGCAATTCTGCTTCTTGGATGACCAACAAACCAGCTTTTCGCCTAGAAATTGAGCGCCACCGGATGTGCTCTTCCTGTCCATTCGACAACCTGCATAATCAGCGTCAGTATAGCCAATTAATTTGAAATTTGTTCCTTTAGGATACCATAGTTCTAAAGTGGAGGTGCCCTTGAGGGTAACGCAGAATTCGCTTCACCGCAAGCATGTGAGATTCTTTGGGATCGGCTTAAAAACGGGCGCACAAACAAGTGACAAACATGATGTCAGGGCATCTTGAGGTGAGATAGAGAAGAGACCCTATGATGCTGCGATATAATGTGATGTCGACCGCTTTTCCAGTGGGATCGGCATCCAACTTGCAACTTGGTGATATGGGAGTGCTGAGAGACTTGCTCTGATCTTGATGAAATTTCTTCAGAATATCCCTGATATACTTTGTTTGACTGATGAAAATTCCACCGTCGAGCTGTCTGACTTGAAGTCCTAAGAAGAACTGCATCTCTCCCATGTGACTCATTTCAAACTTGCTCTTCATTAAATCTCCAAACTTCTTGCACAGTCGTGGATTAGTTGACCCAAAGATGATGTCGTCTACATAAACTTGGACGACCATCAAGTCTTTGTCTTGCCATTTGATGAAGAGTGTCGTATCGATCGTTCCTCGGATGAATCCAGATTTTACGAGGAATTCGCTCAAGACATCATACCAAGCACGTGGGGCTTGTTTTAGTCCATAGAGAGCTTTGTCCAATCGATAGACGTGAGTGGGATGTTCTTGATCAACGAAGCCTTCTAGCTGAGCTACGTAGACTTCCTCCTTTAATATGCCGTTGAGAAAGGCGGTCTTAACGTCCATTTGGTAGACTTTGAAGTCTTTGTGAGCCGCATAAGCCAGGAAAAGGCGGATGACTTCGATTCGGGCAACAGGAGCATAGGTCTCGTCGTAGTCAATGCCTTCCTGTTGATTGTATCCCTTCGCAACCAGCCTTGCTTTGTTCCGGATCACTTCCCCATCTTCATTCTTTTTGTTCTTAAACACCCATTTCGTCCCAATAATTGTTTTCCCATGCGGACGGGGTACTAAGGTCCACACTTGAAGACGTTCGAATTGGTTTTTTCTCATCTTGCATAGCTATTACCCAATCCGGGTCTTTGAGTGCGTCTGCTACCTTGGTTGGCTCATTTTGGCTTAAGAAGCAGCTGAAGAGACTGCGTTGATGACGTGTCGGTACTCCACTCGAAGGATCACCAATAATCTGATCAACCGGATGTGCTCGAGTCCACTTTCGCTCATGTGGCGAAGCTGAAGTAGATGCATCGGCCACTTGTCGACCGAGATTTCCAATTATCTCAAGTTGTTCATTTGGTTGAGGTAAGTCTGAATCATCACTTGGATTGAGCGAATCTGATGAGACTTCCTCATTGTCTATGGTAGGTTCTTCAGTGATCTGTGGTAATTCTGAATCGGGTGATGTGGGAACAATTGAAGAGCTAGATTCATTGGCCACGTCAAGTGGGGGTTCCACTAAAGGTGTAGCGATAGTAGTGCCTGGCCAATATACTGGCTTAAATAAAGAGTCTAAATCCTCCAACGCAAGTCTCAGAGCTTCTTCTGATGTGAAGTCCTGAGTTGTTGCCATTTCCTATTGATTTGGTGCCAATAAGCCAGTGATTACGAGTTCTGGACTGATGTGACCAGAAGCCATCGAGTTTGGCACGGGTCCTGAACTGAGGTGTGCAGGAGCCATATCCGCCACTTCGTGGAAAGTGACATTGTAGCTTTCTTTGATTGTACGGTTGGATTTGATGTATACTCGGTACGCCTTTGAAGTAGATGAATACCGACGAATGTGGCTTCCAATGCTTTAGGATCGAACTTAGCACGTTGCTCTCTGTCGTTCGCCACAAAGCACTTGCACCCGAAGACCTTGAAGAAGGAGATGTTGGGTACTCGCTTGTTAATGATCTCGTACGGAGTCTTAGCGAAGCGCTTGTGAACCACCGTCATGTTCTGAGTGAAACAGGCGGTAGTTACTGCTTCAGCCCAAAGGAAGTGTGGGAGACCAGAATGAATCAGCATCGTGCGTGCGGCTTCCACTAGAGTTTGGTTCTTCCTTTCGACAACCCCATTTTGTTGAGGTGTCTTTGCGGCTGAGAATTGCTGACTAATCCCAAGTTTTTGATAAAAATCACTGAGATGTTTGTTCTTGAACTCAGTGCCGTTGTCCGTTCTGATGACTTGGATAGTTTGTTGCAGCAAATTCTAAGTAGCGTTCACAAAATTGATTATCAAGTTCGGAGGAACTTCGTCCATGTGTAGCGAAAGTAATCATCGACGATAACTAAAATATACTTGCGTCCATTAATACTCTGTGTCTGCATAGGTCCACAGAGGTCCATGTGTAGCAATTCCAAAGGACGTGAAGTAGAGGCAATCTGTTTTATGTGATGAGATGCTCGCTTCATTTTTCCTAGTTGACATGCCGAACAATGATGCTCTTTTTGTAGAATAATGGTTGGTAGACCGTGAACCAACTTTTTCGTTGATAGTCGTTGAAGAGCTTTGATATTTAGATGAGACACACGTTGATTCCACAAACTGTTCCTCTGAATTGTAATCTGGGAGATGAGGCAAACAACTGTCATGGCCTGAAGTCCTTGGAAGAGTTCTTTGTTCTGACTGTCCAATATTCTGCATCGGTCAGCATGAAAGACCACCTGGAATCCTTTGTGAAAGAACTAGCCTATGCTGAACAAGTTATGGCGGAGACCTTCGACGTAAGAGACAGCCTTTATCGTCAGATTGTCCAGAATGATATCCCCAAATCCTAGAATGGGGGCTGAGTCGTTTTTCCCGAATTTGACTTTTCCAATCTATCGGTCTTTGTAGTTGCTCAGCAGCTCTTGTATTCCCGTCATGTGTGTGGAGCAACCAGAGTCAAGGTATCACACATGATGGATCTGCAAAACATTTTTAAAGAGCTTTAGGTACCCACTTAAATGGGTCCTCTCAGATTAGCAGAGTTCTTTTTAGGTTCAGATATGGTTCCTAAAATAGTGTTAGTAGAAGCTTTAACAACCCAAATCAATTGCGAAGAAGGTGAGTTGGGTTTGCCCTTTGTAGATGGCTTGGCCTTTTCGGCTTTCAACCTTTTAAGCGGGGATTTAGGAACCCATTTAGGATGAACCTTGCAGGGAAGATTAATTTCAGCGCGGACAAATGCTTTAGTAGGCGTGAGCGTGGAAATGATCTTTTCATTTGATAGTCTCCTAAGGTGCTTGGGGGATTAGATTTTAACAGGATACCTTAGGTGAGAGCAAGCATGAATAGCACCATAAGCTTTCTTTATGGCTGAATCTTGTTTCCTACGGGTCTTCCTAGATGCATTTGTTTGAGAATGATTAATCGGTTTCGTAGATGAAGCGCCTATTTCAAAGTAGGTGCTTCTAAAGGTGGTAGGATTTAAAGACAAGTAGAAGCAATGATTTTGAGAGAAGAAAAAGCTCCTTTATTTCTACGAGTGTTTATTTTTACAGAAGGAGGGGATAGTTTGGAATTTTATCATCTAAAGACTCCTTCTTTATTTCTAAGCTAGACAATTTCGCCTTCGGTTTCTCAAGCTCAGGTACTACGCTCCCTGTTGACGTAGTAAATACTAAGTTAAAGTTAGTATTTTGAGCAATTTTATTTTTAGATTTATGAATTTTAGAAGGCGATTTTTCTTTCTTCACGCTTTTCAAAATGATTTTGTCTTATGAGAGAGATGCGTGGGAAATAGTTTGGGAGATGGAGGAAGCTTTGAGATTCTCCATCTCTTTTAGGAATGTTTTCTTTTTAGCTTCAAAATCCTCTCTTTCTTTTTGTAGAGGAACTCTTAACCTTTCTATTTTCATAACAATAGGAGGGATGTAGAGAGAATTTTCAGAATTATGACTTTGTACTTCCTCCGTTTTACAACGATCTTTGGGGAGATAGATTGACTCAAAGCTCCAACCCTTGGGAAGTTCCTTAGTCTCGTATGATTGGAGTCTCTTATTTAATTCATCTATTTTAAGAATAGAACTCCTAACGGTTTCTTCGAGACTAGCTATAGTTACCTTAGACTTAAGAAGCTTTTTCTCTACGTTTATCCGTCGTTTCTGCTCACGTACCATGTTAGCAAATTTTGAATTTAAATCAGCTAACAGGTCAGAATGTGTAGAGTCAGAGAGTCTTACCTCTTGAGATGATGTCGATGCTTTGTCATCGTCCGTCTCTGCGGAAGTTTCATCGTCCTCTTCATCATCGAGGCGCGCCATTAGAGCAAGATTTTCGGTGTCAGAATCCGAGCTGTCCTCTAGCCAGTGATCCTGTTCTGCCATGAGAGCTACTCCAACTTCCTTCTGTTTTGTAAGTTGAAGCTTCCTGGTAGCATCCTTCTTCTTTGGAAGTGTGCATTCTCTGGCAAAGTGACCGGTTTCTCCACAGTTGAAGCATTTAAGTGGATCTTTAGAGATTGTGGCTTCAGAAGACTCAGTCGGCTTCTCTTTGTTCTTCGAGCTTGTAGTTCGAAGACGATTAGCAGAAGATGATGACTTCTTCTTAAAGTATTGCTTAGACATCATCTTGGCGATTAAGGCCAACTGTTTCCCAAATTCTCTGACTTCAGGAGAAAGCTCTGAATCCGATGGTTCTTCATCTTCTGAAGAGCTAGGAAGCTTGACATGCTTTTCTTTGCGTGAGCGGGAGCTCCTCTTCTCTGAGACTAAGGCTATGGAGTCTTCGACCTGTTTCCCCTTCTGCTCTTTTTGTATCTCGTAGATGTCTTCATCATGTTGTGCGGGGTTGTCAAAAACAGCGTGTATATCCATCTCATCCAAGTCTTTGTTCTGCCGGAGTTGAGTGGATATCGTTATCCATTCGGTGGGCAGCGAGGACAGAAACCGAATATTCTGCTCCATATTTATCTTCTTGATATCAATTTTTCTCATTTCATTGAGAAGAGTGACGTAACGCTGATAAAGATCATGTAGGCTCTCCTCATTTTTAGCTTTGAAGGAATCATACGATGTGAGTATATTCGCCTTCTTAGCCTTGACACCTATTTCGGTTCTTTGCATCATCATCTCCAGTTCATCCCACATTCCTGTAGCCGTTGGGAGGCTATCTATCTGTCTATAGATATCGTTGGGGATGCCTTGCATAAGTGTGTTTTTGGCTATCAGATCTGCCTTTGCTCTTCTTTTCTCAGTATCGTCGTACTCGCTAGGTAGTTCCACACGCCTAGTAGGTTCGACTGGAGGATTATTCGAGCTATCACCTTCTTGATTGATATAAAAGACTTCTGGTCCCTCGAAGAGTGATTTAAACAAATCTTCAGCCTGATCTTTGAGCTCAATGAAATTCAAGAACCGACTCCTCCATACAGTGTATTCGCCTCTTTTGAGAATTGGAGGACGATTGTCGTTTCCAAGAGAGTAAGCATCCATTTCTTCTTCGAGTTGATGTAGGATCTTCATTAGTTGTTTTGTTGGTTTGAATTTCGGTGTAATGTGCTTGACAAGTAGCAAATTTGTTAGTAGCGTTTGATTCAAAAATGATCGAGAATTATTTTTGATTCAATCTTTAAAGTTTGATCAAAAATAGTTTCTTCGATTTACAGGGGCAGTACTGTTTTCGCGTGTCAGGTACTGTTCAAAAATTTTTTAGCGTAAAATATTTCCGATTTGAAGGTTATTTTACGATGAAAAACTGAGTAAACAGTGAAATCTATCGTAAAATTATTTAGTGAGTTTTTGCGATCGAAAATTTTAAGCGTCGAGAAATTTTTTTGACCAGAATCTACAATTCAGACATTGTTGACTCGAGAAATTGACTAAGTTTTTCGAGCGTAAAATTTCTTTAATTAATTTTGGTCGTCGAAGAATAGTACCCGTAGGAGTTTCTCGCTGAGTCAAATCAAATTGGTTGACCGAAAAAATTTACGAGCAAAAATCAAATATGTCTGACCGACAAATTTTTCGAGAGAATAAGTTTTGCGCAGGGGTCAAAATTGTCAATCCCCGTTGAAATCTTAATCAATCCCAGTCGAAATCTTAAGGCTCGAGAATTTTTCTAAACACGTTCTTGACAACAGCGACTTCAGTAACTAAACAGTATTCTGATTGAGCAAAATTTCTCGCACAGAGATTTTCGATCGAGAAATTAATTTGGATCGAAGACTCAGCGAGAAAAATTGAGATTCACAGTTTAAACACAGAATATGAATTTAACACAGATTCAAGCAAATACTGGAAATTAATCGATGAAACTGCAGATATATGCTCGAAGTAAGCTACTGAGTACTCACAAACAGACGATTAAACATGTTTTAAAGCAAATGATGTTCAATTCGACAAAAATCAGAACATGTTCTTACTGTTTTCGCGCGAACAGTGAAATCACAGGATCGAGAATTCAGCTTAAATCATGATTCTGATTGCTACCGATCTATTCCTGATTGACTTAAGCTACTTATGCGAGCACACAAACATCAAATTCAACTCAGTTAAGCACAAAATTAAGGAAATCAGATCGAATTTCGTTTTTCGTGCCAAAACTGTGTTCGGAATGTGCCCTCGAATTCTATACGAGGATTCGATTTTATAGGGCATTAGCTTATTTATCATTCGACCTTTTATGTAATAAGATATTTTTTGTGTGTTTATTGAAAGGCGTTGTTCATTTATTGGATATAAGAGTACTTTACTAAGCATCCGGTAAAGCAATAAATGAAAAAATCCAAATGTGTCGAGTTGAGTCACTGTTCTTGATGAGTACGAGAGAGGAAGGCACCAGTGGACTCTTAACCTCGAGCATTAAAAGTCCGTAAGCCTTAGGCTCCAGTTGGGTGCTGGATAACCGATTACGGCTTATTTGTCGATGACCTATCGAGTGCCGATACCCCCTTGGAAGCGGAGGTCATGACTTGTGATGCGAGTCGAATCAAGGGATTGAATCGTTTCATGGACACTGACTCACGGGTCGTACGGTCGAACATGGCTTATTACTCAAGGAGTGTCAATGACCGACGACAACACTATAGTAGTCTACGTGAACCTTAGACCGAAAGGGGCTTTGGCGGAGTTGACTTTGAAGTCTCGACTGTCACTGGTTCCCCTCGACCCGATTTGCTGTTGCATGGGTCAGCGGGCCAGATGCGGTCTTGATGATGATTTGTGATTGCCGGGCTTAGACTGCCGAGTACGGAGTCACAGTCTCGCAAGTAATCGAGATAAGTGTCCTATGAGGACGGCGACGGGAAATTACAAAATCCTTGGCCAAGGTTGAACTAACTCATGTTAGATCTGGAGGGTAGTTTGGTAATTTGCCTCGTCCCCGTTTTATCATAGAATCGAGTATAGTGAGTTTGACATAGACCATGGCTCTCACTCGATTGGGACACAGCTGAAGGGTTTATACGTAGTACTATAATCTATAGTAAGGTTCTCGAATAAAGACTGGGTCGAAATTCGCACTCGAATCGGGTTACGGTCCGGTACTGCGGGATTGGCTAGGTAACTGCCGGACTCTTGGATTCCTCCCTTGCCGATTGAGTCGAACCTAGAGAGTCGGGCTTAAAAAGGATCATCAAGGTGTACTGATAAGGAGAGAAAGTGTTTTGGGCCTTAACGGGCCTTGGGCCATTGGGCCGCGCCTTAGTGGGCATCAGGCCGTTTAATGCACCGAAGTCGGACTTCGTATGAAACTAACTTTGAGACTTGGGCTTGGCCAAGTGCTTAAAAGGCTTGAGGGTAAAATTGGAATTGGACCCTAAGCTAATTTGGAGTGAAAATTTCGTTCATAACAAAGGCACAAAATACACACCGAAAAAAAAAGACTTTTCTCCCACGCGACGGCTCGGTTCTCTCTAGCCATCTTTAGAGAACTGATTCCGTGGTACACGGCGAGGTCGGCGTGACGATCTTGTGCCATCCACCACCATCGACGAAGTCTTGAAGAAAAGGACGAGGAGCTGCCACTCGCTTCAACTGGTAATTCTCTACGGGTTTGACCCGCCCTATTACACGTCTATGTGTTACTATTCTGATCCGAGCAACGAGGGCAATAAGGGAACCCGGAAAATTTTTGTTCCACACCGTACCCGGGGACGTGGCGTTACGTCTCCGGGAAACACCAGGTAACGCAACAGTGGTATCAGAGAGGGCGCTCGTGATCAGATTCATAACATGTTTAAATTGAAACGAGGCGCGTGGGAGACGATCGAAAAGCCGACACAGTTCGACCGTCGTTGGGCTGCCGATGCGTCGTTTGCCAACCCACAGCCACCAACTCGTGCGGTACAGACCGACGATGAACCACGAACCGGACAGGGATCCGTGCGGCGGCAGGACCCGGGCAGCAGCGCGTTGCGCGCGGGCTGCGTGCGCCGTAACGGCGGTACAGCCGCGGGATCGGACTGCTTTGAGCAGGCGTAATCAGCCTCGAACCTTGGGTCCGACGCCAGCCATGGTGGCTTAGGCGCCATCCCCGGGCAGCGCCGCCGCAAGGTGCGGCGGCCCGGCTGAGATCGTCCGCGGCTTTGGCCGTGGACTACGATGGCGCGCATGGTGCGCGCTGTGCAAGACAGCCGCAGTGACTCCCGCTCGGCCGGAATGCTGCGGCGGCGATCTCTTCCGGCGAGGCAGTAACTCGACACGAATGGGCTGAGGCGACAAGGGAGTCGCGACAGTATTATGCCCCGAGCTGAACACGCGCGCGTTGCGGCACCGGCTTCAGCCGGGACTCCACGCCGGCGGCCTTCTCAGCCATGGCTCCCCGGCGTGTTTTGACGACTGAGCAATTTGAGTCGCGACAGCTATGTTAAGGCTTCATGCTCAAAGCCTTAACGGGCCTTTTAATGGGCTTGGCCCGTTTAAGGCCCAATTTTCTTTTCTTTTTAAAATAATTTAATTGTCAACGTGCTCGTTATGAATGTGATTTAAGGCGCACTTGCGGGTTTAGGAATTTGGTCTCCGGGTCATTTGTTAAGGTTACGTCCCCCCGGGTTGTATTTGCTTCATACGGGTTGTTCGGAACTTATGATCCCCCGGGTTGTAATTTACTGTTTTATTAGATTAGACTTAAATACGAAGACGATGTCCCATTTGATGGAAGGCAACCCCCCGGTGGTGACAAGGTGGTGGATGTTCGGTGACTTTGAGGCCGTTCGAGTGATGAAGGACGTTTGACGACTTCAACACCCGTGCGACGACCCGAGGTCTTTTGAAGACGCATGTAATAGGGATAGGCTAGAAATAACCCGCTTGTCTTATCTTGTAGTTTATTTTCCTAGGGTCAATTTACTACCTACGTGCGTATTGGTTTTTGAAATTACATGCATGTTTTATGTGCTCTTATGTGAGATGGTTTATTCTCCCGTTTGATACTAAGTGGGTAAAGGAATTGGATTCCTGTCTTCTGTCATGCTTGAGATGTCTAGCATTGGGGAGTTTTGCGATTTATTCCGAGTAAGTTGGCGTCGTATATCCCGCCCCAGTGTTAGCGTCTAGAGTGCGTCTTGGACACCGCTCGTCATACCAGTCCGCCCCCCACGAAGCGTATGGCAGCAAGGGGCGGTACATTCTGTGCGATTTGAGCATAAGTTAATAGGTCACACATAGGCAGTTAAACCCAATAAGCAGGGTTAGCCGTGAGGGTCAATGACTGAGACTAAGATAGTTGAAACTCTTATTGGATAAGTTCGCGTTTGACGTGACTTCGATAAGATTAGATGAGCCAAATATTGCGTTAAAGGCTGATGCGAGTCTAGTCGAGTCGGGGACATCAACTCCACTATGAAACTTTCAACGAGGTTTCCGAAACTCTTCTCGGGAGGATAGTTTTTCGAGAAAAATAGTGGGAGTCAAGCGAAACGAAAAGTCCTTGTTTGCGCTTGATGAATGATAAGATAAACCTAATTAGATCTTTATTTTCTGCAGCTTTACGTTTCTTTCTATTTACTGCGATGACGAACAGAATTACTATGCTGCTTGAGAGAAACTGTTTGGTGGGACCAAACTACGTGGAGTGGCTCCGTAACCTGAGGATAGTCCTAGGTATGGAGTCGCTGACTTATGTCCGCGATTCCCCCGTACCGCAAGTCCCAGGGACTGATGCGAGTGACGAAGACCGGGCTGCGTATGCCAAATGGCAGATATACGAGCCAAAGGTCAAGGGCTATGTACTTCTTTCCATGAGCAATGAGTTGCAGCGCACTCACTCGGAAATGGAAGTGGGCCCCATTTTGCTTCGTTTTAAGGAGCTTTTTGGCGAACATTCCAGGAGTGCTCGCTATTCCCTGACGGAGCAACTATTTCATTGCAAAATGGCTGAGGGTAGTGACGTCGGATCGCATGTGCTCAAGATGATCGATTGGATCGAAAGACTCGAGGCACTGGACTTTATCATGGATAACGAACTCCAGAACGATCTTATACTTCAGTCGCTCCCACCTACCTTCAATTCGTTCATCGTGAACTTTAATCTGAACAAGGCCGAGATGACATTGACTGGGTTAACAAACCAGTTGTCGGCAGCGCAGACTCAGATGAAGAAGGTGAAAGGAAAGGAAGTTGTTCTTATCGCGAATGCTAAGACTCGAGGGTCGAGTACAAAGGAAAAGTCGGACAAGCCCACTAAGCCCAAATGACGAATTTCGAAAGGCAAGGTCAAGAAGAATGTGTTCAAAGGCGCCAAGCCAACGGACAAGTGCCTTCACTACAACGAGCTTGGCCATTGGAAGCGCGATTGCCCGAAGCTAGCCGCCTCAGGTAAAGAACTTTACATTTTGGAAACAAATTGTTCTATGACAGTATATTCCGCATCATGGTTCTTAGACTAGGGAGCTAGTGCTCACATCTGTGTTTCGAACCAGGGTCTGGAACGAAGTAGGAAGCTGGCGGATCGAGAGATCATGATCAACATAGGAAGCGAAAATAGTATACCGGCGATCCACATTGGATCAAGAACTCTCGTTTTATCTACTAGACATAGTTTACTGCTTTTCGATTGTTTGGTTTTGCCCAAGGGGCTTAAGAATATTATTTCTATTCCCGTTTTGAGCGGAAACGGTTATGAGTTCCGTTTTAGTAATAATATATGCAATATTTATTTTGGAAATAATTGCGTCGGAAGTGCAAGTTTACTGAATGGGTTGTATTACCTAAATATCGAAGATAAAATAAAAACTGTGAATACAGTCACCAACAAACGAAAATTGGAGTCGAACTCAAGACTGCTGTGGCATCTTCGTCTCGTTCACGCTGGAGAATAGAAGATTCTTGAGTTGGAGAAAACCGGCGTTATAAAGCCGCTTGGGTCTGATCCCTATCCAACTTGTGAATCTTGTATCCTTGGAAAGATGACCAAGTTGCCCTTCACAGGGACTTTCACGAGAGCCGCAGAACTTCTCAGTTTGATCCACACGGATGTTTGCGGACCGTTCGGGGTAGCGGCTCACGGTAACTTCCATTATTTCGTTACCTTCACTGATGATCACTCTCGCTTTGGCAAGGTGTATCTCATGAAGAATAAGTCTGATACTTTTGAATGGTTCAAAGAGTACATGGCTTTGGTGGAAAATCAGACTGGAAAGAGAATTAAAGCCGTTCATCAGATCGAGGCGGCGAGTACATGAGCCTCGAGTTTGACGAGTTCTTGAAAGGGAATGAGATAATTTCACAGATGACACCGCCCGAAACACCGCAGTTGAACGGTGTGTCCGAACGCAGAAATCGAACTCTGTTGGATAAGGTTCGATCTATGCTAAGCTATACAGACCTGTCCATATCGTTGTGGGGTCATGCCCTGTTGAGTGTAAATGGATCTACAAGAGAAAGATAGGATCTGACGGATTGGTTGATACATACAAAGCTAGGCTTGTGGCGAAAGGGTACAGTCAAAAAGAGGGCATTGACTATGCGGAGACCTTTTCGTCTGTTGCTATGATGAAGTCCATTCGAACATTGCTTGCGATAGCTGCGCACTATGACTATGAGATCTGGCAGATGGACGTAAAAACTGCGTTCCTAAATGGATACCTCAAGGAGGAAATATGTATGGAGCAGCCCAAGGGTTTTACATCGCAAGGAGATGCTCATAAGGTGTGCAAACTGAACAAGTCCATTTTTGGACTGAAACAAGCCTCCAGAAGCTGGAATCTTCGGTTAGATGAAGTGGTCAAGGGCCATGGATTCTTAAAGAACGAAGACGAACCTTGCGTCTACAAGAAAAGCAGTGGGAACAAAATATCTTTCCTCGTATTGTACGTGGACGACATCCTTTTGATAGGAAATAATATTGGAAAGCTCTCGATGGTGAAAGTGTGGCTTTCGACCGAATTCACCATGAAAGACTTGGGAGAAGCTACCTACATCTTGGGGATTCGCCCTTATAGAGATCGAGCGAATTGTATGTTAGGAATCTCCCAGGCCCTTTACTTAGAGAATGTCCTGAAGCGATATAATATGGACAACTCTAAGAAAGGGTTCCTACCTATGCGGCATGGGATTCACCTTTCGAAGGCTATGAGCCCTCAAAGTGAGTTGGAGCGGAAAGAGATGAATGGAATCCCCTATGCATCCGCGGTGGGTAGCTTGATGTACGCGATGCTTCGCACGCGACCTGACTTGGCATACGCTGTGAGCGTAGTCAGTCGGTTTCAGGCTGACCCTGGTAAGGAACATTGGAGAGCAGTCAAGATTATCCTCAAGTACCTCAGACGGACTAATGATATGATGCTGGTCTACGGTAATGGGGAATTGAAAGTGGAAGGGTATACGGATTCGGATTTCCAGTCTGACGTGGACGACCGAAAATCCACTTCAGGATTCGTCTTTACGCTCAACGGTGGAGCGGTGTCTTGGAAAAGTTCCAAACAGAGCACTACTGCAGATTCCACCTGTGAAGCAGAGTATATAGCGGCCTCAGAGGCAGCGAAGGAAGGTGTTTGGAGGAGAAAGTTCTTGGAAGAACTTGGTGTCGTTCCTGTAGCAGATAGGCCATTGCCATTGTGGTGTGACAATACTGGCGCTATTGCTCAGGCAAAAGAACCGATGTCTCACAGCAGGTCCAAACATATAGAAAGAAAGTACCACGTGTTACGTGGATTCGTTGAGAATGGCTACGTAGCCGTGCAGAAGATTGCGACCGCGGAAAATGTGGCCGACCCGTTCACCAAGCCTCTATCACAGGCAGTGCTGGCTAGACATCTCGAAAGATGGGTATTAGATACTGCAGCGCATGGCATTGAGTGCAAGTGGGATATTGTTAGGAATGTGCCCTTCAAGATGGGTATACGAGGATTAGATTGTATAGGGCATTAGCTTATTTATCAACCTTTTATGTAATAAAATATTTTTTGTGTGTTTATTGAAAGGCGTTGTTCGTTTATTGGATATAAGAGTACTTTACTAAGCATCCGGTAAAGCAATAAATGAACAAATTCAAATGTGTCGACTTGAGTCACTGTTCTCGATGAGTACGAGAGAGGAAGGCACCAGTGGACTCTTAACCTCGAGCATTAAAAGTCCGTAAGCCTTAGCTCCAGTTGGGTGCTGGATAACCGATTACGGCTTATTTGTCGATGACCTATCGAGTGCCGATACCCCCTTGGAAGCGGAGGTCATGACTTTATTGGGACACAACTGAAGGGTTTATACGTAGTACTATAATCTATAGTAAGGTTCTCGAATAAAGACTGGGTCGAAATTCGCACTCGAATCGGGTTACGGTCCGGTACTGGGGGATTGGCTAGGTAACCGCCGGACTCTTGGATTCCTCCCTTGCCGATTGAGTCGAACCTAGAGAGTCGGGCTTAAAAAGGATCATCAAGGTGTACTGATAAGGAGAGAAAGTGTTTTGGGCCTTAACGGGCCTTGGGCCGTTGGGCCGCGCCTTAGTGGGCCTCGGGCCGTTTAATAGACCGAAGTCGGACTTCGTATGAAACTAACTTTGAGACTTGGGCTTGGCCATGTGCTTAAAAGGCTTGAGGGTAAAACTGGAATTGGACCCTAAGCTAATTTTCGAATTATGCCTTGGGAATTAATTTCAAAAATTAAATATAAATATATAAATAATGTATTTGGAATATTATTTATTTTAAGGTGAAAATTTCAAAATTAATCTTGGATTAAGTTTCGAATTTTATACCATATTTACATATACTTAGTTTGACTTAGTATTTAAGTTAGTTGTCTAATTATGGTAAGTATCCTTATATGAATTTTGAATTAAATAAGGGAGAGAAAGATATGGCAAAATCTCTCCACTTAAGGAGCAAAATCGAAAACCATATCTTTGAGATATCCTAGGGATTTCCAAATATATCATAGTATAAATAGGGCAGCCCTATTTCATAATTTGGAATGAAAATTTCGTCCATAACAAAGGCACAAAACACATCGAAAAAAAAAAGACTTTTCTCCCACGCGACGGCTCGGTTCTCTCTAGCCATCTTTAGAGAACTGATTCCGTGGTACACTGCGAGGTCGGCGTGACGATCTAGTGCCATCCACCACCATCAATGAAGTCTTGAAGAAAAGGACGATGAGCTGCCACTCGCTTCAACTGGTAATTCTCTACGGGTTTGACCCGCCCTATTACATGTCTATGTGTTACTATTCTGATCCGAGCAACGAGGGCAATAAGGGAACCCGGAAAATTTTTGTGCCGCACCGTACCCGGGGACGTGGCGTCTCCGGGAGACACCGGGTAACCCAACAAACTGTTCTTCGCACGGAACAGTTTCAGAATTAAAATTCGATCCGAATTCTAACAATTATGATTCAAAACAGAATGAATCTGCTCTGATACCAATTGTTAGGTCTTGAATTATCAACCCTAAGATCCTGGACTTCAATCCTTAGTTAATCGATTAGAATTGTATAGAAATCAAAGTTCGATGGAGAAACTTGTTTCAAACCTCGAGAGAGAATTCGCTTAGTGAGATGAAGATTTCTGACTTTCTCTCTCTAGAAACTGGATTGACAGCCCTCGGCTAAAGGGATCGATCAAATTCTAAAATCTTGTCTATTAAGCATAATGTTTGTACATCTATTTATACCAAACATACTTAGTATAAATAACAAGTAAGTCCTAATCTAAGGACAAATACAAGAAACGCCCCTTAATATACGAAGACAGCTAATAAATCAAAGCACAATTAGAAATGATATTCTACATTTGTCATAGTTTAATTTTTCAGTTATTTTTAGTTTTTAATAAATAAATATTTTTTATTTTTCTTATTTATTATTTTTTTAGTTTTAACATTTCTCTCTCTTTTTTGTTTATTTTTTAGTTAAGTTATTTTAATTTTGTATTTTTTCTCTATTTTACTTTATTATTTTAATACACTTTTATTATCATTTTGTTTTTTGTTGAATTTAATTTATTTGTAATTTAATTTAATTCTCTCTTTATTTTTATTTTATTCAAATTAATTAGTTTTATCTTTTCTTTTTTTTTTTTAATTTTTTTACCTTTTTTTGGATTTTTTATTTTCGTCTTTTTACTTTATTTTTTTAAATTTTATTTTTTATTATTTATTTAATTTATTAGTAATTTCTCTTCTTTTTTTATTTTTTACTCTATTTTTTGAATTTTCCCCTTTTTTGGAGTTTAATTTATGATTTTTTAAGTCTGGACAAATTAACGGCGGGGACCAATTTGGTTCAAATTCGATAACATCGGGGACTAAATTGGTCATCGCGAAGCATCGGGGACTAAATTGATCCAGAGGGTAAACAATGGAGACTATTTTAGGTGTTTGCCCTAACATAAACATTAAAGATATTAAGAGTTTTCCCTACTCACCTTATACATCTTATATGCAAAGAACATGTTTTTGATATAAAATATGGGCATATCAGTGAATACACAATAGGACAAAATATATTTAAGGCATATTAGTAAATACACAATTTGACAAAACAGATTCTGGCTTTACAAAGTAGAAATATAAATATAGATAGATAGATTTAGGGTTTTTTTAGGTTCAGGCCCCAAGATAAGTTTTATTTAGATTTTAGGACCCTGTCAGAAAATTCATAGTTTTAAGGACCCGATTTCTGCAGAACCACTTAAGCGGAATCTGGGTAGATTATCTAAATAAAGAAAATGGGATTTTAAGCGGAATCTATGTTTGTGAGATGTAAATTATTTTGTATATTACATGTTAATATTTCTTGTGTGCTATACGTGACATGTATTATAATTTTATGAAACTATTAGAGTTATTATGATTTTGGTAGGGATAATTGTAGCGACCTTCGTTTTCTAAGTACGATTAGTGGCGGATTTCCGCAACGTAAGCCGCGGAAGGCCCGTCTAATTAAAACTTTTTCTAAACGATATTATAATACAACAAAATATTATTTTACATAATAGTATATGTACAATAGGCCGAAGCCCCCAAAATGTCAAAAGGTCACAAACCCTATCGCCGCTCCACAGGTCTTCATCCATGTACCGCCCCGCCCTCAAAAGTCAGTGGAGCACCGCCACCAGCCGCCTCAGTCTTGACGCGTGTCAGCGTCAGACTCGGTACCTACAACACGTAAAAGACTGAGCTATTGCCCAGTAGGTGAATATGCAATGCAGCGTGCACTCATTCCCAATCCCAATTCTCACAACATGATATAATGCACGCTTGTTCCCACATTTCTATCGTATCTCAATAACAGGGCCCTAGGCTGGACTCAGCACCTCGCGCGCAATAAAATAAAATATATCATCTGGTCGCTAACGCCAGACTACCGGTGCCCACGCCGATAGTGCGCTGATCGATCACGTCAACGTCCTCCTATCAGGTCGCCCCTTCCGCTACACAATTCATCCGACGGTTTGCACCTCGGGTAGCTCACGCCCGAGTAGACAGATCGCTCACGTCTGTCTCCCGTCAGGTGCCCCGCGAGTCCACCCTCAACTCCGCTACGAGTCTGACTGCCACAATCGGCACACTCTACCCCGCTCATCGACACCTTAAGGTGTCAACACTAATGTGGTCATTATCCCTCACAATGTCGTGCGATGCCATGCATATACGTAAACGTGATGCCACATGAATATACATTAAACACGTAAATGATCGAATCACATAATCACATAGTAGCAAGTAAGCATTTACGTGTCGTAGATGAATGATTCACCTACCTGTCCTCCCAATAAAGTCAGTTAAGCAATCTGGTAATTTCCCTATGCTTTGAGTCTCTGAGTATTGAAAATATTTTCATATTAATATATTTACTAAGTCATATAAGTTTCGAAAATGCTAAAATTATCAAAACCCTAAAACAATGAAAACTCTGAAAGTCCTGAAAATGCAAAAAAAAATTACTAAATATTAAAAACTTTGGAATAGGTGATATCAAAAAGTTTTTAATATAAGCACCGAAAATTTCCTTGTAAGTGTCGAGAACATCGATGATGTCGAGATTAAGGTTGTCGAAATCTTACAAATGTCGAGAACCATTATATCTCGAAATCTTACAAATGTCGAGAACTATTATATCTCGAGATCTTATAAATGTCGAGAACTATATTGTCTATGTGACTTAACAATTATCCTACTATGTATGTTTCAAGAAAACTTGGTGTAGAGGGATGCCGAAATCTTTATAAAGTTGTCGAGATCTTACTATTATCGAAAATTATTACATCTCGAAATCCTTTTATGATACATCCCGAAGTCTTTTTATGAAGCATCTCGAAATCTTATAGTTATCTTATACTTTGGGGTTTTGTGGGCTTCATTTCGAATTTTATTAATTTAGTTTAGCCCAACCTTATATATTTTGGTACTATTACTCTTATTTATTATTCTTATTAATTCTTCAAATGGACTTCGAGCTTGGTTCAAAACTATCTCGATTGTAATTCATAATTTCTTTATCAGCTCTATTTCGCAAAAAAAAAAAAATTACATAACTAATTATTTAAAATTCCCGTGTTAAATTTTTACGGGTATTACATCCTTCCCCCCTTAAAAGAATTTCGTCCCCGAAATTACGCCGACTGGAATAACTCGGGATAACGAACTCTCATTTCATCCTCATGCTCCCAAGTGGCTTCCTCAATTGATTGATTCCGCCACAACACCTTAACCAGCGGAATAGTTTTATTCCGGAGCTGTTTCATCTCGTACATCAAAATTTCTACAGGCTTCTCTTCGTAACTCAAGTCAGGCTTGAGCTGTCGATAAAGAAGTTCGTTCTGGATCACATGGCTTGGGTCCGCAACGTATTTTCGTAATGTCGATACGTGAAATACGTCGTGAACTTGCGATAATGAAGCCGGCAGCTCTAATTGATATGCGACTTCGCCGACTCGTTTGATAATTCTGAACGGGCCTATGTATCTAAGACTCAATTTGCCTTTTCGTCCAAATCACTTCACTCCTTTCATCGGGGAAATCTTTAAAAATACTTGATCGTTCTCTGCAAACTCCAATGACCGTCGTCGATGATCTGCATAAATCTTCTGTCGACTATGAGCCGTTCGCATTCTTTCCCGAATTTTCGTCACAGCTTCTGTCGTCTCATGGATCATATCTGGTCCCAACAATGCTCGTTCGCCTATTTCATCCCAGTGAATAGGAGACCGACACTTGCGCCCGTACAATGTCTCGTACGGTGCCATTCCAATTGTAGCGTGAAAGCCAATATTGTAGGAGAACTCTATTAAAGGTAGATATTTGCTCCAATTTCCTTTGAAGTCTAGTACGCAGGCTCGTAGCATATCTTCAAGAGTTTGGATCGTTCGTTCAGACTGTCCGTCGGTCTGGGGATGATATGTAGTACTGAACGAGAGCTTTGTTCCCATCGCTTTCTGCAAGCTCTGCCAAAAGTTCGATAGAAATCTCGACTCTCGATCCGAGACAATAGAGATCGGAATTCCATGGAGTCGAATAATTTTCTGAATGTACAATTCAGCATAGCGTTCCATGGAAAATATAGAACTGATTGAGCCGATTTGGTTAGGCGATCGACAATCGCCCAGATAGCAACATGGCCTTTTGCCGTCTTGGGTAAACCAACGACGAAATCCATAGTAATGAGGTCCCACTTTCATTCGGGTATCGGTAAGGGCTGTAGAGTTCCAGCTGGTCGATGGTGTTCGGCTTTGATTAGCTGGCACGTGATACATCGATTTACGAACTCCACTATGTCCTTTTTCATTTCCGGCCACCAATACGTGATTTGCAAGTCTTGGTACATTTTGGCCGAGCCCGGATGTACGGAGTAGGTAGTTGTGTGCGCTTCTGTCATTATCGTTCGTCGTAACTCCTCGTCGCTAGGCACGTACAGTCGATTCTTGTAAAGTAAAGCTTCGTCTTCTCGAATTGCAAAATCGTCGGGGAGTGCATCTTTCATTTTCAAATAAAGTTCACCTTTCCTGAGCTTTTCTGATTCGCTCTAGCAACGTAGGCTGAAGAGTTAGTGTTGCTAGTTTCGTCTCGACTTTGCCTAAATCAACTACCTCCACTCCAAGTTTACTTAATTATGCATTCATAGCTTTTCTACTTAACGCGTCAGCGACTACGTTTGCCTTGCCCGGATGATAACTAATGACGCAATCATAGTCCTTTACAAGTTCCAGCCATCGTCGTTGTCTCATGTTTAACTCCTTCTGAGTGAAGAAGTACTTCAAGCTCTTGTGGTCTGTAAAGATCTCACACCTTTCTCCGTACAGGTAATGTCTCCAGATCTTTAAAGCGAAGACCACTGCTGCTAATTCCATGTCATGGGTCGGGTAGTTCTTCTCGTATTCTTTCAGTTGTCGGGAGGCATAAGCAATTACTTTACCGTTATGCATCAATACGCATCTCAGTCCGTTCTTCGAGGCGTCGCTGTAGACCAAGAATCCTCCAGTTCCCGAGGGTATAGTCAGAACAGGGGCTGTAGTGAGTCGTTTCTTTAGCTCCTGAAAACTTTGTTCGCATGCTTCAGTCCACTTGAAAAGTATTTTTCCTCGTAAGATTCGTCAAAGTTGAAGCAATACTTGAGAAGTCAGCTATGAACTTACGGTAATATCCCGCAAGTCCGAGGAAACTTCGAGTTTCGGTGGGAGTAGTAGGACGTGGCCAATTATTCACAGCTTCGATCTTATTCGGGTTCACAGAAATTCCATCTCCTGAAATCACGTGCCCCAAGAAGGCTACTTGCTCGAGCCAGAATTCACATTTCTTGAATTTGGCATAGAGTTGTTTCTCTCACAATATTCCTAAGACGGTTCGTAGGTGGCTTTCGTATTCGTCTCTCGTCTTAGAATAGATCAGGATATCGTCAATAAAGACGATAACAAAGCGGTCCGGATAGTCTTTAAAGACTCGGTTCATAAGATCCATAAACGCAGCTGGGGCATTTGTCAGTCCGAAGGGCATGACCAAAAATTCATAATGGCCGTACCTCGTACTGAAAGCCATTTTAGGAACATCTGTCTCCCTGATCTTTAATTGATGGTATCCCGAACGGAGATCTACTTTCGAGAATACCGTGGCACCCTGTAGCTGATCAATCAGATCGTCGATCCTCGGTAAGGGATATTTTTTCTTGATGGTAATCTTGTTCAGTTCTCTATAGTCGATACATAGTCGCATCGACCTATCCTTCTTCCATACGAATAGGACTTGTGCTCCCCACGGTGAAAAACTGGGTTGGATAAACCCTTTCTGCAACAGGACCTCCAACTGTTCTTTTAATTCCTTCAATTCATTGGGCGCTAGCCGATGTGGAGCTTTAGAGATTGGGGCGGACCCCGGCATTAGATCTATTGTGAATTGTATTTCTCGATCAGGGGGTAACCCCGAGAGATCATCGGGAAATACATCGGCATATTCGTTGACTATCGGCACGTCTTTCAGTTCTGGCTGAGGTAATTCCTCCGTCTTCACCGTGTATACAAGAAAAGACTCACAACCGGACCTCAAAAGTCATTGAGTCTTTAAAGCAGAAATTCGTGGGATACGATTCGGACTTGCCTTTTCCCGAAAAAGTGAACACCTCTTCTTCGGGCAATTGGAATTTTACGACCTTCTTATTACAATCTATGATGGCCCCATATCTTGAAAGCCAATCCATCCCAAAGATGACATCATAGTCGTTCATTGGGATCATTATTAGGTCGACGCTCATATCTCTACCCTCAATGTTCACGGAACATCCTTTTAGCATCTGGTTAGTGCGCGTGGGATCAACGTGCGGCAAAGTAACTACATAATTGCATTCAGATAAGGTAGGAGAGATTCCCACCTTTCCTACATACTTAGCCGACACAAACGAATGTGTGGCTCCAGAGTCAATCAATACAGATGTCGGCACGTTGTAGATAGTCAACGTACCCGATATGAAGGGTTCGCTTCGGCCTCTTCGTTTGTCAAAGTAAAAATTCACACGGGAACGGGTGGAGGTCGAACCGGCGGTTGAGCCGGGTTCCGTACTATGGGTAAATTCTCCGTAGAGGCTCTAGCAAAGTGACCGATCTTTCCGCACCGGAAACACTGCGGAATCTATCTTGCTCCGTAGTAGGCCCCGAAATGGTAACGCCCGCATTGTCGACATTGAGATGCAGCGTTTGGGGGTCCGTTCGGAATATTAAATAGTCCCTGGTTTGGCCTTGGCCTCCAATTCTGCTGACCCGGTTGATTCCCGTGATAATTTGGCGTCTTTCCAAAGAACTGGCATTTCCGATTTTCTCCTCCTTGTTGCCGTTATGCTCTTCGCTTTGCGTCCTGCGCCCTTGTAACCCCTATTCTCTGCCTGCTCAGCTAGGATTGCTCGTTCAGCGATACGAGCATAAGTTTTCCACTCGGTATCGTACATACTCACGCTTCGGATGATCTCGGGTTTGAGACCCTCCCGGAAACGTTCAATCTTTAGCTCTTCAGTGACCACGATATGTGGCGCAAACCTAGAGAGTTGCTCAAATTTGCGGATGTAGTCTGCTACTGACATCCCTCCTTGTTTCAGGTTTATGAACTCATTCAGCTTCTGCGCCCTATCCGGCGCCGTAAAATACTTTCCCCGAAAAATAGTCTTAAACCTTTCCCAAGTCATGATGGTAGTATCTTCGAGTACTTGAATCGTATCCCACCAGTAGCCCGCATTCCCACGTAGCATGAAGGTGGCACAAGTCACCTTCTCAGTATCAGGCAGATGGCCAATGCGGAACATATTTTCTATTGTTCTGAGCCAATCCTCCGCATAGGTAGGATCGGCTGCCTCCTCGAATGAAGGGGGGATTAACCTTCGGAACCTCTCCCCGGCAGCTTCTACACGTTCTATCCCCGGGGATGCGTGACGTTCCGAGGAAACTTGACGGTGAATGAGGTCATTAATCTTATCTGACTGTCATCGGATCAGATCAGTTAATTGATGGATGATAGAGCGGTCCTCATTTGGTGGGGATTCGGAACCCGCCCTAAGACTAGATTCGCCAACGTCTCTACGTGTCCTTGGCATTTTTAACTAGTTCTACAATCATTCATAGAAAGCACATATATCAAATAACACGTAATCACATAATCAATCTTTAAACTTACAGGCCAGGCTGGTTTTCCAGGCTTTTGAGCGGCAGTACATGGACAGTCTTCAGAATCTGAAACGCTCTGATACCACCTGTAGCGACCCTCGTTTTCTAAGTACGATTAGTGGCAGATTTCCGCAACGTAAGCCGCGGAAGGCCCGTCTAATTAAAAATTTTTCTAAAAGATATTATAATACAACAAAATATTATTTTACATAATAGTATCTATACAATGTGCCGAAGCCCCCAAAATGTCAAAAGGCCAAAAACCCTATCGCCGCTCCACAGGTCTTCATCCATGTACCGCCCCGCCCTCAAAAGTCCGTGGAGCACCGCAACCAGCCGCCTCAGTCTTGACGCGTGTCAGCGTCAGACTTGGTACCTACAACACGTAAAAGACTGAGCTATTGCCCAGTAGGTGAATATGCAATGCAGCGTGCACTCATTCCCAATCCCAATTCTCACAACATGATATAATGCACGCTCGTTCCCACATTTCTATCGTATCTCAATATCAGGGCCCTAGGCTGGACTCGGCACCTCGCGCGCAATAAAATAAAATATATCATCTGGTCGCTAACGCCAGACTATCGGTGCCCACGCCGATAGGGCGCTGATCGATCACGTCAATGTCCTCCTATCAGGTCGCCCCTTCCGCTACACAACTCATCCGACGGTTTGCACCTCGGGTCGCTCGCGCCCGAGTAGACAGATCGCTCACGTCTGTCTCCCGTCAG
This sequence comes from Craterostigma plantagineum, assembly GCA_027422505.1. NCBI lineage: Eukaryota > Viridiplantae > Streptophyta > Magnoliopsida > Lamiales > Linderniaceae > Craterostigma > Craterostigma plantagineum. Next base: position 714,519 of record JAPQWV010000069.1, on the reverse strand, counting down.
GTGCCCCGCGAGTCCAACCTCAACTCCGCTACGAGTCTGACTGCCACAATCGGCACACTTTACCCCGCTCAATCGACACCTTAAGGTGTCACCACTAATGTGGTCATTATCCCTCACAATGTCGTGCGATGCCATGCATATACGTAAAACATGATGCCACATGAATATACATAAAACACGTAAATCATCGAATCACATAATCACATAGTAGCAAGTAAGCATTTATGTGTCGTAGATGAATGATTCACCTACCTATCCTCCCAATAAAGTCAGTTAAGCAATCTGGTAATTTCCCTATGCTTTGAGTCTCTGAGTATTGAAAATATTTTCATATTAATATATTTACTAAGTCATATAAGTTTCGGAAATGCTAAAATTATCAAAACTAAAATAATGAAAACTCTGAAATTCCTGAAAATGCCAAAAAAAACTACTAAATATTAAAAACTTTGGAATAGGTGATATCAAAAAGTTTTTAATATAAGCACCGAAAATTTCCTTGTAAGTGTCGAGAACATCGATGATGTCGAGATTAAGGTTGTCGAAATCTTACAAATGTCGAGAACCATTATATCTCGAAATTTTACAAATGTCGAGAACTATTATATCTCGAGATCTTAAAAATGTCGAGAACTATATTGTCTATGTGACTTAACAATTATCCTACTATGTATGTTTCACGAAAACTTGGTGTAGAGGGATGCCGGAATCTTTATAAAGTTGTCGAGATCTTACTATTATCGAAAATTATTACATCTCGAAATCCTTTTATGATACATCCCGAAGTCTTTTTATCAAGCATCTCGAAATCTTTCTACTATCCATTTTGAAATCTTCCTATTACACATCTCGAGATCTTCTTATTATACACTTCGAAATCTTTGGTGGTACTATACCACGTCGAGAACTTCTCTGAAACATAGAAAACCTATGCTAATGTCGAAAACATTTAAATCTTCTCAAAATAAACCCTAAAAATGCTACTTATTCAAGATCGTCTTCAAAAACTAGGTTATTTCCAGAAAAATTGTACACCTTAAAACATTGATTCCTTATGGGATATATTATAAATCAGAAATAATCAAACTCGCAACTAGTCACTTAACCTCAAGATTATAAGACGAACCTTCAAAGACTAAGTTTCCTAATCCTGGCAGGTTTCGAACTATCCTATGATTACTGCATACCCACGTGAAGACATATACAAGCATAAAACTTTCGCATTCCTTAACGTTTCAAATTCTAAAGATGTCTCATAGGTGCTGATGAACATAAATCAATTCTAGGGTTTTCTATATAATAACCCACGAAACTATTAAAATCATTACTTATTCACGTAATCAGTATATTGCTATTTAGGTAATCTAAATATACCAAGTTCAAGAAATATACCTTACTCAAGTTTTTGAACCGTTGGATTTATATGCTTGAGGTTCTCTCGTTTTCTTTCTCCTCTCCCTCTCCTTCGTATGATATCTTTTGTAAGTCTTACCAATTTGTTTTTAACTTACAACTATGGATATATACTAAGGGTAAAGTTTTCGAAAGGAATGATATTGATTATACAGCTTTGGTAGACACGAGTTCTCCTTTGCATTAAGTAATCTTATAGTTATCTTATACTTTGGGGTTTTGTGGGCTTCATATCGAATTTTAGTAATTTAGTTTAGCCCCAACCTTATATATTTTGGTACTATTACTCTTATTTATTATTCTTACTAATTCTTCAAATGGACTTCTAGCTTGGTTCAAAACTATCTCGATTGTAATTCATAATTTCTTTATCAGCCTAGTTCGCAAAAAAAAAAAAAAAATTACATAACTAATTATTTAAAATTCCCGTATTAAATTTTTACGGGTATTACAATAATTTCGAAAGGTTGTATGTTAAAATTTAGAACTATGAAATGAGGAGAATTTCGAAACTTATAGTTTCGAAATTAGGGTAGAATTTCGAAATACCAGCATAGTTTCGAAATTTCATTAGTGTAGGAGGAGAAATTCGAAACAAGTAGCCAAGAGAAGTTCGAAACTAGTTTACTAAGGAGAAATTCGAAACCTAGGTGTTGCATTTCGAAATTCTTATGGGAGAAGTTCGAAACCTAGTAGAAGGTCGAAATAGTGTTCCAAATTGCTTGTGAGGGATTTCGAAATTCTTCAAGTTGATTTCAAAATTCTTTTATAAAGGGTTAGAAATGTTAAATAAGGGAAATTCGAGACTCAAGTAATAAAATTTCGAATTACGTGATAGAAGTTAGAAACACCTAAAGGAGACTTTCGGAACTTCTTAAGCATGGATTTCGAAATTCCTAATGAGGAGTTTCGAAATTCTTGATGAAGTAATATTAAAAAATAACTAATACATGGCTTAGAGATAAATATTAGGTATGTGTCTTTATCATCTAGAAATTCTAACACGATTATGAGTGAGATGAGTCCAAACTTTCGAAATATTGTGTTATTATTAAAATTAACTTTTAAATGAGATTTCGAATGAAAATTGGAATTTTTCGAAAGAACTTGTGAAAAGAATTTCGAAAGGAATTTCGAAACCAAGTTCGAAATTCATTTCGAAATCCATTTCGGAAAAATGCATGTGTGAAAGTTTCGAACTCAACAAATATAAATTGCGAAATGAACTTCGAATCATTTTGCGAAATAAATTTGAAAGCCATTTCGCAATTCGTTTCGGAAAATTTATATGGTTATAAATTTCGAACTCTGTCCAAAATATTTGATACTGCAAGACTTCTGAAACATACTCTTGTGTCATAATTTGGTAAAATTCTCGAAACTAAACTATTTTCGAAATCAACTTCAAAACACTATTCCGAATCAAATCATTTCACGAGTTGGGTTAAGCTTAGCAGACTATGTACTTCACGAATTATATAAGTTCGCGAATTAGGTGTAAGTATAGATGACTTCGAAAAGTAGAATTAGGGTTCGCGAAGATGAAGTTCACGAACCAAGGGAGCTTTGTGAACTAGGGTCTTTTGTGGGCTCTGAGAGGTTCGTGAGCCATACAATGTCACGAGTCTTGGAAAGTTCACAAAGCCATAAGATAGTAATTCCACGAATGGTATAAACTTGGCGAATTATATGAGTTCACGAATGGTATAAACTTGGCGAATTATATGAGTTCACGAATTGTAGTTGGCGAATTCCTTTTAAAAGATATTCATTGACTAATATTATTCTATATCTAGTATATTTCAGCACTTAAGGAATTCGAGAACGCAGATAGTATATTGACATTGTAATTTTATGCTTAAGGTCGAATATTAGGAACTTCACGAAGGAATAAGCTAGATTAGCTCGAACCACAGGTAAGTAGGAATCTCACCTACAACACATAAATTATTTTATGTGTGCTTGTCTTACGTGACTAAGTTGCTTTGATGTGAATACGTGTTTATGATGTGTGAAGTGAAATGTATTATATGCTTTTGCATGGTAAGCATTTATCGCATTATTATGTGACATGGGCATGTGCATAGACGAACAATGCGAGGATTAGCAGTATGAGTATGCACAGTATATGATCGTCTCAGAACAAAATATGTTTGACGATATTATTTGATGTAGACTCACGAATGAGTCATAGCTACTTCTACAAAGGCACCATGACGGGATTAAGCCGTCAAATATATAAATCTAAATGATTTATGTAGCGGAAGAGGGTCACCTGGACGAAACACATGGTGTAAGCCAAAGTGCCAGGAAAGGCAACCGCTAGATAGAGGGGCGACCTGGCGAGTGGTGACACTGGAGATAAACCCCACTAGGCCAACTATCGTATTTTTATCCGTATAGGATTTGAGCTCATGACATGACGGTGTGCGTAGCAAGTTAGCTAAGGGCCCCTGAGAGAAATGAGAAAGAAATGAGAATGATGAGAATATGAGTGTTTGTAAGCATTGGCGCGGATGCCTATGCGAGTTTGGCACGTGCATGTCATGCATATTTCCGCTTACTGAGCTTTATAGCTCACCCCATGTTTTATGTGTTGTAGGTACGTTTGAGTCGGATGTTTAGAAATGTCACGACTAAGACAGGCTGACGGCGGTACTCCATGGTCTTTTGAGGGCAAGGTTGTACATGGATGACGACCTGTGGAGAGATCTTAGGAGATCTTAAAATATTTTAATATGTAAGGATAAGGTTCTTGTAAGATAAGAGTGCGAGAAATAAATGTGTGTGTAAAATATGACGACGGTGTCGTGTGTGAATGTATAATATTAAGTTATTAAATAAAAGATTTTTGTAAAACGGGTTTTCCACGGCTTTCGTTGCGAAAATCCGCCATTAAACTATTTATAGGAAAAGTGGCTCGTGACAAGGGTTAGTAAAAAATAGGCGACGGTTTCGTTAACAACCGTCGCCTATAGGTAAAACTATCAAAAAAGTTTAAAAATATAATAAGTATAGGCGACGGTTTTTCGTAATAACCGTCGCCTATAGTTCAACTAATACTATAGGCGACGGTTTCGGCGAACAACCGTCGCCTATGGTTGTTGAAACTTTTAAAATATTACGAAAAGGCCACCGCGTGTATTATAGGCGACGGTTTAAAACCGTCGCCTATAACGTATTATGTACTAGTGCTTCATGGAAATACAGTACAACTTCATGAGTCTACATTACCACTTCATGGATCTACAGTACCACTTCATTGTTCTGAAATACCACTTCATTGTTCTCCAATACCAGTTCATATACACTGTATAACACTTGAATATATTTAGGTCCTTATCTCTAAATTTCATAAAAAATCGGGTCATTAAAACTATGAATTCTCTGACAGGGGCCTGAAACCTAAATTAAAACATATTTTGGGCCTGAAACTTAATTAGCCGATAGATTTATTATATTTGTAATAATGAAGGAAGAAAAACACGACATTAACCTCGTCCATTGGAACTTCTGTCCCCTTAGTTTGAGATCCGTGCACATATTCGTCCGTCATTAAGGAACCAACTTGCCCGAATCCTCGAAACTTCTCCCTTCAAAACCATAAGAAGGGATTTTCCTCCTTGGGGTTAGGGTCGCTTACTTGTCTCATTAATTTTATTCTACAACATCACCACAGCCAATATCATGGCAGCGCAAATAACTCATTAGCAAGCGACATTTCAAACTATCATACAGATAAAGAACTAAAAAAAAAATTAAGCATCAATAGCAAAGGATTACTCCGCGCTTATGTTTACTTGGGACATCCCATGTCACATAAAGTTTAAAGAATAATGTACACACTTCTGCGTATGTAGCCATCCATTGTATGACAATGAAGCAATACAAGTTTGGAGAATGAAGTATATAAATATGTTAGTTTGGAGAATGAAGTACATAAATATGTTAAAAACTAATTATCACGAGACAAGACTAGACCCTAATAAAAAAAGGAGGCGGGGATTCTATTTTATATAATGTTCCTATGTTTGTATGCAAAAGGATGCATAAAGCAACTTAAATAAAAATGATAACTATGGTTTTACGACGTTTTTGGTGTAATAAAGAGACAAGACCAATGAATCGTAAGTACAATCCCAAAAAACAATTGAAGGAAAAAAAAAGTAAAAGAACAAGCTAGAGGGCGAGCGCATAGTCCGTAAGACCAACGACGTCCATCACCAATTAACAACCATTCTTCGACTATAATCTCTTCTGGTATATATAACCTCACACAATCCTCCATGCCTCATCGATCACCACAAGACAGTAAGCCCTCTTGCCGGAAGAAGGCAAGGCGCCCCCACACACATACATAATATTAATCTCTTCTTCTAGGCAAGCAAAAAAGAAAAAAAAATCAATCTTAATATTTTTTTCTTTTGGGCAATGATGACTTTTAACAAGACACCATTACTAGCCGCCGGCCTCATGGCCGCGGTGTGCCTTTTGAGCATCGCCGTGGCGGAAGATCCATATTGGTTCCACACGTGGCGCGTAACCTGCGGCACCATCGCCCCGCTCGGTGTCCCCCAACAAGGCATCCTGATCAATGGCCAATTCCCGGGACCCAAAATCAACTGCACGTCCAACAACAACATCGTCGTCAACGTCTTCAACGACCTCGACGAGCCTCTCCTCCTCACTTGGTCCGGCGTCCAACAGAGAAAGAACTCGTGGATGGACGGCACTCCCGCCACCATGTGCCCAATCCACCCCGGCCAAAACTACACATACAAGTTTCAAGTCAAGGACCAAATAGGATCCTACTTCTACTACCCAACCACCTCCCTCCACCGCGCTGCCGGCGGCTTCGGAATGCTCCAAATCCATAGCCGAGAACTCATTCCCGTCCCCTTCGACTGGCCCGCCGAGGAGTTTGCCGTGCTCATGGGCGACTGGTACAACAAGGGACACAAGGTGTTGAAGGCCGAGCTTGATGCCGGGAAGACCATCGCCCGTCCCGATGGCGTACACATCAACGGCGTCTCGGGAAAGGCCGGTGACGCCTCGCTCGCGCCACTCGCCAAGGTGGAGTCGGGAAAGACCTACAGGTTCAGGGTGTGCAACGTCGGGCTCAAGGCATCCCTCAACTTTAGGTTCCAGGGTCACGCCATGAAGCTTGTGGAGGTTGAGGGATCCCACGTCATGCAGAACATGTACGACTCCCTCGACCTGCACGTGGGCCAGTGCATGTCAGTTCTGATCAAGGGCGACAAGTCTCCCGGGGACTACTACTTGGTGGCCTCGACCAGGTTCCTCAGGCAGACGCTCACCTCTGTCGCAGTGATTAGGTACGCCAGGAGCAGCCGACCAGCAAACCCGACTCTCCCTGCCCCCCCTCCAGACAACACAAAGGGGATCGCATGGTCCATGAATCAGCTCAGGTCGTTTAGGTGGAACCTGACCGCGAGCGCAGCCCGTCCCAACCCACAGGGCTCGTACCACTACGGGAGCATCAACATCACGCGAACCGTGAAGATCGTCAACAACAGGTACTTGGTCGGAGGGAAGCTGAGGTACGCGCTTAACGGAGTCTCCCACGTGGACGGGGAAACCCCATTGAAGCTCGCCGAGTACTTTGGGGTCGGGAAAGATGTTTTCTCTTACAACTTGGTCAAGGACGAGGCGCCCGCCGACGGGTCGCCGGCCTTGGTGGCGGCGAGCGTGGTGAACGCGACGTTTAGGGACTTCATCGAGATCGTTTTCGAGAACCGCGAGAAGACGATACAGACGTACCATTTGGACGGGTATTCATTCTTCGCGGTGGCGCTGGAGCCCGGGAAGTGGAGTCCAGAGAAGAGGAAGAACTACAACTTGTTCGACGCGATTAGCAGGCACACCGTTCAGGTGTATCCTAACTCGTGGGCGGCGGTGATGACGACTATGGACAACGCGGGGATGTGGAATTTGAGGTCGGAGATGAGGGAGAGGGCTTACTTGGGCCAGCAGCTCTACTTCAGCGTATTGTCTCCCAACTACTCGCTGAGGGATGAGTACAACATTCCCGACTCGCAGCTGCTTTGCGGGATCGTCAAGGACATGCCCAAGCCACACCCATACGTATAAAAATTAATATCATTAATTCGTGTGTTCGTTCCTATGTAATCATCGATTGATATTGCTAGTGTGTATTATATTTATTGAGTGAGAATATGATGACGAACAAACATTGACCGCGGATTTTTATAATTGATGGACACTTTCTTCCATCTCTAGTTCGGACTACTTTTTAATAGGTTTTTTAACAACGGCTAATCTGGATTCAGCCCTCCTAGCATAGTTTTATTTGAGAAAAAACTTATTTGCACCCTTCACAGATACAAAAATATGTTAGATTATCGTCTCTCCTACTCAATCAAAACCCAAGTCTCATCCATATACCGCTGATTTGAGCGAATAAGATCAAATCATCCTCAATTTGTTCATGTATTAATAATATTGAAGTTTCTTAGGATCAAGCGCCTCCGTTGCGGCAAAACTATAGCTGATGGTGAGAGTGCAACTCTAGTCTTTAAACCGCACAACAACCAGTGACACGGTTCGGTTGCTCTCAGTAGGGACAATTATTGCAAAAAAGTAGTTTTGCTGACTTTCATTATGAAATAATGCGAAAAAAGTAATTTTGCTCAAATTAGAACGTTTGTTAGTTGAATAACACTTACTTTCTGTAACAAATGTAACCAATGTCTTGTGAAAGAGAAAATTCATTAAGAACATTTAACATTAGAAAACTGTTGAAATCAACGGAAATGACTAAATTAATCATGAAATAGTGCGTTAAACCCTAACCAAAAATCTCGTTGGAATGCGGGTGACATATTGAGTGGCCAGTTAGGGTGAAATCGACACAGCTTGAGCAGGAGTCTCAGTAATCAGTAAAAACTGTTGAAGTTCAGATTCTGATCGAGTTCATAGCAGTCGAGGTGTAATCTTCACCAAGCGTTCTGTTCAGTAGCTTCAGTTAACGTTATGGTTTAAATAGTGGGCTATGTTTACTATTGGGCCTGTGTTAATTAGTTAAGCCCAATCTAGATTGTATAAATAGAAAAGGTGTATTCTGATTCAGTATAATCGCGCGCAGCTATGTAAAACGAAATACAATCAGTGAATAAAAGATTTCAGCTTTCGTTTCATATCTTCTTTGATTTTTGCATTTCATCATGGTATCAGAGACAGGTTTCCTCAAAGCACAGTAATGGCAGATGGAGAGAATGTGGTAGATAACACAGTGGAGACTGCACCAGGAAATACCGTGGCTCGGCTAGATTTCAACAGTCCGATGTATATACATCCATCGGACACACCAAATTTGGATTTGACGACAGGAATTTTGAAAGGATCCGTTAACTATAAGATATGGAGCATGAGGATGACAATCGCGCTCGAGGCGAAGAATAAAGTTGGATTCATCGATGGATCTTGCAAATTTTCGGAAAAAGATTCAGCGCTACAAGCTCAGTGGAAGCGGTGCGATGCGCTTGTCAAGACTTGGACTCATCGATGGATCTCCAACGAGCTAATTTTAGGAATTGTCTATCACCAGAGCGCATATGAGGTTTGGATAGATTTAAAACAGAGGTTCGAGAAAATCAATGGAGCAAGAATGTGTGGATTTTTTCGAGAAATATACTCTGGCACGCAGGGAGCCTCCTCTGTATCTGAATACTATAATAGGCTTAAGCCTCTGTGGGATGAGTACGACTCGATGATCCCTTCTCCTGCGGCTGAAGTGTCCAAAGAATATAAAGACTTTTGTGGTTGGCAAAAGATGATGCAGTTTCTTATAGAATTGAATGACTGCTATCAGAAAATTAGATCTCAGATTTTGCTAATGGTTCCCCTGCCATCGCATAGCCATGTATACTCGATGGTGATAAATGAGGAAGCACATCGCGGAATAAATCTGCAAGCCACACACAGTGATTCCTTTATTGCCTTAATGACAGGTTTCCCCTCCAATTACAGTTCTGGGAATAATATATTTGGAAAGGCTGCCTTGTTCTGTGACCACTGCAATATCAATGGACATACCAAAGGAAACTGCTTCAAGCTTCATGGATATCCATCCAGTTTCATGAGAGGAAGAAGGGGAGGCAGAAGAGGACAAGGCAGAATTGAAGGCAGAATTGGAGGAGGAAGATGCAGTGCCTATAATATAATGGTTCCTGAGCTGAGCAATGAAAGGATGAAGGGGGAGAACTCAATCATTCAACAAGGATTTACTCAGGACAAGTGTTCTCAGATTCTGAAGCTGTTAGAAAAGACAGCTGGGACTGATGAGGCTAAGTCAGCTGGGACTTCAGCTGCTGCAAACACCTCAGGTATATGCTTTATCACTAATGACATGCATTTAGATCCAAATAAATCTTGGATAATAGATACATGGGCAAATCATCACATTACCTGTAACAGCAATCTGTTTCATAGTATTGATCATGATATGAGAAACATAACTAGAGTCAGATTGCCAAATGGATCATGCAGCAATGTATCTTTATGTGGTACTATCATTATTGATAGGAATCTGAAATTGAGGAATGTTCTATGTGTACCAGATTTTACACATAATCTGCTTTCTGTCTCTAAACTTGCTAGGGATGATAATGTGCAATTATGTTCATCGTGATCATTGTATTATACAGGAAGTCTTGACTGGCAGGATAAAGGGGATTGGTAGGGAGGAGAATGGTCTCTACATACTCAAACCAACCCTTGGAAATCTGCCAGAATAGGATAGTAGGATGGATGCTAGTTTTTGTAATCATGCTCACAAAGATGCTGTATTTTTACTAAATAAGAATGATAATGTAGCATTATAGACTTGGGCATATGATTTTTGGGAGATTTAAATACATGTCTGATTTGCATTTGGAAGTAGATGATTCTATGAAATATTGCACTATATGTCCCTTAGCTAAGTGTTGGGAATCCCGAGGGTCCCCAGACCCACGTTCCTAGAACGGCGGAATTTTAAAGTTTTACGGGGTTTCCCGCCTATCCAAAATCGCTCGGCTATAAACACGAGAACGTACAGACATAAAGAGATAATGGATCAGCCATGATACCTTGTTGAAATCTCTCGATGATGGCTAGCTTCGAATCCTTCGAATTCCTGAGGCGTAGTGCCCCTCTCCTACGCCAAAAGCACACGAACGGGACGCCTTCTTCGCACAAGATCGTCACGCCGGCACCTCACTAACATCGCAGCTGTTCTTGCAAGTGCGGCTAGGCCAAGAACGAGCTGCTTTCTGCCCCCGAGAGAGAGAGAGTGCGAGAGAGAAAGTGATGAGAGGAGAAAACTCTTAGTTTTTCCTCTCTTAAACTCAAATTTCGAAAATTAGATTCTCTCTTCTTTAGGATCACGAAAATCCTTATTTATACCACTTAGGATTTGCCAAAAATAGGTTGAGGTGGTAGGAGAAAAATCCTCACACCTTCCCATTTACCAAGTCTTCGTTTTACCAAGTAACGAATTCAAAATTCAATCTTTAAATTTAATTAATTAAATATCCAATATCTTTATTAATTAAAATACCATATTTATTATATTTTTAAATATATAATATCTAATATAAATATATTTAATAATTTTCGAAATTTTATCTAATAAAACTCGAAACTTATATATATATATATACGATATATATTTATTATTTAATTCCAAATTAATAATATTATTTCTCTATGACAATAACAAAGATCAAAATCTAATTTAAATCATATACTAAATATTCAACATCAAATGTTTTATTTCAGAAGTATATCGTGAGGTGAAAAGACCATTTTACCCCTCACTAGTCAAACTAGTATTTTCGGCCAATCAGGGTTTTGGCCAAGCCCCAAACCCTAATGTCTCAATCTAGGACCTAGCCTTGTCTCTCTCTCTCTCTCTGATGATGACGTTGTATCGGTTGCCCTTTTTAAGCCCGACTCTCTTGGTTCGTCTCAACCGGCCTAGGAGGTATCTAGGAGTTCGGTATTCACCTAGCCAGCCCCGTGGTACCGAACAGATCCCAAGTTGAGTACGAATTTGATCTAATCATAATCCACGAACCGACTGTAGATTTTCGTCATACGTATAAACCCTTTACGTTTGTCCCGGTCGAGTGAAAGTCACGCATAATCAAACTTACAGAACTCGACTCTATGTCGTTTATGTCGGTGAAAATACCGAAACTGCACTCGACGACTATCGCGAGTCAGTTATATGCTCTGGCCAGAGACTTGGATAAATTCCCGCACATTAAACTTGCCATAGGACGTTAACCTCGAATTTAAACGAGACCGTAAATCCTGCTCCGCGGTTCAACCGGCAATCACATCGAAAAGTCAAGACCGCATTTCGCCGCTGACCCATGCCACCAGCAAGATGGGCCTAGCAAAGTAGTGACAAGTCAAGACCTCAAGACCAACCCCAAGTTAACCCTTTCGGTCTAAGGTTCACGCATACTACTACAGTCAATCGATCGATCAAGGACAATCCAAGCGTGTGATCATTCGATTACGAGTCAGTGTTCAAATACAGATAATCCCCTGATTCATCTTGTATCATTTTCATGGGCTCCCACTTTCCAAGTGAACGGTTGGCACAACCGTATTGGACCCATCGACAAACAAGTCATACTAGTCGATCCAGTCACCCTAGTGGAGACTTAGACTTGTGGACTAATTTTAATATTATAGTATCTCAGGTTACTGGTGCCCCTCTCTGTCCCCACAGAATCAGTAATTGAACTGCCAATATTTGGGTTTTATTAATTTGTCTTATTCACCCAGACTGCAAGGTGAAATCTTTAGACTAATTAATAATATGCATTTTAATTTATGTATTGAATAATAAATTAGTTATGAATAAAATCATTCCATTAATAGAAGTAATCAAATTATCTTACTAAACACTACACAATTACCAAATTGCCCTCGTACTCCCAGTCTCGTACGGCATATAGGGCATATACCTCAACAATCTCCAACTTGCACTAATGCCACGCGCTATGATCTTTTAACCCTATTCTATCGAAGTGTCGATCAAGCACTGCCTGTGGTAGTGGCTTCGTGAACGGGTCCGCTGCATTCTTTGTAGAGGCGATTTTCTGCATGGCTATCGAGCCATTTTCAACAAACCCACGTCACACGTGGTATTTTCTCTCTATGTATTTGGATTTACTATGAGCACGTGGTTCCTTAGCTTGTGCAATAGCCCCGCTGTTGTCGCACCACAATGGCAGCGGGCAATCCACAATGGGTACCTTGTAGTTCCTCCAGAAAATTGCGTATCCAAACACCCTCCTTGGCCGCTTCTGAAGCTGCTATATACTCTGCCTCAGTGGTGGAATCTGCAGTCGTGCTTTGCTTGAAACTTTTCCAAGACACTGCCCCACCATTGAGCGTAAAGACAAAACCCGAAGTAGACTTTCGGTCATCCACATCAGATTGGAAGTCCGATCTGTATATCCATCTACTTCTAATTCTCCTGGGCCATAAATCAGTATCAAGTCCTTAGTCCGTCTAAGATACTTCAGAACTGTCTTTACTGCCGCCCAATGTTCCTTACCAGGGTTAGCCTGAAACCTACTCAATACGCCCACAGCGTACGCTATGTCTGGTCGCTTGCAAAGCATCGCGTACATCAGGCTACCCACAGCTGAAGCATAGGGGACTCCACTCATCTCTTGTCTTTGTACTTCATTCTGAGGAGACATAGCCTTTGAGAGATGAATCCCATGCCTCATAGGTAGGAACCCTTTCTTAGACTCGTCCATTTTAAACCTTTTAAGGACTTTATCTAAGTAAAGGGCCTGGGACAAGCCTATTGACCTTTTCGCCCTATCTCTAAATAGGCGAATTCCTAGAATATAGGTCGCTTCTCCGAGGTCTTTCATAGAGAATTCATTCGAAAGCCAAGCTTTAATCTCTGAGAGCATCTCAATGTCATTTCCTATCAAAACGATATCATCCACGTACAATACTAGAAACGACACCTTACTCCCACTGGCCTTTCTGTAAACACAGGGCTCATCTTCATTCTTTATTAATCCGTAGTTCTTAACTACTTCATCGAACCGAAAATTCCAACTCCTTGAAGCCTGTTTCAGTCCATAAATGGACCGATTCAGTTTGCACACTTTTCGAGCATCTGCTTCTGACATAAAACCTTTGGGCTGCTTCATATAGATTTCCTCCTAGAGGAATCCGTTCAGGAAAGCGGTCTTTACGTCCATCTGCCAGATCTCATAGTCATAGTGTACTGCTATCGCAAGCATGATTCGAATGGACTTTATCATTGCTGTTGAGATTAGCGAGCCTGAGACTCGTCGGAGCCGCCAGAATAGGTCGGAGAAGGTTGCCGGTCGAAGCTGGACTAAAAAGGAAGAAGAAGAGCTGAAGAAAGAGGTCGACGCACAGTTGCCGTTGGATAGATTTGGCGCGCGATCGGACGGACTGCATTCAAACGTCGAGATTGAATCGGGGCCGTGGATGACGCGCGCATGAAGATCGATGGCCCTGATTGAACGCAAGGTTAAAGAGCGGATAATGGATCTCAGCCATTGGATCAAGATCAGACGGCTCGTGTTGAAATCGGGTTTTCACTTATAGAGTCGTCATTCTCTTTATGCTTGATCACGCGTTATGCACTGGGCGACGTGGCAATTTCAGGGAAGCCGGATCAGATAGATCGAACGGCTATGATAAGTCGCGAGTCATGCTTTAAACCTGAAGTTCAGCTTATAAATATCAGTATTGAGGTTTCGACTATCTATCTTTCCGAGCACATATCTTCTTGTTAGAGTGAGAATCACTGGTGAATGTAAACACGAGAGTTGCAGACGATGTGGCAATCTGTAACTTTCATGTTGGTGATTTATTGAAACGGTGCTCGGTTGATCCATGGACGTAGGCTGAAATTTCAGCCGAACCACGTTAAAATCTGTGTTTTCAGAGTGTGTGCGTTTGGGCTGTTTTCGATCCGATTCAGCGTGCAAATGATTGAATCGATACACGAGGGTCACATACATTGAAAGAAGGCTCGATTTGGGGTTTTCGATAGGTCATGCGAATTTGACCTATTGAGGCTGCGGCTAAAGGCTCTTTCGGTTCAGAAGAGGCTTGAGGAGGCTCGGATGCAGGTGGTGGTGTCGCAGGCTGCCACGGGAAGCGCATAGGAGGGAGAAACCACGGCTGAAAACGCGGAGAAGCTTGCAAGTGAAATCTGTCGAGGTTTGGTGAAGATTCGTGGCAGTTGCGGTTCGAGAGAGGTGATGCAGGGATCCAAGGTGATACGAGGCTGGAAGTGGAGTTAAGGAGGAACCTCATGTGGATCGGGAGGGCTGGAGAACAGCTGAAGCAATGCAAGAACCGCGGGAGAACGGATCAACGCCGGGAGACAGAGCAGGCTGGTTTTCGGTTGGTTTCGGAGGCATGATTTTCGTGTCTCGGAGGGTTATCCGGAGGAGGCAACCAGTCCTACGTGAAGTAGGGAATGTGGTGGCTCGATTGGTGCTCGAGGGAAGCCACGGGGACCTCGTCTTGAGGTGGAGCAAGGTCGTGCAAGTGCCTTGGTTGGAGCAGTTTTCTGTCAAAACTGCTCCGAGTTGCTGTGTTGGAGCTCGCTTTGCGGTTGGTTCAAGCTTGAGGTGGAGGCCGTTCTACCTCGTATGGAGAGCATTCTCAGGCCACATGAGAGGTTGAGCTCAGAGGTGGAGTAGAATGCGGATACGGAGGGCGAAACGGAGGACAAACGCTCGCCCGGAATTCTGCTTCAGCAGAATTCTGCTGTTGTTCGTGAGGGGCAGCAGGTGTGCGGAGGCTTCAAGCACGGTGGTGGCCGAGAGGAGATGATAGTGGAGCTGTAAATCGGCCGGGTGAGAGAATCTTGAAGCAAGCACGGTGCATCTTCGGGAGAAACGAAGATGATGAGCTCGAAATTCCAAGTCGACTTCATGTGAGAAATTTCAAGCCCGCCTTGAGTTGACGAGGTCTCGTTCGAGGCTTAGGGCTCATGAACGAGCTGGAGATCAACCGAGAAGGGCTGAGAATCGAGGTGGAGCTTTGAGGTGGTTTTCGAAGCTTGAAAAGTGATTCTCAGAAAAGCAGAAACAGAGTTGAGGCTGATTTCTGGTATGGCTTGGGGCACAATTTCCGGGAGAGTTTGGGCTGCGATGAGGACTCCGGGGGATTGCGAGTCTACAGTCTCGAGGTGGAGTTTGTTGGGATTAGCGAGCCTGAGACTCGCCGGAGCCGCCGGAATAGGTCGGAGAAGGTTACCGGTCGAAGCTGGACTGAAAAGAAAGAAGAAGAGCTGAAGAAAGAGGTCGACGCACAGTTGCCGTTGGATTGATTTGGCGCGCGATCGGACGGACTGCATTCAAACGTCGAAGATTGAATCAGGGCCGATGGATGACGGCGCATGATGATCGATGGCCCTGATTGAACGCAAGGTTAAAGAGCGGATAATGGATCTCAGCCATTGGATCAAGATCAGACGGCTCGTGTTGAAATCGGATTTTCACTTATAGAGTCGTCATGCTCTTTATGCTTGATCACGCGTTATGCACTGGGCGACGTGACAATTTCAGGGATGTCGGTAGATCGAACGGCTATGATAAGTCACAAGTCATGCTTTAAACCTGAAGTTCAGCTTATAAATATCAGTATTGAGGTTTCGACTAGCTATCTTTCCGAGCACATATCTTCTTGTTAGAGTGAGAATCACCGGTGAATGTAAACACGAGAGTTGTAGACGGTGTGGCAATCTGTAACTTTCATGTTGGTGATTTATTGAAACGGTGCTCGGTTGATCCATTGACGTAGGTTGAAGTTTCAGCCGAACCACGTTAAATCTGTGTTTTCAGTGTGTGTGCGTTTGGGCTGTTTTCGATCCGATTCAGCGTGCAAATGATCGAATCGATACACGAGTGTCACATACACTGAAAGCACGTCCGAATACGAGTCTAACGGTGGTCATCGATCAACAATTGCGACAGGTGAGAATGTTTCCTCATAGTCAATTCTCTCTTTGACTATACCCTTTCGCTACAAGCCTAGCTTTGTACGTCTCCACATGTCCATCAGATCCAATCTTTTTCTTGTAGATCCATTTATTGCCAATTGGTCTAAAACCATTAGGAAGATCTACAAGAGTCCAAACCTGGTTTGTGTGCATCGAGTCCATTTCGGCCTGCATAGCCTCAAGCCACTTGAGGGAGTCTGTACCGGCAATTGCCTGGTCATACGTGACGGGATCGTCCCCAACGCATCCCTCAGTCGCAACATCCCCATGCTCGACGTGTACCATACCATATCTCTCAGGCATATGAGATATCCTACTTGAAATGTCGTCTAACGACTCTGGAATAGGAGTCGATTAGTCCTCTAGCTCTCTTAGAGTTATTTATCGTCCTTTACCGCCTTTTCTTACGAATTCTTCCTCCAAGAAAGTAGCACGTAAAGCCACGAACACCCTGCGTTCGTCTGGGACGTAGAAGTAATACCCCATTGAGTCCTCAGGGTATCAGACGAATCTCGCCATTAATGATCTTGATTCAAGCTTATCTGCCATCAACTTTTTCACAAAGGCGGGGCAGCCCCAGACCCTGATGTGATTCAGACTCGCCTTACGATTATGCCAAGCCTCGTAAGGAATCCTATCGGCAGAGCGGGTAGGTATCCTGTTAAGGATATAGGCCGCTGTTTCTAAGGCATATCCCCACAACGAAATGGAGAGATCTGTGTAACTCATCATCGACCGAACCATATCTAAAAGCGTTCGGTTTCTCCGTTCGGCCACGCCATTCAATTGCGGCGTGCCTGGCGAGGAAAACTGTATGATGATCCCATTTTCTCTAAGAAATGCATCAAACTCAAGGCTCATGTATTCGCCGCCTCGATCTGACCGAACGACTTTAATGAACTTGCCAGTTTGCTTCTCCACTAATGCTTTATACTCTTTGAATATTTCAAGAGCTTCGGACTTTTGTCTCATTAAATAGACATTCCCGTAGCGGGAGAAATCGTCCGTGAACGTTATGAAGTAGAGGCAATTACCTCGGGCCGTAACTTTAAATGGTCCGCATACGCCAGTGTGGATCAAACCCAACACATCCGGCCCTAGTGAAAGTT
Source organism: Craterostigma plantagineum (assembly GCA_027422505.1). Taxonomy (NCBI): domain Eukaryota; kingdom Viridiplantae; phylum Streptophyta; class Magnoliopsida; order Lamiales; family Linderniaceae; genus Craterostigma; species Craterostigma plantagineum. The sequence goes on along the minus strand of JAPQWV010000069.1, from coordinate 696,942 downwards.
CCTGTGAAGGGGGACTTGGTCATTTTCCCTAAGATGCAAGACTGGCAGGTAGAAATCGGGCCTGTTCGCACTGTGCTAATCATACCGTCCTTTTCCATCTGTTCATTCTTTGATTTTGCTGCGTTACCTAGTCGTAAGTGCCACATGTATCGATCGTTCGACCCAGTCGATGATTTGGGATTGCATTTACAGTTTTAACATTGTCTTTTAAGTTGACGTAATATAAACCATTTATTAACATTGCACTTCCAACATTTTCATTTTTAAAATAAATATGGCAAACATTATCAATGAATCGAAATTCATAACCCAGTCTGCTCAAAACAGGAATCGAAATAATGTTTTAAGCCCCTTGGGCAAATCCAAAACGTCAGAAAGTTCTAAACAATGTAACGGCGATAAGACTAAGGTCTTTGATCACATGTGTGTAGCTGGTACACTATGTCCACTACCTTAGGACTTCGGGTCAGACAGCTCGACGGTGGAATTTTCATCAGTCAAACAAAATATATCAGGGATATTCTGAAGAAATTCCATCAAGATCAGAGCAAGTCTCTCAGCACTCCCATGTCACCCACTGGAAAAGCGGTCGACATCAAATTATATCGCAGCATCATAGGGTCTCTTCTCTATCTCACCTAAAGCCGCCCGGACATCATGTTTGCCACTTGTTTGTGCGCCTGTTTCCAAGCCGATGCCAAATAATCTCACATGCTTGCGGTGAAGCGAATTCTGCGTTACCTCAAGGGCACCTCCACTTTAGGACTATGGTATCCTAAAGGAACAAATTTCAAATTAATTGGCTATACTGACGCTGATTATGCAGGTTGCCGAATGAACAGGAAGAGCACATCCGGTGGCGCTCAATTTCTAGGCGAAAAGTTCGTTTGTTGGTCATCCAAGAAGCAGAATTGCGTATCAACATCGACAGTCGAGGCAGAATACGTCACAGCCGCCAGTTGTTGCTCTCAAATGCTGTGGATGAGGACTCAGCGTCGCGATTATGGGTACAATCTAAACAATATACCAATTTATAGTGATAGCCAAAGTGCCATTGCGATTACGTGTAATCCTGTTCACCACTCACGCACAAAACACATAGACATTAGATGTCACTTTATAAAAGATCACGTAGAAAAAGGCACGATTGACATGTATTTCGTGAACACGGAGTATCAACTAGCTGACATTTTCACCAAGGCATTGGATGAAAAACGATTCCAATTTCTTGTCGGAAAATTAGGCATGTTGAACCTCCCGTGATATGTGCTCTACTTGATTTTCTGTGCTTTCATATGCTCTATGATATGTGTTTTCTATACTTAAATGACATATCTTGCGTGTAAATTAAATAATAATAAAATATTGTAGAATAAAGAAAATCCACAAATATTATACATATACTTATAATATTAGGGGAATGAAGATATTCTTTAGGGTGCTTTGATCTAAGTCACAAATAAGTTTCCCCGACAGGCAACTGATTAATTGCTTAATAGTGTCAGTCTAAGTCACTTTCTTGTGTCTCAAAAGTCTTTAGTTTGCTCCACTAGACACAAAGTCACTTTACATATGTGAGGATTCTAGCCTTTTTTCATTTTTTTCTTTGGATCTATTCTCGAGCGAGTCGCACATCAATTGCTTGTCTTAACTAGTGATTCTTGGCCTCACAATCGCCTAGCTTTAGATTGTTAGGAAGATGATAAGGGCATCTAGGAAATTCCTCACTCGGCCTTATAAATCTTTTATCCTTTACATTAACCCCTAGTCATCCACTTTGAGCCTTCTCCAATTTTCTTTTCTTCTTTTGAAACCCAATGAGCCTTCAACCAACAATCTAAGTTTTCGGCGGGTTGTTCAATCGAGAAAAGGGGGAGGAAACGATAATACAGATAAAAAGATGACAAAAGAAGGCATTGCTCAACGCACAAAAAGCAGACCAACTGCCTTTGGATTATCTATCAAATTCTTAGAAGGTGGCATGATCCTGCTGTGAACATTTCCGTCGATAATCTCGTACGCTCGTCAGAACGGCTGGAAAGAGGAGCACCTCGAAGTGAACTTCTCCAACGATAATCCGGTAGAAGAGGAGCACAGCCTCGGGTTCGAATTCCATAACTGTGGACTTCTCCAAATCGATAATCTCTGAAACCTCTCTAGGGAATAAGAGAAGAGGAGCACGCTATCGGCCCGAGAACCAACAAGAAGAACTTCGCCTACGATAATCTCCTATTGCCTCGTGGAGAAGCGGAGCTTCAGCTTGAGCATAAAAGGGAATAGAAAACATAAAAAAGATGAAAAATAGAAAATAAAATTGCCGGTGGAGAAGAACGACGAAGAATGGAAGACGACAAAAAGCCCACATTGTCCAAAATGTTCCTTTCCTTCTTAATCATAGCCAAATTAAAACCTTTTAAAATCCCTTTGATTCCACGTCGACGATCGTTCGCTTAGGTGAAATGATTAAAAGCGCCTCGATCACAGGTAAATTGACTTAATATTACTTGTGTTGACTTGACTGATATAAATATATAATCCCAAGTTAAAAATAATAGAGTGATAGAGTGAACCTAGTGAGAGTTGTCGAAATGGATTACTCTATGGACTTAGGACTTTAGATTGTAGACTAGACTTGACGGCATATGATCTTTCTAATATCTTGCGAAATTTTAGACGTGACGATTGATCAAAGCGAAATAATCTGACCCCATACTATTAGTAATATTAATATTCATAAGAAAATTAAGAAAATAATAATAATAGATATATAATAATAGTTTCTTGATTTTTCTTTCTTATTTTTTTATTTTTAATCTTTCTTACTTCTTTAATTGAAAATAAAAAAAAAGGAAGGAAAATCGCACATTCTAATATGCAATATTACTTTGCATTTGAGCTGAATTGATTAAATGCAAATATTTGTTCTTGCTCATACCCTTGCGCAAAATTATGATTACATGTATAGGGGAACATGTATCTAGGCTAATCGTGATAAATCGCGTGTTTTTAGTAAGTGTCTCTTTAATTGCTTTCTATACTTACTTGATGAATCAATTGAGATGCATTATTTGAGGGGGAGCATTTACAAAATAATATGTCTTGAGCTCCAAATATTTTTAATATTCTTTCTCTAAGTATTGCAGAAATTTTTCGATCGAAAAATGACACAAAGCGCACCACTATGAGGAGGACTTCACGAATTTACAGGATTTGGAGCGCACGACATTGGTTGAAATTTTGGTTGGTTGGTTAAATATTTTGATCATTAACGTGTTTTAGGGATTTGAATTTAACCGACTTTGTTAAAAACTCTACATGATGGGCCTGATTAGAAAAATTGCTTCCAAATTAACTCAAATATTCTCGACATTTTTTTTGCTCTAAGTATTGCAGATTTTCTAAATTCGACTATGGAGCCAGATGTCATCATTCAAAATTATAGGGAGTTAATTGCATTTATTTTCATAATTAGGGGGAGCAATTGTGTGGTTCTATTTGAAATAGTGGTCAATCTGAAAAACTTATAAGTACTTACCATCGAGAAACTAGATAGAAGATTTCTCGATTGTAAACAGTGTTGGGAATGATTTGTCTTAGTCGCGAAAAATTTGCCATCGACAAACTTGATTGAAGAGCAATTTTCGATTCAAAGTTTCTCGAGCGCAAATAGTAATGGGCCTGATCCATTTTAGTCGCGAAAACGTCCCATCGAGAACCCAACACATCAAATCCACCTATTAATTGGAAATTCACTTTTTGCAGTCGAAAACCCACAAATACACACAAAACCCTTAATCGCAAAACTCAACAGTCGAAAATTTTTCTCTTGCGCAAAACTCGTCAGAAATACGAACTCCAAAATTAACCTAAATCTTTGATTTTTGACCGATTATTGTCTTTCTGAGGTAGATTCGCCTGTTGAATAAGTATTTGTCTGTGTTTAATCTCCAATAACATCTATATTCTGTTATTTTTCGCATGATTTTGTGTTAGAATTTTCATATACTTCATTGTAGCGGCGATAAAATTAATTTTTCGACGATAAAGTTTCTCGATCGCAAAAGTACGTAACGATGATTTTAATCGATTGAAAATTTTGTCGGTGAGTCACCTAGTTTCTCGTTGCGAATTTTCTCGATCGTAAAATTTCGGAGCGAAAAACTATTTTAAAATCGAAATACTTTCTCGCTTGATAACCTTCACGACGAAAATTTTATTAAGGCACGAAAAATTTATCGATTGTAAATTTATGCGGAAATCTAATTTCTCGATCGTAAATTTACGTGAAAATTTTTCTCGATTGTAAAATTTCTCGGCTACAGTATCTCGCGAATTAATTCCAACACTTAGTCAAATTCACTAAGTCTTTTTCTCTGTAATTGACCTTAGCTAATAAAATTTTCAATCTAAAAAATTAACGGAGATTTTATCTAGAAATCAGCACTTAGGAGACTCAAATTGAAAATCCAATTTTTCCGAGCGAAAAACTTCACGGAGTGAATAGTGAGGTTAAACACTTAGCATTTTTTTGGATTGAACTTACATGTGTCTTATACATAAATGTCGAAATATTTTAATGTCTTGAGTATTCACCTCGTATGACCTATGTGCATATTACATTTTTTAATTCCAAATTCATCAAACGTGCTATGACATGATAGATTATTATGGTTTGATGAAATTAAAATTCCAACTCAATTTAAATTCTGAACTAATGATTTGCTCTTTCTTATTGTTTTTCAGATGGCTCACTATCCAGCGTATGATCACATATACGATCACAATCTGTACCTCAGCGTACCTAACACCAATTTTTAGCTCGACGTGACCACCTTTCGGTATCCGGATGAGATCATGGTGTCAATCCTACAAGGACATCCACTCTGGCATGCACTCACGGTGACGGCATCAGCCCCGATGGTCTGTCTCCAACAATTTTGGAGAAGAATCCAAAGCCACGTAGTTGACGGCACATACCGATTCACCACAGTGATTGGGACGAGGCACATCAGCTTCAGCAAGGATGATTTTGGCCTCGTCTTGGACTTACCGTTCAGCCAAATCTATGATCCTCTGCCTACGGATGCAGAGGTAGTGCATGACTTTCTACACATGGGATACCGTCCACCGCTCACCAAACTTGCACAAGTCCAGAGCAACGGAATCCCGCAACCATGGAAGACACTATTTGGTATTATCAACAAGTGTCTGTCGCCAAAGCACGCCGGGTTCGACAAAGGCAACGGCAACATTCTCCGCATTTTTCATGGGATAGTGTTCTCGCGGAATTACGATTTCACCCAACTGATCTGGAACGACTTAGCAGAACAGATCAGACAAAAGGAGAACAAGAGATCGAAGAATGTCCCGTATGCCAGGTGGTTCAACGTAATCACCATATAACTCATGGAGATGCACGAGAACATCACTCGGCTACCTCCTGGAGGGAACTACCAACCCCCAAAACTCAAGTTCTTCCACAAGCCAAGGCTCACAAACTTGGATCAACCGTCGATGGCCATACCGTTTGAGTTGCTACGTCTCGCCGACCCCACGGGAGACATTTATAGAGCATGCAGTCGGGAGAATCATCTGACGGAACAGATGATTAGAGGGCCCCCGACTGACTTTGCTGTGATCCCTCAACAACAGCACCCACCTAGCCCTGAGGCAGATCTGATTGATCAAGTGGCCCAGGAGCTGGAACAGGAGCCTCCAACTCAAGAGACTCAACTCCTTGATCAAGATGCCATTTTGATAGATGCAGTGGCACAAGAGTTGGAACTCGAGGCTCCATCACAATCTCTTGGTGCTGAGTTGCCTATCATAGTAGACGTGCTTCAGGAATCTATTGAGGAGATTCCTAAGCACCGCTCGAAGCTGAAATGGGGCACATCTCATCTTTATTGGCGACAATGCCAGAAACCGAGGCTCTGATCTCCACGATTCAACCCAACGAGCCTCAGGTGATGAACAAGCCCGTGAGGATGAAATGTCTGACGTACAGGTTCAATCTGAGCCTGTCACAACATCCATAGATGCGAATCTTTTAGATTCAAATCAAGGATTGGATGGAAGTCTCGGACAGTCACAACCTCAAGTGACTACGAGCCAACCTGAGGAGCCGGTGACTGCTCAAGGGTTGTCAACAGGCGACATCTGTCGACCTAGTCCTTCATCGACGGAGGCGTTCGTCCAGTTTGTGACTGAAGAAAAATTTCAGGCAGCTCTCTCTGCGGCCATCAAATCATTGGAAGACAAAATGATGGAGAGAGTGCTGGCAGCCATTGAGACATCCCGACGCGACACTTGGAAAGCACTCGTCTCCGAGGGCACTTCAGCACAAGCCGACCTCACACCCTCACAACCCACACTTACCGACCCTTTTACCAACTCAACCATCCTAATCAACCCATACACAATCCCAATCACCGAACTCCACTACATCCTTCTCGCCCGCCTCATAGGACTTAATATCCGACCGGCTCAGGAAGAATCCCTCTATAGGCGATTGGTGGATCATTCTGAGCCATCTACTCAAACATGCCGAGGCCAGAGCTCCCACCTCAAATGACGACATGACGATCCTAACGATCAGGATCATCATGAGGGGGAGAAGAGGTCTAGGACATCTTCGAGTGGCCAACGACAAGGTTCGGGCGCAACGCAGACAGGCGCTGGAGCAGGTGAAATCCAAACCACTACCCAAACTACCCAAACAACCCACACCTTGCACCGCACCACCACTCTAACCCACATCGACCTATCATCCTTTCACCTAAGGATGCCTCCACCCACACCAACGACACTCACAAGCCCCTTGCTTCCGGAAGAAGAAGCAAGTGCCGGTATGCTCGTGGCCCTGGCTCAGGCTCAAGCTACTCCCTCAATTGCTCCAAACCAACCGGGACCGTCAGGACATGGTGTCAACCCACACGAGTTCCCCAAAAAATACATCTTCGAAGGACAGTGGATGACCCATTCCATGCCCGACGAGCATCAGAGACAACGGCTTAAGGACGTTCGACAGTTCTTGCAGCAAGCTTCGGTGGACCTTGTGCTGATAGAAGACGAAGAACTTCAGGAAGGTGAAGATCATGAACAAGATCAGGATCGCGCAACTAGCGGATTCCCCCACAAGACTAACACCAGGGACCGTTCGGATCAACACGCCGTGGGAAAACATCAGGATCGAAATTAAAGAAGTTCGTGAGCACATTTGGAGGTCACCGGACAAAATCAAGAAGCCGAATGAGTTCGAGCTTAGAGGGATCTCGTACTAGGATCAGTAGAAGAGAATGACGTATCTCTGGATGCTGACCCATCTCAGATCGGATGTGAGATTGGGGATGACTAAAGGACAAGCAAAGAGTCATTATAAGAGTCTCACCCCAATCTGTCAGCTTCTAAGAGTCTACCTTGCTAAAGGAGATCTTCCAACACCATACTACATCGAGCGAGTAGACAGAACTCGAGAAGAACTAAGCGAGAACGACCTACCGTAACTCCCTGCCGAAGAGGTGTACAACCTCTACCAACTGTATGTGGGGAAGTACAAGGGTCCTCAAGGCTTCATCAAGAAAGAAGGACTCGAGGGACTACCGGTTCATGATACGCCAAGTCAAGTACTTCGCCGCACACGACCTTCAGATGGCTCTGGAGAGCAACATGAAGAAGGTCAACATGACCGCTACGCTCAACAAAGGACCTGAGATCGAAGGGCTTCCCAACAATCACGTGCACATCAGCTCAGTCTTAGGCGTCACCTACCACAATCCTATAGCAAAGAAGACTAGGATGATGCTGAAGACTAAGATTCATAAGTTCTGTGATGGTACGCTCAAGGTCATCAGGAAGATCATTGAGCAGAGGTTGGAAGCAATCAATAGAGAGACGATGCTGAGGATCCTTCGGTTCGTGAGAGAACAGCCGCTCCTGATAGAATTACTGGATGATATCGAGGAGCGCCTGGAGCTGAGGAATACGCTCAGGAATTATGAGCATGCGCTGGGCTTGCACAGGTCGTACTATGCCGGACGAGGACAGACAGCACGGAAGAGAAATCAAGAACAAAGGGGGAGAATGTAGAATACAATTTTAATTGTGCTTAGATTTAATTAGCTGTCCTTGTAGTTTGGGGCTTTTATTATATTTGTCCTTAGTTTAGGACTAACATGTTATTTATACCAAGTATGTTTGGTATAAATAGTTGTACAAACATTATGCTTAATGAGAAGTTTTAGAAAATTAATCCGAAAGGCTTACAGTTCAATTTCTAGAGAGAGAAACATAAGAAATTCTCTCTTGAGCTCCCAACGAAGGTTTTCGATCGACATTCAATTCTTTATAATTCTAGTCGATAACCTTAGGATTCCTGCCTAGGATCGTAGAGTTGATAAATTAGGACCTAACCGTTTCTCCTTCCACATTATTGACCATGTTAGAATCGTATCATTTAGCATACACTAACATGAAACGTGAGCAGAAAAGCGTAAAGGAAGTAGAGAAGAAACTAAGTAAGTCTCAGGAGAAAATTACTAGTCTCGAATCAGAACTTAGGAGCTCTAGCTCAAAAATAAAAGAGCTAGACGCCTGTAAAGCCACCAAATTGACGGTGGAAAATAATTTTGCTCTATTAGGAGAAGAGCGTAAGAAGTTATATGCTAAAATTAAAAAATTAGATGATCTTGTAGTAAAAAGGGGACAGTCTGATCAAACAATATTCTTGAATCAACCCATGGATCAAGGATTCTATGACTATAAATTTGGCCTAGGCTTTGAAAATCCACGATGCTTGTCAAAAGTTGATTGCAAACAACTTTACGATGTCAAGTACATGGGTTTAGGATTAACAAATCTCATGGTCTTTACTAACGCAAAAAAAAAAATAAATGCCTAAGAAGAAGCCAAGAGAAAAGCCAAATCTAGGGTTGAAATCCCCTTCCCCTACAACGAGTTGAATCAAAGCTACAAAACTAGGGATCTTCCCAAGGGTTGGAGCCTTGAGTCAACTCACCTTCAAAAAGATCATTCTATAATAGGGGAAGCACAATATCATCATTCTCTCTATATACCCCCTATCGTTAAGAAAATAGAGGGATTAAGAGCTTCTTTTGAAAAAGAAAGAGAGAATATTGAAGCCAAAAAGAATTGTTCTTAAAAGAGATGAAAAATCTCAAAGCTTCCTCCATATCAAAAGCCATTTCTCACGCATCTCTCTCAAACGATAACATCATTCTGTAAAGCGTGAAGAAAGAAAAGATGCCTTATCCTAATATAAAACCAAGAATAATATTTCCAAAAATATTATTTCTAATCTTGTTTCTACTACGTCTACAGGGAGCGTTGGGACAGAGGCTAAGGAGTTAAAGGCAAGAGTGTCTAGAATAAAAATAGAAAAGGAGCGTGTAGATTTAAATTCTTCCGATCTCCATTCTTCTTCTATAAAAATAAAAGACACTCGTAGAAATAAAAGAGCCATCTCTTCTCTATAAATAGTTGCTTCTACGTGCTCTCTTCAGCCGACAACTTTTAGAAGCACTAATTACGAAATAGGCTCTACCTCGAAACTTAAAAGTAATCATTCTAAGACAAATGCCTCTAGGAAGACCCGTAGGAAACAAGATCCAGCTATAAAGAAAGCATATGGCGCTATTCATGCTTGTTCTCACCTACGGTATCCCGTTAAGATCGAATCCCCCAAGCACCTTAGGAGACTATCCAATAAAAAGATCTTTTCCACGCTCAAGCCTACTAAAGAATTTGTCCGCACTGAAATTAATCTTCCCTGCAAGGTTCAACCTCAATGGGTTCCTATATCCCCGCCTAAAAGGACGAAAGCCAAAAAGGCCAAGCCGTCTACAAAGGGCAAACCCAACTCAACTTCTTCGCGATTGACTTGGGTTATTAAAGCTACTACTAACACTATTTTAGGAACCATATCTGAACCTAAGAAGAAATCTGCTAATCTGAGAGGACCTATTTATAAGTGGGTACCTAAAGATCTTTAATTTGTGTTGCAGATTCATCATGTGTGGTACCTCGACTCTGGTAGCTCCACACACATGACGGGAATACAAGAGCTGCTGAGCAACTACAAAGACCGACCGAATGGAAAAGTCAGATTCGGGAACAACGACTCAGCCCCTATTCTAGGATTTGGGATCATTCTGGAAAATTTGATAATAAAGGATGTCTCTTACGTCGAAGGTCTTCGCCATATCTTGTTCAGCATAGGCCAGTTCTGTGACAAAGGATTCCAGGTGGTCTTTCATGCTGACCAGTGTAGAATATTGGACAGTCAGAACTAAGAACTCCTCCAAGGACTTCGGAATCAAACCTTTACACGATTAATCTGACATTCGTGCGGACCACGACAGCTATTTGCCTCATCTCCCAGATTACAATTCGGAGGAACAGCCTATGGCATCAATGTGTGTCTCATCTCAACATCAAAGCTCTTCAAGGACTTTCAACGAAAAACTTGGTTCACGGTCTGCCAACCATTATTCTACAAAAAGAGCATCAATGTTCGGCATGTCAACTAGGAAAACTGAAGCGAGCATCTCATCACATAAAACAGATTGCCTCTACTTCACGTCCTTTGGAACTGCTACATATGGACCTCCGTGGACCTATGCAGACAGAGTATTAATGGATGCAAGTACATATTAGTTATCGTCGATGATTACTCTCGCTACACATGGACGAAGTTACTCCGAACTAAGGATGAGACCGGGGACTTGATAATCAGTTGTGTGAATGCTACTCAGAATTTGCTGCAACAAACCATCCAAGTCATCAGGACGGATAACGGCACTGAGTTCAAGAACAAGCATCTCAGTGATTTTTATCAGAAACTTGGGATTAGTCAGCAATTCTCGGCCGCCAAGACACCTCAACAAAATGGGGCTGTTGAAAGGAAGAACCGAACTCTAGTGGAAGCCGCACGCACGATGCTGATTCATTCCGGCCTCCCATACTTCCTTTGGGCTGAAGCAGTAAATACCGCCTGTTTCACTCAGAACAGGACGATGGTTCACAAGCGCTTCGATAAGACTCCGTACGAGATCATTAACAAGCGAGTACTCAACATCTCCTTCTTCAAGGTCTTCGGATGCAAGTGCTTTGTGGCGAACGACACAGAGCAACGCGCTAAGTTCGACCCTAAAGCATTCGGAGCTATATTCGTCGGGTATTCATCAACTTTAAAGGCGTACCGAGTATACATCAAGTCCAACCGTTCAATCAAAGAAAGCTACAATGTCACTTTCCACGAAGTGGCAGAGATGGCTCCTGCAAACCTCAGTTCAGGACCCGTGCCAAACTCAATGGCTTCTAGCCACATCAGTCCAGAACCCGTACCTAACCAGATGGCTTCTGAATACAACAGTTCAGAACCCGTATTCACTAGTGTGTTGGCACCAAACCAACAGTAAATGGCAACAACTCAGGATTCTACGTCAGAAGAAGCTCTGAGACTTGCGTTGGAGGACTTAGACTCTCTCTTTGAGCCCGTATATCGGCCATACACTATTACCGCTACACCTTTAGTGGATCCCCCACTAGACAAGGCCGATGTACCTAGCTCTTCAAATGTCCCCACCTCACCCGATTCAGAATTACCACAGATCACTGAAGAACCTACCATAGTCAATGAGGAAGTCTCATCAGATTCGCTCAATCCAAGTGAATAATCAGACTTACCTCAACTTAATGAACAACCTGAGATTATTGGAAATCTCGGTCACAAATGGTTGATGCATCTACTTCAGCCCTGCCACATGAGCGAAAGTGGACTCGAGCACATCCGGATTATTGGTGATCTTTCGAGTGGAGTACGGACACATCATCAACACTGTCTTTTCAGTTGCTTCTTAAGCCAAAATGAGCCAACCAAGGTAGCAGACGCACTGTGAGATCAACCAATTCGAACGTCTTCAAGTGTGGACTTTAGTACCCATCCGCATGGGAAAACAATTATCGGGACGAAATGGGTGTTTAAAAACAAAAAGAATGAAGATGGGGAAGTGATCCGAAACAAAGCAAGGCTGGTTGCGAAGGGAAACAATCAACAGGAAGGCATTGACTACGACGAGACCTACGCTCCTGTTGCCCGAATCGAAGCCATCCGCCGTTTCTTGGCTTATGTGGCTCACAAAGACTTCAAAGTCTACCAAACGGACGTTAAGACCGCCTTTCTCAACGGTGTGTTAAAGGAGGAAGTCTACGTCGCTCAGCCAGATGGCTTTGTTGATCAAGAATATCCCGATCACGTCTATCGATTGGACAAAGCTCTCTACGGACTGAAACAAGCTTCGCGTGCTTGGTATGATGTCCTGACCGATTTCCTCGTGAAATCTGGATTCCTCCGAGGGACGATCGATACGACCCTCTTCATAAAATGGCAAGACAAAGACTTGATGATCGTCCAAGTTTATGTAGACGACATCATCTTCGGATCAACAAATCCACGGCTATGCAAGAGATTTGGAGATTTGATGAAGAGCAAATTTGAAATGAGTCACATGGGAGAGATGCAATTATTCTTGGGACTCCAAGTCAGGCAGCTCGACGATGGCATCTTCATATGTCAGACTAAATACATCAAGGACATTCTGAAGAAGTTCCATCAAGAACAGAGCACGCCACTAAGCACTCCCATGTCAACAAGCTGCAGGTTGGATGCCGATCCCACTGGAAAAGCGGTCGACATCACCCTTTATCGCAGTATAATTGGCTCTCTTCTCTATCTCACCTCAAGCAGCCCGGATATTATGTTTGCCACTTGTCTCTGTGCCCGTTTCCAAGCCGACCCAAAAGAATCTCACATGCTTGCGGTCAAGCAGATTCTACTCAAGGGCACCTCTACCTTAGGTTTATTGTATCCTAAGGGCACGAATTTCAAATTAGTTGGTTACACTGACGCTGATTACGCAGGTTTCCGAATGGACAGGAAAAGCACATCCGGTGGCGCTCAATTTCTAGGCAAAAAGCTAGTCTGCTGGTCATCCAAGAAGCAGAACTGCGTCTCCACATCGATGGCTGTGGCGACCCTACTTCCTAATTAAATTAGTTGGCGGATTTCCGCAACAGAAGTCGCGGAGGACCCGATTTATTAAAACTTTTAATAAAATAATTTACATTTATCATATATATCAAAAGTCGGGTTTTACAAAAAGCGTCATATCTACACACCGGGCCGAAGCCCCAAAATCTATCCCGACTAAACTAAACTAAGCCTCTCCACAGGTCGCGTCCCATGTACCGCTCCGCCCTCAAAAGCCCGTGGAGTCACCGCCGCCAGCCCGCCTGCAGCTAACCCTGACACCCATCGGTGTCGGGCGCAGTCTCACCTATAAAATAAAACCCTGAGCAAAAACGCCCAGTAGGTGGTAGTAAAAACATGCAATGCATATGCGTGCGTGCACTTAACCCAATCTCATGTCCTCACACATGAAGTATGCACGCTCGACCTATCTCACGTCTCGTCACATATCAGGGCCCTAGGCTAGACTCGGCACCCACGCGCGCATGGCAAGGTACGCCATAATCATGCGGTAGCCCACGCCGGCCTCGCCGGGTCGCTCCCTCCGCACACAATCTCAACCCGACGGTGTTACACCTTGGTGTAACTCCCCGAGTAGTCTACCACTACCCGGGTAGACAGGAATCTCACATCTGTCTGCCGTCCCTGAGCCAATAAAATATCGGTGGTGTACACCTCGGGTGGCTCAATCCCGAGTAGATGGGTGTCGCAAACCCCCTCTCCCACCAGGTGCCCTATCGAGTCTAGACCTGACTACCAACATTGGTAACTCTACCCCACTCATCCGACACCGTAAGGTGTCGCCGTATGAATACGGTACATCATCATCACTCTCACCCATGCATGTCGTGATATGCACATAAAATCAATCACATGAACCCATCACACTTCATACAATAGTAAATAGTAAAACACGGAAAATATTATATTTTATTAAAATCCGATACTAGGCCGATGGTTTGAAATTCCAAAAATAATATTTTTATAATTTAAAATATGGGTTGACCCGAAAATATATGTTATAGTACGAAAATATTTTATTTAAAAGTGATTTGGTAAAAGTCGGGCGATTTTAAATTGTGCAGTAGAAAAATGTCGAGATTACTAATAGATGGATTTCGAGATGAATTATATCAGATGTCGAGTTACCTATTACAAAGATGTCGAGCTGCATAATTGATAAAAGTCGATATGTATAGTGAAGGGACTCGACATTTCTAAGGTTTGTATATCGACATTTATAGTTTTTGAGAGTCTCGACATTGCGTAAGAATTTCGACATTTATTCTTTGTTCAATTATGTGCCACGACATTTTACAATGATGTCGACTTTTACAAGGAATGATGAGCTCGACATTTTCTATTTTACTAAAGCTCGACATTTTAAGTAAGAGCTCGACATTTTCTAATTTACTAGAACTCGACATTTTTAGTATGTCTCGACATTTATATTATATCGACATTCTATAAAAGTTTCGACATTTAGTATAAGATATCGACATTTTTGTTAAAGGCCTCGACATTCTTCGCTCGACATTTTGGTATGTCTCGACATTTCTATTATATCGACATTCTATAAGAGTTTCGACATTTTAGTATAAGATATCGACATTTTACAATGATTTCGACATTTTACAATGAACTCGACATTTTTCAATGATTTCGACATTTTACAATGAGCTCGACATTTTTCAAGTGATTTCGACATTTTTCAGAAATCATGATCTCGACATTTATGAGGCTTCGACATCTTTTACAGATTTCGACATTTTTCAGAAATTCCAACATGTTCTTCGTCACATACACATCGATCAAATCATCCATCTCATGAACTCATATATGGAGTCCAAAATCACGTTAAACACATAACAAACATACCCCGAAAATTATAAGAATCATAAAACTTTATCTTAAGAACTCGAGTGGCCTTCTAAACGAATTCTAAAGAATTTGAGGAAAATTATACGGGTAGTAGGGGTTTAAAACCACCTACCTCACTTCCAGGCTAAGTTGAATGATTCTTTGTGAGGTCTAGCCAAAACTCTTTGGTCCTTTGTTTGGTTCGACCCACTATAATTCGGCTTCATTTAAATCATCCAAGCATACAAATGATTAAAAGAAATCGTAAGCTTATGGAGGATTTAAATTCAATAAACTAGGTCCTTACCTCCTTAAGCTCGTTGGAATTAAATTCGAGGTTGAGATTTGGATAGAGCTTGCCCAAAATTCTTCTTAACTTCTTCGTCACTTTCTTTTATTTCTCTCGTGAATGTGATGAGTTGCAAGTGAGGGTTTTCTTTTTTTTCTTTTTCCCTCACTATCACGTTTTTATCATTTGACCACAATAATGATTTTTAAGAAAATATCTAGTAGAAGTATGGCTTTCACGTGTGGTTTTCCCATGTTTTAAGGAAACTTGTTCCTATGTTTATCCTCAATTTATTTGGGCCAAATTAATTCTCTTGGGCCCTTTACTCTTATAAGTTAATTGCCTCAAATTGGGTTTCCATGTGGTCTCTTATTATTATTTGGTCTATTTTATTACTTGGGCTTCCTAAGCATTTTCGGCTCATAGTATTTATTCGCTCTCGAGCCCGAATTAATACCTTTCGACACGCTCCCGAAAAATCGATTTTGTTCGAAAATCGTCTTTATTAATTTCGGACATTACAAAAATAATCCCGTATTAATTTTACGGGTATTACATCCTCCCCCCCTTACAGAAATTTCGTCCCCGAAATTTAAGTCGTCGTAAATAACTCGGGGTACTTTCCTCTCATCTCATCTTCTCGCTCCCAAGTGGCTTCCTCCATTGTCTGGTTCCGCCACAAGACCTTCACTAGGGGGATATTCTTGTTTCGTAGTCGCTTCACCTCGTGCATTAAAATCTCTACCGGCCTTTCTTCATAGCTTAGGTCCGGTCTCAATTGTTGATGAAGCGTCTCACTTCGTAGCACATGACTCGGATCCGGAACGTACTTTCGTAACGTAGATACGTGGAAGACGTCATGGACTTGTGCTAGTGATGTCGGTAGTTCTAACTGGTACGCTACTTCACCGACTCTTTTCAAAATATGAAAGGGTCATATGTATCTCGGGCTCAACTTTCCTTTTCGTCCGAATCTCTTAACTCCTTTCATCGGTGATATTTTCAAGAAGACTTGATCGCCTTCTTCAAATTCCAACGGCCTTCGTCTTTTATCCGCGTAATTCTTCTGACGACTTTGGGCCGTTTGCATCCTCTCCCGTATCTTACTAACAGCTTCGGTCATCTCACGAACCATTTCAGGACCTAATAGCGCCTTCTCGCCGATTTCATCCCAGTGTACTGGGGATCGGCATTTACGCCCATACAAGGCTTCGTAAGGTGCCATCCCGATCGTCGCTTGAAAGCTGTTGTTGTACGAAAATTCGATTAATGAAAGGTATTTACTCCAGCTTCCACGAAAATCTAGCACACACGCCCTTAACATATCTTCGAGCGTCTGGATCGTTCTTTCCGATTGTCCGTCCGTCTGGGGATGATAGGCTGAACTAAACGATAGTTTGGTCCCTAAAGCCTTCTGCAAGCTCCCCCAGAATTGAGATAGAAATCTTGAATCGCGATCGGAAACGATCGACATCGGAATCCCATGTAGTCTCACTATTTCTTGAATGTACAGTTCTGCAAACTTCTCCATGGGATATGTCTGGTTGATCGGTAGAAAATGGGCAGATTTCGTTAATCTATCAACGATTACCCAGATTGCATCATGCCCTTTCACCGTCTTGGGTAATCCGACGACAAAATCCATGGTTATGTGGTCCCACTTCCACTCGGGAACCGTCAACGGTTGTAGCATTCCTGCCGGCCTTTGATGTTCTGCTTTGATCTGCTGACAAGTCAGACATCTGCTTACGAAAGCAGCAACATCTCTTTTCATTCCAGGCCACCAGTAATTTATCCGCAAATCTCGATACATCTTCGTTGCTCCAGGATGTACCGAGTAAATCGTAGTGTGTGCCTCATTCATTAAAGTTCGACGGATTTCTTCATCCTTAGGCACATACAACCGACTTCTGAATCGTAAACTCCCGTCCTCTCGGAATTCGAATTCCGACGGAACATCTTCATCTTGTTCACCCCGAATCTTCAGGTATAATTCATCTTTCCTTTGTGCGTCGATGATTCGATCTAACAGCGTCGGTTTGAGAGTCAACGCTGCCAATCTCGTCTCAATCTCCCCGAAGTGAATTACTTCAACTCCGAGTTGGCACAATTCGGTATTCACAGCTTTTCGGCTCAACGCGTCTGCGACCACGTTAGCTTTTCCTGGGTGATAGTTAATCGCACAGTCGTAATCCTTCACCAGCTCGAGCCATCGTCGTTGCCTCATATTTAACTCCTTTTGTGTGAAGAAGTACTTCAGGCTCTTGTGATCTGTAAAGATCTCGCACCTTTCTCCGTACAGATAGTGTCGCCAGATTTTAAGGGCAAACACTACTGCGGCGAGTTCAAGATCGTGGGTGGGGTAATTCTTCTCGTACAGCTTCAACTGTCGGGAGGCGTAAGCGATTACCTTCCCGTTCTGCATTAACACGCACCCCAAGCCGTTCTTCGAGGCGTCACTATACACCGAAAATCCTTCAGTGCCCGACGGTATTGCTAAAACTGGAGCAGTCGTCAGTCTCCTCTTCAACTCCTGAAAACTCTGCTCGCACTGTTCAGTCCATTTGAACGAGACATTCTTCTTTGTCAGGTTTGTGAGCGTTGAGGCAATGCTGGAGAAGTCTTTGATAAACTTCCGATAATATCCAGCAAGCCCGAGAAAACTCCTTACTTCAGTGGGAGTGGTCGGTCGTGGCCAATTTTCTATTGCCTCAATCTTGTTAGGGTCCACCGAAATTCCGCTCCCCGAAATGATGTGCCCCAGAAATGCCACTTGTTCCAGCCAGAATTCGCATTTCTTAAACTTGGCGAACAGCTGTTTCTCCCGAAGGATTCCAAGGACCGTTCTCAGATGATCCTCGTGTTCCTCCTTCGTCTTCGAGTATACGAGGATATCGTCGATAAAAACTATAACGAAACGGTCTAGGAACTCCTTAAATACTCGGTTCATCAGATCCATGAAAGC
This sequence comes from Craterostigma plantagineum, assembly GCA_027422505.1. NCBI lineage: Eukaryota > Viridiplantae > Streptophyta > Magnoliopsida > Lamiales > Linderniaceae > Craterostigma > Craterostigma plantagineum. Next base: position 678,780 of record JAPQWV010000069.1, on the reverse strand, counting down.
GGCAGGAGCATTCGTTAGCCCGAAAGGCATGACCAAGAATTCGTAGTGGCCGTACCTCGTGCTGAACGCAGTCTTGGGAACATCTGCCTCACGGATCTTTAATTGATGATAGCCGGAACGTAGGTCGATCTTTGAGAATATCGTCGCCCCTTGGAGTTGGTCGAATAAATCGTCTATCCTCGGTAAGGGGTATTTGTTCTTTATCGTGATCTTATTGAGTTCACGATAATCTATACATAACCTCATCGACCCGTCTTTCTTCTTTACGAAAAGTACCGGGGCTCCCCAGGGCGAGAAACTGGGTTGAATGAAACCCTTCTGCAATAATTCCTCCAGTTGTTCTTTCAACTCCCGTAGTTCATTCGGTGCTAGCCGATACGGGGCTTTAGAAATAGGGGCAGCTCCGGGCACAAGATCGATTACGAATTCAATTTCCCGATTCGGCGGTAATCCCGGGAGATCCTCGGGAAACACATCGGGGTACTCCTTTACTATAGGAACTTCCTCTAGTTTTGGCTGAGGAGATTCTTCGGCTTTCACCGCAAAGATCAGAAATGCTTCGCAACCCGTGTTTACGAATCGCTGAGCTTTCAGAGCAGAAATCCTAGGGATTGATTTATTGTTCGTCTTTCCCGAAAATTCAAACTCGCCTCCCTCGGTCGATTGAAACCTAACTACTTTCTTCGCACAGTCTATGATTGCTCCGTACTTCGAGAGCCAATCCATCCCGAATATGATGTCGTAGTCATTCATCGGGATCACTATCAAATCTACATTCAATTCCCGACCCTCAATTCTCACGGGACAGTTTTCTACTACCAGGTTCGTCCTAGTTGGGTCTCCGTGGGGCAAGGAAACTATATAGTTGCACAATGAAGGGGTAGGATATATTCCCGCCCGGGTCACAAAACTGGCCGACACAAACGAGTGTGTGGCTCCAGAGTCAATTAGAATGGAAGATGGTACGTGAAAGATATTCAACGTACCGGTCACTACGGCTGGATTCGCCTCCGCCTCCTCGTTTGTCATTGTGAAAACCCTCGCAGGTACGGGTGGAGGTCGAATCAATTTCTGTGGTTGATTCTGTAACTGGGGCTGGCCTTCCGTGCAGTTCCGTGCAGTGTGCCCCATCTTTCCGCACCGAAAGCACTGCAGATTCTGCGCCGGTCGAGGTCCGTAGCAGATGCCAAAGTGGTTTCGCCCACACTGCTGGCACTGTGGCGCTGGCATTGCTGGTCGATAGGGAGCGTTGGTTGGTCCCTGGCTAAAGTTCGGGCGCCACATCTGTTGGCCCGGTCGATTGCCTTTGTTCTTCGGACCATTGCCGAAGAATGGGCGCTTCTGACTGCTACCTCCTTGTTGAGCCTCCCTCTTTCTGTTCACTTCCTGAGCTTCTCTCACTACTCCTTCAGCTTGTTCGGCTATCAACGCACGCTCTGTCGCTTGCCGAAATTCCAACTGTCTCACGCCCGCCACACTAAGGTCTCGATAGAATTCCGGCTTTAGTCCCCGAAGGAATCTCGTAACTTTCAGAGCATTCGTTGCTACGAGATGAGGAGCGAAGCGAGATAACTCCTCGAATTTGCGAATGTATTCTGCAACCGGCATTCGCCCTTGTTTCAGGTTCATGAATTCGTACATTCGCTGCTCTTGGTCGTGAGCAGTGAAGTACTTCTCGTAAAAGAGTTCTCTAAAGCGCTCCCACGTCATAGCAGCGGGATCTTCCAACACCTTCACCGTGTTCCACCAGAATCGCGCGCTTCCCCGAAGTAGGGAAACGGCACACAGAACTTTCTCGTTATTCGGAACACGACTATAAATGAAGAGGTCTTCAATCGTTCCGATCCAATCCTCAGCCACCGCAGGGTTGGTGGCCTCGGCGAAATTTGGGGGATTCAGTTTGCGGAACCTCTCCCCGATAATTTCCACGCGATCGAGTTGCGGGGAGGAACGGTGCTCAGATGAGCTTTGATGATTTATGAGGTTGTTGATTTGGTCTGACTGTCGTTGGATTAATTCAGTCAACCGTCGGATAGTGTCGTGTTCAGGAGTCGGGGACTCAGGTTCGTCCCGTCGACTCGTTTCTCCTACGAACTCTCGTCTAGGTCTTCCTCTCGACATTCTCGAATGCTAGCTAGCGCACATAAACGAACACATATCAACTCACATAATCACATTAGCATATAACACTTACAGGCGAGGCTGGTTCTCCCGGCTTCTGAGCGGCGGTACATGGACAGTCTTCAGAACCTAGAACCTAACGCTCTGATACCACCTGTGGCGACCCTACTTCCTAATTAAATTAGTTGGCGGATTTCCGCAACAGAAGTCGCGGAGGACCCGATTTATTAAAACTTTTAATAAAATAATTTACATTTATCATATATATCAAAAGTCGGGTTTTACAAAAAGCGTCATATCTACACACCGGGCCGAAGCCCCAAAATCTATCCCGACTAAACTAAACTAAGCCTCTCCACAGGTCGCGTCCCATGTACCGCTCCGCCCTCAAAAGCCCGTGGAGTCACCGCCGCCAGCCCGCCTGCAGCTAACCCTGACACCCATCGGTGTCGGGCGCAGTCTCACCTATAAAATAAAACCCTGAGCAAAAACGCCCAGTAGGTGGTAGTAAAAACATGCAATGCATATGCGTGCGTGCACTTAACCCAATCTCATCTCCTCACACATGAAGTATGCACGCTCGACCTATCTCACGTCTCGTCACATATCAGGGCCCTAGGCTAGACTCGGCACCCACGCGCGCATGGCAAGGTACGCCATAATCATGCGGTAGCCCACGCCGGCCTCGCCGGGTCGCTCCCTCCGCACACAATCTCAACCCGACGGTGTTACACCTTGGTGTAACTCCCCGAGTAGTCTACCACTACCCGGGTAGACAGGAATCTCACATCTGTCTGCCGTCCCTGAGCCAATAAAATATCGGTGGTGTACACCTCGGGTGGCTCAATCCCGAGTAGATGGGTGTCGCAAACCCCCTCTCCCACCAGGTGCCCTATCGAGTCTAGACCTGACTACCAACATTGGTAACTCTACCCCACTCATCCGACACCGTAAGGTGTCGCCGTATGAATACGGTACATCATCATCACTCTCACCCATGCATGTCGTGATATGCACATAAAATCAATCACATGAACCCATCACACTTCATACAATAGTAAATAGTAAAACACGGAAAATATTATATTTTATTAAAATCCGATACTAGGCCGATGGTTTGAAATTCCAAAAATAATATTTTTATAATTTAAAATATGGGTTGACCCGAAAATATATGTTATAGTACGAAAATATTTTATTTAAAAGTGATTTGGTAAAAGTCGGGCGATTTTAAATTGTGCAGTAGAAAAATGTCGAGATTACTAATAGATGGATTTCGAGATGAATTATATCAGATGTCGAGTTACCTATTACAAAGATGTCGAGCTGCATAATTGATAAAAGTCGATATGTATAGTGAAGGGACTCGACATTTCTAAGGTTTGTATATCGACATTTATAGTTGTTTTGAGAGTCTCGACATTGTGTAAGAATTTCGACATTTATTCTTTGTTTAATTATGTGCCACGACATTTTACAATGATGTCGACTTTTACAAGGAATGATGAGCTCGACATTTTCTATTTTACTAAAGCTCGACATTTTAAGTAAGAGCTCGACATTTTCTAATTTACTAGAACTCGACATTTTTAGTATGTCTCGACATTTATATTATATCGACATTCTATAAAAGTTTCGACATTTAGTATAAGATATCGACATTTTTGTTAAAGGCCTCGACATTCTTCGCTCGACATTTTGGTATGTCTCGACATTTCTATTATATCGACATTCTATAAGAGTTTCGACATTTTAGTATAAGATATCGACATTTTACAATGATTTCGACATTTTACAATGAACTCGACATTTTTCAATGATTTCGACATTTTACAATGAGCTCGACATTTTTCAAGTGATTTCGACATTTTTCAGAAATCATGATCTCGACATTTATGAGGCTTCGACATCTTTTACAGATTTCGACATTTTTCAGAAATTCCAACATGTTCTTCGTCACATACACATCGATCAAATCATCCATCTCATGAACTCATATATGGAGTCCAAAATCACGTTAAACACATAACAAACATACCCCGAAAATTATAAGAATCATAAAACTTTATCTTAAGAACTCGAGTGGCCTTCTAAACGAATTCTAAAGAATTTGAGGAAAATTATACGGGTAGTAGGGGTTTAAAACCACCTACCTCACTTCCAGGCTAAGTTGAATGATTCTTTGTGAGGTCTAGCCAAAACTCTTTGGTCCTTTGTTTGGTTCGACCCACTATAATTCGGCTTCATTTAAATCATCCAAGCATACAAATGATTAAAAGAAATCGTAAGCTTATGGAGGATTTAAATTCAATAAACTAGGTCCTTACCTCCTTAAGCTCGTTGGAATTAAATTCGAGGTTGAGATTTGGATAGAGCTTGCCCAAAATTCTTCTTAACTTCTTCGTCACTTTCTTTTATTTCTCTCGTGAATGTGATGAGTTGCAAGTGAGGGTTTTCTTTTTTTCTTTTTCCCTCACTATCACGTTTTTATCATTTGACCACAATAATGATTTTTAAGAAAATATCTAGTAGAAGTATGGCTTTCACGTGTGGTTTTCCCATGTTTTAAGGAAACTTGTTCCTATGTTTATCCTCAATTTATTTGGGCCAAATTAATTCTCTTGGGCCCTTTACTCTTATAAGTTAATTGCCTCAAATTGGGTTTCCATGTGGTCTCTTATTATTATTTGGTCTATTTTATTACTTGGGCTTCCTAAGCATTTTCGGCTCATAGTATTTATTCGCTCTCGAGCCCGAATTAATACCTTTCGACACGCTCCCGAAAAATCGATTTTGTTCGAAAATCGTCTTTATTAATTTCGGACATTACAAAAATAATCCCGTATTAATTTTACGGGTATTACATCCTCCCCCCCTTACAGAAATTTCGTCCCCGAAATTTAAGTCGTCGTAAATAACTCGGGGTACTTTCCTCTCATCTCATCTTCTCGCTCCCAAGTGGCTTCCTCCATTGTCTGGTTCCGCCACAAGACCTTCACTAGGGGGATATTCTTGTTTCGTAGTCGCTTCACCTCGTGCATTAAAATCTCTACCGGCCTTTCTTCATAGCTTAGGTCCGGTCTCAATTGTTGATGAAGCGTCTCACTTCGTAGCACATGACTCGGATCCGGAACGTACTTTCGTAACGTAGATACGTGGAAGACGTCATGGACTTGTGCTAGTGATGTCGGTAGTTCTAACTGGTACGCTACTTCACCGACTCTTTTCAAAATATGAAAGGGTCATATGTATCTCGGGCTCAACTTTCCTTTTCGTCCGAATCTCTTAACTCCTTTCATCGGTGATATTTTCAAGAAGACTTGATCGCCTTCTTCAAATTCCAACGGCCTTCGTCTTTTATCCGCGTAATTCTTCTGACGACTTTGGGCCGTTTGCATCCTCTCCCGTATCTTACTAACAGCTTCGGTCATCTCACGAACCATTTCAGGACCTAATAGCGCCTTCTCGCCGATTTCATCCCAGTGTACTGGGGATCGGCATTTACGCCCATACAAGGCTTCGTAAGGTGCCATCCCGATCGTCGCTTGAAAGCTGTTGTTGTACGAAAATTCGATTAATGAAAGGTATTTACTCCAGCTTCCACGAAAATCTAGCACACACGCCCTTAACATATCTTCGAGCGTCTGGATCGTTCTTTCCGATTGTCCGTCCGTCTGGGGATGATAGGCTGAACTAAACGATAGTTTGGTCCCTAAAGCCTTCTGCAAGCTCCCCCAGAATTGAGATAGAAATCTTGAATCGCGATCGGAAACGATCGACATCGGAATCCCATGTAGTCTCACTATTTCTTGAATGTACAGTTCTGCAAACTTCTCCATGGGATATGTCTGGTTGATCGGTAGAAAATGGGCAGATTTCGTTAATCTATCAACGATTACCCAGATTGCATCATGCCCTTTCACCGTCTTGGGTAATCCGACGACAAAATCCATGGTTATGTGGTCCCACTTCCACTCGGGAACCGTCAACGGTTGTAGCATTCCTGCCGGCCTTTGATGTTCTGCTTTGATCTGCTGACAAGTCAGACATCTGCTTACGAAAGCAGCAACATCTCTTTTCATTCCAGGCCACCAGTAATTTATCCGCAAATCTCGATACATCTTCGTTGCTCCAGGATGTACCGAGTAAATCGTAGTGTGTGCCTCATTCATTAAAGTTCGACGGATTTCTTCATCCTTAGGCACATACAACCGACTTCTGAATCGTAAACTCCCGTCCTCTCGGAATTCGAATTCCGACGGAACATCTTCATCTTGTTCACCCCGAATCTTCAGGTATAATTCATCTTTCCTTTGTGCGTCGATGATTCGATCTAACAGCGTCGGTTTGAGAGTCAACGCTGCCAATCTCGTCTCAATCTCCCCGAAGTGAATTACTTCAACTCCGAGTTGGCACAATTCGGTATTCACAGCTTTTCGGCTCAACGCGTCTGCGACCACGTTAGCTTTCCTGGGTGATAGTTAATCGCACAGTCGTAATCCTTCACCAGCTCGAGCCATCGTCGTTGCCTCATATTTAACTCCTTTTGTGTGAAGAAGTACTTCAGGCTCTTGTGATCTGTAAAGATCTCGCACCTTTCTCCGTACAGATAGTGTCGCCAGATTTTAAGGGCAAACACTACTGCGGCGAGTTCAAGATCGTGGGTGGGGTAATTCTTCTCGTACAGCTTCAACTGTCGGGAGGCGTAAGCGATTACCTTCCCGTTCTGCATTAACACGCACCCCAAGCCGTTCTTCGAGGCGTCACTATACACCGAAAATCCTTCAGTGCCCGACGGTATTGCTAAAACTGGAGCAGTCGTCAGTCTCCTCTTCAACTCCTGAAAACTCTGCTCGCACTGTTCAGTCCATTTGAACGAGACATTCTTCTTTGTCAGGTTTGTGAGCGTTGAGGCAATGCTGGAGAAGTCTTTGATAAACTTCCGATAATATCCAGCAAGCCCGAGAAAACTCCTTACTTCAGTGGGAGTGGTCGGTCGTGGCCAATTTTCTATTGCCTCAATCTTGTTAGGGTCCACCGAAATTCCGCTCCCCGAAATGATGTGCCCCAGAAATGCCACTTGTTCCAGCCAGAATTCGCATTTCTTAAACTTGGCGAACAGCTGTTTCTCCCGAAGGATTCCAAGGACCGTTCTCAGATGATCCTCGTGTTCCTCCTTCGTCTTCGAGTATACGAGGATATCGTCGATAAAAACTATAACGAAACGGTCTAGGAACTCCTTAAATACTCGGTTCATCAGATCCATGAAAGCGGCAGGAGCATTCGTTAGCCCGAAAGGCATGACCAAGAATTCGTAGTGGCCGTACCTCGTGCTGAACGCAGTCTTGGGAACATCTGCCTCACGGATCTTTAATTGATGATAGCCGGAACGTAGGTCGATCTTTGAGAATATCGTCGCCCCTTGGAGTTGGTCGAATAAATCGTCTATCCTCGGTAAGGGGTATTTGTTCTTTATCGTGATCTTATTGAGTTCACGATAATCTATACATAACCTCATCGACCCGTCTTTCTTCTTTACGAAAAGTACCGGGGCTCCCCAGGGCGAGAAACTGGGTTGAATGAAACCCTTCTGCAATAATTCCTCCAGTTGTTCTTTCAACTCCCGTAGTTCATTCGGTGCTAGCCGATACGGGGCTTTAGAAATAGGGGCAGCTCCGGGCACAAGATCGATTACGAATTCAATTTCCCGATTCGGCGGTAATCCCGGGAGATCCTCGGGAAACACATCGGGGTACTCCTTTACTATAGGAACTTCCTCTAGTTTTGGCTGAGGAGATTCTTCGGCTTTCACCGCAAAGATCAGAAATGCTTCGCAACCCGTGTTTACGAATCGCTGAGCTTTCAGAGCAGAAATCCTAGGGATTGATTTATTGTTCGTCTTTCCCGAAAATTCAAACTCGCCTCCCTCGGTCGATTGAAACCTAACTACTTTCTTCGCACAGTCTATGATTGCTCCGTACTTCGAGAGCCAATCCATCCCGAATATGATGTCGTAGTCATTCATCGGGATCACTATCAAATCTACATTCAATTCCCGACCCTCAATTCTCACGGGACAGTTTTCTACTACCAGGTTCGTCCTAGTTGGGTCTCCGTGGGGCAAGGAAACTATATAGTTGCACAATGAAGGGGTAGGATATATTCCCGCCCGGGTCACAAAACTGGCCGACACAAACGAGTGTGTGGCTCCAGAGTCAATTAGAATGGAAGATGGTACGTGAAAGATATTCAACGTACCGGTCACTACGGCTGGATTCGCCTCCGCCTCCTCGTTTGTCATTGTGAAAACCCTCGCAGGTACGGGTGGAGGTCGAATCAATTTCTGTGGTTGATTCTGTAACTGGGGCTGGCCTTCCGTGCAGTTCCGTGCAGTGTGCCCCATCTTTCCGCACCGAAAGCACTGCAGATTCTGCGCCGGTCGAGGTCCGTAGCAGATGCCAAAGTGGTTTCGCCCACACTGCTGGCACTGTGGCGCTGGCATTGCTGGTCGATAGGGAGCGTTGGTTGGTCCCTGGCTAAAGTTCGGGCGCCACATCTGTTGGCCCGGTCGATTGCCTTTGTTCTTCGGACCATTGCCGAAGAATGGGCGCTTCTGACTGCTACCTCCTTGTTGAGCCTCCCTCTTTCTGTTCACTTCCTGAGCTTCTCTCACTACTCCTTCAGCTTGTTCGGCTATCAACGCACGCTCTGTCGCTTGCCGAAATTCCAACTGTCTCACGCCCGCCACACTAAGGTCTCGATAGAATTCCGGCTTTAGTCCCCGAAGGAATCTCGTAACTTTCAGAGCATTCGTTGCTACGAGATGAGGAGCGAAGCGAGATAACTCCTCGAATTTGCGAATGTATTCTGCAACCGGCATTCGCCCTTGTTTCAGGTTCATGAATTCGTACATTCGCTGCTCTTGGTCGTGAGCAGTGAAGTACTTCTCGTAAAAGAGTTCTCTAAAGCGCTCCCACGTCATAGCAGCGGGATCTTCCAACACCTTCACCGTGTTCCACCAGAATCGCGCGCTTCCCCGAAGTAGGGAAACGGCACACAGAACTTTCTCGTTATTCGGAACACGACTATAAATGAAGAGGTCTTCAATCGTTCCGATCCAATCCTCAGCCACCGCAGGGTTGGTGGCCTCGGCGAAATTTGGGGGATTCAGTTTGCGGAACCTCTCCCCGATAATTTCCACGCGATCGAGTTGCGGGGAGGAACGGTGCTCAGATGAGCTTTGATGATTTATGAGGTTGTTGATTTGGTCTGACTGTCGTTGGATTAATTCAGTCAACCGTCGGATAGTGTCGTGTTCAGGAGTCGGGGACTCAGGTTCGTCCCGTCGACTCGTTTCTCCTACGAACTCTCGTCTAGGTCTTCCTCTCGACATTCTCGAATGCTAGCTAGCGCACATAAACGAACACATATCAACTCACATAATCACATTAGCATATAACACTTACAGGCGAGGCTGGTTCTCCCGGCTTCTGAGCGGCGGTACATGGACAGTCTTCAGAACCTAGAACCTAACGCTCTGATACCACCTGTGGCGACCCTACTTCCTAATTAAATTAGTTGGCGGATTTCCGCAACAGAAGTCGCGGAGGACCCGATTTATTAAAACTTTTAATAAAATAATTTACATTTATCATATATATCAAAAGTCGGGTTTTACAAAAAGCGTCATATCTACACACCGGGCCGAAGCCCCAAAATCTATCCCGACTAAACTAAACTAAGCCTCTCCACAGGTCGCGTCCCATGTACCGCTCCGCCCTCAAAAGCCCGTGGAGTCACCGCCGCCAGCCCGCCTGCAGCTAACCCTGACACCCATCGGTGTCGGGCGCAGTCTCACCTATAAAATAAAACCCTGAGCAAAAACGCCCAGTAGGTGGTAGTAAAAACATGCAATGCATATGCGTGCGTGCACTTAACCCAATCTCATGTCCTCACACATGAAGTATGCACGCTCGACCTATCTCACGTCTCGTCACATATCAGGGCCCTAGGCTAGACTCGGCACCCACGCGCGCATGGCAAGGTACGCCATAATCATGCGGTAGCCCACGCCGGCCTCGCCGGGTCGCTCCCTCCGCACACAATCTCAACCCGACGGTGTTACACCTTGGTGTAACTCCCCGAGTAGTCTACCACTACCCGGGTAGACAGGAATCTCACATCTGTCTGCCGTCCCTGAGCCAATAAAATATCGGTGGTGTACACCTCGGGTGGCTCAATCCCGAGTAGATGGGTGTCGCAAACCCCCTCTCCCACCAGGTGCCCTATCGAGTCTAGACCTGACTACCAACATTGGTAACTCTACCCCACTCATCCGACACCGTAAGGTGTCGCCGTATGAATACGGTACATCATCATCACTCTCACCCATGCATGTCGTGATATGCACATAAAATCAATCACATGAACCCATCACACTTCATACAATAGTAAATAGTAAAACACGGAAAATATTATATTTTATTAAAATCCGATACTAGGCCGATGGTTTGAAATTCCAAAAATAATATTTTTATAATTTAAAATATGGGTTGACCCGAAAATATATGTTATAGTACGAAAATATTTTATTTAAAAGTGATTTGGTAAAAGTCGGGCGATTTTAAATTGTGCAGTAGAAAAATGTCGAGATAACTAATAGATGGATTTCGAGATGAATTATATCAGATGTCGAGTTACCTATTACAAAGATGTCGAGCTGCATAATTGATAAAAGTCGATATGTATAGTGAAGGGACTCGACATTTCTAAGGTTTGTATATCGACATTTATAGTTTTTGAGAGTCTCGACATTGCGTAAGAATTTCGACATTTATTCTTTGTTCAATTATGTGCCACGACATTTTACAATGATGTCGACTTTTACAAGGAATGATGAGCTCGACATTTTCTATTTTACTAAAGCTCGACATTTTAAGTAAGAGCTCGACATTTTCTAATTTACTAGAACTCGACATTTTTAGTATGTCTCGACATTTATATTATATCGACATTCTATAAAAGTTTCGACATTTAGTATAAGATATCGACATTTTTGTTAAAGGCCTCGACATTCTTCGCTCGACATTTTGGTATGTCTCGACATTTCTATTATATCGACATTCTATAAGAGTTTCGACATTTTAGTATAAGATATCGACATTTTACAATGATTTCGACATTTTACAATGAACTCGACATTTTTCAATGATTTCGACATTTTACAATGAGCTCGACATTTTTCAAGTGATTTCGACATTTTTCAGAATCATGATCTCGACATTTATGAGGCTTCGACATCTTTTACAGATTTCGACATTTTTCAGAAATTCCAACATGTTCTTCGTCACATACACATCGATCAAATCATCCATCTCATGACTCATATATGGAGTCCAAAATCACGTTAAACACATAACAAACATACCCCGAAAATTATAAGAATCATAAAACTTTATCTTAAGAACTCGAGTGGCCTTCTAAACGAATTCTAAAGAATTTGAGGAAAATTATACGGGTAGTAGGGGTTTAAAACCACCTACCTCACTTCCAGGCTAAGTTGAATGATTCTTTGTGAGGTTGAACTAGCCAAAACTCTTTGGTCCTTTGTTTGGTTCGACCCACTATAATTCGGCTTCATTTAAATCATCCAAGCATACAAATGATTAAAAGAAATCGTAAGCTTATGGAGGATTTAAATTCAATAAACTAGGTCCTTACCTCCTTAAGCTCGTTGGAATTAAATTCGAGGTTGAGATTTGGATAGAGCTTGCCCAAAATTCTTCTTAACTTCTTCGTCACTTTCTTTTATTTCTCTCGTGAATGTGATGAGTTGCAAGTGAGGGTTTTCTTTTTTTTCTTTTTCCCTCACTATCACGTTTTTATCATTTGACCACAATAATGATTTTTAAGAAAATATCTAGTAGAAGTATGGCTTTCACGTGTGGTTTTCCATGTTTTAAGGAAACTTGTTCCTATGTTTATCCTCAATTTATTTGGGCCAAATTAATTCTCTTGGGCCCTTTACTCTTATAAGTTAATTGCCTCAAATTGGGTTTCCATGTGGTCTCTTATTATTATTTGGTCTATTTTATTACTTGGGCTTCCTAAGCATTTTCGGCTCATAGTATTTATTCGCTCTCGAGCCCGAATTAATACCTTTCGACACGCTCCCGAAAAATCGATTTTGTTCGAAAATCGTCTTTATTAATTTCGGACATTACAAAAATAATCCCGTATTAATTTTACGGGTATTACAATGGCTGAGGCGGAATACGTCGCGGCTGCCAGTTGTTGCTCGCAAATGCTGTGGATGCGGACTCAACTTCGCGACCCTGGGTACAATTTAAATAATATACACATCTATAGCGATAGCCAAAGTGCCATTGCAATTACGTGTAATCCTGTTCACCACTCACGCACAAAAAACATAGATATTAGATATCATTTTAGAAAAGATCACGTAGAAAAAGGCATGATTGACATGTATTTTGTGAACACGAAATATCAACTAGCTACCATTTTCACCAATGCTTTGGATGAAAAATGATTCCAATTCCTTGTCGAAAAAATAGACATGTTGAATCTTCCGTAATCTGGGCTTTACGTGGTCCTATGTGCTTTCACATGTTCTACGCTATGTGTTTCTATATTGTGATGCTACATCTTGCGTGAAATATTATATATTAATAAAAATACAATAAAAAAAATTATACATATTAGGGGCATGACGATATCTTTAGGATGCTCGATCTAAGTCACGTATGAATTTCACTGACATGCGACTGATTAATTGCTTTATTTTGTCAGTCTTAAGTCGCATTCTTGTGTCTAAAAGTTCTTTCGTAGATTCACTAGACACAAAGCCACTTTATGTGAGTGAGATTTCTAGCCTTTTATTCCTTGCGACGGATCTATTCTTGAGCGAGTCATACAATCATTGCTTGTCTTAACTAAGTGATTCTTGGCCTCATACTCGCCTTGCGTTAGAACGTTAGGAAAATGATTACGGCACTTAGGAAATTCCTCACTCGGCCAATTATGTACTTTTCAATCCTTTAACATAGCCTTTAGTCATCCATTTTGCTTCTCCGGATCCCTTTTCTTCATTTGAAAACCCTTTAGAGCCTTCAACCGACTATATAACCTTTCGGCGGGATGTTCAATCGAGAAAAGGAGGGGGGAAATACGAGAAGAAAAAGAAAAAAAGATGACAATAGAAGGTGGAAAACGCACACGAGGAATGCTCAACGCACAAAAAGCAGATCAAAAGAACTTGCCTCTCGATTATCCCAAAATCTTTAAGAAGGGGGCATGGATCTTGCTGTGAACTTCTCCATCGATAATCTGGTACACTCGTCTGTAGAGTATACTTTTAGAATTGTGCTTGATTTCATTAGTTGTCCTTGTAATTAGGGGCGTTTTGTATAGTTGTGCTTAGTTTAGGACTTGTTTGTTATTTTTACCCAGTTTGTTTGGTATAAATAGGATTGTACACATTGAGCTTAATAGAGAAAGTTTGAAAATTGATCCGAAAGGCTTGCAATTCAATTTCTAGAGAGAGAAACAATAGTAACTTTCTCACTCTACTCGAATTCTCTCTCTCGTTCTTCATTTGAGTTTTTCGATCGAATCTTAATGTCAATCATTATCATCGAATTACTTAGAATTCATGCCTAGGATCATAGAGTTGTTAATTGTAGGACCTAACTGTAATACCCGTAAAATCTAATTACTGGATTTATGATATAATTAATGGCATGACGTCCTAGTTAGAGGTTTTCCCAGGCAAATTAAATAAAGAGGTTAGGACTACAAGAAAATCAATACATAAATTGTTTTCTACTTCGAGTAGCATAGTTAAATTCGGTTAAGCTATGTGAAATCAATCTTTAACCAATAAATTGCATACATATTATATGACTTACGTGGCTGCATATTATGTGTTTACTTAATTATGTACTATTATGAAATTCTAACTTAGTGAAAATGGTAGAGACTTAGAAGTAAGCTTGTATAAGGTATATGAATTCGGTAGGAAATAGTTATAAAAGAATTAAGGGTTTCGAAATTTATGGACCATGAAAATAAGAAATCAAAGTATACATGATAAATTAGAAGCAAAGGGAATTATTAGTAAAAGACAGAGAAAAGACCCAGAAGTTTCAAAAGGCTCGATAACTTAGCTATGAGGGAAAGATTTAGAATAATAATATAATAATTATGTGACTTAGGAAGAAAGATAAGTATTAAACTAAAGTAGTGTTAACATCACTTGTCTAACATAACACGTTAACTATAGGATAAAAGGGAACGACAAAATAGTTTATATCACAAAAAAAAGAAACCTTCGACACATAAGGCATTAAAGAAGAAACGAAGATCTGGGATAGCAAACCCATCGAAAACCTAAGAACAAAGGAGAACTACCTTGAAGTCTCGCACAAATTTTGGAAGAAGGTATAACTCACTACCACTTTAGATTTCCATGCGTATTTAAGGTGTTTTAAGAGTATTAGGTACAAGAAGTAAATATAATTAGGTTATCAGTTATTGAGGGTTTTCATTTCGAGCCTTTATAACCTGTTCTTAGGAAATTATATCTTAATCAAAGCTTAAATGATTTCCATAATGAAAAGGAGTGTTTTCCAGTGACATAGTTTCTTCAGATGATGAACTTCGGAACTATAGTAGTGTTGCAGGAATTAATGTCGAAATTTGGTATAAGGATCTCGAGATCAAGCTCATATCGAAATGTGTAGGGTTGAAATGTCGAAGTCCATGTTAGTATTAGTTTCGAGATCTTTGTGCATTATGTGACATAACATCTCGACATTCTACGTCTGAACAGTTGTTATAACTCGACATTTATTCCATGACGAAATTACGTTTAGTTAAATCTCGAAATCATTACATGCCTTATATCGAGATTCATGTGTAAACACATGTCGAGATTTAGCTCACCATACAGCTCGAAATTTATATTCAACCCAACTCGAGATTTAGCTTAAAAATATAGCATGTTATATTAACAAGTCGACATCCATTTCAAAGTATTGTATGGTCTAATATCGACATCTTATATATATATATATACACATATCGAGATCCATGTGTAACATATGTCGAGATCTGTCCTATACCATATATCGAAATCTTTGTGTAATATCAAGATTTATTATGAACAATGTCGAGATTTTTGTTCCACCACCATGCTCGAAATTACAGTCTCATATCGAGATCCTACTGGTTAGTTTAAATCTCGAGGTCATTGTATATAATCTTGAGAACTCGAGATTCATAAACATGTCGACATCTATTTCTGAAATTGTATTTCTTAGTTTAGGTTAAGTTCTAAATTTTAGGGTTTTTGAAATTATAGAGGTCGAAACTAGGGTTTTCAAATTAAGCCAATTTCGTAAAGTTATAACTAAACTAACAAACCCTAATTTTATATGTTTGTATACTTAGGGTTCGAAGGTTAGCGACATATCGTACGATAAATTAAAATAGCTAAGGAGTACCAGGTAAGTGGAGATCCCAACTACAACACATAAATTATAGGTGCATGAATTACATGGTTACGTGCTTGAATGACATGATTATCTGCTTCTATGACTTTACGTGAATTCTTATGTGATTTATTTATTTACATGAATTAATTATTACATGGAGTGGCATGACAAGCACTTCGGTATTATTCACATACGCATTATCACGTGCATACACGAAGTTACAAGACACGAGCCTAAGTCATGTATGATTGCTTAAACACGATAAACGTTTGCATTTAATGGCTCTTCTATGCTACCATGGTGATTTTATGTCACCGATTTCAAGACATGACATGACATGTCTCAAGGCAAGGGCATGCATGTGGCGGAAAGTTGCGACCTGGAAGATGCACCCTGAGGAAACAAACGGCACCAAGGGTATAATTGGTGTTAACAACCTCGGAGTGAGTCTACCAGTGTGAGCGTCCGTGGGATCGATAAACTACATTGGGATTGGAAAGGCGCCTCAGGGTTAGCCTCTCAGTGGAAGTATCGTCCATATTTATATATATATTTATCCCTAGTGGATTTGAGCTCCATGATGGTGCATAGCAAGATAAGCCAAGGGCCCTACAAAACAAGACACGAACTACAAGATAAGACAAGACACGAATTTCATGACATGAATTTCATGACACGAATTACATGATACGATTAGGAAGCATTGGTGCGGATGCCTTTGCATTTTAGGACACGTGCATTGCATGGTTTCCACTTACTGAGCTTTATAAGCTCATTCCACGTTTTATGTGTTGTAGGTACGACAGAGTCGGACGTTGAGAAACGTCACGACTAAGGCGGGCTGATGGCGGTACTCCAGGGTCTTTTGAGGGCAAGACTGTACATGGATGACGACTTGTGGAGCGATGTTAGGATATATTTTGATAGGGATATATTTTGGGGCTTCGGCCTTTGTATAATTAAGACGAAGTAGGCTATGTTTTGTAGTAATATATCATATTTTATGAAAAGTTTTTTTTAGACGGGTCTTCTGCGACTTACGTTGCGAAAATCCGCCACTAAATATGATTAGAAAGTCAGGGTCGCCACACTAACAATTGGTATCAGAGCAAATTCGTTCTGTTTTGAATCAAAATTCGTTGGATTTGGATCGAAAACCATTTTCTGTTTACTGTTCATCGAAGAACAGTTTGGCGCGATTTTTTTTTTATCCAATAGCATAATTCTGTGCTTAATCGAGTTGAATTTGGTGTTTCTGTGCTTGTTTAAGTGTTAGATCATGATTGCGATCACTTCTGTAGCTGTTTGAACTTCGATTTGAGGATTAAATCGATTCTGTGATTTACTGTTCACGAAGAACATGAAGAACACTTTCTGATTTTGATCAAATTCGACATACTTTGCTTCATAACGTGTTTAATTTATTGTTTGTGCGTTGTTAGTTAATGATTGCGAGCAATTACCTGAAATTTCAGTGTCTAATTCCTTGTTTTTGCTTGAATCTGTATTAATCGTATTATGTGATTTTTCTCGATCGTTCTAATTTTTCAAGTAATTGCTCGCAATCATTAACTAACAACGCACGAACAAGCGATTAAACACGAAGTCAGAATACGAAGTCAGCGCTAGAATCGTCATGACTAGAAACGATTTTAGTTAAAAATATTTCTCGAGCATTATTCAGTGAAAATCTTTTTCGAGAAAGACCAATTTTGACTTTGCGCGCGTAAAAACTTTCTCTCGAAAAACATTTTCGGTCAGGCATTTGAAGTTTGACCAAGCTAAAAATCATTTACACGCGAGAAACTTTTCTAGTCAACAGATTTATTTTGACTTGTCGAGAAACTTACTAACGTACTGTTTCTTTACGATCGAAATAAATTCACGATCTGAAATTTTTCTCGACCGAACGATTTTGGGCAATTTATTTCACTCGAAAAATATTTCGCTGACAGACTTTCTCGCACAAGAACAGTACACAGTACATTCTATTTCGACGAAACTATTTTCGATCAAACTTTAAAGATTGAATCCAAAATAATTCTCGAACTATTTTTCGAATCAAACGCTACTAACGAACTTTGTCACTTGTGAAGCATATTACATCATCCTCAAAAGTTCAAAACACTTAACGAAGATCCTTCAACAACTCAACTACAAATGGATGCATACTCACTCGGAAATGACAACCGTCCACCGATTTTGCAACGAGGCGAATACACCGTTTGGAGAAGCCGCTTACTAAATTTCATCGCTTTAAAAGATCAGGCCGAGAATCTACTGCAGTCACTCGAACAGGGACCAACACAATTCTGGGTTCATGTACCCGGTGATGAAACGACCACTCCTGCAATTCCTCCTACTAGGCGACTTAAGGAGCCTAGGGAGTACTCAATCGAGGAGGGGGCTAGAGCTAAGGCTGATCTAGTAGCCATGAATACCCTCATGCAGGGTATCCCCAATGACATATACAGACAGATTGATAGCCTCTCATCGGCTAAAGGAATGTGGGATGAACTGTATATGATGATGCAGAGGACGGAAGTTGGCATAAAGGCCAACAAGGCAAACATTCTCACTGCTTACGACTCCTTCAAAGCAAAGCCGGAGGAGCGTCTATATGAGATCTACCAAAGATACCTCACTCTTCTCAACGAGATGAGGAAGATAGAAATCACGAAGACCAACATGGAGACAAACATCATATTTCTCTCTTCACTGCCCGCAAAATGGAAGAAAATATCCACTCAAATCCGACAGAATAAAGATTTAGAGGAGTTGGATATCCATGCCGTGTTTGACAATCTCGCACAACATGAGGATGATATAAGCGAGATTCTCAAGGAGCAGAAGGGCAAACAGATCGAGGAAACTGTTGCCTTAGTCTCGGAGAAGAGGAGCTCCAAATCAAGAAAAAAAAAAGATCGTTAGGCCTCCTTCCCCTTCTGAGTCGGAAGAAGAGTCAGACTCAGACGTTGAGCCAAATTTGAAATCCCTAGGAAAGCAGTTGGCTCTAATAGGAAAAATGACGAGTAAGAAGTACTTCAAGAAGAAGTCATCAACCTCAGCCAACAGACTTCGGACTACAAGCTCTAAAAACAAAGAACGTGCACCAGAGAGCTCCGAAGTCAAGAACCCTAAAGAGGCCAACAAATGCTTCAACTGTGGCAAGCCAGTTCACTTTGCCAGAGAGTGCACTCTTCCGAAGAAAAGAGATGCCAACTACTACTCCAGGAAGCTCCAATTGACTAAACAGAAGGAAGCTGGAGTAGCTCTCATGGCCGAACAAGACCAATGGCTGAAACGTCGAGTTCTGAAGAAGAGAATTTAGCCCTCATGGCCCGTCTCGACAATGAATCGGATGCCGAAGCATCTAACCGGACGGACGAAGACAACGCATCCACCTCTTCACAAGAGGTAGACTCTCATTCCACATTATTGACCAGGTTAGAATCGTATCAATTGGCATACACTAACATGAAACGTGAGCAGAAAAGCGTAAAGGAAGTAGAGGATAAACTTTTGAGGGCTCAGGAGAGAATCACTAGTCTCGAATCCGAAATTAGAAGCTCTCATACGAAGATAGAAGAACTCACTAAGAGCTTACATTCTAGGGAGACTAGTTCATCTAAGACAGAGCTGTATAGTGTGAAGGTTAAAGAATTGGAGGATATGTTAGCAAATAACTACAATTGTTTGGTTAGGAATCTCAATGAGAAAGCAACCATCAATTGTAGGATAACCGAAGCGACCACTACGATTACTAACTTAGAAGCCCAATTAGAAGAATCAAATGCAAAAGTTAGTAAACTTGGTGTAGAATTAGATGCTTGTCAGGTCTCCAAAATTACAATAGAAAATAACTATGCTCTTTTAAGGGAAGAACGAAAGAAGTTATATACTAAGGTTAAAAAGTTAGAAGATCTTCTTGTTAGAAGGGGACAGTCTGGAAAGACAATATTTTTATCAACCCATGGACTTAGAATTTTATGATTATAAATTTGGCTTAGGCTTTGAGAACCCACGGTGTTTGTCGAAAGTTGATTGTAAGCAACTGTACGACATTCAATACATGGGTTTATGACTAACAGATCTTATGTTTTTTACTAATGCTAAAGAAATAGATGCTTTAGAAGAAACCAAAAGAAAAGCCAAGACTAGGGTTGAAATTCCGTTCTCCTACACCGAATTGAATCAAAGCTACAACATTAGGGAACTTCCCAAAGGTTGGAGTCTTGAGTCAATTAAACTACCTAAAGATCTTTCAATTAAAGAAGAAGCACAAAATCATCATTCTGAAAATTCTCTCTATATACCCCCTATTGTTAGGAAAATAGAGGAGTTAAGAGCCTCATTAGAAATAGAACGAGAGAATTTTGAAGCTGAAAAGAAAAAGTTCCTAAAAGAGATTGAGAATCTCAAAGCTTCTTCAACATCCCAAGCTAATTCCCACGCTATTCCTAAAAAGTTCCTAAAAGAGATTGAGAATCTCAAAGCTTCTTCAACATCCCAAGCTAAGCCTAACACTATTTTACCTACGTCTACAGGGAGCGTAGGGCCAGCACTAGATACGACGGCGTGGGTGTCTAGATTAAAAATAGAGAAGGAGTCAATAGATTCGAATGTTTCCACTATCGTTTCTCCTTCTGCAAAAATAAAAGACACTCGGAAAAATAAAAGAGCCATTTCCTCGTTTCAAATAATTGCTTCTACACACTCCCTCAAGCCAATCACATTTAGAAGCACTAATTTCGAAATAGGCTCTTCATCGAAAACAAAAATTAATCATTCTGAAACAAATGCCACTAGGACAACTCGTAGGAAATAAGATCCAGCCATAAAGAAAGCTTATGACGCCGTGCATGACTGTACTCACCTAAGGTATTCCGTAGAGATTAAATCACCCAAGCATCTTAGGAGACTATCACAAGAAAAGCTTTTCCTCGAACAAACCTACCAAAGCATTTATACGTGCTGAAATTAACCTTCCCTGCAAGGTTCAACCCAAATGGGTTCCTAAATCTCCGCCTAGGACGACGAAAGCCGAAACGGTCAAGTCACCTAAAGAGGCAGCACCGAAACCCACTTCTCCGAAAGTGAAATGGGTTGTCAAGAATCCCTCATGTAATAATTTAGGAACTATATCTGAACCTGAAACCATATCTGCTAAACTGAGAGGACCCATGTTTAAATGGGTACCTAAAGCTCTCTAACTTGTTTTTGCCGATCCATCATGTGTGGTACCTCGATTCTGTTTGCTCCACACACATGACGGGAAATCAAGAACTGCTGAGCAACTACAGAGACCATCCAAACGGAGAAGTCAGATTTGGAAACAACGATTCAGCCCCAATTCTAGGACTTGGGGATATCATTCTGAAGAATCTGACTATAAAAGATGTCTCATACGTCGAAGGCCTCCGCCATAACTTGTTCAGCATAGACCAGTTCTGTGACAAAGGGTTCCAGGTGGTCTTTCATGCTGACCGGTGCAGAATTTTGGATAGTCAGGAACAGCTATCTGCCTCATCTCTCAGACTGTAATTCAGAGGAACAGCTTATGGCATCAACGCATGTCTCATCTCAACATCAAAGCTCTTCAACATCTCTCAAAGAAAAAGTCAGGTTGCCGAATGGACAGGAAAAGCACGTCCGGTGGCGCTCAATTTCTAGGCAAAAAGCTGGTCTGCTGGTCATCCAAAAAGCAGAACTGTGTGTCAACTTCGACGGCCGAAGCGGAATACGTAGCAGCCGCCAGGTGTTGCTCCCAGATGCTGTGGATACGGACTCAGCTTCGCGACTATGGGTACAATTTAAATAATATACCCATATATAGTGACAGTCAAAGTGCCATCGCTATTACTTGCAATCCCGTTCATCACTCACGCACAAAACACATAGACATTAGATATCACTTTATTAAAGATCATGTAGAAAAAGGCACCATAGATATGTATTTCGTGAACACGGAGTACCAACTAGCTGACATTTTCACCAAGGCATTGGATGAAAAACGATTCCAATTTCTTGTCGGAAAATTAGGCATGTTGAATCTCCCGTGATATGCGCATCACCTGATCTTCTGTGCTATCACATGCTCTATTCTATGTGTTTTCTATGCTCATTTGCCATATCTTGCGTGATAATAATAATAAAAATAACAAATATATACCTATAATATAGAGGAATGACGAAATCTTTAGAATGCTTTGATCTAAAGTCACTTAAAATTTTACCCCGACATGCGATCGATTTAATTGCTTAATTTTGTCAGTCAAAGTCGCATTCTTGTGTCTAAAAGGTCATTGGGTTGCTCAACTAGACACAAAGCCACTATACATATGTGAGGATTCAAGCCTCGTTTTTTTTTTGATCTATTTCTCGAGTGAGTCACACATCAATTACTTGTCTTCACTAGGGATTCTTGGCTTCATACTCACCTTGCCTTAGATCGTTAGGAAAATGATAAGGGGACTTAGGTTATTCCTCACTCGGCCTTTTTAAGATTTTTTCCTCACATTAGCCCTTAGTCATCCACTTTGAGCCTTCTCCGATGCCCTTTTCTTCCTTTGAATCCCATTCCCGGCCTTCAACCGTATTCTATACTCTTCGGATGGTTGTTCAAACGAGAAAGGAGGGGGAGAAAATAAGGAGGATGATGACAAAAGAAGGCATTGCTCAACGCGCAAAAAAAAATCAGACCAAAGGAACCTGCCTTTCGACTATCTCTTAGAAGGTGGCAAGGATCCTGCTGTGAACTTCTTCAGCGATAATTTCGTACGCTCGTCAGAACGGCTAGAAAGAGGAGCACCACGAAGTGAACTTCTCCAACGATAATCCGGTATTATATCGGGAAACGAGAAGAGGAGCGCAGCCTTGGGTATGAATTCCATAACCGTGAACTTTTCCAAAAAGATAATCTCTGAAACCTCTCTAGGGATTAAGAGAAAAGTATCTTGAGCCCTCGGGAGAAGCCGAAGGGCGCTAGGTCAAATTTAGATGTTGAAAATCGAAAATTCGGCACCCTACGCCGCTCGGTTCAAAACGCGCTTCCGCTATAGCCACGTTGCGCTGTTCGGGGGCCGACGTCGATTAATTGGGTCTACCCCAACAGGATGTAATTTACCCACTTGCGCTTGGTGTTCAGCTTTGATTTGCTGGCACGTTAAACATTTCAGCACATATTCAGCTACATCCTTCTTCATCCTTGGCCACCAATAGTGAGATCTAAGGGTCCGATACATCTTCGTATTGTCTGGATGCATAGCATAAGAAGCAGTGTGTGCCTCTTCCAGTATTTCTTGTCGAAGATTATCAATATCAGGAACACATATGCGGCCATTTATCGTCAAAGTTCCATTCTCGTCTATCATAACAAACTTCTCCAATCCTTGTTTCACTTTATCTGCAAGCTTAGCTAGCTTTTCGTCTTTAAACTGTACTTGTTTAATTCGATCTAACATGATAGGTCGAACTATTATTGAGGCACAGATAGCACCGATATTGTTTACTTTCATCTCTGTATTCATCTTCCTGAGGTCAATTAGACTTGATAAAGAACATGTCGATAAATAAGAGATGGTACCATACGATTTCCGACTCAAAGCATCAGCAACGACGTTAGCCTTTCCAGGATGATATTCTATAGTACAGTCATAATCCTTTAACAGCTCAATCCACCGCCTCTGTCTCATATTCAGTTCCTTCTGGCTCAATAGATATTTCAGACTTTTATGGTCGGTAAATATCTGAAATGTTGTACCGTATAAGTAGTGTCGCCATATCTTTAGTGCGAACACCACGACTGCTAACTCTAAATCGTGAGTTGGGTAAGATGTTTCATAGGGCTTTAGCTGTCGAGATGCATACGCTACTACTTTTCCGTGTTGCATTAGGACGCACCCCAATCCTTGATAGGACGCATCACTATAAATTACAAAACCCTCGGTACCTAATGGAATAGTCAGCACGGGAGCTGTCGCTAATCGTTCCTTCAGTTCTTCGAAACTCCTTTGACATTCCTCAGTCCACTTAAATATAACTCCTTTACGTAATAATTTCGAGCCATGTAAATGTCAAACTCACTAACCCAACTCTATGTTATAATTGAGACCCAACCGATTATTTAAACACCACTCCGTATCTAATACGAGCGAGCTTTCTAAGCTTCGGCCGAAGGCTTTACAATCGTCGTTCTCCAATTACCTCATAGGACGTTAACCTATACGAATATAGGCAGTGAATCCCGATAGCAGTCAAAGCCCGGCAATCACCTCCGTAAAGTCAGTTGCGTTTCGTCGCTGGTACGTGTCCCGTTTCCGAACACTTGCGGACCTAGCCAACTAGCGACAAACCGAAATCGCGAAAGCAAATCCGTCAGTGACCCTGTCGGTCTGAGGCTGCTATATTCATTCGTTCAATCATTGACAACATCCTAGTCATGTGATCGAGACGAATACGAGCCGAATGTCCGAATACGCGATCTCTCCGATCACTGATATCTCCATCACGACCCACAACCTCTCAGGTAATCGGTGACACTACCGATACTATGTGGTCGTCAATGAATAAGTCATATTCGGATATCTAGTCACCCACCTAGAATCCTTAGACTTACGGACTTTTTATTTAATGCTAAGATTAAGGACTGTCCGGTGTCTCCTCCCTCGTCCCCACGAGAATCAGACGTCCAACTCAAACATTCGGGTGTTATTTATTTATCGCACCGCCAGATGCCAAGCAGAGTTTAAATTCGATAAATAAATAATAATGCCTTTATTATAATGAAAATAATATTCACTACTTTATTTTAACAGTATATACAATAAAACTGTTTATCGACCTATACATCATTGGGCGCCCAATACTATTCCTAGTCCTCGTATGGCATTCCGATGGCACACTCCCTAACAGCCTCCCACTTGCACTCGAATGCCATGTGCTGCACCTAATGCCAGTCACAATGCTATCGTAGCCCCATCTTGTCCAGATGTTGTTCCATAACTGCCTGGGACAAGGGCTTCGTGAGTGGTTCCGCCACATTCTCCGCGGTGGCGATTTTCTGCACGGCGACCATCCCGTTTTCAACGAACTCACGTAGTACGTGATATTTTCTCTCGATATGTTTCGACTTGCTATGAGATCGTGGTTCCTTTGCTTGCGCGACTGCACCGCTATTATCGCACCAAAGTGTAAGCGGTCGTCCGCAACTGGTACCACAGTAAGTTCCTCCAAGAACTTTTTCATCCAAACAGCTTCTTTAGCTGCCTCTGAGGCTGCTATGTACTCTGCCTCACACGTGGAATCGGCAGTCGTGCTTTACTTGGAGCTTCTCCAAGACACTGCCCCACGTTGAGCACGAATACAAAACCTGAAGTAGATTTTTGGTCATCCACGTCCGACTGGAAGTCCGAATCGGTGTAACCTTCTAATTCTAGTCCCGCTCCTCCATAGACAAGCGTTAAGTCTTTAGTCCGTCTAAGGTACTTAAAGATATTCTTAACGGCAGTCCAGTGTCCTTCCCCTGGGTTTGCCTGAAACCGACTAACCACGCTCACAGCGTAGGCAATGTCCGGCCGTGTACACAACATCGCGTACATCAGACTACCCACTGCAGACGCATAGGGTATCCCACTCATCCGTCGTCGGTCTTCCTCACTTTGAGGTGACATTGATTTCGATAAATGGACCCCATGTCGCATAGGTAAGAACCCTCACTTAGAGTCATCCATTCTGAATTTCTTTAGGATTTTCTCTAAGTAAAGGGCCTGAGATAAGCCGATCGTTCTGTTCGCTCGATCCCTGAACAAGCGAATACCAAGTATATACGTCGCTTCTCCCAGATCTTTCATGGAGAATTCGGTTGAAAGCCACGCTTTCACCGACGAGAGCATCCCGATGTCGTTTCCTATCAAAAGGATATCATCCACGTACAATACAAGGAACGACACCATACTCCCACTGCTCTTTCTGTAGACACATGGCTCATCTACGTTTTTCTCGAATCCGAAGTTCCGAACTGCTTCATCGAAACGTATGTTCCAGCTACAAGAGGCCTGTTTCAGTCTGTAAATGGACCGATTCAGTTTGCACAATTTGTGAGCATCTGCATGCGACTCAAAACCTTTTGGGTGCTCCATTAGATCTCCTCCTTGAGGAATCCATTAAGGAACGCCGTTTTGACGTCCATCTGCCAAATCTCATAATCATAGTGCGCAGCTATCGCGAGCAATATTCGGATAGACTTGATCATGGCTACAGGCGAGAAAGTCTCCTCATAGTCGACTCCCTCTTTTTGGTTATAGCCCTTGGCCACCAACCTGGCCTTGTATGTCTCAACTTGTCCGTCAGATCTAATCTTTCTCTTGTAGATCCATTTACAACCAATTGGTCTAAAACCGCTCGGTAGGTCCACAAGAGTCCAGACTTTGTTGGAGTACATTGAGTCCATCTCAGCCCGCATAGCTTCAATCCATCTCGTTGAGTCAACATCGGATATAGCTTGATCGAAAGTAGCCGAATCTTCTCTTAGAAGTCCCCTAGCCGCAACATAATCGTGTTCGACGTGTGACATGCCATATCGCTCTGGTTGGCGTGGCACCCTTTCAGATCGTCGCAAGACTGCTTCGCTCGGACCATCCGATTCCAAATCCTGTGAGGGCGTTTCGGTCGACTGCTCCTCGAGAGTGACCTCTCGGCCAACACCACAATCTCGAATGAACTCTTCCTCGAGAAAATGTGCGTGTAGGCCCACAACGATCCTCTGATCATCGTGAAAATAGAATAGGTACCCCATAGAGTCTTCAGGGTAACCTATGAAACGACCTTTCAGAGACCTAGACTCCAATTTGTCTGCTTTCAACTTTTTCACATAGGCCGGGCAACCCCAAATCGTAATATGTGATAAGCTGGGTAAACGACCAGTCCATATCTCATACGGAATGCCGTTAACAGACTTCGAGGGACATCGGTTTATGGTATAAGCCGCTGTCAAAAGCGCGTATCCCCACAATAACATCGGTAAATCCGTATAGCTTAACATAGAACGAACCATATCTAATAAAGTTCGGTTTCTACGTTCGGCCATGCCATTCAATTGTGGTGTGCCGGGCGGAGTCATCTGTGATAATATACCATTATCCTTCAAGAACTGGTCAAACTCGACACGCATGTACTCGCCTCCTCGATCCGATCGAATGGCTTTAATGAGTTTCGATGTTTGTTTTTCCACCAAAGCCTTATACTCCTTGAACCTTTCAAGTGCATCAGCTTTATACCTCATCAGATACACGAGTCCGTAACGACTGTGATCATCCGTGAAGGTAATAAAATAGTGGAAGTCACCCCGAGCCTTCACATTGAATGGCCCGCAAACGTCCGTGTGAATCAAACCGAGAATTTCCGTGGCTCTATTAAATGTCCCGGTGAAGGGTGATCGGGTCATTTTACCTTGGAGGCACGACTCACAAGTCGGATAGGGATCTGATCCCAACGGTTTCAAAATCCCGTTTTTCTCCAACTCGTGGATCTTGCGTTCTCCAGCATGCCCTAATCGAAGATGCCACAAGTACCTCGCATTTATTCCTGACTTTCGTTTGTTTGTGACAGTATACACAGATACGTCGTTCTGGGTGTTTAAATAGTACAAACCATTAAACAGTGTCGCGTTGCCAACATTTTTATTTCGATACATAATGTGGCATGTATTATTATTAAAATTAAATACATAACCATTCCTGCTCAAAACAGGAATGGAGACGATGTTCTTAAAACCCCTCGGGAGTACAAGACAATCGTACAAACGCAACACATGCCCAGATAACAAAACTAGAGATCTTGATCCGACGTGGCTTGCCGAGAGACTATCCCCGCTTCCCACTCTGACCTCGATCTCCCGCTCCCCAAGCGCTCTACTTGGTCCCAGACCCTGCGTGGACACACAAATGTGAGTACTAGCTCCCAAATCCAATATCCAGGAAGTAGAGTATACAGATGAAGAACAAACTGTTTCTAAAACATAAAGTTCCTTACCTGATGCAGCCTGCTCACTCTTGAGCTTCGGACAGTCCCGCTTCCAGTGGCCCAGCGCACCGCAATGCAGACACCTATCCGTCGGCTTTACACCGGTCTGTTTCGATTTCCCAGAAGTTTTGTTCTTCTTAGAAACCTTCCCTGTTGGCTTGAGCTTGCTGCCCTTCTTCTTTTTGCCTTTCTGGGGCTTCGAAGAGGTGGCGACAAGTGCAGTCTGCTTTGCCCTCTTCATCTGACCTTGCGCCGTAGCTAACTGATTCATCAGATCAGGAAGCGTCAGCGTCATGCCGTTCAGATGATAGTTCACTATGAACGCATTGAAGGACGGAGGCAGAGACTGCAAGATGAGATCGTTTTGTAATTCATGATCAAATCAGAAATTAAGAGTCTCCAATCTCTCGATCGTGGTGATCATGTTCATAACATGTTCACCGACGTTCTCACCCTCAGACATCCTCGATCGGAAGAGCTGCGACGAAGCCGCATAGCGAGCTGTCCTTGACGTCTCACCATAAAGCTCTTTCAGATGCTGAACCATCGCTCGAGTGTCAACCATACCCTCATGGCTACGCTGCAGCGTGTTACTCATCGATCCGAGGACATGGAGCCTTTACGAGCTGCTCGTCGCGCAATCGCTTGTCATAAGCGGCACGAGCCTGCTCGGTTGCCCGCGCCCCTGGGGCCGGCGGCAACTCGGAGTCAAGGATATACACTAGGTTCTCAATCTGAAGGAAGATCCTTAGGTTGCGAAGCCAGTCTGAATAGTTCGACCCAGTCAACCTATTCTCCTTGAGCAGTATGTTTAAAGCGGTGGACATAATTAACACTGAGAGAAAAAACTGCAGAAAATAAATGGCATATTAAGTCGTTTGTATAGATCATCAAACGCTAACAAGGACTTCTATTCCGTTTGACTCCCACTATCTTTTCATAAACTCTATATTCTCCCATTGGATGTTTTGGAAGTTTCGTTGATAACTTCGATAGTGGAGTTGATGTCCCCGTGGGCGGATGCAAACCTCAACCTCTATCGTTTTATTGATTTGCAGCGGCCCACAAAGTCGTGCTCCGCACGAATCCGACCTCGTCGAATGTCTCAACTATCTTTGTCTCAGTCAGGGACCCCCGCCGGCAAATTCGGAACAAGGCGGTGTGACTGTCTAAGTGCGACCTATCAACTTTGCTCAAAACCGCACACTTGAACCGTACGTTTTACCGCGCAGTGTGGTCTTGGCGACGGCGCTAACGCACACGAGCAAATCGAAACGAAAACAAATGCAAGGCGCCGGCATACCCGGAACCAAACCTTGCATTTAGGTTTCGTAACAACTTAACCCGAGCTTGATAGAAGACAGGGCATCCAATCCCTTTACTCACTTAGTATTTTATGGGAGTTTGTGTTCTCATAGCAAATCAAAAATTAAGCACGGGCACATAAATGCGTTAATTAAATTCCTAACCCTAGGAAAGCAATTTAAATGGACAAATGCGCGGGCTATTTCTAAACTGGTCCTATTACATGGGTCGTAAAACGACCGGGTCTTTGATCTCCAAACGTCGACTCGTCGTCACGCGGGTCGTCGAACCCTCCAATCTCGCCTTGTGTCGAACGGTCTCCATTTTATCTAACTTATCTAATAAAGCGATAAAATACAACACCGGGGGAATTATTTCCCGAACAACCCGTAATCCATGTACATACCGGGGGGCAGCAAACGGCCCTTAAACAAATAACCCGGTTAGAACCTAAGCCCGCATAAATGTCCCATATAAACATGCAACACAGAATTTTGGCACCGGGTGCCCGACCGACGTCACGAGCCACGATAGTCTCCAAACTACGTCGACCGTTCGTTCGCCACATCGGCTTTCGAGGCCTTTGGTCGAACCATGCATGAGCAGTAGCTCTGATACCACTGTTGGGGTAGACCCGATTAATCGACGCCGGCCCCCGAACAGCGCAACGTGGCGATAGCGGAACCGCGTTTTGAACCGAGCGGCGTAGGGTGCCGAATTTTCGATTTTCAACATCTAAATTCGACCTAGCGCCCTTCAGCTTCTTCCGAGGGCTCAAGATACTTCTCTGAGCCTCAGGAGACCACGTCTAATCCGAACTTCTCAGATTTGAATTTAATACAAATTTATTCGAATTAATAATTTCATTCCAAACTAGTTCGAACAAAGCGGCAGCCGACAGTGTTTCGACTATTTGGTGACCGAAACGATTTCCGATCGATACCAAATTTTCTAGATTGATTCTACACTTCCCGAAGATCACAACGAGGGGTCTTTCGAATCATTCCGATGTCGTTTGGTATTTTTCGCAAAATCAAATCAGTGGTTCGAAATTATCAATTCGACTAAAGCGGCAGTCTGCCGTCTTTTGACAGTTTGACAACCCAAATCATTTTAGATCAATACCAAATTTTCCAAATTGATTCTACACTTCCCAAAGATCGTAACGATGGGTCTTTCGAATCATTCCGATGTCGTTTGGTATTTTTCGCAAAATCAAATCAGTAGGGTTCGAAACATACCGACGATGAACGTGAATTCACCTCGGATGGACGTCGCAGTGCCTCGTCTGGTTCCGGGGGCCTCCGGGCTAGATTGTCACGCCGGTATGTCCTTGATTGAACCTCCGAGACTGCTCCCGATGGCTAGACGTAGTTCGGTTCGGGCGTCGGGCTTTTTCGAATGATCCCGTGGCTTGACGTGGCAAGTATAAAATGGCTTGTTGAGAGCATGTATCTTGTTTGTCAACTTAGAGCACCTAAGTTTGCATGGCCATTTTTTTCACATTGATGCATGTATCGTATTTATGTTCCCCTTAGCTCATGAGGTGTCTCATTTACCTTGTAGTAAAAATCCACTAAGGTTAGTTTATTGATTTATATTTAACACTTGTCATGCTCACATCAAAGCCAAGAGTATGACTCACATGCCACCTCATCCAATGTGGCAAGCTAGGAATCATACACATGTCCAAGACCAAGTCAACATGCAAATATTTCATTTAAGCCCATGAGGTTTCTAATTTCTCAATTTAGTCCCTCAATTTTAAGTAATAAAATAATTAAATCCAATCTAATTATTTTAATTACAATTGAGCCTCATTTAGTTAATTAATTAAACACTTAAGACAATCTCAAGTCCTAATTATTCCCGTGACCATCACCGGAATTTAACTAAATCATCGACACCTCGTATCAACTTTGCCACTACCTCAACGAATCCCATTCGTTGGGTTCTAGAGAAAAGCCCACCGTTTTCGTTCAAGTTCATTACCATTTTTAAGCGCGACTCTCTAGGTCCGTCTCAACTGGCACGGGAGGAATCCGCGAGTCCCGGTATTCGCCTAGCCAATCCCGCGGTACCGGACAGGTCCCAATTGAGAACGAATTTTGATCCAATCGAAATTCGGGCAAACCGACTATAGTGTATATATTTAAATACATCTTACGCCTTTCACTTGCGTCCCGGTTAGGTGAGAGCCATGTAAATGTCAAACTCACTAACCCAACTCTATGTTATAATTGAGACCCAACCGATTATTTAAACTCCACTCCGTATCTAATACGAGCGAGCTTTCTAAGCTTCGGCCGAAGGCTTTACAATCGTCGTTCTCCAATTACCTCATAGGACGTTAACCTATACGAATATAGGCAGTGAATCCCGATAGCAGTCAAAGCCCGGCAATCACCTCCGTAAAGTCAGTTGCGTTTCGTCGCTGGCCCGTGTCCCGTTTCCGAACACTTGCGGACCTAGCCAACTAGCGACAAACCGAAATTGCGAAAGCAAATCCGTCAGTGACCCTATCGGTCTGAGGCTGCTATAGTCATTCGTTCAATCATTGACAACATCCTAGTCATGTGATCGAGACGAATACGAGCCGAATGTCCGAATACGCGATCTCTCCGATCACCGATATCTCCATCACGACCCACAACCTCTCAGGTAATCGGTGACACTACCGATACTATGTGGTCGTCAATGAATAAGTCATATTCGGATATCTAGTCACCCACCTAGAATCCTTAGACTTACGGACTTTTTATTTAATGCTAAGATTAAGGACTGTCCGGTGTCTCCTCCCTCGTCCCCACGAGAATCAGACGTCCAACTCAAACATTCGGGTGTTATTTATTTATCGCACCGCCAGATGCCAAGCAGACTTTAAATTCGATAAATAAATAATAATGCCTTTATTATAATGAAAATAATATTCACTACTTTATTTTAGCAGTATATACAATAAAACTGTCTATCGACCTATACATCATTGTGCGCCCAATACTATTCCTTGTCCTCGTATGGCATTCCGAGGGCACACTCCCTAATACATCCTTTACCCATACCTGTTTGGAAATGGGAGCGAATAACGATGGATTTTCTTTATGAACTTCCTCCAACTGCTAAGAAAAATGATGCCGTGTGGGTAATTGTCGACAGGCTCACGAAATCAGCCCATTTTCTACCATTTAGATGGGGTTCTACGTTAGAATACTTGGCGAAAAGATACGTCAACGAAATAGTTCGCTTACACGAGGTACCTATTTCTATCGTGTCTGATCGTGATCCCCGATTTACTTCTAGATTTTGGGGCAGTTTACAAGAAGCGCTCGGAACTAAATTACATTTTAGTACGGCGTTTCATCCACAGACCGAACTCGTCGAATGTCTCAACTATCTTTGTCTCAGTCAGGGACCCCCGCCGGCAAATTCGGAACAAGACGGTGTGACTGTCTAAGTGCGACCTATCAACTTTGCTCAAAATCGCACACTTGAACCGTACGTTTTACCGTGCAGTGTGGTCTTGGCGAGCGGCGCTAACGCACACGAGCAAATCGAAACGAAAACAAATGCAAGGCGCCGGCATACCCGGAACCAAACCTTGCATTTAGGTTTCGTAACAACTTAACCCGAGCTTGATAGAAGACAGGGCATCCAATCCCTTTACTCACTTAGTATTTTATGGGAGTTTGTGTTCTCATAGCAATCAAAAATTAAGCACGAGCACATAAATGCGTTAATTAAATTCCTAACCCTAGGAAAGCAATTTAAATGGACAAATGCGCGGGCTATTTCTAAACAGGTCCTATTACATGGGTCGTAAAACGACCAGGTCTTTGATCTCCAAACGTCGACTCGTCGTCACGCGGGTCGTCGAACCCTCCAATCTCGCCCTGTGTCGAACGGTCGCCATTTTATCTAACTTATCTAATAAAGCGATAAAATACAACACGGGGGGAATTATTTCCCGAACAACCCGTAATCCATGTACATACCGAGGGGCAGCAAACGGCCCTTAAACAAATAACCCGGTTAGAACCTAAGCCCGCATAAATGTCCCATATAAACTGTAACGACCCAACTTCCTAGATACGTATTTTGACGGATTTTCGCAGCGTAAGCAGCGGAAAACCCATTTAGTTAAAACTTTTAAAATATAATACTACAAATACGTTCGACGTCTAATTCCATAAGTTCAAACCCACACACATTTTGATTCATTTGGCCGAAGCCCAATAAGTCCAAGCCCAAATTTAAAAACACGAAACATAAACTCGTTCCACAGGTCGCGTCCCATGTACTGCGCCGCCCTCAAAAGTCCGTGGAATCACCGCCATCAGCCGTCTTACCTACACACGTAAACCCTGAGCTTTTGCCCAGTAGATGAAAATATGCATGAATGCAAATGCTCTCACATCCCAAACTCGACACATCTCGCAAAATGCACGCTCGACTCTTTTATCATATCTCATCATCAACTCAACTCATCTCATCACAATCAGGGCCCGAGGCTTAGGAACTAAAGGCAACACGCGCGCGCAGGGGTCCGTAGCTCGGGAGGCCCCACTCCCCACAAGGGTCAGTAGCTCGGGAGGCCCACTCCCCACATCTCAATCATATAGTGCGCCTTAGTCCTAACCTCAACTCATACCATTCGACAACCATCACTCGGTCATAAACTACCCCACTCATCAACACTATACAATGTCACCGTGACTACGCACGATTCTCTCCCCTCGTAACACGTGTATGCAAATGTCGTGCAAGTAAAATGCAATACATAAAAATGCAAATCTTCATATCACGTATCGGTCCGAGGTATCAGCTTGGCCCGATCCGAAAACTACCGTACACTAAATAATCGGGCCCAAAGCCCGCGTTCCGAATTACTCGGCCCGAAACCTCCGAAATTTCACTAAGAGTTCCCAAAAGTTAATTCTTTTCACTTTAACACCCTAATTTCAAAATTTGTCCCTAATTTAATATATATTAAAATTCTATTGTCCAACTTTCAAAATATCACTTAAATTTCTAATTTAAAAATATCTTTTCTAAATTTTTGCATTTAAAACCCAAAAATTTCATAGTTTACTTTTAAGGATCCGAAAATTTTCCTAAGTTTCAGATCTGCCCCGAATCTTTAAAATTTCAGATCTGCCTCGAAAGATTTATATTTCTTTAAGATTCTCCCTTGTTGGGATTTTACATTCTCAGCCCCCCAGATTTAAAACTTTCCAATCTAGTCCCGGAATTTTTTAAAATTACACAAAGGACCCCAATTATTTATTCCGAATTTCAAATCTGCCCCAAAATCTTTATATTTCTTCAAAAATCTCCCCTGTCCCAATTTTACATTCCCAGCCACCAGATTTTTGAAACTTTTCAATCTAGTCCCAAAATTTTGAAAATTACCCAAAGGACCCCAATTATTTATTCCGATTTTTAAATATGTCCTAAAAACTTTATATTTCTTTAAAAATATCCCCTATTCGGTATTTTACAACACAGACTCCCTGGATTTTGTAAAATTTCGATCAAGTTCCAAAATTTAAAAAAAAAAAAACTATTTTATACGGCTTTGCGACAGTTTCGGATTTCTCAATGATCACAAGTTAAACGATGTCCGATGGACATGAAATTTTAACCACAGATAAAGGACTTGCAAATCTTAATTCTGTTCAAAGGAATTTTTAATCTGAAGTCTAGATTGTGAGATATGAATTTTTGAACCTCTTGGCCGAAATGGATAAAGAAAACCCTAGAAAACCCTAATTCTCCCCAAGTTTTGCTCCATCCTCTTAATCTAAAGTCCTCTATCCCTATTACCAAATATTCATAGTTCTAAAAATACTCAATTTCGTGCTCCCTAAGCTAACCAACGAAAATTTCAAGCAAGCAAATTATTATTATCACATACACACGAAAAATTCGATGAATAACATGCAAAACACGTAAACTTCACAAATCCTAATATTGTTTACGTATGTAGGTGATCTTCACCTACCTTAATCCGTAGAGAGCTACGTAACGGGTTGTTACGTGTGATCCCGACCCTAGAGTTTCGATCCCGAGCTCCTCCTCGTCCACGAGCTTCTCCCTCTTCTCCTTCTCTTCTTTCTCTCTTTTTTTTTTCTTTCCTTTCTCTCTTCTTCTTTCCTTTCCTCTCCCTCACGTTCTCCTCTCCACCTCCCCATTATTCTTTTTTTTATTATTTCATTTATGTCCTTATGAGGTATATTAGGTGTATTAGTTGTATTAGGTCTTGTCTCATTAGGTGTATTAGATGTATTTGATTCACTTACTAAGGCATTAGGTGATTAGATTGTCTCCATGTATTTATAAGGTGGCATTAGGTTGATCTTGTCTTCAAACTCACATGGAGGTATTATTATATTTATTAGGCCTTTAAATAGATTTTTGGCCATTATGATTTTTTTTTATTTCGTCCATAATTTTTATTATTATTATTATTATTTTTTTTTATTTGGACTTTCACTTTTTGTTTTCGGCCCAGTTAAATTTTATTAAAGGACCCAACTCCCAACCTTTTATTTTGGTCCATTTGAATTTTTCGGGCCCAGTTGTAAATTTTGGGCTCGTCTCGAAAATGATTTCGCACATTTCGAATATTATTGAAATAATCCGTAGTAAATTTTACGGGTATTACATAAACATGCAACACAGAATTTTGGCACCGGGTGCCCGACCGACGTCACGAGCGACGATAGTTTCCAAACTACGTCGACCGTTCGTTCGCCACATCGGCTTTCGAGGCCTTTGGTCGAACCATGCATGAGCCATAGCTCTGATACCACTGTTGGGGTAGACCCGATTAATCGACGCCGGCCCCCGAACAGCGCAACGTGGCGATAGCGGAAGCGCGTTTTGAACCGAGCGGCGTAGGGTGCCGAATTTTCGATTTTCAACATCTAAATTCGACCTAGCGCCCTTCGGCTTCTCCCGAGGGCTCAAGATACTTCTCTGAGCCTCAGGAGACCACGTCTAATCCGAACTTCTCAGATTTGAATTTAATACAAATTTATTCGAATTAATAATTTCATTCCAAACTAGTTCGAACAAAGCGGCAGCCGACAGTGTTTCGACTATTTGGTGACCGAAACAATTTTCGATCGATACCAAATTTTCTAGATTGATTCTACACTTCCCAACGATCGCAACGAGGGGTCTTTCGAATCATTCCGATGTCGTTTGGTATTTTTTGCAAAATCAAATCAGTGGTTCGAAATTATCAATTCGACTAAAGCGGCAGTCTGCCGTCTTTTGACAGTTTGACAACCGAAAGGATTTTAGATCAATACCAAATTTTCCAAATTGATTCTACACTTCCGATCGTAACGAGGGGTCTTTCGAATCATTCCGATGTCGTTTGGTATTTTTCGCAAAATCAAATCAGTAGGGTTCGAAACATACCGATGATGAACGTGAATTCACCTCGGATGGACGTCGCAGTGCCTCGTCTTGTTCCCGGGGCCTCCGGGCTAGATTGTCACGCCGGTATGTCCTTGATTGAACCTCCGAGACTGCTCCCGGTGGCTAGACGCAGTTCGGTTCGGGCGTCGGGCTTTTTCGAATGATCCCGTGGCTTGACGTGGCAAGTATAAAATGGCTTGTTGAGAGCATGTATCTTGTTTGTCAACTTAGAGCACCTAAGGTTGCATGGCCTTTTTTTTTCACATTGATGCATGTATCTTATTTATGTTCACCTTAGCTCATGAGGTGTCTCATTTACCTTGTAGTAAAAATCCACTAAGGTTAGTTTATTGATTTATATTTAACACTTGTCATGCTCACATCAAAGCCAAGAGTATGACTCACATGCCACCTCATCCAATGTGGCAAGCTAGGAATCATACACATGTCCAAGACCAAGTCAACATGCAAATATTTCATTTAAGCCCATGAGGTTTCTAATTTCTTAATTTAGTCCCTCAATTTTAAGTAATAAAATAATTAAATCCAATCTAATTATTTTAATTACAATTGAGCCTCATTTAGTTAATTAATTAAACACTTAAGACAATCTCAAGTCCTAATTATTCCCGTGACCATCACCGGAATTTAACTAAATCATCGACACCTCGTATCAACTTTGCCACTACCTCAACGAATCCCATTCGTTGGGTTCTAGAGAAAAGCCCGCCGTTTTCGTTCAAGTTCATTACCATTTTTAAGCGCGACTCTCTAGGTCCGTCTCAACTGGCACGGGAGGAATCCGCGAGTCCCGGTATTCGCCTAGCCAATCCCGCGGTACCGGACAGGTCCCAATTGAGAACGAATTTTGATCCAATCGAAATTCGGGCAAACCGACTATAGTGTATACATTTAAATACATCTTACGCCTTTCACTTGCGTCCCGGTTAGGTGAGAGCCATGTAAATGTCAAACTCACTAACCCAACTCTATGTTATAATTGAGACCCAACCGATTATTTAAACTCCACTCCGTATCTAATACGAGCGAGCTTTCTAAGCTTCGGCCGAAGGCTTTACAATCGTCGTTCTCCAATTACCTCATAGGACGTTAACCTATACGAATATAGGCAGTGAATCCCGATAGCAGTCAAAGCCCGGCAATCACCTCCGTAAAGTCAGTTGCGTTTCGTCGCTGGCCCGTGTCCCGTTTCCGAACACTTGCGGACCTAGCCAACTAGCGACAAACCGAAATCGCGAAAGCAAATCCGTCAGTGACCCTATCGGTCTGAGGCTGCTATAGTCATTCGTTCAATCATTGACAACATCCTAGTCATGTGATCGAGACGAATACGAGCCGAATGTCAGAATACGCGATCTCTCCGATCACCGATATCTCCATCACGACCCACAACCTCTCAGGTAATCGGTGACACTACCGATACTATGTGGTCGTCAATGAATAAGTCATATTCGGATATCTAGTCACCCACCTAGAATCCTTAGACTTACGGACTTTTATTTAATGCTAAGATTAAGGACTGTCCGGTGTCTCCTCCCTCGTCCCCACGAGAATCAGACGTCCAACTCAAACATTCGGGTGTTATTTATTTATCGCACCGCCAGATGCCAAGCAGACTTTAAATTCGATAAATAAATAGTAATGCCTTTATTATAATGAAAATAATATTCACTACTTTATTTTAACAGTATATACAATAAAACTGTCTATCGACCTATACATCATTGTGCGCCCAATACTATTCCTAGTCCTCGTATGGCATTCCGAGGGCACACTCCCTAATACATCCTTTACCCATACCTGTTTGGAAATGGGAGCGAATAACGATGGATTTTCTTTATGAACTTCCTCCAACTGCTAAGAAAAATGATGCCGTGTGGGTAATTGTCGACAGGCTCACGAAATCAGCCCATTTTCTACCATTTAGATGGGGTTCTACGTTAGAATACTTGGCGAAAAGATACGTCAACGAAATAGTTCGCTTACACGAGGTACCTATTTCTATCGTGTCTGATCGTGATCCCCGATTTACTTCTAGATTTTGGGGCAGTTTACAAGAAGCGCTCGGAACTAAATTACATTTTAGTACGGCGTTTCATCCACAGACCGAACTCGTCGAATGTCTCAACTATCTTGTCTCAGTCAGGGACCCCCGCCGGTAAATTCGGAACAAGGCGGTGTGACTGTCTAAGTGCGACCTATCAACTTTGCTCAAAATCGCACACTTGAACCGTACGTTTTACCGTGCAGTGTGGTCTTGGCGAGCGGCGCTAACGCACACGAGCAAATCGAAACGAAAACAAATGCAAGGCGCCGGGATACCCGGAACCAAACCTTGCATTTAGGTTTCGTAACAACTTAACCCGAGCTTGATAGAAGACAGGGCATCCAATCCCTTTACTCACTTAGTATTTTATGGGAGTTTGTGTTCTCATAGCAATAAAAAATTAAGCACGAGCACATAAATGCGTTAATTAAATTCCTAACCCTAGGAAAGCAATTTAAATGGACAAATGCGCGGGCTATTTCTAAACTGGTCCTATTACATGGGTCGTAAAACGACCGGGTCTTTGATCTCCAAACGTCGACTCGTCGTCACGCGGGTCGTCGAACCCTCCAATCTCGCCTTGTGTCGAACGGTCGCCATTTTATCTAACTTATCTAATAAAGCGATAAAATACAACACGGGGGGAATTATTTCCCGAACAACCCGTAATCCATGTACATACTGAGGGGCAGCAAACGGCCCTTAAACAAATAACCCGGTTAGAACCTAAGCCCGCATAAATGTCCCATATAAACATGCAACATAGAATTTTGGCACCGGGTGCCCGACCGACGTCACGAGCGACGATAGTCTCCAAACTACGTCGACCGTTCGTTCGCCACATCGGCTTTCGAGGCCTTTGGTCGAACCATGCATGAGCCGTAGCTCTGATACCACTGTTGGGGTAGACCCGATTAATCGACGCCGGCCCCCGAACAGCGCAACGTGGCGATAGCGGAAGCGCGTTTTGAACCGAGCGGCGTAGGGTGCCGAATTTTCGATTTTCAACATCTAAATTCGACCTAGCGCCCTTCGGCTTCTCCCGAGGGCTCAAGATACTTCTCTGAGCCTCAGGAGACCACGTCTAATCCGAACTTCTCAGATTTGAATTTAATACAAATTTATTCGAATTAATAATTTCATTCCAAACTAGTTCGAACAAAGCGGCAGCCGACAGTGTTTCGACTATTTGGTGACCGAAACGATTTTCGATCGATACCAAATTTTCTAGATTGATTCTACACTTCCCGGCGATCGCAAAGAGGGGTCTTTCGAATCATTCCGATTTCGTTTGGTATTTTTTGCAAAATCAAATCTGTGGTTCGAAATTATCAATTCGACTAAAGCGGCAGTCCGCCGTCTTTTGACAGTTTGACAACCGAAATGATTTTAGATCAATACCAAATTTTCCAAATTGATTCTACACTTCCCAACGATTGTAACGAGGGGTCTTTCAAATCATTCCGATGTCGTTTGGTATTTTTCGCAAAATCAAATCAGTAGGGTTCGAAACATACCGACGATGAACGTGAATTCACCTCGGATGGACGTCGCAGTGCCTCGTCTGGTTCCCGGGGCCTCCGGGCTAGATTGTCACGCCGGTATGTCCTTGATTGAACCTCCAAGACTGCTCCCGATGGCTAGACGCAGTTCGGTTCGGGCGTCGGGCTTTTTCGAATGATCCCGTGGCTTGACGTGGCAAGTATAAAATGGCTTGTTGAGAGCATGTATCTTGTTTGTCAACTTAGAGCACCTAAGGTTGCATGGCCTTTTTTTTTCACATTGATGCATGTATCTTATTTATGTTCCCCTTAGCTCATGAGGTGTCTCATTTACCTTGTAGTAAAAATCCACTAAGGTTAGTTTATTGATTTATATTTAACACTTGTCATGCTCACATCAAAGCCAAGAGTATGACTCACATGCCACCTCATCCAATGTGGCAAGCTAGGAATCATACACATGTCCAAGACCAAGTCAAACATGCAAATATTTCATATAAGCCCATGAGGTTTCTAATTTCTTAATTTAGTCCCTCAATTTTAAGTAATAAAATAATTAAATCCAATCTAATTATTTTAATTACAATTGAGCCTCATTTAGTTAATTAATTAAACACTTAAGACAATCTCAAGTCCTAATTATTCCCGTGACCATCACCGGAATTTAACTAAATCATCGACACCTCGTATCAACTTTGTCACTGCCTCAACGAATCCCATTCGTTGGGTTCTAGAGAAAAGCCCGCCGTTTTCGTTCAAGTTCATTACCATTTTTAAGCGCGACTCTCTAGGTCCGTCTCAACTGACACGGGAGGAATCTGCGAGTCCCGGTATTCGCCTAGCCAATCCCGCGGTACCGGACAGGTCCCAATTGAGAACGAATTTTGATCCAATCGAAATTCGGGCAAACCGACTATAGTGTATACATTTAAATACATCTTACGCCTTTCACTTGCGTCCCGGTTAGGTGAGAGCCATGTAAATGTCAAACTCACTAACCCAACTCTATGTTATAATTGAGACCCAACCGATTATTTAAACTCCACTCCGTATCTAATACGAGTGAGCTTTCTAAGCTTCGGCCGAAGGCTTTACAATCGTCGTTCTCCAATTACCTCATAGGACGTTAACCTATACGAATATAGGCAGTGAATCCCGATAGCAGTCAAAGCCCGGCAATCACCTCCGTAAAGTCAGTTGCGTTTCGTCGCTGGCCCGTGTCCCGTTTCCGAACACTTGCGGACCTAGCCAACTAGCGACAAACCGAAATCGCGAAAGCAAATCCGTCAGTGACCCTATCGGTCTGAGGCTGCTATAGTCATTCGTTCAATCATTGACAACATCCTAGTCATGTGATCGAGATGAATACGAGCCGAATGTCCGAATACGCGATCTCTCCGATCACCGATATCTCCATCACGACCCACAACCACTCAGGTAATCGGTGACACTACCGATACTATGTGGTCATCAATGAATAAGTCATATTCGGATATCTAGTTACCCACCTGGAATTCTTAGACTTACGGACTTTTTATTTAATGCTAAGATTAAGGACTGTCCGGTGTCTCCTCCCTCGTCCCCACGAGAATCAGACGTCCAACTCAAACATTCGGGTGTTATTTATTTATCGCACCGCCAGATGCCAAGCAGACTTTAAATTCGATAAATAAATAATAATGCCTTTATTATAATGAAAATAATATTCACTACTTTATTTTAACAGTATATACAATAAAACTGTCTATCGACCTATACATCATTGTGCGCCCAATACTATTCCTAGTCCTCGTATGGCATTCCGAGGGCACACTCCCTAATACATCCTTTACCCATACCTGTTTGGAAATGGGAGCGAATAACGATGGATTTTCTTTATGAACTTCCTCCAACTGCTAAGAAAAATGATGCCGTGTGGGTAATTGTCGACAGGCTCACGAAATCAGCCCATTTTCTACCATTTAGATGGGGTTCTACGTTAGAATACTTGGCGAAAAGATACGTCAACGAAATAGTTCGCTTAAACGAGGTACCTATTTCTATCGTGTCTGATCGTGATCCCCGATTTACTTCTAGATTTTGGGGCAGTTTACAAGAAGCGCTCGGAACTAAATTACATTTTAGTACGGCGTTTCATCCACAGACCGAACTCGTCGAATGTCTCAACTATCTTTGTCTCAGTCAGGGACCCCCGCCGGCAAATTCGGAACAAGGCGGTGTGACTGTCTAAGTGCGACCTATCAACTTTGCTCAAAATCGCACACTTGAACCGTACGTTTTACCGTGCAGTGTGGTCTTGGCGAGCGGCGCTAACGCACACGAGCAAATCGAAACGAAAACAAATGCAAGGCGCCGGCATACCCGGAACCAAACCTTGCATTTAGGTTTCGTAACAACTTAACCCGAGCTTGATAGAAGACAGGGCATCCAATCCCTTTACTCACTTAGTATTTTATGGGAGTTTGTGTTCTCATAGCAATCAAAAATTAAGCACGAGCACATAAATGCGTTAATTAAATTCCTAACCCTAGGAAAGCAATTTAAATGGACAAATGCGCGGGCTATTTCTAAACTGGTCCTATTACATGGGTCGTAAAACGACCGGGTCTTTGATCTCCAAACGTCGACTCGTCGTCACGCGGGTCGTCGAACCCTCCAATCTCGCCTTGTGTCGAACGGTCGCCATTTTATCTAACTTATCTAATAAAGCGATAAAATACAACACGGGGGGAATTATTTCCCGAACAACCCGTAATCCATGTACATACCGGGGGGCAGCAAACGGCCCTTAAACAAATAACCCGGTTAGAACCTAAGCCCGCATAAATGTCCCATATAAACATGCAACACAGAATTTTGGCACCGGGTGCCCGACCAACGTCACGAGCGACGATAGTCTCCAAACTACGTCGACCGTTCGCCACATCGGCTTTCGAGGCCTTTGGTCGAACCATGCATGAGCCGTAGCTCTGATACCACTGTTGGGGTAGACCCGATTAATCGACGCCGGCCCCCGAACAGCGCAACGTGGCGATAGCGGAAGCGCGTTTTGAACCGAGCGGCGTAGGGTGCCAAATTTTCGATTTTCAACATCTAAATTCGACCTAGCGCCCTTCGGCTTCTCCCGAGGGCTCAAGATACTTCTCTGAGCCTCAGGAGACCACGTCTAATCCGAACTTCTCAGATTTGAATTTAATACAAATTTATTCGAATTAATAATTTCATTCCAAACTAGTTCGAACTAAGCGGCAGCCGACAGTGTTTTGACTATTTGGTGAGCGAACATATTTTCGATCGATACCAAATTTTCTAGATTGATTCTACACTTCCCGACGATCGCAACGAGGGGTCTTTCGAATCATTCCGATGTCGTTTGGTATTTTTCGCAAAATCAAATCTGTGGTTCGAAATTATCAATTCGACTAAAGCGGCAGTCTGCCGTCTTTTGACAGTTTGACAACCGAAATGATTTTAGATCAATACCAAATTTTCCAAATTGATTGTACACTTCCCAACGATCTTAACGAGGGGTCTTTCGAATCATTCCGATGTGGTTTGGTATTTTTCGCAAAATCAAATCAGTAGGGTTCGAAACATACCGACGATGAACGTGAATTCACCTCGGATGGACTTCGCAGTGCCTCGTCTAGTTCCCGGGGCCTCCGGGCTAGATTGTCACGCCGGTATGTCCTTGATTGAACCTCCGAGACTGCTCCCGATGGCTAGACGCAGTTCGGTTCGGGCGTCGGGCTTTTTCGAATGATCCCGTGGCTTGACGTGGCAAGTATAAAATGGCTTGTTGAGAGCATGTATCTTGTTTGTCAACTTAGAGCACCTAAGGTTGCATGGCCTTTTTTTTTCACATTGATGCATGTATCTTATTTATGTTCCCCTTAGCTCATGAGGTGTCTCATTTACCTTGTAGTAAAAATCCACTAAGGTTAGTTTATTGATTTATATTTAACACTTGTCATGCTCACATCAAAGCCAAGAGTATGACTCACATGCCACCTCATCCAATGTGGCAAGCTAGGAATCATACACATGTCCAAGACCAAGTCAACATGCAAATATTTCATTTAAGCCCATGAGGTTTCTAATTTCTCAATTTAGTCCCTCAATTTTAAGTAATAAAATAATTAAATCCAATCTAATTATTTTAATTACAATTGAGCCTCATTTAGTTAATTAATTAAACATAAGACAATCTCAAGTCCTAATTATTCCCGAGACCATCACCTGAATTTAACTAAATCATCGACACCTCGTATCAA
Organism: Craterostigma plantagineum; assembly: GCA_027422505.1. Taxonomy (NCBI): domain Eukaryota; kingdom Viridiplantae; phylum Streptophyta; class Magnoliopsida; order Lamiales; family Linderniaceae; genus Craterostigma; species Craterostigma plantagineum. The sequence continues at coordinate 634,547 of JAPQWV010000069.1, read as the reverse complement.
CTTTGCCACTACCTCAACGAATCCCATTCGTTAGGTTCTAGAGAAAAGCCCGCCGTTTTCGTTCAAGTTTATTACCATTTTTAAGCGCGACTCTCTAGGTCCGTCTCAACTGGCACGGGAGGAATCCGCGAGTCCCGGTATTCGCCTAGCCAATCCCGCGGTACCGGGCATGTCCTAATTGAGAACGAATTTTGATCCAGTCGAAATTCGGGCGAACCGACTATAGTGTATACATTTAAATACATCTTACGCCTTTCACTTGCGTCCCGGTTAGGTGAGAGCCATGTAAATGTCAAACTCACTAACCCAACTCTATGTTATAATTGAGACCCAACCGATTATTTAAACACCACTCCGTATCTAATACGAGCGAGCTTTCTAAGCTTCGGCCGAAGGCTTTACAATCGTCGTTCTCCAATTACCTCATAGGACGTTAACCTATACGAATATAGGCAGTGAATCCCGATAGCAGTCAAAGCCCAGCAATCACCTCCGTAAAGTCAGTTGCGTTTCGTCGCTGGCCCGTGTCCCGTTTCCGAACACTTGCGGACCTAGCCAACTAGCGACAAACCGAAATCGCGAAAGCAAATCCGTCAGTGACCCTATCGGTCTGAGGCTGCTATAGTCATTCGTTCAATCATTGACAACATCCTAGTCATGTGATCGAGACGAATACGAGCCGAATGTCCGAATACGCGATCTCTCCGATCACCGATATCTCCATCACGACCCACAACCTCTCAGGTAATCGGTGACACTACCGATACTATGTGGTCGTCAATGAATAAGTCATATTCGAATATCTAGTCACCCACCTAGAATCCTTAGACTTACGGACTTTTTATTTAATGCTAAGATTAAGGACTGTCCGGTGTCTCCTCCCTCGTCCCCACGAGAATCAGACGTCCAACTCAAACATTCGGGTGTTATTTATTTATCGCACCGCCAGATGCCAAGCATAGTTTAAATTCGATAAATAAATAATAATGCCTTTATTATAATGAAAATAATATTCACTACTTTATTTTAACAGTATATACAATAAAACTGTTTATCGACCTATACATCATTGTGCGCCCAATACTATTCCTAGTCCTCGTATGGCATTCCGAGGGCACACTCCCTAACACATCCTTTACCCATACCTGTTTGGAAATGGGAGCGAATAACGATGGATTTTCTTTATGAACTTCCTCCAACTGCTAAGAAAAATGATGCCGTGTGGGTAATTGTCGACAGGCTCACGAAATCAGCCCATTTTCTACCATTTAGATGGGGTTCTACGTTAGAATACTTGGCGAAAAGATACGTCAACGAAATAGTTCGCTTACACGAGGTACCTATTTCTATCGTGTCTGATCGTGATCCCCGATTTACTTCTAGATTTTGGGGCAGTTTACAAGAAGCGCTCGGAACTAAATTACATTTTAGTACGGCGTTTCATCCACAGACCGACGGTCAGTCAGAAAGAACGATACAGACATTGGAAGATATGCTTCGAGCATGTGTAATTGAGTTCAAAGGCTCATGGGATGATTATATAGCGCTAATGGAATTTTCTTATAATAATCAGTACCATTCGAGTATCGGAATGGCACCGTACGAAGCTCTATATGGCCGGAAATGTCAAAACCCAATTTATTGGGACATGGAAGGAGAACAAGTATTGGAAGGACCAGATTTGATTCAGGATACAATGGAAAAGATTAAAGTAGTAAAGAGTCGACTTAAAGCGGCCCAAGATAGACAGAAGAGTTACATAGACCAACATCGACGAGAAATGGAATATGAAGTTGGGGAGAAAGTATTTTTGCGAGTATCTCCTTGGAAAGGTGTGTTGCAATTTGGAAAGAAAGGAAAGTTAAGTCCGCAATATATCGAACCGTATGAGATACTTGAACGAATTGGACCGTTAGCATATCGATTAGCACTACCACCTGAACTTTCACAGATACATAACGTTTTTCACGTCAGTATGTTACGGCGATACAGATCAGATCCTACCCATATTTTGCATGATGAACCGATAAATATTTCTGAGGATCTTAATTATGTAGAAGAACCGGCAGAAGTACTGGAATATGCTGACAAGCAGTTACGAAATAAAACGATTCCAATGATAAAAGTACGTTGGAAAAATCATTCAGCTCGTGAAGCTACGTGGGAAACAGTAGAAAGTATAAAGACCCAGTACCCATGGTTATTAGCCGAAACAGGTATGAAATTTCGAGGTCGAAATTTTTTTTAGGGGGGAGGGTGGGGGGGGAATTGTCAGCAGGAACCAAAAACCTCATATCATAATTTCATGCATTTTCATAAATTCATGCATTCATATAAGTTATTTTAAAATAGATGTATAGATAGAATAAGGTATTTAAAATATTATAGTTCTAGGTCCTTAAAGAGATAGAAGTGAATATTACGGAAGTTAGAAATTTCTAGGGTTTTCTCGGGTTTTGAGGAACTTTATACATATTAATTGAAGTAATTAAATAAATTAGGGAGTTTGATGATATTCATGAGATTCTTCAAATAAAGGGAAATATTTCAATAATATTAAAGTATAACTAAGGATCATTCGAAACCCTAGGTATAATATCGAAACTTTTGGAATAAGGGTTTCGAAATTTGTTTAAAAGAGACTTCGAAATTCTTCAAATTAAGAATTTTGAGATTCTTGATATAAAGATTGCTAGCACTCGAAACATTTTGAACAAAGATTTCGAAATTGGTTCATAGGACTTCGAAATTCATTACTCAAAGGATATCGAGATTTTCTAAAGATAAATATCGAAATCCTTAATATAGAGATCTCGAAGACTTGTGAAACTTAGTCATAAAGGAAGTAACTATAATAATAATATAATGTGTATTAGATAACTTATGATAAGAATTAGCAAAACATCGATGTCACTTATTTATCATCACACGCAAGCTATAGGATAAATAAGGGAGATAATAATTCGTTTGTTAAACTATCAAACCCCACCTTGGTAAGGAAACGAGGAACTCAAGCCATAGTTATAAATCAGCTTTAAAAGGGTATGATTTCCTAACTTGAATTTAAGTTTTAATCACGAGTTATCAGGTTTTGGAAGTATTCATGAGCACGAAGAGTTGCTTTAATTATGTCTTATATCGATTTCAGATTTTAGGCTTAAAACATGTCTGAGGTTCTATTGATATTTATTGTGTTCTTGAGGAATCTCTTAGTTTAAGTAGTAGGGTTTTTAAATGTTATAAGTGATTTTGAAGTTTTTAATACATGGACGATTGTTTTATATATGTAAAGGATTAGGTGATATTAGTTGAAGGAATAGATGTCGAGAGGAGCTGAGTAAGAATTCTGAAATATAATCTCGAGATATGTTTCGATGTTAA